>OW119926.1:1747077-2947784 GCA_933210815.1 Meta bourneti
ATAAGCATTTATAAAAAAATACTGTTCAGAAAGACAAAGATAAATTGCAACGTTGTCCAAATATCGTCTAGTGTACGACACTGAGTTCTAGTTCGGGGGCACATAAGTGGTTTATCGCTGCTTTATACAAGAATTTTACGAAACGTTAAGTTTATTCTAGGCCATAATGCATGCCCACGGGGCAAGCTGTGAAACCAAAATTGGTTTGTTGGATACTTCATCACAAGCAAGCTTCCATTTTCCAGAACAATTTTCAGAGAATTGTAGTTCTTTCTAGAAAACACAAATTGCCTTTTCTGTCCAAATGAAACAGACGCTATGGGTGCATAAAGTTCCAAGTCCTTCTCGTTGTTTTTATTGGCGCAACTATGCAGTCCTTACCATCTTTATAACGGTTCACCAACACAAAATTAAATCTTGTGCCAATTATTCGTTCCACTTCTGCCTTTATTTCCAATAGTAAAGGAGACCAAGGCTTGGCTGCAATACAAGATCCGCTAAAGGCATAGCTTATTCCTACGTCTCCGTATGCTACAAGTTGCCGAGGCACAGTACATTTTTTACCATAAATTTCAATAGTAGTTTCCTCTTTCTTTAAGTACGTTAATTCGTTTTCCAATCGACGAAAATATGCCCAGCCTTCACGATCTGTAAACAGTTTGCCATACTCATAACATAAAGAATCTTTACAATATTTCTGCAAACACAGTTCTTTGTCTGCACGCATTTTCTTTGCAGGTCTAATGTCCTTAGAATCCATGATTTATTTAAAAACAGTGAAAAAGGGCAGAAAAACCCCAAAACAAGATGCAAAGTAATTCAAAGACCCAAGATGCTCCAACTATGCTTTAAAAAGCCTCTTATTATCAAATAGTTTCTATCGTTATCTGTGACTCGGTGTTTAACTCCGTTCCTTCTGTTATCTTAATTAACTTACACGTGCAAAAACAATCCTTAGTCATATTCTCACAAGTTCCAGAGGCTTCTAATACTATCAATCTTATACGGTTCCTTGCCATCGCTTATAATATGTATACTATAAATCTTTGGTTAGTTACTTCTTATTTACCTAAAAATGTAATGTTTCATACACCGTTATGCCTGTGTGTCCTATTCATATCTCAAAGTCCTCCCCCTCAAATTGTAATAATAATTTTCCCTACAAAACATTCACCCTTAAACATTCACATTTTCTTCAAGTTCATGTTGTATATAAATTCATTAAAATATAAAAAAGGTTTCCGTATTATAATTCTATCTTACATGTAGTGTTCATACGCTTAAAATCTTCGCATATATTGGTTGGCCTCAATTACTTATGTTCCGAGTTCCAACGCTAGAGTATTAAGATAATCCCTTCGTCACTATTTCATAGCTAAAACCCCTATAGAAAGTTCCAGTTCGGGCATGTCATATGTGATTCATTGGGTGATGTAGTTCTAGCATGTCATTCATTTGCTTTATTCACAATCAGGAAAACAACACCATTCTCCTAAATAGCAATGTGTTTAAAAGCTTCTCATTTACTTAAGATTGTATCCTATCGGTGACTGTGTTTAACTCAGTTCCTTTTGTTATCTTAATTAACTTACGCGTGCAAAACAATCCTTAGTCATATTCTCACAAGTTCCAGAGAGTTCTATATTCTGATACTTTCCCTGTCATTACATATAATTCACAGACTATGGATATAAACTTGTAAATTCAACTTTATGTTCATATTCATTCTTCACAGGGGCAATAAGGTATTCACAATAAAGAAAACACATACTTTCACTCCCTTAAGATGTAAACTTTCTTCACGAGCTAGTATTCTATATGTATTATACTAAGTAGGTGATCGTCGTCGAACGGTTAAAGTGCTTGTGTAAAACGGGTGGCCGAGATTACCTTTTGCTGAGTTCGAATCCACCCTCATATAGTATTGTTTTCTTTAAAAAATTCTCCAGTTAATTCTAAAGTATCACGCTAAAAGTCTACAGCTAGAAAATAAAATAAATCTCTTAAAACTATTTGTTACTTCTTCCAGCACTAGATGGCGGTACGAGTTATTCAGCCTAAAATTTGAGAAAACCGCGTAAATCTATTTTATTTTATATATCATACTATTTTCACTAAAGGTACGTTTACTTGTTCAACCCCTCACTAGATGGCGCCACCAGTTATTTTGTAAAATCATTTATTAAAACCGCCATGCAATTATTCAAACCATTTTCTAAAAATAACCCATTCCTAATACTAAGAAAAAATACAAGTCCAAAAGAGAGAAAGAAACACTACATTAATTCACCATCTTAAGTTAACTCTCTTACAGCCTAACGGATAGCGCGCTTGACTTCGGATCCTATGGACCCGGGTTCGAATCCAAGAAACTCCTTTTTAATTAAAAATAATAGGGTTTCGAATTTCTCCACCAGATGGCGCCAGTAGTCACATTTATCACCATGGCAACATATCAATAACATGACGTCATCTTGTTCCTCCACCCACAAACGACGCCATCTTGAAACAACTCAACGCCTGCATGAAGTCGATGACAAAAAAAAATTCCAAGTCCAAAATGTAAGCAAACAATACGTCACGTTATTCAGACACGCCCACTTCCTGTCACGTGGTGTGACGTCACTTGGCTCCGGTCACGTGGTATGACGTCATCCCCGGAACGGTTTTATCACCCCTGCCCAAATCTTCCCTTCCTACCCAATTTCTCCCTGCCCTTCCTGCCCTTATGCGCCAGAACTCTCATTTTCTATCTACTTACAACCCCTCTAGATAAAAATCCGAGATGGCAGAAATGTTCCTTACCTGCATCCCTATCGTTAGCAGAAAACTGCATTTCTCGTCAAAACTGCATTCTCCATTAAACTGCTGAAAATTTCCAGTTAAGTAAATTATTAGTTCAATTTATATGCAATAACATTATTCATTAGCGTTAGTTATTGAGGCATGAACACATACTATGTCCCACTTCATGGTACGTAGTTAATCAACGTCGCATTGAAGCAACACAACGGGCACCGGGATCAGTCCTAAAAGGAAACATCCGAGAACAATATCTGGTAATTTTAAACCACGGTCAGATGACAAGGTCAACACCTGAGCTGGAACCCCACTGTACGAACTCCCACACCTTGTAAACGTGAGGATATTTGAGGCCACGACAGATTTAACAAGCACCAGTCCCCACGTATACGACAGTCTTTGGTTGTATGGAGTTTTGAACTCGCAACCCTCTGGTAGCTAATCCGTTATTCTTCCAAACGGGTTACCGCGACCGTGGTAAGGAAATGTAAAAATAAATTCGTCATTTAACAACCCGATACAATTTTCAGAAATATAATTTTCATCGCATCGACAGTTTTTTGTGATAACCATAAATTAGACCGACAAGATTATAAACATTTCTTTATACAATATGTTCAAATGCTCATTCGCTTTCATAGTTCTATTAGCAAATATTCCCTGTAAAGCATTCGTTCAAATTTCGCGAAAGCTTTCTGGAAGATTCAAAGCCTGCAGCATTTTATAATTACAGTATTTGACCTTTTGGAAAGTCGAGTTAAATAAGGACTTCCACCCGCTGCCTCCCACGGCTCATTAAGGACGCCTTCACTTCTCATTACGTCTAATAAAGACTTGCCAACCCGTCACGTCAAAGTGTCCGGATAGTCGAGAAGCCCTCAATTAACCAGACCCTGACTCCCATGCTTAAATAAGGCTCAATAAGGATCAGAGCGCTCACGCATGTTGTGAGCAAAAGTAAAAATTCTCTTAAAATATATAATGCGGAGCGTTTATTCCTTCACGCTTGGCTTTTTTACTTAGTCTAGTAGTTATCCCATGCAAGGGGCTTCTTCCTACTAAACTTCCATTACTTTAACTGTGGGAAAAAAATAACTTGTGTGACGAGGGTAAATTTTTTTTCCCATGGAGACGTGTTTTTAAATGGTGCTTTTAAAGCCTGAAAAAGTCACGCTTGTTTTAGAACTACTTTTTGAAAAGTAATTATGTACTCCCCTCCGCCAATCTTGATGGTACGTTTAAGGTATTTTTTTAAATTAACATCGTACTGCCGCAACACAACGTCGTACTCGCAACCCTCCGGTTGCTAATCCGTTACTCTTCCAATCGAGCTACTGCGGCCCTGGTAGGTTTAAGGTGTAGGTATATACTAGAATATATATTTTTTAATTTTGACTTTAAAATCCAATTTTTTTCAATAGGTCATTGGTTTATGTTTAAATACATTTCAGTGTGAAAATTTTAGATCAAGCTAATCATTAATAATCTAATTTAGATATAATTAGCATGTTTTTGAATCGTGATACCTTAAATTCTAATGTGTTCAGAAAGACAATTCCTATCGGATATTATTCTTAATATTGTTCTTCATGTTTTGACCCGCCATCAAGTTCAAGAGAATGGGGTTTTTTTGCCAATTTTTTCAACAAAGTGTAAAACAAGATCAAGCATATCAACATTTAAAAATCAACTAAAAATTCATTTTTTAACTAATAACTTTGACCGAGAGTCAAAACATCCGCTGTATTATATGGATTATAATGACACAAAAATAATTATAATACATATCAATTCATTATTGAGTTATTGTGGGAGAGCTAATGATTTCAAGAGTTCATATCCTGTAAATTCACTGAGATTAAAACTTAACAAAAATTTAATAAGGTGACATTTAAAATTACAATACAATTCCGCTTCATAATGCGGTGTGACATCTTAGCGCCTAAGAGTCTAGAATGGCCGGCTGCAGACCCGGAAGTTTCCTGTTAAAAAGTCCTTCAATACTGCGCTTGCGCATGTGAGGAGAATGAGAAACAGTTAGCTCACGGACTCCGTCTAGTTGAGACGTCTTCGTAGCAATTCGTAAATTTTAATATGAAAATAAGCATTTTTGTTTCGCGCGTCCATTGTAAACCCATTGTTTTGTCTGTGTTAAAATAAATGTTATTTTTTAATGTCCAACAAAAGTTCGGATTAATTCATCACAGCGGCCAAGATATTTAAGCGCGTCATTGCACTTCCATTGTTACAGTTCAACTGATTGGCACAAGAGCGCCACCTACCGTCATTACGGAACATACTCCGCCACGATGAACCTTGGTTCATTATAAAATAATATATAGATAATATCAAATATTCAAATTTAAGCTTTGAACAAAATATAAAAATGTTCAGACAAATACAAGTTATAAAAGTAAACTGTTACAACAAAAAATACTACAAAATTAAATTCAAATATTATCAATACTAAATTTAAAACATGAGAAATAATATCCACAATATACTTACAAATCTTCAGAATTAAAGGAAAAAATATATACCTGCTTAAAAATCCACAAATCTGAAGAATTAGCAAATTTACACTTTAAATCTGGAAAACACAATACTTGACATGTTAATACAAAGTAAAATGGAAAATTTTAAAGAAAACAAGAAATAATAATTAATGTTTCTAAAAGTCTATTTAGATAAGGGCAAGAGTGAAAGTTTATGGATAGGGCGTTTCAATTCTCCAAATAAAGTTTTTAATTTCACCACACGCACTTTTTCCATCTGCACCAGGGTACAGTTCCACTATTCGCCCAAGTCGCCACTTTAGTGGTGGCAAATTGTCGTCTTTAATTAAGACTAAGTCATTGATGTTCAAATTGGGCTTATCCTTCAACCATTTAGCACGTCCTTGCAGCTGTGAGAGATAGTCCGTGGACAAGCGTTTCCAAAAGCTTTGGAAAAGCTGTTGGGTCAATTTCCATCTTTCTGTTGGGGTCAGTTTGTTTATGGTAAAATCAGGTTCAGGGATAGCAGTCAATGCAGTTCCAATTATGAAATGCCCAGGTGTTAAGGGACTTAGGTCATCAGGATCCGAAGAGATGGAAACTATCGGCCTGGAATTCAAACATGCTTCGATTTGTACAATTAGTGTGTGAAACTCTTCATGCGTTAGAACTTGTGTTCCAACAGTTCGCTTTAAGTGAACTTTCATTTGTTTTACACCAGCCTTCCAGAGGCCACCAAAGTGAGGTGCAGCTGGAGGGTTGAAAGTCCATTGAATATTTTCTTCAGTTAAATAGTTCTGGGTTTTTTCAACAGAAGAAAGTGTGGCTATGATTCTTTTTAATTCTCGGTCAGCTCCAACAAAATTGGTACCTCTGTCTGAAAAAATTTCTTTTGGTTTCCCTCTACGTGCAGCGAATCTTTTCAGCGATGCTATGAATGCTTCTGTAGTGAGATCGCTGACTACTTCTAGATGAATGGCTTTGGTAGAGAAGCATACATAGAGACAAACATAGCATTTAAATGGTTTCACACCTCTTCCCTTTCGAGTCTTAATCAGGAAAGGTCCTGCAAAATCCAGTCCAATTTTGGAAAATACTCTGTCTGGCACAACACGAGCAGTTGGGAGGTCTGCCATTATCTGAGTGGCAGTAGCTGTTCGATTTCTGAAACACTTCATACATTTCCAAATTACTTTTCTAACAACTTCTCGGCAGTTAATAATCCAAAACTTTTGTCGGAGAGTTGACATTGTTAACGTAGGACCACCATGGAGGTTCACTTCGTGAAAATGTTTGATTATCAAATCTGTAACATGGTGTTTCTTAGGAAGAATGATTTGATGCTTCTGGTCTTCTGAGAGGTTTGAATTTCTAAGCCTTCCACCAACTCTGAGGATTTCCTCTTTGTCAAGAAATGGATTCAATGCCAAGATTTTACTATTGAGAGTTAAATTCTTCCCAGTTTTCAAAAGCTTAATTTCTTCTCTAAATTCAAGTTGCTGTATAAATTTCAAAATCAAAATGGTTGCTTTTTCAAGTTCTTCAATAGTTAAAAATCCCTTAAGATTTGAAGATGTTGGTTTAGCATTATTGTAGAACCTCAAACACCACGCAGTTACGCGTTTCAATTTGGTCCAGGAAGAAAACTTGAAGATCAATTCAAATTCGGACTCTTTGCTAGCTATAGAACATATAACAGCTCGACGCTGTTCTTGAAATACTTCTACCTTAGGAGTTATCAAAGGATCAAATTGAGATGCTGGTAGATTTCCTTCTTTCAACCACACTGGACCATGGAACCAAATTTCATTCTTTTCGAGATCAGATGCCGTGGATCCACGTGAGACTATATCGGCAGGATTTTCGGTTCCTTTACAGTATTTCCATTGCGTAGGTGAAACAAGATTTTGAATTTCACGTACACGATTTGCAACAAAAGGTTTCCAATTGTTAGCTGAACCTTTTATCCAGTGAAGTACGATATGAGAGTCACTAAAACAAAATATATTATCTTCACTGATACCAAATAATTTCTTCAAATATTTAACAATTCTTGCGGCAATAACAGCCCCCATGAGTTCTAAACGAGGCAAAGTTAATTTCTTAAGTGGGGACACTCGGCTCTTTGAAAGCACAAAAGACGTAGAGCATAAATCAGGATCCCGAAAATACGCAACAGCTCCATATCCCTTGAGACTGGCATCGCGAAACAAATAAAGTTCTAACCTAGTAAAATTTGCACATTTATCATTCAAAAAATTTCTTCTAGGAATACACAAATTCAATATAACTTCAATTTCAAAATACCATTATTTAAATTTTTCACTTAAATCTATGGGCAAAACTGTGTCCCAATCAATGCCCAGTTCCCATAACTCTTGCAACAAGAATTTTATTCTGATAACAAAAGGTGCAATGAATCCAACGGGATCATATATTTTAGCCACAGTCTGTAATATTTTCCGTTTTGTAATATTTTGCCAATCAAATGATTGTAAAAGTTGTTGCACATCTAATTTTAATACGTCCTCTTCAGAATCCCAGATTATTCCCAGAACCTTTAATGTCTTTTGATTTAAGCAGTCTTCCTTGCTAATTATTCCATTCTCTTCCCATTTACTTCTTAACGATAGAGAATTAGATTCAAATTTTCTTAAATTCATACTAGCATTTTCAAGTATTTTAACTGCAGTAGTAGACAATGAGAAAGCTTCCTCAGTAGAGTCTGCTCCGTAGATCAGATCATCCACATATAAGGACTTATCAAGCATATCAACCACTTCACTATATTCCTTTTCGTAACCTTTTATGTGATGCTTAATAGTGGCGGACAGAATAAATGGACTTGTTGTTACACCAAATGTTACTCGGCACATTCGAAAAACTTTAAAACCTAAACTGTTATCAGAAGAATTGTCAAACCACAAGAATCTCAAAAAATTCTTATCTTCATCAGCAATTTGAATTTGGTGAAAAGCCCTCTCTATGTCGGCACAAAATGCAATTTTGTATATACGAAATTTTAAAATTTCATCCAACAGGTTGGGATTTAAATTTGGGCCAGATATCAAACAGTCATTTAATGATTTAGCATCTTTAGCTTTCGATGAAGCATCAAAAACTATCCTAACTTTGGTTGTTGATTTGTCTTCCCGTATAACGGGTCTATGAGGCATATAATAACAGTTAGTTTCATTTTCAACAAACTTACATTCTTCAATAATTCCCTTATAAGCTTGTTCTTTAATAATATTATCATATTCATTATATAAGATATAATTTCCTTTTAATTTATTTTCTAGTCCAAGAAATCGTTGTTTAGCAACAAAAAAATTATCTGAAAGTTCCGATTTATTTTCTTTCCACAAAAATTTTGTTTCGTATCGACCATCCTTAAATTTCAAATTATCGTCAAAAGATTTAATGGTATTTAAATCAGTCTCAGAAAGTGTTTCGTTTTTATCTTCAATGCCTATCGAATCTAGTTTCCAAAAGGATTGCAAGTCAAATGTTTGTGCTTCATCACTAGATAAAAATAACGCATTAATTCTAGTATTATTTCTTTCGATTTTGCCCATTAAAGTAAAACCGAAAATAGTTGGCGATACAAATAAATCATCATCGACTTGAGTAACACGACCATTTTGTACACGCCAAAAATATTCAGCTCCTAGTAAAATACTTATTTTTTCATTATTAGGATTCGAATCGGACAGTACCCATCTCCTCGCCTACTCATAAATTCTTGAATGTTTAGACAGTTGGAAGGACCTTGAACAGCGATACAGGAAATCAAATCTGTGGCGAGAACTTCTACCATTATACTGGAGCGAGCGTCGTTTTTATTTTTTAATCGCAGACTGAATACTTCGAACTCTTGTTGATTTCCATGACTCCTTCCAAATGAATAAATTGTTAAACATTCTCTTCGAATGATCTTCAGTTTTAATTCTCGAGCTAAATCTTTAGTTATGAAACTTCTTTCACTTCCTGAATCAATTAAAAGTCTTGCCACTTTCGATTTATTTCTGGATTGAGCAATAACTGAACATGTTTGTAAAAGAACGTTATTTTTAGGCTTCGGAATATTACAATGTGATATTGACACAACAGTTTTATTTTCAGGCTCTAACTCTTTTTGTTCTTTAGATTTGGTATAACAGAAGAGTTTGTTGTGATTTTTACCAAAACAAATTTCACACGGTTGTATTTTTGATCTACAATCGACTGACAAATGAGATTTAAGAAAACATCTGTAACACCTGCCCTCTTTCTTTAACTTGTGTCTTTTCTGATTATCGGAATATTTAAAACATTCGGCGGACACATGTTCATTAGATCTGCAGAATATGCAAAACGTTTTTATTGCTGTATTAAAAGCAGAAGCTGACGGCTTAGAATTATTATGAGTGTTTTTGTTTCTAAATGACGTCTGATTTCGATTAAATGTTTCTGTTGTTTTTACACTTCGTGAGTTATTTATCATTAAAGTGGCTTCGCGACACTCAATTTCATTTTTGATAAATTCAATTAGTTCAGTTATTTCAAAGTTTTCTTTAGAAGTGCGTTTTCTATGAAACTCTAGTGCTAAATCTTGTGGAAGTAATTTAAGAATAATTGGATTTAATAAATGTCCGTAACTACCACTTGTTACATCAAGCGAATTCAAATTTCTTATACAAATTATTTCTATTATTCTTATATTTTATATATTCTAGTTGATCATAAAGCTTACGCATTCCATACACATTATTTGAATATTTAACAGGTTCCAAATTCAATAACTTATTCATATGGCTGTTTATTATTAAATCCTTTCACCCGTATCTCTCTTTCAACAATATTAAACAACTATCATAGTTGTCTTCAGTAAGACAGAAACCAGACACACAATTAAATGCTTCTCCAACAAGTAAAGATTTCAAATATGTAAACTTTTCTACTTTAGATAGAGTTGGATTGTTATGAATTGAATTTTTATATGCATTAAAGAATTCAGGCCACATGCTAGAATCACCAGAAAACTTTTCTAGAATTAATTTAGGAAGTCTAATAGAAACATTTGGCGAATTCGAAATTACACACTGAGAGGAATTATTTTCAGTACTCGTATCAACTTGTGTATTAGAATTTCTAATACCTATATCATATTTCTTCAGACAATTAGCAATTTTCAATTTACAACAAATTAATTTTTCATTATATTCTTCACTGACATTTATTTCCTTTTCATATTCGTTTGTGTCAGTGAAGCGAATTTCGATCTTTTTATCAAGTTCTTTCAAAGATTTATGCTTGTCAGTTAAAATTTCCAAATATTCATTCAGTTCTTGAATGTATTGTGGTGTTAAATCAGAAATTACAAGCAAATTATCAACTTTAGTTACAATTTTCGTAACTCCAGCTCTAAAAGAAGAGCGTTTCGTTTTCAATTTTTCAAGTTCTGTTTTCGTTTTGTCCGAAAGAGCCATTTTCAATTAGTTTTCAAAGATCAATATTTATTTTCATGCAGATACTTCAAAATTCTCTTACCTTTTTAAAGGCAATATTCCATTCCCGGGTTTCGGCACCAAAAAATGTGTGTGTGTGGGGGGGGGGTATTTCAATTAACGTCACACTAGAGCAACACAACGGGCTATTGGTGACGGTCCGGGATCAATCCCAAAGGGAAAGATCCGAGGACAACACCACGTAATTTTGAACCACGGTCAGATGACGAGGCAACACCTGAGCTGGCACCCCACTCTCCAAACTTCCACACCACGCCAACGTGAGGACATTTGAGGCCACGACAGATTTAACGTGCACCAGCCCCCTCTGTACACGACGGTGTTTGGCTGGATTCGAACTCGCAACCCTTCGGTTACTAGTCCGTTACTCTTCCAACCGGGCCACCGCGGCCCCCAAAAAATGTGGGAGAGCTAATGATTTCAAGAGTTCATATCCTGTTTCAAAAGTCAGGTTGCAAATTTTGCTGTCCAGAATCAAGATTTATGAATCCAATTTCAATAAATTCACTGAGATTAAAACTTAACAAAAATGTAATAAGGTGACATTTAAAATTACAATACAATTCCGCTTCATAATGCGGCCAAGATATTTAAGCGCGTCATTGCACTTCCATTGTTACAGTTCAACTGATTGGCACAAGAGCGCCACCTACCGTCATTACGGAACAGTTATCACTGTTTGAACCAAGCATCCTATTGCAAAAACAGTTCAGAAATTGAGTATAAAATTTTGCAAACATTTTTGTACCAGTGGCAGTACCTAACCAAAAACCCTTGTAACTAGAAAACTATTTCGAATATTGACATGAACTTGGGTATCGTTTGAAAGCTAAGGAGTTGAAAAATATTTTGAAGCAATAAAAGACATCGATATTGTGGTCGATTTTCGTAATTTCTAGAGTATGCATACACCTTAACCATGCTGGTGGTTCTCTCGACGAGGTATCATTAGCAAAAGTCATTAGTCTCGTCATTAGCAAAACTGACCAGATCTTGATGGACTGAAAATCCTGTCGAAACCACTTGGAGGGTTAACTCATTTTCCTATGTAAAAGCTTTGAAATTCAAAAATCTAAATTGTAGCTATCAAGTTTAGAGAAATTTAAATTGGATAACTAAATAACCGCTCTTTATGTAATACTACTGCTAAAATTTATACACATTATTAAACTATCTATATTATATTAAACATAAACTACTCTAAAACTATAGAAATTACTATCGTTTGAAAGCTAAGGTGTTGGACAAAATTTTGAATTAATAAAAAAGGCATCGATATTCTGGTCGATTTTCGTGATTTCAAGTGTATACATACACCTTAAATTAAAAAGTACTCTCTTCTATCAGTGTGAAGGTGTACGCGATGCTCACCACTATAACTTCGATTTCATTTATAAACGTAATACTTTACAAAGTTAACCCTCCAAGTGTTTCGACGAGATATCTCGTCCAAGATCTGGTCAATGACGAGATAGTACATCATGGAGATGAAAATGCCCTATTACTCCAAGGGAGAATGAAGATCCAAGTAGGTAAAACAAATTGTCCCTTGTCCAGAACTGGTGGTAGTTTGGATGGTGGGATGAAGACATGCATCTGTTGATGGGATTTTGTTAGGGCTGTTCATGTAAGTTGCAGCTTCCAGTCCTTTTAACTCTCGGTCTTAACCCCCAAGCGGTTTCAACGAGGTATCTCGTCTAAGATCTGGCCAATTTTGCGAATGTTAAGATATCTCGTCCATCAAGATCTGGTCGGTTTTGCCAATGAATAGATATTTCGTCGAGAAAAAACCACCCTATTACTCCAAGAGGGAATAAAGATCCAAATAGGACAAACAAATTGTCCCTTGTCCAGAACTGGTGGCAGTTTGCAACTTGGCAGATTTCGACTCGAAGATAAACCGCTAGGAGGGTTAAACAATATATCATACCGGAGAGGTATCGCTGTAGGCTAAGCTGGATTCGCACTCTCTCAAGAATCTCTGGCAACGGGGTATTGGCGACGGTCCGGGATCAAACCCAAAGATCCGAGGACAACACCACGTAGTTTTGAACTACGGTCAGATGACGAGGTCACACCTGAACTGGCACCCCAAACTTCCACACCACGCCAACGTGAGGACATTTGAGGGCACGACCGATTTAACAATCACCAGCCCCTTTGTATACGACGATCTTTGGTTGGAATCGAAAACTCCTGTTTCTAATACGTTACTCTTCCAACCGGGCTACCACATTGCCAAGTTAATTGCTTAGGGTGGTGAGGAGACAGAAGTACCTGTACCACTCTTTTCTTAGTAAGACTATTAAAAATTATATTGGAACTGATTAGCACTTTTGGAAAGAGGCCTCCAATGGCCTACGAGTCGAAACCTTCACCCCTCACGTCAATCTCATCACGCAAATTAATAATAGAAATCTTATTTTATACTTGGAAATAAGGTATTACCCTTGTAAACGCGCATTGGTAACATGATATTTGTGCAACGCATATAAATATGTGAAATTTAATCGATCAATTACATACAGCAAGATATTATCAACGTTAAAAATAACGTCTATACGGTAATTTACTGCAATTGCTCGTACATTGCATTTTCTATCGCATGTATGGAAGTAAAGGGTTAGGCATTTTAGCCTAATCTTACATAGACAATAGTTTCTGAGACGGAAGAACAATGAAAAGTTACCTTACCTGTATTGTTCAGAGTATAGTGTTACCGTGATAAACCGAAATTAGAGAATGTCACTATTCTCCGGTGAATGTCGACACATACCAAATACGTCGGTGAAAGACCGAATATTTGGTTATATTCTTATACTTTCGGACCATCGCCCGTGTATGTCGACAAGCACAGATAAGCTCTAGTGGGGGTCGAAACGAGAAGGCGGAGAGGCCACAGCCAGAGAGGCCTCTCCGCCTTCAGTTTAAGTTGTTGCAATAAATAAGATTGTATAACGTTAAGTGTAAGTTTTTAGTAAGTTAAGTGTAAGTAATTTATGTGTAAGTTTATTATTGGTATTATTTTCTTTTCTCATTTAGAATGTACTGTTCGTTTTAGGTTCAAAAGTTTATTTACATGTGCTGTTACTTAAGCTTTCTCCTATTTTGACATACGTATATCATAATGTGTTTTAATAATAAAGTATGATTTAAAAAGTTCCAATTTTGTCTTAACGTAACAAAAATATTTTTATTCAACATTCACCATCAGTGCATGCTGAATATCGGCATTTGCCGGTATAAGTTAGAAATAATGATATTTAGCAAATATTTCACCAAGCGACTATGTGAATGCTGACATTCACCGGAGAATGACGACATTTGACAGATATAGGTCTTTCACAGTAACATATGCACTTTGAAAAGATAGACAGAAAAGTCACTTTTTTGAATTAAAACCTGCATGGGGAAATGCAAAAAAAATGGTTATATCCTAGTGGCGGTCTCCAAGTTGTGGCGCCTTATTAACGATAAAACAATTTCAGTCTATTTCAGTCACCGTGTTCAGATCATCGACCTTATAATAAAATAGACGGAGCATGCACCCGCAGCTTCAAATTATTAATTCCAGTTGCTCGGTTTGGAGATTTGTCACGTGGTTTGGATAGAAGCATGGATCATAAATTATTGATTGGTTAAAGGGATTATCCCTCATGAGCAAAAACACTAGTCTGCGATTCGACAGCCAATCGGCTAAGTAGATTAGCATGTCCACGTGATTTACCCTTCAGAGATCTTACGACAGCGACTCGGACCACATATTCCGTCTATTTCATTTCGAGGTTGATGGTTTCTATTTAATTAATCCTCGTTAGAAAGAAATGACGCCAAACGAAACCGTATTTTCGTTAACTTTAGCATTTGGAAACGGGTTGGCGCAAACAAATTGAAATTACGCCAAGGTTATACCGTTAACTAGGAATTTAACCCCAAAAATATCCGGGGGATTCTTTCAACAAACGGAAAGTGGCGTTGATGATAAAACAATGGGGTCTCTTCTCGGAAAACTCGTAATGCCCAGGCTTCGAGTTCTGAAAGAAAAACAATTTTAAGAAAAGTTTATGTGAAACAGGACTCAAAACCGGATCCGAGCCGATGTTGCGTTTTGAGAGAACAACTAACCTTAAAAGAAAATTTCACTAGAAGTGCGGCAAATCGCACAAGCATAACACACGAACCCCAAACTGCGTAATATCACCGAAAAGGAATAATTGAGCTGCGAAATTGCATGGGTGGAATCAATTTCGGAAACACTGGTGGCATTGTAGTCCTTTGACGATAACTGTAACCGCAAGAAATGAGCCATTTTGCGTCGAGAAAAGGGGTGGTGCGTGCCTCCTGCCATTAGTTCCCTCGATGACGAGAAATAAGAAAATTATGGAGGCGAAGAGATGCACCAATGAGCCCTTATTATTTACAATGCTTTCCCGACTCAGACGTATCGTCTCAGAGAATTTCAATTTAAAATAACGACTTGCGAGTTTGTCTTCCATTACTATCTTTCCACACTGTAATTGGAAAATAGTTTTGATTTGAAAGACTCGTGTACCTGGTTAGGATCCATCTGCAGAGAGGATGTTTATTTGTAGACTGCATTTCATGTGGTGATTTATTGATTTTCGATCCTAATTTCATGGTCGAATGTGTAATAGGATACAAGTTTCTTATCTGCAATAGGACACAAGCATTTTAAAAAGCATCTGATGTTTTAAAGCAAACTAAAAACGTGAATCGAATGTGTTTGGGAGCGATAAACTTCCACCGAGACAGTAGAATGCAAGTCATTCAGGTCTGGTAAATTTTGCTAATGACACCATACCTCGTCATCAAGATAGACAGTTGAATTCCCGATGATGCATTGCCGTTTTTTGGTGACGACGAGATCAAGATCAGGTTAGTTTTTCTGATGACGAGATATTTCGTCTATCAATATCTGGTCAGTTTTGCTAATGACGAGATACCTCGCCCAGACAACCACCAGGAGTAAAATGCAAGAAAATATTATTTTTATTGCAAACTAATTTTCTTTTGTACAAAAGATGGCACGTCCACAGCTTTAAAGTTCTTTTAACCATCTGCATGGAGCTGTTACAAGCTATGTCACGTACATATTAAATTTAAATTAAATTGGGAATTGAGAAAATTAATTTAATGATTGTTCGGGGATGTGTTTAAAAATACGTAAAGAAAATGAAGGACAGGTTTTGAAAATAGACTATTCAACTATCAAATTCAACTACTATAGTTAATGAACAAGCAGACTCCCACAGAAGTCTAGGGTGCTATAGCATTTTCATTTCTGTCGACCTCTAAATTGAAATGGTTTAGTGGGTTTGCCCACTGCGTTAACAATCTGCGAGTCAGGTTTGATTCATCCCTAGATGCATTTCGCTCTTGTGTCAGTAAAACTTTTCTTGTGTGTGTCACTAATTGACTGTATTTGATACAGTTTGGGCTAATATGACCTTTGAGTCCATAAAACCTGACCAGATAACCATTAGCCTGGGTTCAAGGAAATGAAGGAAATTGGAAATGAAGCGGAACAAACAAAGTCGTGTCCAAAATATAAATTTGAAGCTTCCTTTCGGCTCGGGCAAAATGTCATTCTTACCAACCCTCTTCTCAAAGATCGTGAAGGCAAATGAAGTCATTCATGTTTTATGCTAGCACATTTTTCTATACAGCTCTCTGTTAATGTCTATCTTGTCTCAAATTTCCTTTTCGATTGCAATTAAGAAAAGATTGGACCCTCCTAAAATGTATCCAACCACAGTAGTGCACAAAGGGGGCTAGTGCACGTTAAATTTATCGTGGCCTCAAATGTCCTTAAGTGGTGTGGAAGTTTCGAGAGTGGGATGCCAGCTCAGGTGTTATCTCGTCATCTAACTGTGGTTCAAAATTACGTGGTGTTGTCCTCGGATCATCCCTTGGGGAGCAACACAATGGGCTGTTTTCGACGGTCAGGGATCACCTGACCGTCGAAAACAGCCCGTTGTGTTGCTCCAGTGCAACGTTAATTAAAATACCTACCTACCTAAAATGTAATGGATGTTTCAAAACTACATATGTTGAAGTCAAATAAATGTAATATAATCGATGTAAATCGAAATTTTGTAAAACCCACGAGAAGGAAAATCTAGAGAGGTAAACAAATATATCCTATTTGCAAACTCAATTATCATTTGCTATTATAGAAATTTGATCTGTTCCTAAAGAAAGCGGAGAGTCCATCTATTTGTTAAGTGACTGAAGATAAATTAATTGGATAAGACGAGAAAATATCTATCAATCGCCTAGAAATTAGTCACCAGAGACATATTTGGAGGAAGGGCCCACATGGCTTCAGACCTTCCAGAAATATTTCAAACTAGCTGAATTATTAAGCGTTGCTCGGGCTGAATTGTTTATAATTCATCGTAATATACTCAATATCATTCCTATGGAAATTTCGAATTGTTTTTAGCCCCCTGCAGACACAGGACAAATCGAACGGGGTTAATATATAGCCATGTGTCCCGCAGAATTCTACAGGATGAATGTACCAAATTGAGTGTGAATTGGTCTGACATGGATCGTATAAATGTGCAATGTTATTCCTGAGGATTTCGAATCGTCGTTAGCCTCCTGTACCATATCGACGATTAAAAAAACTTACATTCCAATAATAAAGCTACAGTTTAAGAATTTGCAGACGGGATACATAAACGATATGACACTGAGCAATTTTCAGCGCAACCGCAGCCGTCTGCCGTTGCATTATACTCTAAGATTCTAAAAAAAACTCCAAGGTCATCTTGGCGACTCCTGTAGATGTTCTGACGTCATCTGTACAGCCAGGACGAGAGAGAGAGCCCCCTAGCAAATGCTCTGTCCAGGCTGGACGTTACACCCCGCTGCATACCCAAGACAAATAGAACGGGGGTTAATATGTAGCCTACGTTACCCGCAGGATTCCAAGGAGTAAGTGTACACAATTTGGTGTAGATTGGTCAAACCGTGTAGATTTGTATAGAGAACAGACAGATGCCAACTCTGCTTGCTTTATATGTATAGATGTAAAAACAATACAAAATAATATTAAAGCTGATTTAACCATGTAATGAGAAGGATTTTCAGTATAGGCAAACAAACTAGACAGTCTGCAAAGATTTTACTTCTGTTGAACTAGGTTCAACCAATGACCGTCATGTACACGGGAGTTGGTGCATGCTAAATATGTCGGAGCCTTAAATGTATTCATGTCGGTGTGGTGTGGAAGATTGGAGAGTAAGGTGCTAGCTCAGGTATCGACCTCGCCATCTAATCGTGATTGAACATAACAAGGTGTTGTCCTCGGATATTTCCTTTTGTTATTGATCCCGGACCGTCGCCAATTAGTTAGACCGGACCAGGTTAGTTTCAGTTTCATGGCTCAAGATTCAAAAACGGACAACCCGATGTGACGAGGAATGACTGCAGTTTGTTAATTTCTATCTCAAAATGTTTAGTTTCCCCAAGTGACCGATATGATTTTAGCAGCGTTGTATTTAACTGTGAGATATGATCTCAAATTATCGAAATCACCACATGGAAGCGCCTTCAGGTGGGGCATGGAGTCATCCTGATAATTATTAGGAAATTCCCATTGTAACAGGCGACCCATTGAAATGTGGTGCCCTATAATGATCCTAACAAACGCAATCTCGAACGCCCCGAATGATCCTTAATATTTCAACTTCTGAAATCGACGAATGAAAATCCTAAGAGCCAAAATTCCAAAAATCCCAAATTTCCTCTATAAAAAAGCCGATGGGGCCGAAATGAAATCGTCCTCTGCGTCTAAACGAAGAACAACGCACGACCTGTCTTTGTTAATTATTATGTTAATTCACGCGACCAGTCCATTATGTTAACATTAATTGCATACCAAAATCAATGTCCTCCAAATCAATGTTAATTGCATACGAAATCACTTCTATTTCAGAAGTATTGATTGGTTGTTTGGTTAGGGGTTTTATGACGCAAAGAGCCATATTGGCCAGACACTAGAGAGATAACTTCGAAAGATGGACATACGCTGGCTCAGAAGAGATAAATACACTCAGGAAGGAGAACCGAACCTGCGACGCTCACAACTCGCAGATTGCTAGCAAAGTGGGCAAAACCATTGAGCCATGGTGGTTTCTCAGAAATATTGAAAACGAAAGCAATTCTAGCGGTGCAGAACACGAAAAGGACCACCCAACGAGGCCCGCTGACATTGATCCGTCGTCCCACCTCTTATAATTATCACCAAATGTAACTTATGTGCTATCAAATGATGTCTTTTTTCCCCTCGTGGTGGTTGTTTCGACGAGGTCATTAGGAAAAACTGACCAGATCCTGATGGACAAGATATCTCGTCATTAAAAAAAATTTACCAGTTTCTGATGGATGAGATCTCTCGTCATTAGTAGAAAACTGACCAGATCTTGATCTCGTTTAAAAATCGGCAACATCCTGATGACGAGGTACCTCGTCAAAAGCAAAATTGGTCAGATCTGGATGGACGAGATATCTCGTCCATATTTGGAGGGTTAATTGAAGGCGCAGCCCCCCGCACAGACAAGATGAAGTTATTACGGATCCAGAGAAGGCCCCAAAGAAGATTTGGCAGAGGACCCCTGGATGTGACTTGCTTTTCACTGTGTGTGAAAACTAAATCTTTGGATATCTTCGACCGACCATGCAGAATTGCAAAGCATCCTTTCTGAGATCTTGTGTGACCAGTGGTAGGTGCTCTTCAGGTCTACCATACATAGATCCTAATTGGTGTTCTTTAACCCTCCAACTGGTTTCAACGAGATATCTCGTCCATCGAGATCTGACCAATTTCACTAGAGATATCTCACCATCAAGATAGTGACGATTTTTTGGTGATTGCGAGATTAAGGTGTGGTCAGTTTTGTTCTTATGACAGATATCTCGTCCTCAAGCTCTGGTTAGTTTTGCTAAGGACGAGATATCTCGTCGAGACAACCACCAGGAGGGTTAAATGGGGATGGATGGAGCTTTTTGTCTATCAGTTCGCCCTACCATTTTGTAGTCTGGCTCGGTCTAAAGTTTGCAGGACTTCAGAGTTGAAATTCCTGCATAGGCATGTTCGTCTTATTTATACATAGGCATCTATATCTTATGTATGTAGCAACGCTTCCTCTCTGATTTAGTGTGACCTGTGGTAGATGCCTTTCGAATCTTCTTCAATTCAGTTTGGTCTACGTTCAGTCATTCCAAGTTGATAAATTCTTGCTATAAAATCCAACACATCTATTTTAGCTAGTTTCCATGCTTTTTTACCCTAATTACCCTTTAAATTAACCTGGGAACGTATAAAGCCTTTTCTCTTTCTGTTCGTCCTACCATTTTCTAGCCTGGATAGGTCTAAAGCTTGCAGGGTTTCAGAGTTGTACACAGGCATCTATGTCTTATTTCGGTGACCATTGCGTGTTTTTAGACTTACGTAAGTCTACGCGCCTTGATTTTGGTTCTGAAAAGGATACTAGTGCCGCTGCTACTCCCCTGATAACCCCAGAGTTATGGCGAGTTGAAATCGATCACACAATTACCACTAAGCTGTATCGTACCATATCGTACCGACGAAAAGTTAATAGAAATGTTAATGCAAACTGATCAAAATTGAATGTAAAGGGTTCATTCAACTTTCCCTATTATGGCATCCCTTTTTCTGTAGTGATTTGAAAGGCGATAACAATTTCTGTTACTACCGTAGGCAATTTCAGTTGAAATATTAGGGGAGTTAAAATATTAGTGAAATTCCTATTTCCTTTTAACATGTTTCCAATACGGATAGCCGCGAATACCTTTGAAACAGAATCGACTCTCATAATTGAAATAACGTTGCAAATTTTACTAAGGCCATAATACTGACTAGAAGAAAACTATTTCGCTTAGTATGGATAACAACCATATTTTATTTTGTATTTGAGTCTTCCAATCCTAACCGAATCCTAAACCGAAATAAAAGGCATCGGTTATTTTTACAAACATTTTCAATGTTATAGCAGAATCGCCGTACACTGGAAAATGTGTTTCCAAACTGATGGTTACAAATCTAATAACATCGTTCGTCGAGATTGCCCGACGTATAAATTGAGTCCTGTGAATGGGTAATTGGGTTGTTTGATAATTAATTAATGTTACACTGGAGCAACACAACGGGTTATTATGGCGGTCCGGGATCAATCCCAAAGACAAGATCCGAGGACAATGCCTTGTAATTTTGAGCCACAAGCTCAGATGACGAGTACAACACCTAAGCTGGCGCCCCACTCTCCAAACTTTCACACCACGCCAGGACATTTGAGGCCAAGACAGATTTAACGTGCACCAGCCCCAGTGTACACGATGGTCTTTTGTTTTTGTCTTTGAGTTTCAAACTCGCAACCTTCCGATTGCTAATCCGTTACTCTTCCAACCAGGCTACCGCGGCCCATTGGGAGGGTGCTCTTGTTCGTTCTTAACTGACTCTGATTAAATCTATTATAATCATTCTTTCCTACCTTACCACAAATAGCCTCCACTAAAAGAAGTTAAATGTGCTAAGCAAAAAACGAAATAAGCGGTGAAAGATAAAAAAGTAATAACTAATTATTTGATGATGCGAAAAAGAAAAATCGCAGTTGCGTTCGTTGGAAACGTAACTCTACGAAGATATCTATGTCTTAACATCAGAAAACAGCCATTGAATGTTGTGAAAGAGGAACACGAAATAACACACCAATTGGCCATCACCTCGGGGAACATAGAATTTGCTTTCTTCGCTAAAAACTGGTTTATGTTTTTGAGGTGATGACCGATGATATGTTTATCAGAGCCCTAAAACTGAGGCTGCTTCCTCAACACACTGTTCCCACTCCTACAGGGGCGTAGCTGGGGGAGGCAGCCCCAAGCACATGTGTCCGAAAAGGGGCAGCGTTTCAGAACTATTTGATAAAAAGTTTTGTGGATTTTTTTGAAAAATTGTTTTTGACGTGACTAAGTCTTTAAAATCGGAACAGTACTGAGGGCTGGCATACATGTAAAGTCGAGCGTTACAAAAAAGAGCTAGAACTGTTTTGTATTATGATTTCAGAACTAGAAGAAACATACAGGTGATAAATATAGAGTCCTGTAGACTAAGGATGTCCGTACCTGACATGGACTTCGGACCGAGGGCGCAGGGGCACTGAGCGCGGGGATAGAGTCCGCAATATGTCCAGATTCTACGGTGCTGGGCGAGGTTAAGGCCAGTGTAACTTTGGAATTCGTGGAGTGACGACTGCGTAAGTGGTGTCATTCTAAAGCTACCGAACTACACTACAACCAGAGGTCTTTAATTAATGAAATTATCCTTCAATATTAATATCAAACTGTACTTTAATCGTTCAAACTGCAAATTAATTGTTGAATATTTTGACAATAAACAATCGTTCACACTTCCTATGTATGTATGCTTCTTTCATTGCCCAATCCAACATCAGGCCCAAGTATTCACGCTAAGACAACGTTTTGTGTCCTCTACGCAACCCCTATCAATCAAGTTTTAATCCACTTGTTGCTTTCGATCGAATTTCATTCTCGGCATCCTCACTTTTCTGTGTTACCCTACCGTCAATACGGTACTAATTATTACAATTTACTCTCTTATCATTTATATATATATATATATATATATATATATATATACTTTATCTTCATTTTAAACAATTTTGTTTAGAACTAAAAGAGAGAGATAGAGAGAAAAGTGGCACTGAGCAATAACACTTGAGCTACAGTTTCTATACCATCTTAACCTCCTAGTGCTTATCTCGACGAGGTATCATTAGCAAAACAGCCCAGATCTTGAAGGCCGAGATATCTCGTCATTAGAAAAACTGACCAGGGGTTGATCTCGCCATCATCCAAAAATCGCAATATCTTGATGACGAAATATCTCGTTATTGGCAGAATTGGTCAGATCTTGATGGGCGAGATATCTCATCGAAGCCATCTAAAATGTTAAACAGTGACTGTATACCCCATCACAGTATCTCAGTGGGCTTGTGGAAATTTGTAGTCCTAGTTGGGGAGAAAAGCAGTTAAAACGCAGGATATTAAGAGGAAAGGAATTAAGAATAATTTTACGAAAGAAATGGATAAGGAAATATCCAGAAAAGCAACAAGATCTTTTCAATTCAGTGTCTATTTAGAAGCCTGTTCTACATGAAAAATACCGGCAGCAGCTTTGTTTTTAGATTAAAAATGCTGGGTTTATACTCAATTTTGGGATTTTGTTTTCGTATGTTTGACATTTAAAGTCTATATTTAAAAATGTCATAGGAAATATAGAACTGTTTTTTAGCCTGATGTATTTCTAAATATGTATTTAATCATTCCTGCAAAAAATTATTTCAAATTATTATTAACTGCAGAGTTTTGGGCTTTCAAAGGAAGCTTATCTTGGTGAATACTCAATTTTGGCAGCCACTGTAGATGTAAGATGTTATTCCGAATCCCCTTTAAAAGCCGTAGGCAGCTATCTATAAACCCTCATAGCATAATATGTTCTCAAATCAAACTCATAAAAACTATGTCATCGAAATTTTCAAACTTAATTTTTTGAATTATTTACAATATAAGTACGAAATTTTCATTCCGATAGCGCAAAGGAAGTCTGGAGTGAAACTAATTTGATACATATGGAATTTCTTTTTTTATGTTTATTCTAAATTAATTTTAATCAAATTATTTTACCAATTGCCTTTACAAATAGCCCATGTTCCGTTCCATAAAACTCAAGAATCTGAAAAGAAGTTTTCTTATTCCATTACACAGCTCGTTTTCAGTATCTTTAACTCTGCAAGTTCTACACACCTGTTGCTTCAAAATGGTTTGACTGACAGGTAGATAGTGCGAAAAAATCTCACTAGATGGCGCTAATTTAAAACTCTAGAATCAAAACTTTAATTTTACTAATTAATCAATATAAGCGCCAGAGAGTAATTTATTAATCTCATGAAAGTTAAAAATAAGTGTTTTTGTTCCATGTTTTTTGACTTTGAGGGGTTTTATTGGTCAGGTGTCAGAAGGAATGAAACTATTCACCTGCGGCATACCTGAGGTCGAGGCTAGATTTTCTCTCCTAGCTATCTCTTCGCTCGTACCTGCTTAATTTCTGCATTAATGTTGTGAGTCGTGGTAGTTTTCGTACGTGCGTTCAAATATGGCTTCGCAATCGTATCTTGTGCTTGTTGTGGCCCGTGGATTTATTTTGCAATCGTTGTGAACGAATGTTTTGAAAACACAAGAACCTGAGTACACTTGGAATATTACAGCTTTTCGGAGTGATTGTGTCAGTGTTCGAATTTTTGATGTTTTTAAGTGTTCATATTGGATACCCAATTTTTCCAGGTATGTTAATAGCTTTCACAATTCCTTGTAAAACAGCGATCTATTTCCGTTCTCGTGTGTGACAAAAGCGATTGAGGAATTCTTTCGATGTCGAGGCCGAATGGAACTTTTCCATGCAATTTGAGAGTGATGCGTGTTTGTGTTTACATGTCATTCTCGCGTTATACATATGTAAACACGAGGGATCATTAGCTGTCATCACCTAACTTTAAAACGAGGGAAAAGCATCGAAACGTATGAATCTTTTCCCTCAGATGTCATACACAAAATATTTTATTTTGAACTGTTTCGTTACATCATTCAAACATGTCTTGTGTGTAGATCTAAGCATTTAAGAAATGTCAGATTTTATGCAGCGTTAAGTGAAGTTTTTAAAAACGTATGTTTGAAAAGTGAATCAAGTTCTTAAATATTTTATAATCAATATAACTAGCAATCAATAATTGATTGCTGTGTTGACTTTGAAATATTTTTTGACATCAGAAGCAATGCTTTACTCTATTGAGTTTTACTCTAGCTTTCAAATTTAAAACTTCTTACATAAATTTTTCAAGTAAGAGATAGAGGAAAGTTTACTAAAATACCTGCCATTCCATGTTCCCAAAATGTTAAGATCATTGCATTCATGATTCGAGAAAATTATTCACTAAGGCACTTTATGGATGGTAAAAGTACTCGTTGAAATCAGTACATTGCGAGTAATGCCATCTTGTAGTCAATGTGCTGCTTTTAAGTATAATTTGTTCCTGTTACTTTGTATTGCTGAAAAAATTTGTAGCAAACAAGACGAAACTAAAGACATGTTAAACCGACTCTTTCGTAGTTTTAGTAGCTAAAATTTACTTGTCAGACAATGCACCTGTGGGAGATGTGACGCAAAGGCTGTTTATCAACTCCACTATTCTTTAACATCACCCTCAAGAATAATCATCACAACTAAGACTAACAAGTTTAAAAAAATCATGTTACAACACAGCATCGCAAATGAGGTGAAATTTTAAATTTAAGCGACATTTAACGATGACAAGTAAAATTAAAACATTTTCTGATTTTTGTTGGATGTTTACACCTTAAATTTAAAATACAGCTTGAAACAAACAAAATTGTGTTTCTTTTCTTGCATAAAATTTCAAGTAACAATCACGTACCTTATTATGAATTTGATTTTACCAGATTCCAGTTGCTTACAGAATTTTTCCAATCTATGATGCTATTCTGCTTCACAATCCATGCTATTCTTTGCTTCCTCCAATTCAGTGTGTTCTATTTCCAGTCATTTCAAGATGACAAATTCTTGGTACGAAATCCAACACACCCGTCTTAGCTAACCTCCTTGTTTCTCGTTTTAACATTAGATTTGCATTTATCACCAATTATAATGGAATAGCATTCAGTGAACTGTCTTGATAAAACACATTGTCAATTCTGTTCCCACATTTTCATTATACTTCCCGTCTGGTATCCTAACAGCATTTTGCTCTGGAAAAAATTCTTGTCTAATAACTTAAATGAGTTGATTGCTTGTGCAGATATTCTGACTTGACTCAATTGATTTTTGTTTGTTGAGTTTTTCCAAATAAACAAATTTCTGATTTAATGGAATTGACTGTATTGCTAGTGGACCCATTCATACCACCTGCTAAACTTTCTTAATTGCTAAAATCCATTGATGGCAAAGTGTTACTAACAATTAATTTAATTTCAATCCATGTATAATGAATATAGGTATCCATATTCAAAAAATGGATTTCGTTATTTTAAATGAAATAAAATTATCCCAAACTATATGACAGTATTTCGTTAAAATGTATGGCAAAAAGCACACCTGTCATGTTGCCACAATTAGATTCTGAACATCAATTTCATCTCATTTCCTTGTTAAAAGCCAATTTGGCATTTTTTTACCTATTACCTCTTCTCTGCTGATTTCTATCGTCCAGATTTCTCAATACTCTCGAAACAGACTGCTGCAGATGTGCAGTTTTAGCAATAATATGTAGTTCCACAGCTCAAATCAAGCATATTTAAACGAAACGGAAAAATTGGCGAATTGAATCCCGTATCAGTCAAATTTATATTGGTTTCCCTAAAACATCCTCCCCTACTCAGTCTAATGAATTTTGATGTATCGCTATTAAAAATAATCCCCATTTATGAACTTTTTGATGGGTCTGTTATTTAAATTGCCTTTCTACCACTTTTGCAAAATCAAAGTTATTTGTTAAGATAATAAATTTAGAATGTTAAGGAAGTTCTGGGGAACTAATTTCTTTTTCTACTGGAAGTAAGCAGTAACTTGGGCCAAGGAAAAGCTTGACTTTTTCTGGATTCTCATTCCACTTGAATGCCCTCCTCATGTAACAAAACAGGACCATAGAGTGATAAATCAAACATAATCTTAGTTTATGTTAAATGAACATTCATTTACTGACATCTTTTAGACTAATTTCTGCACATATTTCTGATAATTTTTAACACCCAAGATAGTGTCGAGTGGCCCCATGGACCACTTCCTAAACAGTCCTTGACTGATGCGACAGTAAAATTGCAAAATTTTGCAATTGTTCTTGCAGGAGGCAGCATCATGGTGTAAGTTGAGAAATTATGTAAATTTAGGATTGTTTTGATGAGAAAAATTTCACTATATCAAAATCTCTCAGTGTTTTTATTTATCGACAACTGAAAAACACAAGCTTTTATTATACTGAGAAAGTTCTTTTGCATCAGAGCAGTATCAATTGTGATTGGATTTCCAATTTTTTCTGGCTACTCTATTTAAATTTTCCATTCCTGGGTATATTTTCATTTCATGAATATTTTTTGAATGAATGCAATTATATGTAATTTCAATTTATTCCAGTCTGAACTGATTGAATGGTTATTGCCCTGTACCCAAATCCTTGTCACATACTCAGCAGGATTCAAATCCTGTTCTCATAGATACTTTGAGCAGGACTTAAATTTTGATCATCGCATGGATTCTAAAGGTTCAGAATCCACTTTAAGTTTCCATTCTAAGCTTCCAGCTAATTTAGTTTTGTGTAGCAAAAAATTATCACAGAATGACAAAATATACCAATTCATTCCAGTTGATTGAAACATATGAAGACTGAAATGAATGATTATGTATACAGTTTGGTCTAGGGAAGAAGGATAGCCTAAGTTGGTATGCATTTAAACTTTGTGTACTATGGGTCCTGGATTCGATTCTGCACACTGCTTAATGAAACAACCTCAAATGCTGGGTATGTGCACATCTAATGTGTTAGTAAGTTCTCCAGAGTGTAGCTTGACATGCCATGAGTTCATAACACTGTCCCTGCGAACCTTGATCAAAATTTCATAAACATTTCTTCTGGAGACCTATCCAAAAACTAGTTCTAAATTTGGATTCAGTATCAAGATACTTCACGTAATGATTATGCAAGTGTCCAAAGTTAAGAGAAATTGTGCTGAATGGTTAACCACATTAATAGTGACAGCTAATTTATACAGCAATTCCCTTTTGTAGCATCCAATTTGCCTTTTGGTCATACCTGTCCACACGACAAACTGTAAAATACTAAAAATGGCATAAATGAAGGAAATTCATAAACAGCTCTTCTTAATATGCTTTGTATTCATTTATGCTTCTAAAAATTTTCTCCCAATCTATAGATGAAGGAACTGTGATCCCAGACTTCTCTGTTATTATGTGTGAAAGTAGCCAAATGTTAAGGATGTTGCATCTTTTATGGACTAAAACTTTTTATTGACTTAGTAAAGAATCAAACATAAAGGGAGTATTCTCCGGCGATTTGATAAAGCTAATTACCCAATTCCAGTAATTCTTTACTTCTTTCTGCCATTCCCTTTCCAAGATTCCTATAAAAGATAACATTAAGAACCTTTTGCATTGCTATATCACTTTGTACACTAGTTCCTTTTTATATTCAAGTTTTATAAATTTAAAAGCCATAGAAAATGTTCGATTTAAAAATTTAAAAAGCAAACTTTTATATTTATAAATAATTGTTTATGAACCGAAACGTGCTTCATAAAACAAAACATTCAATAGAATGTAAAAATATTGTAATTCAAATTACTTAGATGAAAAATCATATATATTTCAGAACTTTCAGCGGACGCATATCTCATCACTTTTTGTTCGAAATGGTCCTTAATTCACTTCATACTGTAGGTCCCGGTTTAATTATCCCTCTTTACAAAAATGACTTGAGCGATAGTAAAATTATCGAACGCACCCTGAAACTGAAATCCCCTAAATGAGAACTGACCATGGTGCTCAATGATGGGGTATTAAGATATCAGGACTTCTCAATATTAATTTAAAATTAGTTACGACTGAAAAAATTGTGGATGGTAAGTATTTTAGTTAACTTCACACTGGATCAACACAATGGGCTATTGGTGACCGGGATCAAACCCGAAAGGAAATATCCTAGGACAACGCCGCGTAATTTTGAACCAGTCAGATGACGAGGTCACACTTGATCTGGCACCCCACTGTCCAAACTTAAACACCGCGCCAACTTGAGGACATTTGAGGCCACGACGTATTTTACGTACACCAGCCCCCTTTCTACACGACAGTCTTTGATTGGATTCAAACTAGCAACAATCCGGTTGCTAATCCGTTACTCTTCCAACCGGGCTACTGCGACTCTCGAAAAAATTATGGAAGTGAAGCTTCTGTCTTTAACTTTCGATGATTGATTGGGAAATGATTCTCGTTAGTTCATTAGTCATTAACCATTCTAATTGAAAAGTTCTGTATTAAGGATACTTAAATACACCAAAAGACGTCAATAGGACGGGGTAAATTATTTCATAGCCTTTCGCTACGTGGTACGGTATTTCGATAACAGTTCAGAAAAACGCATTCTCGTTGTCAATCCGAAACTTAAAGCTTGTGCGATAAGCACCTGTTGTGAAAGAATATAAAGATGAAAGATATTGCACACCGAATACTTCAAAATTAACCTCCAAGAAACGCGAATTCTGTCAAATCAATTATTACAACAAAAATAGAGATAATAGTATTTCTAGTAAATATAAAAAATACGCTTTTGCAAAATGTACGCGCGAATGGAAATCTGAAAGAAATGTTCTGAATAGTTTAATCTCGTCATTTGACTGGTTCAAAATGACGTGGTGTCCTCGATCTTTCCCTATGTGAGTGCTCCCGGACCGTCACCAATAGAACGTTATGTTGCTCCAGTGTGACGTTAATTAAAATACCTACCTGAATAGTTTAAGTTTAAGAATAAAAAAAGAAGTGTGAAATATAAAAAAAATTTGTTTCTGAAAGCTATTTTTGTTGATTAATTATTTAAATATTAAGAAATAATAAATAATACCAAGCAAAACGGTTTTCAAATACCCACTAAATTGACGGAAGAAAATATTCAATCTGGTTGTTCTAGAGTTAAAACACGACCCGATGGAAATACTTGTTATTAACCATGAATATCTCCATTTTCAACTAAAATATGACGTAAACAGTGATATCACCTACAAGGCCAAGATTGTAAGAGTGCCCCCTTTTTCTTAATTCCTTGGAAAGAGTCCTTAGCCTTCAATCCTTGTTGGGAAAACGGGTTCAAAGAAGATAAAATCGTTTGGAAGATTTAAATTCAATTTTATTCAATTGCATTCTTTTAAATTCTTTCTTGTCCAATTCTGTTTTCTGGTCGATCCCACGCATTTTCCCACGTTTAACGTCGACCACTCGGTCACTTTCGTTTCTTCTTTTGTAAGTTTCGATACCTACCATAGCGCCCGTTCGAGATCTATTAAGGCCAGTATCCCCTTGAAAAATTCTGAACTCAAACCCCCTCCGATAATTCTTAATATACTTTTCGTTCTACCATTCGATAAACACCTAAGTAACTAGGAACTGCTGCATGCGAAAATTGCATAGTACGGAAAATCCGAGAGGCGTTTCTCAGGAACATATTTTTCTTTTCCGGAAACTTTCCTTGCATGCAATGTCTTTAAACATGTATATAATGTAACCAGCTTCAGATTTTGATGGTATATCCCGCCTTGCGACATTTTGTCCAGTGTTGCTTAGGTTTTCTAAGTACAATTTATCTCGCCTCAGGCAACATATCTTTGCTTGGAAAGAAAGCAATAGCTCGCGAGAACCTTCCTTATCGAACAACTTCTGAATGCTTTGGCCCCTTGCAATATTAATACTGTAATTCCTCGTTATATCGCACCTAGATACATCACGTATTCGGCTATAGCGCTCATTTTTCACTGTACCGAATGAATTTTCGTTTTGCGAACAGCAATGGAAATCCCAATATGGTTTTTAGAATTGGTATTTCAAACGCTCCTGAACGCTCCAAACGCTGCTTCAAGCAGCTGAATAGGTATAAAAAAGTTTGGTCGAGTTACGGTAGTTGAATTTACGTCGTACTGGGGCAACACAATTTGATTATTTCCGACATCCTGAATCGTTCCCGAAGGGAAAGAACCGAGGACAACACCTCCTCATTTTGAACCACTGTCAGATGACGAGGTCAACACCTGAGCTTGAACCCCAACTTCCACACCACGCTAACATTTGAGGCCACGACTGATTGAACGTGCATCAACCCCCACGTACACGACGGTCTTTGGTTGGATCGAGTTTCGAGCTCGCAACCCTCCGATTGCTAATCCACTACTCTACCCACCGGGCTACCGCGGCCCTTGTACTTATTGGAAAGGAAAAAGCTCATTTGAGTACCTCGAGTCCGTGAAGCCGGTACATTCCTATAGGAGATATGCCCCTGAGGGCTTTATAATTTGAATAGCGTTTCATTAGAACTTATATATGAAAAGCTGCATAGAAATAATTTTATGGAAAGGATCACTGGGTCTGGGACATACTAAAAGTAACTCTTAATTTCAATCTCGAGTAGTGGACTGAGAAAATGGAGATTTTCGGACAATGAAGGACCAAAATTTAGTGATAAAAATTAGTGATATTAGTCAGTTTAGTAGTTAGAACTTCTTATTACACTTAGAATAACTCTTAGAACACTCGTAAGCGCTTGGAACATTCTTAATGTTCTTAGAACGTCTGGTATGCATGAGGATAGTTGCCTAGGACGAATTCACACAAGTTAAAATTGCTCTCCTGTCTGTTCTTGTTCCTTCGAAAAGAAACTCTTTTTTTCGTGTAGTTTGACTTAGCGATAATTTTTTTTACCACATGAGCGTCATTTAGAATATGAGCACGGCTTAAAATGCATTTCCGTACCTCTATGAACATCCAGAGCTTGTTGTATCAAGGGTCAGAATGCTAACCTCTCTGGATCCAGGTCGGCTTTAATATTTTGGTTGCTTTGGTTAAAAAAATTCCTTTGAATTGCGATTTTTGCGATTCCTGTAACTTGCGGAAAATAAAATTCCTTTTTTATTCTGTCTCCACAAGTAAGGGGTTTTGAGAATTTTCGGAAAAGTGAAACCGTGGGGAAAATTAGTTTTTTAATTTTAAAAAGAAGTATTCAAGTTATAATAAAAGTATATTATGTTGAAAATGTCGCATTTACGGGGACAGTAGACTTTTAAAACAAACTATTGCAGTTATCCGATTGTTGTGAAATTTGCGCTGATTGTTTTCTACTAAAAAGCTTATATATGAAGTTTAGTTTCAAAATATTGTCATTAGGAAGTTATTAAAACGTGGACAAAAATTTTGATAAATTAGCAGAAATTAATAGGTTCCATGCACATTAATTTCCATATATTGACAAAATTTTAATTCAATTAATAATTTGTATACATATAAATCAAATTACGCCATTTGGTAAGTGTATTTCTCAAATGTGAAGAAAAACAATTTGTACTAAAACACCAAAAATTTGCTAAAAAGCATAGGTTTAGCAACAATTTAAATCGAAATTTGGAAACATGATACATTTTTCATTTCCACTTAAAATTGTGCAATAGGTTTCAAAGATTATCCAAACAAATTTTTCAGTAAATCAATTAAAACTTGATGCTCTTGTAACATTTTGAAATCGGAAGAATGTAAAAATCTCAGTAGAAAAAAAAAACGCGTTTTTGAAGTAGTACTTACTGTACTTATCTACTATATATTTGATTTTGCTGTATATATAACTCCGTCGAAAATGATAGTAATTGAAGAATTCTTTTTGTTATCCACAGAATTTGATATCAATTAATTTTTAACTTGCTAAAATTAAATATCTATTTTGGTGAGTTTGACCTGTCCCCTTAAAATGTTTGTTCCATCATAATTATATCATTGCTTATTTTCATAGAAGGAAATATTTTCCCCATTGCTCTTAGTTTTAAATTTCTTGTTATCATACAGACTTGCAAAATTTAAAACTAAAATAATTTTTAGATGGGTTTGTTTTGTCTCTGGTTCTTTTTTGGCTACGAGGACTGATTAGACTTGGACGAACGGTTTATAAATCTTTTATTGAAATTATAGAGGATTAAGAAGACTTGCTTCATGCATCGTCTCCTATTTCAGTAACATATGAAGATGGAAATTACTAATTTGTTTTCATTTATGATCGAAGAAATAAAAGAATAACTAAATTCCCTTCAAGAGAGAGAGAGAGTAAACATTTGTCAATTCGTACGCAGTCAAACTTGAAGTGTCCTCTAACTTTTCACTTCCCTCTTTGATGATCATTTCTTCATTTTTCTCTGGATTTTAATCCAACACTTCACAATCTTCCATCCTTTTAGGAGATAACCTTTGGATATAGAATATTTTATCGGGCTATCATCCGAGATCGTCAAGTTCCTTACCTTCCTTCAATGTTTCTTTGGGTGCAATTATAGTATTCTCGAAAACGAATGTTTTGATAAGATTTTATTTTCCTTCCACTTGTACCTGTTACCAAAAGTTATTATTCTTGCCTCGCATACACAAAAGGTGTAGATGCCAATTTAGCAAATTACTTTGATTTTATCGGGGTTTTATAGGATTAGCTCATAATGTTATTGCATACAAGTGACTTCACATCTCTTGTACCATCTACTACATCCTTGTATGATACGAAGCAAAGTACTTCCAGCAGAATGCTTTTGTATTTATTTCTCCGACTTTACAGGTTGGTTGGTTTTTTATGACTGAAGGGCCAGATTTGGCCAAGGTAAGCCAAGCAATGTTTCTTCCGTCTAGAAAACGAACATATACACACAAGGAAAGTTTTTACTGACACAGAAGAGTACACCCAGGATAGTTACAGGAATCGAAACCCACTTTACAAGAAACAAAATACAAATGTATTCTTTAAAGTATCACTTACCAGAACTTTTACATGAGGAAAAGGTTTGATAGAAATCTCCAGATAGGATTGTTCTTACAATGGTATTCCCTATCATAAGTGTTTGAAAAAAATAAATACGTTTAGCAGCCAAAAAGATGGCAGTTTTTAAATAGTATTACATTGTAGAACTTCATTCAGGTATTCACTTATGTATACGTAGTTTATAAAATCTGTTTGGGGCACACACTGAGGTGGATTAAATTACTTTCAAAATGCATGCTTTGTACACAAAGTACATACTAAAGTACTTTTAAAATGCATACTTTGAATTCGTTTAGTATTTGTGTACTAGGTCACATTTTCTTTTCATTTATCCCAGGTACGTATTGAGAAAATTATTTGGTGGTTGGCCCCAATCTTTCACCTAATTCGCTATTGCGATCGAACGGCCATATTAAATGAACAATATTTTACTTATGTGATAAACGGAAACTTTGGTACATTCTGATTAAACTCGTATCTTTTATTCAAAGATTATTTGGAGTAGTGCTCGAAACCAGTTGGTTCCTTCTGCCATACACTGCTGATTCACCCAGACGTTTCTTTATCTAAGTACTCAAGTCATGCTTTAGTTAGATTTCTGGTACTTGAATTCTCGCTTCTACCTCAGTTGTACATATTTTTTTCTAAAAAGCTTATTAACTAAGTCGTAATTTCAGAAAGATTGCGATAACAAAGTACAGCATTGCATGAAAAATGCAAGCAAATAAGTTTACAATAATATTGATTTATGCTGATTTTATTAAAAGCGTATTTTGTAACCAGATCACCAATGTACATCATGAATAAGTACATAACACCAAATGAAGAGTTCGGTGGTGGACATTTTGTCCCATTCATAATTATTTTTTTAATGTTAAATTTAAAAAAAATAATAATAAATTATTTGTTCAAGTGGCACATCTAACAAGTAACCTATTTATTTCCAACCTGATATGTAATCAGTGAGAGAGAAAAAATTAGTTGAAGGATATGCCTTTGAAATATAAGGTGTGTTTAAGGTCTCGTAAGTAATCACAGAACAACTTAACTGATTGGCTATTAGTCGGTACAAAATTTATTTAGTTTGAAGTATCAAGGAGGCGTCCGGTGTTTGTTCAAACGTATTTATCCATTGTAGCTGTATGTACCAACAATAGTTCCAATCGTCGACTGAGCAGAAATTAATCAAATGACAATTTTCGGAAATGCGTTTTTGAAAGTAAATGCTTACTTTCATGATGAGATATAGATTGTCGAATTATAATCTGTTTGAACAAAGATATAACACTCAAAATCCTTATAATTTTTATTTTTTACTTAAAATTAAGTCTTTAAACAGCCGTACTGAAATTTATTTTGCCAGTTAATGAGTTTCTGCATTAAGGCGATTGTTCATTCGAATGTTATGCATAATCACCGGTTCAATTACGCTACTGGCACCATTAATTGACTCATGTCAAATAGTTTTGTATATCCTGTACAATTTGTACCAGTAATACGCATCGTTATTTTCCGATAGATTAGAAATAAAAATTCCGGTACACGAATCAATCGAACTTTTTTCTGTTCTTTTTGGGTCCCCCAATTCAAATTTCCATCGCTGGCGTCGACGTGTTTGAACACGAGCTCTTTTTTACCACGGATTTCTTACGTCAACGTAAATGCAGTGAAGATTGCACAGCTGGTACTAATCAGCGCTGAAATAAAAAAAGGAAAAAGGTTAGAGTTCATCTGCTTTTAATCTACTGCCTCCAGTAACAGGGAGGGAAAAAAGTAGAAATAATCTTGTAAAACGTTGTGGCGTATTTCATCTGTTTTCACTCAGAAGCACCCGGAAGTGGGCAGTTTTGTTTTCGTTTCCCTTTTTAAAGGCCTGCGGAGCTTCCATCTCCGCGATTCCTGGCTTCAACTTCCGAAAGTAAAGGCTCGTTTACACTCGTACGTCAATCCTAATCTGCTCTCCGTGTTCGGATTCGTCGAACCAATGAACGACGAGAACGGGAGTGATTAAGCCTGTCAATCATTCAGGATGAGTATCTAAAAGTGATAAAACAGATGTTTCGTTGTAACCAATCAACAATACAACAGCTGTACAGTATTTCTAGATGGCAGTGGATTTGAGTTCATGCACCCTCAAAAGCCTGGCATCCTCTAATGATAAAAAAAGGAAACATTTGGTAGAAACCCCCCGATAAAATCCGAAGCAAAAACGACAATTTTTTAACGTTATCTGTATGACACGCTAGTTTCAATTTTAACGTCCTTGATTTCAACAGAGTGCGGTCCTTGATTTCACCGCAAAAGTTTAAAGCGGATATCCGATCATATTAGCTTCGAAATGGTTCTTAGGGTTGTTTGTGGTCTTTTTCGTACGCAAAGGGTAACTTAAGCACGGATCCTTCCACTCCTTCATGCCTCCGATTGAGGCTAGCATCTAGTCTAGATACATGCGCAGTTGGCTTTTGTGCCTGGTCTATTCTCCGTATTTTCTCGCGGGGTCGCCGTGGTGCAGTGAGTTTGCCCACAGCGCTAGAAATCTGCGTACATGGTGAGGGTTCAATTCCCACCGGAGTGTATTTCTCTCCTTTTTTGAAAAAACTTTCCTTTCGTGTATGTCCATTTGTTTGACGTTGTTTTCGGCAGCTTGGCCAGATATGACCCTTGTGCCATAAAACCCAAGCAACCAACCTCATTTCCCCATCCTTGTAAAAGACTACATCAACCTCTAAGTTAAGATCATTCCTTCATAGTTAAGATTGGGTGCAAATGCGCTTTTTGGGCTCCCTTTTTGGGCGCCACGGTAACCGAAGAGTTGCGAGTTTGAAACTCGATCCAATTAAAGACCGTCGTGTACGTTGGGGCTGATGCATGTTAAATCTGCCGTGGCCTCAAATGTCCTCATTTGGTGTGGAAGTTTTAGAGAGTGGGGTTCCAGCTCAGGTGTCGATCTCGTCATCTGACCGTGGTTGAAAATGACGAGGTGTTATCCTCAGATCTTTCTCTTGGAGATTGATCCCGTACCGTCACCCATAGCCCGTTGTGTTGTACTCGTGTGATGTTGATTCAACTATCTATCATTAAGCCCCAAATTAGGGCTTAAATGATTTTCATTGCATTATCTTTGCGGAAAAGAAACAACGACGAATGGAGGTGACATGCTTGTCTAAAGCTCAGCATAGTATTTTTTTGCCTTCGATCCAAATTTGGTGTCCGAAGTATTCAATGTTTCGCTACGCTACTGCGAAATAGGCTGTAAGCGTAGAATAATAAATTGAAGTTCGGAAAAATTTGGAATTTTCGACTGCGGGAATTATACTTTATTAATTTAAAATAACTCCTTAAAAGGTTAAAGCCAAAATAGGGAGTCGTGTCAAAATAGGGGTGACTGTTAAGAGGGGGTTATTATCTGTTTACCACGAGAACTACTCACCACAAAGTGGTTGCTTTAGGAGCAGGGCTTGTACATTTTGAGTAGGAGTGACCATAGCGAAGGTCTTAATTTTATTTTTTTTTGCGAATATGTTGGCGAATTTTCGCCCTTGATATGGGCCATGCGCCATAAAGACCCAACTACCACTTGTACAGATATTCTCGGCAATAAGTAATGTTGTCGCTTATTTCCAACCGACGAACTTCTATGTAGGCGTCTCGATGGATGGCAACACGAAAATTCAATCTAATAATCTTTATATACAACTTTATGTACAATTAATATATATACATGGCACCCTGTGCCTCTTTCACATATGAATCGACCCACTGGTCCTCCGTAAAATAACATTTGCAACGGACGGTCCCAGACCGTCTCTCACATCACTTACTCAAACCGTCTCTCTCCCTTACACTGCAACAAAAACGTCTATACATACCATACTCACAGTGGCGCCCTCTCGCGACAATCAAATTATAATTCAACAAGCTCACATTCGGCCTTTCCTGACAACCATTCGCCCTCGAATGTGCTACTAATGTTATAAAATAATATAAGTATATTAATAAACATGATTGAAAATTATAGAAATCATGCACATGATTATCAAACTACATAAATCAATTAATTGAATATAAAAATATCAACAAATAACAAATAAATCAGTTAAATTCAATATAAACAAATTGAAGTTAAGGTTGAATCAGTTATAATCAACCAGTTAGTTGTTTTTTTTTTTTAATTATTATTTTCCGTAGAAAATTGCCTTAGTACAGGCACGCTTTGGATTATGTCTCAGTTCAGAGTCACTAAGTTTGTTGTCTGAAAAATCACTGAGTTCATCTGATGAGTCCTCTGTATCCGAATCAGTTTGGTTCGGCCATGCCTTTAACTGGCTTACGTGTGCAGTAGTGGTGTAAGAATGTCCCTTGCTCTTCTCCCCAAGTTGAGTGATTCTGTAGGTGTCGCTTGGTAGCACATCAGTTATAATTAAAGGACCTCGATATTTTGGTTGGGTTTTTGTTGGTTCTCCTGTCGGTATTGGAGCTTTTTTCATAACAACAACTTGTCCTGACCTATAAGTAGTTGTTCCGCATTTCTTCTTGTCATGAGCATCCTTCATCTTTTTCTGCATATCTTCTATTCGCTCTCGAGTCGAGATTTGAATCTCCGCAGGATCAGTCCATCCTTCTGCACTCTCATCAGCTTGTTTTCGTAAAATTCCATCATTAAATCTTGGTGAGTAGCCGTGTAACATTTGGAAAGGGGTCTTGTTAGTTGTTTTGTTTAAGGCATTGTTTAGATTTCTTTCCACTTCTTTCATTCTCAAGTCCCAGTCTTTGTGTCTATGGTCTTCCATGGACGTTGCTATGGTTGGGATAATGGTGCGATTAGCTCTCTCAACCATCCCATTACCTTGTGGGTGCTTTGTGGAGTTTAGAGTATGAGCTATGCCATTTTCTCGACAAAACTTCTCTAAACCTTGTGAGGTGTAACTGGAACCCCGATCACTAATGATTCGATCTGGTAAACCAAAGTCGTTGATGAAGTTTTTCAATGCCTTCTGAATGTAGCTGTATTTCGTACTTTTCACAGGTATCAATCGTAAGAACCTCGTGAAATTATCGATGATGACCAGTAAGTGTTGGTTACCTCTGGAACTTCTTACAAATGGACCCAAGTGATCGACGTGAGTTATGGAAAATGGTCTCTTTCCAGGCTTAATAGGATGTAACAGTCCTTGTTGTTTACCTCCGGGAACCTTGTTCACTAAACATTCTAAGCACATCGATATGTGTTTCTTCACGTAGCGCTTCATTCTTGGGAACCAATACAATTCCTTAATTTTATTCACAGTTCTGTCAACTGAAAAATGTCCGATTAGATCGTGAAACTTGACTACAGTACTTTTGCGCATGGATCTAGGTATAACGTAAAGCAGTCTTTCTTTTCCATTGTCTTTTATGGTTCGATACAGTCTTTCTCTCTTGAAAACGTAATTTGCAATAATTTGGTTGTCGGCTTTTGTTCTTTCAAATTTTTCTAGTTCGAACTGTCTTTCTAATTCACGTTCGTTTAGCTGTCTTTCTAATTCACGTTCGTTTTTCTGTCTTTCTAATTCACGTTCGTTTAGCTTTTGATTTTCTTCTCTGGTACTTACTATCGTTTTTAACAAATCACGCGTGAATTCCTCATCATAATCCTTACTTTTCGTAATTAACTCTCTAATTTCAATAACGACTGCGTGATCAGGTAATTTTATATTTAATTCTTCCGCTAAAGAAATTAGATCTACCTTTTTCGATTTTGCAAGAAATGCCATTTTTACACACTATTTCAAAGTTCCTTAACCAATTTAACACATAAAATAAAATAAAATAAACTCCTCAACACAATTTCACACAGAGATTAAAAAATAAATTGCACCAAGACGGAGTTTCTAGACGGAGTTTCAGAAATTTCATGCCACATACCTTCTTAAATTGTTAGGAGTTAGTCCTGAGTTCCGTTTGTACATACAGCGATGTTCGGCTTCCAGATGATTCGTTTAGATTTCACACTGATTAAGTCTTTGTTGTATACATGTAATTGTTCCATCCACGGTCAAATATCCACGGTCAAATATCCACGGTCAAATATCCACGGTCAAATATCCACGGTCAAATATCCACGGTCAAATATCCCACTTCTGATTCTTGTTGTCGCTTATTTCCAACCGACGAACTTCTATGTAGGCGTCTCGATGGATGGCAACACGAAAATTCAATCTAATAATCTTTATATACAACTTTATGTACAATTAATATATATACATGGCACCCTGTGCCTCTTTCACATATGAATCGACCCACTGGTCCTCCGTAAAATAACATTTGCAACGGACGGTCCCAGACCGTCTCTCACATCACTTACTCACAAACCGTCTCTCTCCCTTACACTGCAACAAAAACGTCTATACATACCATACTCACAGTGGCGCCCTCTCGCGACAATCAAATTATAATTCAACAAGCTCACAGTAACAATCATAAATATATTTCTAATTTGCCATTAAGTGTGCCAATGTGACAAGAATGCATTTCTTCAAACATCCCTATGGAAAACTGAATAAGGTCCGTTTTCCAACGTTAACAGACGGAAACAGACTTTGTTGCGGGAGCAGTTTTTGGTACACAGGCAATACAATTCATGATTGCTTCGTAATCAAACGAAAGCGATAGATAACCCATAGACTAAGTGAACTTTTGTATTGAAAGGAAATTAAGATTCGTTATTGGTGTGATGCACATTTCAGAAATTATCTTTTGTGTGTTTTATAAAACAATTGCTCTCCATAAAAATATGAAAATCATTCATCCCGTTAATACTAGTAGATTAAGTTGTTTACAAACCCGTGGCTTTACATGAAAATTCAAATTATTACTTTTAAATTATTAGTGCCTCAGTTATTTTATGTTTCAAATTATGAAACGTTATATATTAACTGGGATCTGGTTAAAATCTGCATTCGAAATTTGACGGAATATAAATTTGAAAGGACTGACACATCAAATGCTTTCTTCTACTTCCTCTTAACCAGGTTATTATGGGCCACTTTAGCAAGGATGTGAAAAGAATTATGATTAATTGCCGAATACATTACAATTGAAATTTGAAGTAATCCTGTTGATATAGTAACCCCCGATATATCGCTCTTGGTGTAAGTAATACGCTGTCGGCTTTCTCTATACAATCTGCATTAGTTAGTCAATTAATTAGTCAATTTTTGCTTTTCCGATTTCTTTTTAATTTTTCTTTCCAATGATATACGTTTCTTATTTCTTTTCACATTCGCCATATTTTCGACTTAATGAAAATTTTCTTCAACTCAACCCACTCATCGGCTTGTAACTTCACAAATTTTATTTTATAGGTTATTATTGCTAAAAATTATTGTAGATCCTATCATTTTCTACAAATCGACATCCATTTCAACGTCCTGTCTCTTCGCAATGGAAGTTACGCTACCCAAACGCCGCGCGTCGTCTCTATTTTCAGAGTTCACGCGCAAGCGATACCCACCCCCACTACCCACCATTTTAGATATGGACATAAACCCTCTATCCAACAAAATTTAAATCGGTGGATTATTATTTGTAGTTTACGAGATATAAGCGTGACACATCTGGCCATTTTTAGGACGTTAGACCCCCATATACCGGATCGAATTTTAAGACGTATTCACGTCGAAAAGCATTAATTATACGAAATATATCCCATTTTTTATTTAAAATTATGATTATCAATTATAAATTAAATCACACGGATATATAAAACTGCAATACAGTAAAATAGACGGCTTTTTCTATATTCATTTCGGGATCCAACCGATTATGAAGCTCACCCCCTCCAACTTGATGTCTGCCCATATGAAATGTCACATTGTGGATTACAGGGCCTACGGAAAAAGATTAATATTACCGGTTTAAAGAATTGATTTTTGAACTCCCAATTCTAAAGAAACGGATTTGGATTTTTCTAGCTGTTCGTAACTTTAAAATTCATCCGAGGACAGTCAAAAAGAGCGATACAGCCGACTGCACGATGTATCGAGGAGTTACTGTATCCCCAATCGATCGTTGCTCAGGCATAAAATTCTATGTTTAAATGGTTTCTCTCTCCTCGAAACTTACATTCTCATGAATCGCTATCTTTTTGCCATCTTATTTTTGATGTTCATTCATCCTAAAATTCAAACTGGTTGGTTGGATATTCATGACGCAAGGGCCATATTTGCCCAAGCGCTAAAACACAACGCATACAACGTCAACTGATGGCCATGCACACACAAGGGAAGTTTTACCGACACGAGAAAAATATACCTAGTGTGAGTTACAGGAATCGAACTTGCGCTACAACTCTCAAGTTGCTAGCACAGTGGCAAACGTAGTGTGCTATAGCGGCGCCTCAAACACAGGAAACCGATAAACGATAGTAGTTCCACTAAGTGTTTTGTTTGCACTCATTTGCTGAGTCTTCTGAACGCATGGACTCAAAGGCTCTCAATTACATCGTCAGTTCACACTCCAAGTTTACGAGCGAGTTTCTCACTTCCCTCCACACGCTTCAAGGAACTTATGAATGAAAGGTGCGTGGTGAAAAAGTTCAGGCTTTTCTTTGATGACGGCCTTCGAGAAATAGGCACTAAATGGTCTTCAAAATTTTAATGTTGTCAAGATTTCAAATGTTAGGAATTCGGTATTACGCCTGACTGATTAAGGACTGATGTCAAACTGACCCCCCTTTGGACACTCACGATTCACTCATCACCATTTTTTACATGAAGAGAACGCGACCAGTTGTAACTGAACTTCATTTCTTTGCATCATATTTTGATTGCCTGTCATCAATGTCTTGAATTTTTTAAAAGTGCAATTTGAAGTTCCAAGATTTGGTTGAGGAAAATCCCAAAACTTTTTGCATTTTCACGTACCATTGGTTTTGAAATCTCATCTAAATTATTTTCTTCAAATTCAAAATGACTCACCAGTCTACCTTTTCGAAATTTTTTAGAATTCAATTTTAAAATTTTCACCATTTTCATGCATCTAAATTAAATTAGATTCGTATACATCTAATCTTAATTCTTGATTTCTCATTTTTAGTCTATTGTTTGATTTTGTAATCTTGGGTCTGGTAGTTTGTCCTGATCAGGACTTTGCGCCAAAAAATCCAAAATTCAATCCTTTGCATTACGCTGTTTACCTTTTTTCTACCATGTCAGTGGGCCGCGGTAGCCTGGTTGGAAGAGTAACGGATTAGCAACCGGAGGGTTGCGAGTTCGATTCCAACCAAAGACCGTCGTGTACAAGGGGGATGGTGTTCGCTAAATCTGTCGTGGCCTCTAATTTCCTCACGTTGGCGTGGTGTGGAAGTTTGGAGAGTGGGGTGCCAGCTCAGGTGTTGACATCGTCATCTGACCGTGGTTCAAAATTGCGAGGCGTTGTTCTTGGATCTTTCCCTTCAGGATTGATCCCGGACCGTCGCTAATAGCTCGTTGTGTTGTTCCAGTGCGATGTTAATTGCCTACCTACCAGCACATTCCGTGGTGTTGTCGTCGGATCTTTCCCTTCGGATTTGATCCTGAACCATCGCCAATAGCCCCTTTATGTTGCTCCAGTGCGACTTTAATTAATATATCTACCCATGTCAGTGGTTTTCAACCTTTTGTGCTCTACGTTCTCCTTGAAAATGTCTATGTAATTGACGTACCCTTTGTATAATTAGCGTATCCCTTGTATTGATAGATACAACTGATTGTTACCAAGTAAACTCTGCGCCTCCTGTTTCCATAGAAACGGACCTTATCCCAGTTCCCATTGGGAATGCTTAAAGAAGTGTATCCAAGTTTGTCCCTTTGCCATGATATATTAGAATTATATTTGTTATTAGTTTTACTTGTTACCGAGAAAATCGAAACTACTAACGACGGCAACATTCGCCAAAAACAAAATAATCGATCGTCCCGACTCAAAATGAACGAGTCCTGTTCCTATAGCGACCGACATCATCCTCTTTGGCGAAGGCAGTTTTCGAAAAGGTCACAGTATTAGATCTAGTGACTTTCTAGCTCTCATGGCGTACCCCTAAGCATTTTATCATGCACCCCACGTTCGGAATTCCCCCTCAATATACCTGGATTTGGAAAAGTTTCAAGCAGTCGTCTAAAGGCTGTGAGTTCGTAGGCTGGTCAAGGTCACCGATGTGAGTCAGCATGTTCCATGTGAAAGAGGTGTTCCGTGAAGTCAAGAGACGCAAGGCTCATCAGGAGAAACCCTGGAACAGTCAAGGACAGTCTGTTCCTTAGTTTTGTCTTTACCATGCAGTCTTATTTTTGTAACAGGTAGTTTCAAAACTTCCTTTATAAACTCTAAGGGGAAGTTGGAAACAAGTGGCGTAGCCGCATCCTCCGTTGAAAAAATTTGCGAGTCATCGACTGAATCAAGAAAACCTATTGTTAAAAGCACGCAGTTTATTTTTGACACAAATCGTAAAGAAAATCAGTTTCGATTTCTAATGTACACTTTCGTCCATGCTCTACCGTTATGACAATATGCTACTTGACACCGAACCACGCGCTTAATATCAAATTGTCCCGGCGTTTGATGATTTCTGTGACATTGGTTAGGGGTGTTTGTCATGTCCTAAAGGTACCTCACACATACCTATCCCATATCTCCCATAAATGCTAGCCTCAGTCCAGCCGGAATGCGCAGTTTGTCTTTGCGCATGATCAAACTTCAGTTTCAGGACAGCGCACTGTCTTCTGCTCTTGGGACTTCAGGATAAAGTCCATGCTCGTTTGCTGCACATTTCATTGTCGAGTTACAGACTGCATTATTTAAATTCGTCCGCACTTTTTATCGAAATATTATTGGCAGTCTTGTAATTGTATCGCAAAAGATATTTTGGATACCGGAAGAAAATTTATTAGATTCTTATGATCCAACATCAGACGTCATGTACGTGGGGGCACGTTAAATCTTTCATGGCTTCACTTTGGCGTGGTGTAGAAATTTAGAGAATGGGGTGCCAGCTCAGGTGTGACCTCGTCATCAGATCGTGGTTCAAAATGACCAGGTGAAGTCCTCGGATCTATCTCTCTTCGCGATTGATTCCATGACCGTCGCCAATAACCCGCTATGTTGCACCAGTGCGACGTTAATTCAACTACCTACCTACCTAGAATCTTATGATAAATTTTGAGGCCTTCGGTGCTCAGTGTTTCCGCATTGCGTTAGCAAGTTGTAAGCTGCACAGGTTCGATTCGTCCCTGGGCGTTTTTCTCTCTTCTATGTCAGTAAAACTCGTTGGCTTTGATCGATTGGAGCCAGAGGACATTAAAGTTTTGGAGACATTATTTAAAAATTAATTTTATTGAAACCAACTCGTATTTACAAGCATACATCCAAAATCAAGACGTCTCATCTATCACATTATTTCTTCTGCTATCTTTTATATACACTCAAGATTACAAGATTAACATAATTTTCTACTTTGATATACCCCATGCGGCACTATAATTTCAAGTCCTTTGCAGAGGTTTGAGACCGATTTCAACAAAACTTTCCTTGTGTGTCCATTGCTTAACGTTGTCTTATGTTTATCGGAGGATGGCCAAACAGGGTCCTTGCTCTAAAAAACCTTACCAACCAACATTCTTATGATTTTTGTACCCCAATCCCGCGTACCTTTGCTGAAAACCGACTCCTGAATCCTTCAAAGTTGCGGACAAAAGGTACTGATATTTTTATCATGATACGAGAGGTTTCCTTAACTGTAGGTGTACAGCTGCGGAAGAAAATTGAAGCTTTATTCGTTCATCGTTCGCGTAGCAAATTCCACCTCGGCATTCCCTGTTGCAAAATGTCACGCTACGCTACTCTGGGAAACACAGAATTAAACCACATTTACGTAGGGATGTATGTCAGCAAGCACTGCCCGGATGTGCTGGAGGGTGCAGACGCCATGTGAACAATACTTTTACGAGCCCTTATTTTACAGTTTTGACAGTAGTTGTACACTTACAGCTTCGAAGTACATGCTCAAAAGTTGCGACCTCCAACAGTATAATGTACGTCTTACGTCGACGTCTGGATCGCCGTACGGCAGAACAGTGCCCTCCAGCACATTCTGGTGGGCCTCGGTAGCCCTGTTGGTGAGCAAGCGGATGGTTACGAGTTCGAAACTCGGTCCAGTCGTGTACACGGGGACGTGCTCGTTAAATCTGTCGTGGCCTCAAATGTCCTCACGCTGGCGTGGAAGTTTGGAGAGCGAGGTGCCAGCTCAGGTGTTCTCGTCATCTGACGGTGGTTCAAAATGACTAGGCGTTGTCCTTGGATCTTTCCCTTCAGGTCTGATCCCGGGCCGTCGATAATAGCCCGTTGTGTTGCTCTAGTGTGACGTTAATTGCCTACCTACCAGAACATCCCGATGGCGTTTGCGGACATACATCCCTGTACAGTTTGATTCTGTGTTTCGTTTAGTTTAATGGATTTTTAATGGAACCTCCGCTTTACTTTTGCACAGGAAGTTCTGTTATTGAAATAGAACCGGGTTTTTGGAGAATTTTATTGAAAATATTTGCTAGTATTGTCGGCATTAAACGAAATTCATTTTTAAAGGTAACTTTCAACCATGGGAAGCTACTTCCGCCACAAAGGGGTGGCTGTCGTTGTAGGAATAGGACTTGCAACGTTTACCTTTTCAGAGAAAGCCTTTCATAGAGTTCTATGCGAAAAATTTGTACGTTTAATTTAATTTTTGATTGAAAGGATTGTTGAATTAGGAGGTTGTTGGAATGCAAAATTTTGTGAACTAGCTATCCATTGGTACATTGCATATAATCATTTTATATTTGTAAAATTAAGGGATGATTATTGATGACTCGGTCAATACCACTTGACAATTCGATTTCTTTTTTCCAAAATAACGTTGATTAGCATATTAGAGATAAAAAGATATTCCTATTTCAACAAAAGGCCGCGCTTGTTGGAAGAGCAACGGATTAGCAACCGGAGGGTTTGCGAGTTCGAAACTAGGTCCAGCCAAAGACTGTCTTGTACACTGGGGCTGGTGCACGTTAAATGTGCTGTGGCCTCAAATACCCTCACTTTGGCATGGTCTAGAAGTTTGGAGAGTGAGGTGCCAACTCAGGTGTTGACCTCGTCATCTGATTATGGTTCGAAATGACGAGGCGTAGTCCTTGAATATTTCCCTTGGGGATTGATCCTGTTGCCTGTGTGCCTGCCCTATAGCCTGTTGTGTTGCTTGAGTGCGATGTTGATTAACTACCTACCTATTTCAACAAAATTAAAATAACTTGCGTTTTCAGACACACAATTTCAAGATGTTCATTTCTCTGTCACGTTAAAACTGAAATTTAACATTTAAGTGTATGAAAGGTAAAACTTGTTTTGAAGTTGTTATGCTGTATCCATAGTTTCCAAGGTTTCATTTCCCACGAATGTCAAGTGTAAAAGTGTTTTGTTGTTTCTGTTTCAGCTCCCATGGTTAGGATGCAGGCCTAAAGATGACCTCCTTAAAAACCGAGTGCCGTAAATTCTCACCCAATATCTTCAATAAGAGCAAGTGCCAGAACTGTTTTCGTGGGAAGGATGCCCACTCATCCGAAGCATTGGAAAGCAACCGGGTAAGTCTCATTTAGAAATATTCCCTTGATCTAGATGCTGTGTGGTATCACTACATGTGGATTTACCATCTGCACAAGGCCGGGACGTGCCTTACGAAGTGCAGGCCCCGATTCGATCAATCTCTGACGGGCTCCACAAAATATTTAAAAGAAAAAAATTTATTTAATGAATCTTTGAAATGAAGTGAATTGAATAGATGACAGTAGTAGTACATTTGTAATGTACAAATAATCGTTTAGGTGTGTGGTTAAGTAATATAGAGATAAAATTAATAAATGCATATTTTCCCAATCGTGGTGTGTGGGGTCCCATTTTGAGAATCGGCTTAGGGTTAATTTTCGAATGCGATCATCGTTTTTTAAAGTTTGGTCGTTAATTCATATCAAAAAGTAGAGGGTTTACTTTGGCTTTCTACCACCCTGGGATCTTACAAGAAACTGCTGGCAATGTCATTGTATATTGTTCCTCAATAAACGAAGGATTAACTTAATGTTCTCAGATGTAATGATTGTTTTTCAAGGTTTGGTCGGAATTAATCCGTGTATACAGTCGGATATCAGTTGACTTTGAACCGCCCTTCGTTCTCGCAAGAAACTGCTCACTACGCCTTCATTGTACCACATACCGTTAAAAGGCTCCATTAGAAACGTTATCAATTGTACTTGCAATTTGAAAGTTTGGAAACTAATACATTTCGACTGAAAAATTTAATTTCAACTAAACATGACCCAACTTCAACCTCCGCATTAACTCATTGCAATTTTTACCAATGTTCAGTAGCAAATTAACACTTTCCGTTAGTAAAAATGAGATCATAATGCATCTACCTGTTGCTTTCGTTTTCTCCCCTTAGACACGCATCTATTAATGAATTAATTATTATTCAATAATAATTAATAATTATTCCTCCAATTGTTTTCGACGAGATATCTCGTCCATTAAGATCTGGACATATTTCTAAATGACGATATATTTCATCAAGTTATTGCCGATTTTTTCATGATAACGATATCAAGAACTGGTCAGGGTTTTTCGCCAATGACGAGATATCTCGTCCATCAAGATCTGATCAGTTTTGCTTAATGACGGAAAACCTCGTCGAGACAACCACCAGAAGGGTTAAAATATGGTATATTTCAGGACATACTAAAAACGAATAACCGTAAGAAATGTTTTAAATTTATAACTAATACATATTTTAGTCATTATTTGCGTAACTTTGAAAAGAAGTCACCAGTGCATCTTTTGGGATTAACGGAATCTTAAAGGAACCCTTCGAAATTTCAAACCGCTGCTGACAGTGAGATTCAAAAGTTTCCATTCAGTAATGCTTTTCGGTTTGCTTTCTACAAATCTCAGAGCCAGCTCTCTCTGCAGACACGTTTATTGATATGCCACCTCCTAATTGCTGACACCATAACGATCTATTGATGAAAATCGAAGACCAGTTCTCCTGCCGGAATCCGAACAAAAGCATAGGAAACGATGGCTAAATTCCTTGACCTTGAATGTGCAATTATGCAATAACTCATTGGAAAATCTGAAATGAAAAAAGAAACTGCCCAAACAAAAGGACAATGGCGAGAGTAGACGCGCTTGTTAATAAATCTACGAGTAGAGTTTTTATGCATCTTTTCCTTTTTCTCTCGTTCCGATGTCATCGTGGGATTTTATGGCCAAGGTAGAGTTTCGTGAAAAAATAACGGTGTTTTCCATTTTTTTTGCTCTCCGAAACTAGTTTCGCGCCGCTGTTTCTTTTTGTTTTGATTGGGAGATGCAAAGGGGCAAACTGGTTGGACTTCTGGTCAGATGTTAATTCGCTATTATTTTTGTTCTCAGATACTTGTTGAGGACAAAACCGCGATCGCCATTTTTGAATCTTCTCTTCTGTTGTCGGCCGATTTGTTTTGCCGGTTTTATAGTTGAATTGCGGAAAAAACTTCTCATCATGTTGGGACGAATGTATTTCATTGCTATTAATGACGATATTGATAAGTTATTTATTTTGCCGTTTTTAATGTAGAAAATCACATTAAATTTTACAATTCCTTAATGTTGTGCCTAAAACCCTTTTGACCGATTCAGCTGACATCATTCAGTGTACAATTATTTTCGCCCTTCCATTTCCACTTTCTCATTATTTCTAGGGCCGCGGTAGCCCGGTTAAAAGAGTTCCGAATTAGCAACTGAAGGGTTGCGAGTTCGAATCCAACCAAAGACCGTCATGTACAAGGGGGCTGGTGCACTTTAAATCTGTCGTGGCCTTAAATGTCCTTATGTTGGCGTGGTGTGGAAGTTTGGGAGTGGGGTGACAGCTCAGGTGTGATCTCGTCACCAGACCGTGGTTCAAAATTACTTGATGTCGTCCTCCGGTCTTTCCCTTCGGGTTTGATCCCGGACCGTCGCCGATAGCCCGTTGTGTTGCTCCAGTCCTATGTCCCTACCTCTATAATGCATGTGTATGTCCATTACTTGATGTTTGTTAATATGTTCCTTGCGCCATAAAAACCCAAGCAAACCATTGACAAATTAGGCAAAGCGAGGGGCGAGAAAATTTACTTAAGTGCAAGTTGCAAGTGACTTGTTTACATTTCAAGCTGAAGAATACTCATGAGTCCAACTGACTCGACTGCCTTTTCTCGGGAGCCGGACTATATACAAGATCCACCAATGTGTTTGTTTATATTTCGTGTATAATTGCTGATTATTCTGCTAATGAGTTGAAAAATAAACAAACGTTATTCTTAAAACCCAGAGTTTGTAAATAAACAAGCGAAGCATGCAGTAAGGGCATTCGTTAGATTTAATTAGGTGTTGAAGCTCTTACAAATAAAAGACAAGTGAACTCATTTGGTTCCTCGCCAAAATTCTTAGAAATTTGCAGGATGTGCATTTCCCGACATTAATTATGCCCCTCGTTGTTTTTATAGTAATGAGATTACAGCACAGTATTTAGGAAAATATGAGATATCTCCTTTATTTTGTTGTTTTCAGAGGTTTCATTGCTTACTAAACATAAATGAGCACATCAGTTCTTTTCTGTTAGATGCAATTAATTTCCTCTGCAATGAAATTAGTTCCGTAATAAACTACTTTTTCACAGAAACTCTTGTTTTGTGCAGTTAAGCACTTACTGTTGCCACAGTACCTATTAAAATGGCATTAAAGAGCAAATTTAGAATAAATCTCGTTTTGTGAATAATTCTTACCATTTAGTTCAGAAACAAACATTAGTTAAACAGGCGTTAAAGTCAGTAAAGTATTTTCAACAAAACATCAAGAGTAACCTGTTGAGGATGTTCACTAAGTGGTGATTTGTGATTTGTTGAAAATCCGCTATAGTCTGGCTCCCGCGAGAAGGCAACCGAGTCACGTGACTCGAATGATTTTGGACGAGTCTATTCCTTAAATAAGGTGATAGATTGGAACGTAAACAAGACGCGAAGATTCTGGTGTACATTTATCTTTCGGTGCCGTAAGCTATTGCTGTGATAATGAGTTGGCGTTGGGAAAACCATCCGCGGTGATCGCCATTCATGCTTTTGCGTATGGCAGCCCTCCTAACTAGCTTCCACACCTATTCCAAAACCGACTAACCCAAGATCGACTGCCTTCTCGTCGTAGCCGCACTGTAAACCCATTTGTAAAGCCAATCTTACGTTTCAAGTTCTCTGGCCGGAACGGTTTCCCCTATTGGCTACGTTATCGGGTTTGCCCATACTTCTTTCAACTTCTTCGAGAAGCTAAAAGAAGGTCCCGATTTAATTTGCCTTTGAGCAGAAAAAAATGACCTTAAGCGACAAACCAATCAATCATGAACTCTTCAAACCAGCATTAAAATTTTCAACTCTTCAAATGTGAGCTTTAGTTTTATTTTGTGGATTTTATATGGTTATATATTACTAGACCCTTCAGTTTTTTTTATTTTTTTCGCTTTATAAAATGCTTTTAATAGACGCTTATAAAATGCACTTTAAAACTGGAAAGGAAAATTCTCCTTGAAAATCACTTCCGAAAGAGTAAATTCTTCACCCTCCTGAACTGAAGAGCATTAAACAGAAGGAACGGTTTCCCGAAGTTAAAATCTCATTAGCTTGAATTTTATTTGTATTTGCGCAGGCTGTCCATTGTGGGACCTTGTGCCATTAAACCTAATCCAAAGAATGAGCTACTATTTAGTGTTTTTATTTTGGTTATTTGTTTTGAGTGTTACAATTTGAAAATAGTAACAAATTGTACTTTTGTTTAAAAAAATGATTGGACACGTAAAACGTTAAAGAAACAACAAATGCAACTGTCAATGCAGGCTCTAATCTTTAAATTGTATTTATCACATTCATGTAAACAAAATAAATTTGAAATTGACCTAAATGGAACATTTTGGTAACTGAGGAAAGATGCTCAGAAGCTATTAACGCTGGACTTTCTGCTCCTAATTACTAATTCTGCTTCTTGATTGGTTTGTCGCTCTTCGAAGTCATTCATGCACACAATACTGGAAAATGCAGTTATGACAAAATTGTGCTTAAATTATGAAACAAAGATTTGTGGTAAATATTCTTGAAATGCTATCCTTTAGACATTGGCGCTTGGGCCTCCTTCTCCTCCCCTCTATCGCCCCCTCTTTACTACTCCCCTGATCCCATTGTAGTGTAATGTTCTGCTCCTTCACCCAACCCCTACTTTATGGGGAAAACAGAGGTGCAAGTTTGACTAGGTGGTGGTAAGTTCGTTGGTTTTATGGCGCAACGGCCATATTAGGCCACGCTGCGCCTGACACAAGACATAGAACATCAAATAAGAGACAAACACACACAATGAAAGTTTTATTGTCACAGAAGAGAGAAATACACCTAGAGAGGAATGCTCCTGACAGGAATCGAACATACGCCGTCTACAACTCGAAAGTTGCTAGCACAGTGGGCATACGCACCGAGTCACGACGGCCCCTGGTGGTAGGAGTAGAGAGGTCTGAGAAGGAAATAGGGAACGAGAGAGCGAGGAAGACAATCGGGTATTGCAGACCGATCGTATTTTGGTGAGGCTCTTCCCTGAGACAAAGAATTGTTATTTGTTTTTAAGGTTTATTCAATAAATGTTTTGTTACGTTTCAAGTGTTATTTTTCCTTTGCCAAAAAAGAAACATACACGGGGTTCCTACACCCATTGCTGCCGTAAAGTGTTCAATTGATAGACGACGCTAAAATCGTAAACTTCCCGAGTTATTGTTAGTTACCAATGAATACAACGAACGCCATGGAATAAATTACCCCACCTTCGTACATGTAGCAAAAACTGAACGGGGAGCGAGGAACCGAACAAGCTACCTCTGCATGCACAGTGTGTAGTAGTGACACTTACATTTTAAACATGCTTCTAACAACTCTGAGAAACCCCTTTTCCCGATGTATCGATAAGTTGATTGATTTAATTTTCATTCCAAGAAAAAATAGCTACATCGAGTCCACACCTCAGCAGCTGCAAAAGCATCGCCGTCTTGCTCCAACAGATTTATCAAATCGTCAATGAGGAATGAATTTTTTGTTTGCATCCCCCTTCTCTTTGAGTAAGTACGACTGCCACACCCCAAAATTAATCGATTCCGCTATCGACTGCATACACGATCGAACGTTTTTTCTTGCATGAGAGCCACGTGTGGATTTCGGTTCCATCTTCACTCTCAAGGTCTTCTTACCCCCAGGTGCTGTAATTAGGCAGGTGCAAAGGCCCAGGGGCCTTGAAATGGAACTGACCGAAAATATTCCAAGTAGTACGAGAACGACGAATTGGATGGTTCCTTGCTAGACCCCCAATATAGTCCGGTAGGCATTTGAGTCATGTGGCTTTGAATAAGTATTCGTTGCAACAGGGGACAGATTAAACGTAAACAATGCGTTTCCACAATTGGCGTCTTTAGCGTACATCCCTGCTTCTAGTTTATCGATTAGTGCCCGAAGCGATTGCAGAGATAACGAGTTGGCAAAATAAATAATTACCTATGGCGATTGCTATACATGATTGTGGGTATGGCAGCCTTTCCCAGACCACCCTTACCACTTTGAGAGAAATTGACTTCTGCAAGGTCATCTCACCGGAGCAGCAATATACCGAGCCTAGAGGTCCAAAGGAGGGGTAGAAATGTGAAGGATTTTTGTTCAGTATTGTGCAGTCGTTAAAATTATAAAACTTGCCCTTGTGTTTATAATAATAAAGAGTACAGCTATTGTAGAAAGGAAAAAACTTCATTTGGGTTCGTGAAAAATTGAGCGTTTAAAATACGTATTTGTATTTGACTTGGTGCTTGCTATCTAAACTGGTACTGCCACCCGGGATGTTGATGGGTGGCAAGTAGTTATGCAATAACCTTTCACACTGTATTCGATGACGGGCCTCCCATAAAAGGCAAATACATATTTTGAGTAGTCATGTTAACTTGCACCAAATGAATATATTTTCTCTTAATTTTGTCTAACACTTTTCATGTCGTTGTCTAACACAGCTTCATGTCGTGGAAAGAGATGTAACTTTTAAACTTCGAAACAGATTGCAGTATAAACAGCTTTTTCAGATTTCCCCTGCGGTTCGATTCCTCCCTGGATGTATTTCTCTTCTCTCTCAGTAAAAGCTTTCGTTGCGTGTGTCCATTTATTTGGCGTTGCTTGGCACAGCTTGACCAAATTTGGCTCTTACGCCAAAAGACCCAACTTAAGCAACCAGATTTCCTGGGCCGCCCATCAGGTGTGTACCTGCTTCACGGACCCGGGATACTCTAGTGATATTTTCTTTTCCCATGGGGTTTACTCTATGATTAACACGGGTGTCGTGCTCCCAGGACACCAAGAGATCTTTTTCTCTTGCATCCTATTATTCTATTCCCCAATCCCTTTTATTCCCTTTCACTACATTTTTTACTTGAAGTCTGTCTTGTGTTTTGCGTAGCTTGGTCAAATATGGCCCTTGCACCATAAAACCCTCAAACAACCGACCAACCTAGGCCGCCCTCGTTCTCAGTACCACAGTACTGGTGCTCTTTCGTTTGTGGAGGCTTGGCTTCGTGAGCCCAATTATCAAAATTCTAGATCAAAGTTTGCACTTTGGAAGCGAACCACGTATTTTGTTGAACATAATAGACATTGATGAAAATTGCGTTGAATTGATATTTGTAGGGGGTTCGCTTGGCGAAATGACTTGCGCCATAAAACCCCAAACCGACCAACCGAGGGAAGGTCAGACGTTTTTGCTTAGGGACTTGGGTTTGTTTTGGGAATGTTTCTCTGTATCTGCGTCACTTAAAGATACACATGTAAAGAAAACTCCGTTCACACTTCACTAGACACCTGCCAACTTGCCTCAACAATAAACAGCCAGCCAGTTTAAAAAGCCAAGGTTATGCATACCTTCCCGAGCATAAATTAACGCTGCAGCTTCCGCGAAATGGTTGAATCAACATCATCGTACGGGCCCTTGGTAAAACAAAAGGAAAAGACTAAACGAGCCCATTTAAACATTACCTGAGAAGTTACGCGATAACCATCGATTTCCCCTCCACTTCCCAAACAGCTAGCTTTCTTCTTTTTCGTCTTCGCTTACAAGTGCCTCGATCGTCCATCTTGGCCACATCAGACTCCTTGGCCTTTTGGTTTTAACGTTTCCGTTTTAATTCCCTCTCTCGCTCATCTTCAGTGTGCAGGTGTTACCTAACATCTAATGAGTGGAAGAAGTAGGTAAGTGTGTCATTGCCGCCAACACGGAGGATGAGTTCTGAAGACAAACATAAAAGGGTGTAATTTGAGAGATAATCTTCGTTTTCGCAACACTCTTTCGGGTGTTTTTTATTCCGTCGTGAACTTACCATTTTCGAGGTACACACCAAATCTCTTCTTTTCCCTACGCTCATTCATTCATTCGCCATTAGTTTAATCTGCAATTTTCATTGGTCGCAGAAGGATTACAAAGGATGGATGCACTCACTCCCTGGATCGGAACGATGCATTGCCATTCCTGGGGAGATAATAAAAGGTTCGGTGCTTGACGGAATAGCCTCGAGGGAGTCTAAGGGAAAAAGGAGATGAATGTGTTGAACAAAGTGACTACGATAAAAATCTCGAATCCAGAACGGTGCTAGTTCAAGGTGTGGTGTCGTGTCTCTTTTTATCGTTTAGTAAATAAGGTTAACCGACTTGAGCTGTCTACAATAATGTTTTATTTGGCTCTTTGATTGTAACACACCTTCCTGATGCGACATATCGTGTATCGTGTGATGTCATATACCTAGATACCGAACGCAGTGTTGATATTACAGTTGAGATTTTGTACTTTGACGTAGTATCTCTAAATTGCTTTCAACTGTTATATTTTTATTAAATTCACTATAATCGAGTTATTTGTTTTCCCATTTAACAGTATAGATATTTTAATTAGATAAAGTACCTATGATTTCAGGCTGCATTCGTGGGAAAAGTTCCGAGTTTTTGTTAAACACTATATTGGTTTCGGAAAAATAAAATTAGTAAATGCGATAAGTATTGCTAGTTTTTGTGCTGTGATTTAAATCACTGACAACTGAAATCTAATTCGGTTTCATTGAGCTTCGTCCAGACTAAATTTCTGTAAGATTATCAGCCTTTAAAATTGTCATAAAATTCCGAAATCTTTAATGGGCTGTTTCCTAGGTATCCCAAAAGTAACGTATTCTGACGAACCTATTTTGATAAGGTTATTGAGATTTAGTCTATTTTATTTTGTGGACTCGATTATAATTTTTGCAAATGTATTTGTTCGTGTATTTTTTTGTAGATTTTATCGTGATTATTAAGTCTACCATTGAGTCAGAAAACAGGAAGTGTATATGTCATGATTTTCTAACTGTTCGTAAAAACGTTTCCGGGATTTTTAATGCTGTGTTACTTTCCTTTTAGGAGACTTACAACTAACTTATCGAGTTTCATTCGGATTTGTTATAAATCTTGATTCCGGGAAATCGTTTCTAGGATCCAGGAAGCCTAGCGATACATCGGTCGCCCAATAATTTTATTTTTCAAATAATGAAAAAGTGATGATTTTAAACCACATTATGTAGACAGCAGTATCTTTGCTTATATCATACTGAAGTGTCTGAAAAAACTGGTACGCCAGTCTAATAATTGGTATGCCTACTACGGGAGCGTAGAACTGCAGAAATACGACGGAGCATGGACTCCGCGAGCTTGCGGAAGTATTCTGTAGGCATTGGACACCATGCTTCCTGCAAAGCGGTCCACAATTCTGTTGTATTCCGAGGTGTAGGATTTGTGTTCCCCAGCGCGTTGCGTGGCATCCCGGATGTGTTCACGATGTTGAGATCTGATGACACTTAGATGGGAATGGCAAGACCCCAAGCTCAGATGAGTGTTCCTCTAACCATAATTCGGAGTGTCTAGACTTGTGTGGTGGCGCATTGCCCTGTTGGAAGAGGCCAAACTCATCCGAATGAACGCACGACCATGAGCGGGTGTAACTCGTCAGACAAGGATGCGTTCATCTGTCAGAGATGTTTGTAGACGTACCAGGGGTCCCATTAAATGTCAGCTAAACACACCCCATACCAGTAGGGAGCCACAACCAGCCTGTACAATCCCCTGTTGACATACGGGATCCATGCCTCTTCATGGGGTTTTCTCCACACGGATCCCCTTCCATCTGCCCGAAACGGTTGGAAACGCGACTCGTCAGGTTGAAGGTCCAGCATTGAATTCCGATGCAATATCGTACGCCCATCGCGTGAAACGATTCTTGCAAGTTGACGCTGGTCACGTTCACCTAGTCTTTACGGCCTCTGCTGTCGTAAGTTATAAATTTTACCGGAATGCTTGTAGTCACGGTACACTCTTGAAATGGTAGTACGTGAAAATTTAAGCTTCTTGTCTTCCTTCGGTGACCCACCACTCGAGCTCTAACTATTAAACCGCGTTGAAATTCTCTTAGATCGTGATAACTTGCCATTCTCACGACGGAAACAGATCTAGATTCTTCCACAGGCTTATATCCCTTTATATATGCACTGGCTGACGCAACCATATGTATGCTGCATAGGCTAGTCTGCCAATTTTTCTGGCACTTCAGTGTAGTCGATATTAATCAATTACGATAGGAAAAATTACCTTTCTGTTCGATTTTAGCATATTCTGTTTCGATGACTGCGAAACATAAATTTAAATTGTATTGTTTTTATAGTATGAAAAGCGCACGTATTTTTGGTAAAATGGATCTCTTGGCTAGACTAATGGCGTTATTGCTGGCCACCAATATATTTTAAACCTTAGGTTACCTTTTTTACCCTACAGTAACCAGACATTCCCCACTCGTTCATAATTCCGGTACTTTTGGTACAATTGCTAATGATCCCATCGACTGATCAAACATCCTCCGTACTTCCGATTAAAGTCGCGATGAGGTTATTTAAGACGTCACACACATACCCAGCTGGACACAGCGTAAACCAGGAAGCACACGTGAACGAATGCCTAACCCTTCCAGCACTCGCCAATTAAATCCTCCCCGCTATCCGAAACCCAAATATTGACAAAGGGCATCCGTACGAGCCATACCGTTCACTTCCGACAATCGAAGTTTGTCCGTCGCTTCCCGAAAAGAATTCCATCCCGACTGTTTAAACCGTTCTCGTCCAAAACAGTTCATCGACCCAGTTAGTCGAAATAAAAAAAAAAGCACCGTTGCTTCCGACCATGCTTGTTGGACCACGTGGAAGCAAGTATGGAACAATAAAGGTTTTTATAATTGATGTACTATATGGGTCGATGACTTGGGAAGGCTGTCATCAAGGAAGTCATTTGGACGAGAGGACAGCTGTTCCGTCCAAAACGAGCGGGAGGACGAAACAAAGAGCCGCGTAATGGGTGGTTTTAACGGTAAAAAATGCGCCGTCGAAGGCATTCCGGAGCCCGTGCGATAAACCCATTCATTGCAGGAGATTAGGGATTCATTACGGGGAGTTTGCGCGCTGCGATAACGATCGAAACAATTAGGGAACAGTACTGCCTCGACGGTTCCGTAAAGGTCCAGTGGGAGACGTAACCAACGAGGTAGGATGCGATGGGGCATATCGTGACGCGATCGTCTCTTTGTCACTCTCATCCCCTCGAGATTAGGATGGACCAGAACAATGTGACGATAAACTTTGAACGAACCTTTTATCCCTGGTGCATCTTGTGACAGTCAGTCACTTTCGCAGCTGGCTCGGGTGTGCCATCGCCTAATTAAGATCTCCAAATGGTTGCTAAAAGCTGTGTCGTTGTACCCCGGAGGCCAATTTATATTTCCTATAAAGCTAATATCCAAAAAATATCCGGTTGTAAGAGTAACGGATTGGGAACCGGAGGGTTTGCGAGTTCGAATCCAACTAAAGACCGTCGTGCACATGGGGGCCTGGCGCGAGTTAAATCTGTCGTGGCATCAAATTTCCTCACGTTGGCGTGGTGTGGAAGTTTGGAGAGTGGAGTGCCAGCTCAGCTGTTGACATCGTCATCCGATCGTGGTTCAAAATTACGTGGTATTGTCCTCGGTTCTGTTGTGCGCCAATAGCGTGTTGTGTTCCAGTGCGACGTTAATTAAATACCTACCTACCAAAATATATTATCCCAGTTTCTAGCTGTTTGATATAAACGCAGTCCTGAGCTCTACGTGATTATGTATCTCGCATTACTACTGATTGTTATCAGCCATCCTTAGGTGTGGGGCCGCCGTGGCTCAGTGGATTTGTTCACTGCATCATCAGCCTGTGAGCTGTAGTCTGCAGATTCGTTTCCTGTAATTTCTCTATTCTTCTCTTCTGTGTCAGTATAAACTTTCCTTGCGTGTGTGTCCGGCGAACATAATATTGAATGGCTATATCTGGACATTGCGCTATAAATACCAACCAAAACCAACCGTTCGGTGTACCCTTGTCGAAAAGATTGATCAAATTCTGTTCACATTTCCTTATTTTATAGTGAAGTTGTATCACAGATTAGTCTCAGGTTTGGGGCGCGTCGTATTTTAGTGTTTGCCCTGTTCATTATGATTCCTGGTACGAAGTATTTCTTTCATTAGCCCTCGTTGCAAAAAATGACTAGAGCAACAAACCATTGAAACCATTCTTTCTTTTGTTTAATGTTTCCTTGCAATTCTTTAATGAGTAATTTATTGATTCCATATTATAGCAAAAGTATTTTAATATTTAATTTAAATTAAAGGGCTTTAAGCGACAGAAAATTATCTAAATCTGACCCTTCCTAGAATTCGGCGAAGCCGTAAGCAAAAGTGGGTAACGTAAAAATTCTCTACCGAATTTTTCTGTTCTCAGATAAACTACACATGTCCGAGGAGTCATTGTTATTGACCCGTACTTAGTTGCTGAAACTTCCCACCGTTTAATCTTTCCCAGGACCTTATTTTGTGAAATCATCAGCTCACCATTGGAAGCAGTGGAAAAAGCTGAATGAGAAAAGGAATAAAAAATCCTCCCCATTGTTTGTACCAGTGAATGAAAAATGATTATCCGACCTCAACGTGTCCCCTTGCCAGATCTATCACTCTCCCTTTGCAACCCGTGCTCTATTATTCGTCGCCAAGTGTTGTCGTTCGCCAAGGACACCCGAGATCCAAACAATCCACCTGTTGAATGAATGGGCGGGAGGGTGGGAACAACCACCGAAACCGCGAGATTCGGAACACCCAGCCCTTTTGATGAATGTCACTTAACCCTCTCGTCCCATTGTGCCCTTGTTTTCTTTTTTGGGAAATGCATGAAAAAATGAAAAATCGTTCGCTTGCTCAATGGCTTGGTGTCGGTCTTCTGAAATTCCAAAGCGCGCTCTGCTTATTCATCTCACGTGCGGATTTATCCTCCGAAAGTGATCGAGGAGTAAATGTGATTGCTGCGTTCTATTTTTACCCACCACCCCCTTTCATCACAATGTGCTTAGTTAACCACGGACTAACTCTCTTGGTTCCGGTGGTTTCGGTTGTGGCCTCCAGGGTCATTGTTAGATTTGTTTTTTGAAAAAGTGGTTTCCGTGTATAGAGATGTGCATTTGATGGCGGGTTTTCTTTGCGCCAAGCGTTTATTTGCGTCGGGTGTGCTTCCGTGTCATTCAGTCCGCGCCGCACTTAATGCCTTGCCCACTTGTTAATTGTCGGTTGACAGGAAGTGGCGCCCTCGTAACCCACGCTTGCCCATGTTCGATTCAGTGGGCTTCGACGAAAATGTCCACTAATAACGTGTCTGATGGGCCAACGCATGGGGTGGTAGCTAACTCCCTCGACCGTCTCCAGCGGCCACGTGCTTGGAATTATGCGTATTTTATTCACAGGTCAAGCTTTTCTGTGCTTCGGGTTACGTAATTTTACTTCGGGTTGGGAAAGGGCGAGCTTTGTAGAATTTACTTTTGAAATTCGAGTTGCAAGAGGGAAGCTTTTAAGACTCCCACTCCTGCACTATTATGTAAATGCATCAAGGTGCGCAAAATTGAGCGGAAGCTTTGACGCTCCTTCGTTTTTTGTCGCGTGGGTTCGTTGTGTGGTCGGTGGGATGAAGACATGCCTCTGTTGATAGGTTTTTGTTAGGGCTGTTCATGTAAGTCGCAGCTGCCAGTCCTTTTAACTCTCGGAAGAGTAGTCTTAACCTTCCAAGCGGTTTCGACGAGGTATCTCGTCTAAAATCTGGCTAATTTTGCGAATGCGAGATATCTCGTCCATCAAGATCTGGTCGGTTTTGCCAATGAAAAGATACTCCGTCGAAAAATCTACCCTATTACTCCAAGAGGGAATGAAGATCCAAGTAGGAAAACAAATTGTCTCTTGCCTAGAACTGGTGACAGTTTGGAACAGGTTTTTGCATCAGAGGCTGACCACTACAGGGCAGTTTTCGACACAAAAATAAACGAAGAGGAGGGTTATTGCTCAAACGTTTTAGAAGTAAACTTTTGGTCATTCTGTCTTTGTGTGTGTGCCGAGTGTGTTAAACAAAAATTAAGTAGTTGGAGATGCAGAAGCGAGTTGCAATGAATGGGTGGGTGCAATAAAGGCGTGAAAGTATGGTTGAGGTACGAACGAGGGACCGAAGAGATTGGGTTTCTGGTTTATTTTAACCTTGTGTTGTGACGCAGATGGTATGATACAAGGGTCACCTCTCACATCACTCCCGAATCGAAACAGTTGTCGCCTGCAAAGGAGATGAGGTTTGGGAATAAATGTGATAAAATTATTGGTAAGACTGGCTCAAGTTGTATGGGAGAGGCGAGTGTCCATTAAGTTACGCATTGGAAAATGTCGAAACATCGAAAGGGATTGCTTTAAATTTAAAGAACGTAAAAAATCAAGTTTCCTTGTTCAAAATAGTGTTTTTTCGACGATACTCGTATGTTGTAAAGGTTTAACTCTTCTCATTGTGTATCGAATGGCATTTAAACTAAAAAGAATGGCCCTTAATAGCTCCGTCTATTGATCCTGTTGACCTTTAGCTCTGCGCGTCCCTAATGATCTTCCCCAGTTTATCGTGGGTGGCCAGTCTGGGCTACTTGGTCATTTCGCCGGGCCCACTGACTTTAATACCCCCTTTGTGTTTATTTTTTGATATCGGACTCGTTACACGCCACTATCCCCTGTGCGAGAAGTCGTAAAAAAGACGGCGAAAAAAGAAACGAAAGTAATTCCGTGCAGTCACGAAGTGCGGGGTCTGTCCAGTCATTCGGCTCGTCAATTTTGAACAATGACTTCTATGCAGTCCCACATTGCCATTGCTGATGTGGAGCGCTTGAACTGGGTAACACGGGCAATGAGGCTTTCTTTAACTGCAGGTAACCTTTCCCTTTTGTCACGGTGCTTTCTTGGGGTGGAAGACCTTTGTCCATGCCTGTGCCCCTAATAGTCAATTCTTGGATTAGTCCGGCCTTGGTCGTGATCCGCCGTTTCGTTTTGGAGAATCCGATTGTGTTTCAGGAGATTCTCGCCGATGACCCTTTCAGTTGGAATCTTCGCAATGACAGTGGAATGGGAGGTTGACAGGCTGATGGGTATGTTAAGCGACGCTCTGGGTTATGATTGATCTTTGCTGATGACTCATTACCGAATCCTAAAATTACCATCGGGTCTTAGCTATGGCTGGAATTGGTTGTGAGAGATTCAAATAACATGTTGGACTCCAGCACGTTTTCTTTCGGTCAAATTGAATTGTGCCACATAGGAAAAGAAACTCACAGTGTTTCCTTTTACTTAACTGGGACGCGGAAGCCCGGTTGGTAGAGTAGCGGATTTGCAACCGGAGGGTTGCGAGTTCGAAACTCAATCCAACCGAAGACCGCGTTAGGGCTGTCGTAGCCTCAAATGTTCTCGCGTTGGCGTGGTGTGGAGGTTTTGAGAGTGGATACCAGCTCAGGTGTTGACCTCGTCATCTGACTGGTTCAAAATGACGAGGTAATGTCCGCGGATCTTTCCCTTCGGGATTGACCTCCGTCAATAGCCCTTTGTGTTGCTCCAGTGCGACATTGACTCAGCTACTTACGTACTTACCTTTTACTTAACCAATGTGAGCAACTATCAACAGTAGTATCAACTCTCATGAATGTGGGAACATGGTTGTGTTTAACAGGTCTTAGTTGGTAACTCATTACTAAATGTCGCTTTCGGTTTTTCAGAGTCGATTAATTTGTATATGGTTCATAATGTTTGGTGTAAAAAGTGCAGTAGAAAATTATGGTTTTTATTGAATATTGTGTAACTATAACAGAATCACATTTATATAATGCACAATCAAAATCAAGTTGTTTTGTTACCTTTACCACTAATGCATTCAAGGTCTCTGGATTTTAGAAATAACTGCAATTGTGTCTTCAGGGGTGATCAACATTTGTGAAGTTTCGTTATGTTCCAATACAGTCCTTTTATTGAAAGCTTTTTTAGTGTATTCATTGGAAATATATAGATTGAAATGAATGATGATTTATAGGCAAATCGATGTACTTATGCTTCTATTTCTAGTCTCAACTTATCTTTTTTCAACAATAGCTGTGTTTCGTGAAGTACGAATGAGATTTGATTCCCTTTAGGCAATGCGCATGTAAACATCATTACTAAATACTTAACGAGTTTCTTTTGTTAAAATTACTGCTCAGTAACCATGCATTTCCAATACAAGCCTAGCCCATTGTGTTGCTCCAGTGTGACGTTAATTGAAATAAAAAAAAAAAATCAATCCAATACAAGCCATTTTAAATGCTTTCACTATGCTTCTTCAGTTGAGCTATACGTGGCAAAAAATAAAAGTTAACGTGGACGTTTTATTTATGCCATATTAATGTCTTATGCCTTTTGATTGAATTCCCAGGTTCACATCTTTAGGTGTATACTGGCTTCACGAAACCCAAGTATCCTAGTGATCGCTTCTTTTCCCATGGGGTTTGCTATCTGATAAACATGGGTTCGCGACCCCAGGATCCCCAAGTGATCTTTCTCTATCCTTTCTATTCACAATTACTTGACATTGTCTTGTGTTTGGAGCAGCTAAGCCAAATATGGCCCTTGCGCCGTAAAACCCAAAACCAATCAACCTTTTGTTTGAAGCGTCAGTTAGTTAATACTATGTGGACTGCTTTTATAAGTATAGTGTTAAAGTGAAATGTTGTCTAAAACAAGATGCTGCACTCAATCGTGAACGTTGTTTTATTTAAATAACAACTGAATGAAAAATGTTTGTTGCAGGCCTTTGTGGAAAACGGTTATTATTTCTGTTAGTAGAGCAATAGATTGAGGTATTCAAGCTTCAAGGATTTTGTTAGTGAAGATTTTTGCATGGGGGTATCATTAAGATATCTATGGTATTAACTGTATTTGGGGTAACTGTAGTTTAATTTAAAATTAAATAATAACACAGGTACCTGAGGTAAAATTCTCAATGGTCGTTAGAGAATAATACGAGAATCCACTTATTTATATCTCGGGGAAATGGTATGTTGGTACCGTGAACAGCTGTGCGTACAGTTCTATTTTGGGTGGTAATTTGATTCTCGGGAAAATAACAGCTGCCGAAATGTCTGTTTTCCTTGACTGGAACGTGTCTGAAGAAGTAGACGATTTTTTAAAAGTCGCTTCTACTCGATATATCTCAGATTGGAAACGTATATCAGCAGCCTTCCTGAAATGCTCTGCCGCGGGCCAGTGCTTGTCAAAGTGCCTTTTTTTTCTCTCTCCAGTAGACGAAAAGTGCCATTCTTCTTTCTCTCGCATCGTTTTTTGTGCATCATCATTGTATCTGTGTCTGCGCATCTTTTCTTCTCCAGAATATAATCTGCCGAATCATTTCTCATCCAAACAATTTCCATCCCGAGTCTTTTCTTTCTTTTCTCCCCCTACCTTTCTCTCTCTCTAATCGACTTTTTGAGCACAAGAAACGGGGACATGCTGCCCGTTGATGGACAGGCCACTTGTTATCGTTCCGAGAAGGGGGTTTGCAATCAGATGCTGCCTGCAGCCCCGATTCGAATCGGGTGCCTGTCTGCACCTCATCCCCCTAATCTGCAGAAAATGTCGGAATGGACTTGACATGTACCAGCCCCCATCTTACGCCGCGTTGCTTTGATCTTTTTACCGTGAAAGAAGTGGTTTTTATGCATTAGTTCTGCCTGGCGCTGCTTATTTCTATGGATTGGCCCAATTTGAGCTTGTCTGTCCTGTAAAGTTTTATCAATTCCTGACGTGAAAACATGTTTAGGGCTGTCCCTGGTTGAATAGAATCAACAGCTGGATGATACAAAACCTGTAACGGAAATGACGTATTCACTCGAAATGGATCCAATCCCACTCAAAACCCGGCTTCCGGGAGATTCAATAATTTATTCACAAAAATGCACGAAGGCTTAGAGTGTTAAATATGCTAATTAGCAGCTACACGTCTGTAGATGCCATAATTTAACTCGGAAAATATATTTACCTTTAAATTTCAATTACCAAGACCGCCATCAAGACTAATTTAAAAGCCATAATTCTGGTTATTCATGTCTTCTCATATCAAATAAACTGATCCATTATCGAACACGGACCTTGCGCCTTAAAACTCCAACATCCAATCAATCCACTGTCGAACACCCTATATTCATCACAAATAAGAAAATTTTCGTTAAATTGTGTCTCTAAATCCATTTTGTGTTTTTCTCACTATTGTTGTCTGTCAGTTTTGATGGCATTGCCATAGATTCAAATTTTAATTTATAAATACAAAGGAAAGTTCTTGAACATAGCAGATGCATCGTTCGAATTCCGAAAATCATTCATAAAGTTTCTATTCAAAAGTCGGGCTTGTCAATTTTGATCTCTGGTGCATTCTTCAGGTCTTACACACTTCAATAGGAAGGACGGATAGTGTAATTCTGGGAGTGTTTTTGAAGCAGGTATCAGTGGCGTAACGTCTATGTAAGCCCAGACGACTCACACCCCCTGAAAAAAAAATTAATTTTTAAAAATTTGGAAACCAAAAAGTTAAAGTTGATAAAACTTGACTCTTCCTTAAAACACCAGTTTCTGTTTTATAATAATTTTGGTAATATATGCAGATCACCATTGCGGATGGTCTATCATTCTCTCCTCAATTGTAACAGGTAGCCTCAAGCTATAATGTAATATTTGGTTCATCTATACATTTGGCCAAGATTGGGCTCAGTCGTGTCTTTTGGGTTCTTTTTTTTTAACTTGGATGAAAAATGATTTGTATTGTATTGTCTCCGCGAAAAAGAAACAGCACGGCGAACGGAGTTGACTTATAAGGTTCTTTAAAGCTAAGCAAAGATTTTATTGGGTTTCGATCCAATCTTGGCGTCATCTGTTATCAAAGTTACGCTACTGGCAGGTATATAAAGATTTTTTCTTAGAAATAAGAATGGCAATAATACATTAATATTTCAAAAGCAAAAATCGTTTATATTCAGAAGTAGTACGTCAAACACTTTACACGAAAAACAAAGCATCTCAATTTGTTACCATTATCCTTTTTTTTATCAAAAGCTGCATTTGTCTTATTCGGAAAATGTAATCCACCGCCTCCCTGATTATGAGCCAAAAGAAAAACTTAACTTTTCAATCATTGGATTACAATCTTACTAAACCGCTCTCTTCAGCATGGAGCGATCTCATTGATGGATTATCGCATCTGGCATCTCCACCCCTCCCTCGACTCTGGGGGAATATCCAGAAAATTAATCGCCAAACTCACCGAGTGACAGGCTACCAGAAAGAACTCGCATACCAAATTAAACAGCCTGGCCGGTTGGCCCGAGTGTATTAGATAACCGGTCGACAGCTTTTCGCGCCGCGTAATTTGTTTTCTGGACAACATAATGAGAATGCACTAAGTCGACAGGGAACTAATGATATTTTCCTTTCGTTTGATCCCTCCTTTTGGACCACTTCGCGTAATTCTTGGCCAAGTGATTGCTGCAGTCCATTTCACGCAATGGCATACCAACTCGTCATAAATCAAAGGAGGCAGGAATATGTATTTGTTAGCAATAATTAATTCTGGGATGGTTGCAACTTTTTAATGAAAAGCAACTCCTGGGTATAGCCTCGAGCTTGGAGAGAGAATAAAAGACGATCTTGTATACATACTTGCAGCATGTTGGTTTTGTTTTTGTTTTGTGATATTTTTTATGGGGAAAGTATTCCATCTCAGAAGTCACTCGTATGTGATACCGTAATTTATCAAACAGTTTTGCATTGTTAAAAGTTCACACATGTCGATTTTGATTTGTTAGTTAGAAAGCGTCCATTGTTTTCCAGCTTTACGATTTCAGGAACGATGCTTGGCGGATTATTTCTGATCGTACTTAATTTTAGCGATTAAGTGCAGTGTTAGACCCTTTGTGTCAACTGAGAGAGATTTCCAGAAGTATCCGGAATCACTTATCTGTGAGCCAAATTACGAGATAGAGAGGTTGTCCTCATTCAATTTTCGTCACCTGCGATCTTTCGCAAATCGGACAGATACAATTTAGTACGCTGGTAATTGACTTTGATGACTAACTATGGATGCTCCGTGTCTAATGATATGATTGCTTTTCAATAGTGATGCGCGGTTGAGTGCTGAAACTTGGTTGCTTCCTCCTATCCATTATTAACTTATATAACCTTCCAAGTCTTTTCGAGGAGATATCTCCTCCATCAAGTTCTGAGCATTTTTGCAAATGACGAGATATCTCGTCATAGGGAATACCTATTAAATTCCGTATGAAGACATTGCCGTTTTTATGTGATGCCGAGATCAAGATCAGGTCAGTTTTCTTCCAATCATATATTTCATATTTTATGTTGGATAAATCTGACCTAAATATAAAATACAGTCAATCATATTTGCCATTCACACAATTGAATTAATTAAAAATCTAGCTTTTCAATTTTTGCCGTATATTCTACTTTACAAATTCTACTTTAACTTTCCCAAAATATAGTCAAGTGATTCAAATATAGCCTAAAACCATTCCCACAATATTATGATTAACTCATTTAAATATGATTTTCATTCTGTAGTTTTAGAGTAGTTTATGTTTGATATAATATAGATACTTTAATAATATGTATAGTTTTAGAGTAGTATTACATAAGAGAGCAGTTATTTAATTATCCAATTCAAATTTTTCTAAACTTGATAGCTACAATTTAGATTTTTGAACTTCAAAGCTAATAAGTAGGAAAATGAGTTAACCCTCCAAGTGGTTTCGACTGGATATGTAACCAGATCTTGATGGACGGGTTGTCCATCAAGATCTGATCAGTTTTACTAATGACGGGATACCTCGTCGAGAGAACCTCCAGCATGTTTAAGGCGTATGTATACTCTAGAAATTACGAAAATCGACCAGAATATCGATATTCTTTATTGCTTCAAGATGTTTTACATTTCCTTAGCTTTCAAACGATAGCTAGGTCTTGTCAATATTCGAAATAGTTTTCTAGTTACAAGGTTTTTTCGTTAGGTACTGTCACCAGTACAGAAATATTTGCAAAACTAAACTCAATTTCTGAACTGTTTTTGCAATAGGATGCTTGGTTCAAACAGTGATCTCAACATCAATGGAGTCTTTGATGGGCGAGAATAACAGTACAAGTCAGTTGCGATGTGCACAATTTTCTGGGTACGAACAGTACTAGTCACTTAATTTTGTCACGGCCACATCCAAAATTTCTCTTAGTTTCCCCTTTAAAGTTGTCAGACATAACGTGCAGAACTGATTTTCTGAATTCTATTCATTCACAATATGTAATATTAAACGGTTTTTTGTTCTAAAAAATGTCATTTTTTTACTTGTACTGTTATTCCCCTATCAAAGAATTGAACCATCGTAATTATTTTTGTATTATTGTAATCTATATAATACAGTGGATGTTTTGTTCCTCAGAGTTATTAGATAAGAAATTAATTTTTAGTTGATTTTTAAATGGTCAAAAAATCTTGATTTTTTTTTAATACTTCCTTGTTGAAAAAAATTGTAAACTAACATTCCATCGAGCAACTTGATGGAGGTTCAAAACATCAAGACTAATAAGAATAATTTCCAACAGGAATTGTCATTCTTAGAATTTGAGATATTACTGTTAGAAAGCAAGCTAATTAAATCTAAATTAGATAATGATTAGCTTTATCTGATTTTTCACATTGAAATGATATTAAGCACAAACCTATTGTAAAAGAACGGGATTTTTAAAATCTTCTATCCTATACGCAGCCCTTAAGGGTTCGAAACAACATATAATACAGTCCATGATTGCTAAATTCCCAAGGATGGGAACTCGAAAGCATTAGGAATTAATTCTCGACCCTTAGTATATATCCTCATCGACTTTCGCTGCCGATTTTCGGAACAGGTCGAGATAAATGGCAAAGTTATAAGTTGGTAACTCAATATACGAGGAAACGGGGCTTCACATGTTGCGATAGCTGGCGGTTCATTCCCAGCGTCGCCGCCCCTTCCAGTCCAATGTGTGTTGTTAGCAGTGAACGGTGCTGGTTAAGAAGGTGGACAGGCAGTCATTTCCTTCACTCGATCCTTCCCGCCTTCTCATTCCGGACGGGGAAGTCGGATGCCTCCCTTTGTGTGGTACTAATTTGATGTTTCAGTTTCCTCGGCTGCGAAATGTGAGATACCACTTATGAAATCGGAGATAATAGTTGACTTTTACTTTGGGCTGCTTCCTCGTCTCCAGATGCGGAGATCGATTAGTTTGCGCGGTTCGCTTTTAGCGAGCTGGAACCTAGTTAGGTGGCGGATCACCCACTAGGCATGCGCCTGAGGTATTTTTGTGCAGAAGGGCTTCAAAACAACAAAATGTTGTAAAACCAGGATCTTCATTCATTTCACATAAAAATACAACATTCTTCATTTCTTAAATTTCCTAGCCCTAAAGCCTTCTGGGGTGTGGAGGCCGTGGTAGCTCGGCTGGAAGAATAACAGATTATAAACCTATATTGCTCCAGTGCAACGTAAATTCAACTACCTACCTACCCTTTCTACTCGCAACACTGCTACCAAACACCGCTCGTGACGTGTTAGAAGGCGGTTGTGCATGTCCTGTCCACATCTAAAGCTGCATTACATGTTGCAGTCGAAACATACAGGGTGGTCCGAATCGACAGCAACTCATCACGCGATTCTTTGTTGAAAACCACCCCGAAAAGATGTTTTCCGGTTTTAGACTACGTGGCATTCGCGTCTGAAGTGTTATGTCACTCGAAATTTCAGCGGTAGACGCCAAATGAGCTATCCATTGGGCGGGCCTGGGCGAAGCTGGCACCTGAGCTTCAATGGAGACGAAAATAAAGCACCCGGGATTGGTATACGAATCGTAATGTCAGCGATTAACTATCAGTTGCATCTCCGGAATGCCACGTCCAATCGAGAAACGGACCACGCTTTTTCGGTTTGGTTTACGACAAGGATGGTAGGTTCTTAATTAACGTCGTGCACTGGAGCAACACAACGGGCTCTTGGCGACGGTCCGGGATCATTCCCAAAGGGATCCAAGAACAACGCCTCGCAATTTTGAACCACGGTCAGATGACGAGAACGACACCTGAGCTGGCGCCCCACTCTCCAAACTTCCACACCACGCCAGCGTGAGGATATTTGAATCCTCGATAGATTGAACGTGCACCAGCCCCCGACGGTCTTTGGCTGAACCGAGTTTCGAAATCGCTACCCTTGGTTGCTAATCCGTTGCTCTTTCCCTGTTTTCGATAAGGATGGTATGATTAGTGTGCCGTCGAATCTGACCACCTTGGAAAATGAAATAATCCTAGCTATAAATTTATTGTTTCGAATGTCAGTTTAAGACACGTGTAGCTGAAATTTTTATTGCCAGACTCCAACTGTAGTGATAACCCATCGCTAAATGGCGGCTTTCATTTTCTATGATCTTTGCATGCAACAGGGCCGTGTAGCCCGGTTGGAAGGGTAACGGATTAGCGACCGGAGGGTTGAGAGTTCGAATCCAACCAAAAACCGTCGTATACAAAGGGGGATGGTGCATGTTAAATCTGTCGTGGCCTCAAATGTCCTCCCGTCGGTGTGGTGTGGAAGTTTGGGGTGCCAGCTCTGGTGTGACCTCGTCATCTGACCGTGGTTCAAAATTACGTGGTGTTGTCCTTGGATCTTTCCCTTTTTGATTGATCCCGGACCGTCGCCAATATCCCGTTGTGTTGCTTCAGTGCGACGTTAGTCAAAAAACCTACCTACCTTTGCATGCAACAATAGACTGATCTAATTATCAATACGTCGATTGTTTTTAGACTCCTGTCCTGCGTTTAGTGAATATTCATCCGCTTCTAATACTGATAAATGGTCTCTGTATACGGAGGCTCTTGCGGAAAAATGTATATTGAACTTTCTCATTTAGGCCTTTCGATTTTTTATTACCTCATTCTCTCAGCGAACCATTCGTTTCTCATTAGGTGTCTCGCGGCTTGTTCCATTAAAATCAGCTCAGGGAGCGAGAGATAAGGGAGAGGGAAAAAAGTATCTCAATTTGCTCTCTCCCAGTCCATTGTGCCGCCGTAACCTTAATTACATTGCGAGCACATTGGCCATTAATTAGGCATTACCACACTCGCCTTGTTTGCATTGCGCACCGGGCATTATTCAATGTCGGCAATTAGAGGAGCTCGGTCTGCGAAATATGAAAGGCGTCCACCTTCTCTCCGGAGTCCCCCTTTTGTGGAAGGCTAATTGTTCGACGACACGTGAGATTGGAAAGTTTTTGCAAAGGTATTTATTTCTTCAGTGTGGAGGTTTTTTCCTCCTCTTTCTTAGAAGGGTGACGAGGTTTTTGCAATGCCTTCTGTGACGCAATGTGTTTGCTTTTTGTGTTGCAGAATAAAATGTGGGTGATACGAACTTTCTTAGAATAGAGAGTATTACAGAAACGAATGTTTTCACGCCTTTGTAGGACTTTAATGTGACGTATTTCTGGCATGTATTCGAATAATTATTTCGGAGGAGGCCCAATCTTCTCTCCAGGTTTTCTATTCCCATCAGTAGACAGTAATACTAAAGAAACATTTAAAATGTTTTTGACTGGATGTTTTCCAGGATGTTTCCGACATCCTGGAAAGAGACAATTTAACCTTTGATTTCGGTGATGGCTCGAATACGTCCTTCTGAATGTGATAGATTGGTTGGATTGGGTTTTATGGCGCAAGGGACATATTTGGCTATTCTACGCCGGACGACATCAGGTAATGGACATATACGCTCAAGGTAAATTTTACTGACACAAAAGAGTTATACACCCAGGGAGGAATCGAACCTGCGATCCCTACATTTCACAGGTTGCTAGTGCAGTAGGCATACCCACTGAGCCACGATGGCCCCGAATAAGTGCTTAGTCACCCGTGTCAAGGTGAACAGACAAGAGATTTTTTTTGCCCAATCACTTCCCGGGCCGCAGTAGCCCAGTTGGTAAAATCGCCGATTAGCAACCCGAGTTGCAAGTTCGAAGCACGATCCAACTAAAAGACCTCATCATCTGACCGTGATTCAAAGTGACGAGGTATCGTCTTCGGATCTTTCCCTTCGGGATTGATCCCGGACCGTCGTCAATAGCCCGCTGTGTTGCGCCCGTGCGACAATAATTCAACTACCTACCTAATTACTTTCCCATTCAGACAGCCACCTAGCTCATTGAAGGGTTCTTCGATTTCCGTTGGTTCCGAATACTAAATGATAATTTCATTTTCAAGTAAATTTGACTATTTTTTATGACCTGTCCACGATCTTTGTGGTAGAGGACTTGATAAATTTTCGATTTGCGTCTATTAAGCTAACTTTAGAGTTTATTTTTGTAATATCAAGGACATATCGGGGTGGGTGGTTCTGGGTGATAGATCTCGGACAGTCACCCTGTTTTGTTGCTCCAGTGCGACTTTAATTAAATACCTACCTAACTTGCAAGTGCTCGCCCAGCAAATCATTCAGGAACGGACGGCTGTGGTTGAGGAGAGAGAGAATGCAACAATAAGAGCGAAAATAAAAAAAATCTGTTCAACAGTTATGGCGGCTGTGGTTTCACCCTTAGTAGATAAGGAAGTGTGAGAATGATGATACGGTAAGATAAGGAAGAATGCTGAATTGTGAACTCTGCCACTGTGCAGTTTCGATGTGTGTGTTCTGTGTGTGTATATCCAAAGTTCAAGAAAACATCTTTCGACTTGATAATTCTTCGTGTCTGTTGCTCATCGTCAGAAGTGTCAAAGATAAAGAGATTTCTTTTCTAAATTATGAATAAATGGCGGTTCATTTTTTCTAAATATGGGGTTGATGGCAAGTAACGACCATAAGAACATCATTCCTATGAAAAGGCTTTCTCTGTAAAGGTTTTTAATGCAGATGGCACTAGTGTTTTGTTTCCTGTACGTATTTGGCAATCGAAAGTATAATCCACGTATTCCGGTGGTTTGTTTACACTGAAAATACGTCATCGCAATCCAAGAACATAGAAATGCAAATTTTCTTCAGAGAGGGCAACCGAATTCCAATTATAATTGGTTAAATCGTGAAGTAGCTGTTTATAAAATCAACGCGTTTGCAGTCATTTAAAAAATCTCTTATCTGAAATACGCTCTCATAAATGGAGTGTCATGCAAAGTGATAACGGGTTTTTGCTTTTTGAAAAGATAGGATGATCTCTCGCGAGTTCACTGGTAGCGTTACTGACTTACGATGCCATAAATAATGATCCCCGAGTCTTCTGTAAAGAATCTAGATCTGAAAGAAATGATAATAACGAGTTTCTTGACTTCATAGTAATATCTTCACTCGAAGAAAACAAGTTAGTTATACTATGTAAGGATGAGTTTTTTCTTAATCGAAATTTGTATGGAAGTTGTGCATTTTGACGTTCCGATTGTGACGTATGTAGTCAAAGACAGCTTGTAATGTCTAAATTGTTTATTACAATAGATGACAATACATAAAAAAGACGCATGACACAGAAACATTAAAATTTTGAATTCGAAGTTTATAGCCTATAAAAATTCCAGTCCATTCTCGACAGCAGGGATCATAAAAAAAGCATGGTGATCACAGCACACGAATTTGAAAGTGGCAGCCCTTTCCCCTAGCGAGCTTACTACCTTCCTAGGAATGAACTACTTCAAGGTCATCTACCTTCTCATTAGACCCACGCCATATCTAGTGCCATGAAAAATAACAATTTTTCCGTAATTTACAGTGAAAAAACAAGGAAGAAACTTCACCTCCGATAGTGTTTAGAGAAAATAATTCATTTTCTGCAGTGGGTCTTGGAAAAAAAAGTTACATTTTGTTGCGCGTGGAGGGGACTCGATGAAGATTAGAAAGCATTGCTCTGACGAGTTTGTTATTCCATTTTCCCGCAAAGTACTATAGAGCAAAAGTACTTAAAGAACCTGAAAAGACCGCATCATTCCGTGTGTGTGAAGGCAGTTACGTTCCCGAACACTTGTCCGCACAATATGCATTGTTATGAATGAAGTAACGGAAGACCTTTGAGGAATCGTGGAGGCGGTGTTAATCATGGGTTAGCCCAGGTGCACTTGTTTCTCGGGCGAACGTGACAACCTCTTGCATCACCTGCTCGATATAACCTTGCGGGCAGACGTGCCCTTGCACAATGCTCCGTGTGTCACCGCTCATGTTGCGCCGCTTTGTTTACGCAGCTTCTTCCTCTCCCTTTGCAACAGTTTTCCTGCGGGAAGCGGACGATCAGTTCAGAGCGTGGGCGAGGTGCTAAGTTGGTTTCAGGGTTGGTTTATTTGTCGCTTTGCGGTCACTTTTTTGCTACACGAAGGCTCATTAGATCGGGACCTACGGCTTAACCCTCCTGGTGGTTTATCTTCGCGTCGAAAACTGCCCTGTAGTGGCCAGCCTTTGGTGCTAAAACCTGTTCCAAGCAGTCACCAGTTCTGGGCAAGGGACTGTTTTTCCTACTTGGATCTCCATCCCCCTTGGAGTAAATAGGTTTCATCTGAAAAAGCAGTTAAGTTAGCACAATGGACCAGATCGTGGACGATATATCTCGTTGAAACACTTGGAGGGTTAATTTTTGTGAGGTATTATATGTGTATAAATGTATATAATCGGGAAGATATAGTGGCCGACCATATTCCCCTTGGAGTAAAGGCAGTTTGTTTCATTGATATATCTCGTTCTAGCAAAATTGATCAGATCTTGGTCGAGATATCGCGTCGAACCACTTGTAGGGTTAAACTGTATTACGAACCACTTGTAGGGTTAAACTGTATTACGAACCACTACGAATATCTGTGCCACCACTACGAATATCTGCCACCACTACGAATATCTGTGCCAGAGCCTGAGGGGGAGGCAGTGGGTATGCCCACTGCTCTAGCAACCTTCGAGTTGTAGGCGATGCAGGTTCGATTCCTGCGGGGTGTATTCCTCTTTGGGTGTATTTCTCTCTTCTGTGTCAGTAAAAACTTCCATTTGTGTGAGTCTTGATATTGTACGGCTTGTGTCTGGCGCAGCATGGCCATATACGGCCCTTGCCCCATAAAACCCCAAAACCAACCATGCCAGAGCCTGTTAATCCAGGGGTGCTGACGACTTGACTTCCAGGCCGGGGTTTTTGGTTCTATCGTTCTACAGTCAAATTTTGCCATACAAGGGGCTTATTCTTTTAACTTTGGATTTAAAAATAGTATTGCATTTATCTAGTGTTCCGCTTCTCACAGTAGAGGGGGACGCCATGAGATGTCACTAGTTCTACCGCCCTAGTCTCTACCACGAGAAATGCTTATTCAATCATTACTTGAATCTTAGCCCGTTGTGTTGTTCCAGTGTGACGTTAATTGAAAATACCAATACAATTACTTTAGTCTTGGGTAGGTATTTTAATTAACGTCGCACTGGAGCAACACAGATGGCTATTGGCGACGGTCCGGGATCAATCCCAAAGGGAAAGATCGATGATTACACCACGTAAATTTGAACCACTGTTAGATGACGACTTGAGTCGTGGGAGAAAAGCAATACTATACTACTCGGAAATCTCTCAAACCGATGCAACGTATTCGGATGCATCACGGACTTTATTTGTTGGATATTGATTACGAAATCAGATAATGGTTGTGTATTTTTGAATTTCTGTTGGCATGATTCTTTGGCTTTTTTTGCTACACGGGGGATACTTGGACCGTGAGTTATTTGTTGGAACTAAGGTTCATTAACAACGACTACTTCATCCGGATTTGGAGGAAAAGTAAATTAAAATATGCTAGTTTCTTACGAAAAGAACAAAACTTTGGAAAATGTTTTAAGGCAGTGGTTCCTTCATTGAACAACGTCACGATCGCGTTTTCATGGTCTCCGTTCCTCACGACCCAATTTAAGCTGGCGAAATTGAATGCAAAATTAATTTATTACGTCATTGGTTGGAAATTATTTGAGTCCAGACACCAATGACCTCCGATTAATGCAATGTATAAATTTTTAAGTCTAATCCGAAAGCTTATTTTTTTATAGAATTTAGAAATAAATGAATATCATGATGAGATAAAATTATGAATTCAAAAACATATTCTGGTAATTCACCTGCGGTATCCAATTACCCCACTTTCTGGCATCTGACGTATCGATTCATTTTAACTTCTGTTATCCAGCCTGTGGTATTCAGTAAATTCAATTTCTGGTACGATTGGATCATGCATGAATTTACCCCAGTTTTTGATAGATTATTCTGCAGGTTTCAATCAAACCAATTACTGGTAATCTTAAAATAAATTATTTGTATGATCTAAAGAAATGTCATCCGTCCAATTTTTCCTGCCGAGTCTTATTCCAGTCACGTTAGCTTGTTGTGCTAGTCAAGAGACAGTATCACCTAATTCTCTTTGAGGGACATCGTGTCTTAGTCGGTATGCCCAGTGGGCTAGCAACCTGCGCAGGTTCGATTCCTCTCTGGGTATATTTCTCTCCTTATCTGGACGCGGTATCTCGGTTGAAAGAGTAACAGATTAGCAACCGGAAGGTAGCGAGTTCGAATCCAACCGAAGACCGTCGTGTACAAAGGGGTTAAATCTGTCGTGGCCTCAAATGTCCTCACGTTGGCGTGGTGTAGAGTGGGGTGCCAGCTCATGTGCAACCTCGTCATCTAACCGTGAATAAAAATTACGTGGTGTTGTCCTCGGATCTTTCCTTTCTGGTTTGATCCCGGACCTTCGCCAATAGCCCTTTGAATTGCTCCAGCGTCAGCTTAATTAAAATACATACCTTTTCTGTGTCATCAAAACTTTCCTTGTGTGCGTATGTCCATAACTTGACATTGTCTGTGTTGCATCTGGCGCATCGTAACCAAATATGGCACTTACGTCTTGAAGCCCTCAAAACAACTAAATTCTTTTTGTTAGTTAAAATATGCGTATAAAAGTGTCTTATACCTCATGAGAGAAAACAGGGCCACACTCAGGCAGATCGAACAACCCTATTAGATACTTAAACACGCAGGATCGCCCATTCAAACTGACGCAGAGTATTTCAAAGCTTCTTGTTCAAACAAAGGGTGTAGGGAATAGCAATTTTAAACCGGGTATTCACATAGGGATTTTACTCCTGTTCCTCCACTAGCGCCATCTGGATGTGCTTGAGGGTACACCCAGAAGTAAAAGACAGAAGGATGTGAAAATTTTTACTAGCCGTGCTTTTATTCTTTGACAGTAGTTGTACACTTACAATTTCTCAGTAAGCGATTGTGTCCACCAACAGTAATAAACGTCTGACAGCGTCAAGGTATGAATTCGTACAATCTGTTCTCTAGAACATTCCAAGGTCGCATTTTAAAACCTTCCAATCATATTCTGCGGCCGCGGTAGCCTGGTTGGAAGAGTAGCGGATTAGCAACCACAGTGTTGCGAATTCGAAACCAGGTCCGACCAAAGATCGTCGTGTACATAACTGCTGCACGTTAAATCTATCGTGATCTCAGTCCTGTGATGTAGAAGTTTTGAGAGTGAGGTGGGAGCCAGCTCAGGTATTGGCCTTTTCATCCGACTGCTGTTTAAAATGATGAGGTGTTATCCTCGAATCTGTCTTTTCGGGATGTATCCCGGACCGTCGCTCCTATCCCGTTGTGTTGCTCCTTCAACTACCTAACTGCCCAATCATATTCTGAAATTTAATGAGAATTGGTTTTTGTGGCGCAAGTGTCAGACCTGGCCAAGTAATATTTTCCCGTGAAGTAGATGGACATGCACACGCACAGGGGAAGTGTTTACTCACACAGAAGATAGAATGGCAATTAATTAACGTTGCACTGGAGCCACACAACGGTGCTATTGGCGACGATCCGGGACCAATCCTCAAGGGAAAGACCCGAAGACAACTACTTCTAACTTTGAACTACGGTCAAACCTAAGCTGGCTCCTGAGCAGTTACAAAATTAACCGTCTGTAGTCACCAAGCGGCTCAATCATACTGATCGACAGTAACAGTTGGAAAACCCGTGAGGACTGGCCCGTATCTGAAAGGTAGGTAGTTGAATTAACTTCGCACTGGAGCAATACAACGTGCTATTAGCGATGATTCGGGATCCATCCCGAAGGGGGAGATCGTAGGACAACGCCTCGTCATTTTGAACTGCGGTCAGATGACGAGGTCAACAACCAGGCTGTGGCACCTCATTCTGAGAACTTCAGCACCACGGGAACGTGAGGACATTTGAGACCCCGATAGATTTAACGTGAACCAGCTCCGATAGTGTTTGATTTGATCGAGTTTCGATCTCGCAACCCTCCTATTGCTATTGCGTTACTCTTCCGGCCCCCACAGAAGAGAGAAATAACTGGACCCACGCCACCCATTATTGTCAGGCTGCTATGGGCAAACCGCGGAGCCAGGGCTGCTCCGAACTGGATTTTTGAGCTTCATTGGTGTTTATTTACCAAATACTTGCGAGTCATGTGGCGCCAGCGGAGGAAGAACTCTGGCCAATTAAGAAACTCATCTGCGACGCGCGGGCCTTCTTGCCCTGCGGGAGTACCAGATATAATTATTGGAAGCGCGGCGAGTGGATATGTGCTATGACCTCGGTCAATGTCACGAGGGTTGGGCCCTCGGACGGAATAAGTATCAGGTGCCCATCCCTGCCTCGCTGACCCGAATTCTTCGGCTTCACATCTCGCCGCGGATATCCAAGGGGTTCCCGAACGCCCCTTTCTTTTTTGTTGAGGTGAGAAAGCACTACCTCCGAGATGAATATTTATTTTTTAAGTGCCCCGAGATCGCGGCTTTCTTGTTTGTGCGGAAGGTTTCGTTTTCAGAGTGGGGGAGAGCATGCGCTTTCACTTAAGTTGCCTTTGTGAAGTGATTGGAGGTAATTTGATCTCTTTCTGGAATGCAAGCCTTTTTCTCAGTAGTTTCGGAGCCCGGTTGGAAGAGTAGCGGATTAGCGACTGGAGAGTTGCGCGTCCGAAACTTGATCCGATCAAAGACCATCGTGATTTCAAATGTCCTCACGTTGGCGTGGCGTGGAGGTTCGGAGAGGGGGGTGTAAGCTCATGCGTTGACCTCGTCGTTGGACGTCTCAAAACGACGAGGTGTTGTCCTCGGATCTCTCCCTTTGAGATTGATCGTGGACCGTCGCAAATAACTCATTGTGTTGCTCCACTGTGACGTTATATATAATTCAACTACCTACCTACTTTAATAACCTGATATTAAGTTGTAGCACTTTTTTTACTTATCCCATTGGTTTTAACTTCCGTCCCACCTCAGACTATGGAAAAGTGTAGTTTTTTTGGGGGTCGAATGACTTTATGGTTATTATTTTACAACCAGTAACGTAACCGCTTTTATGAGCCGTGCAGTGTAGTGATGATTGTAACTCCATACAGGGCTACCATGGCTCAGTGGGTTCGTTCACTGCTCTAGCAACCTGTAAGTTGTAGGCGGCTCAGATTCGACTCCTCCTGGTGTGTGTATTTCTCTTTTCTGTGCCAGTAAAACTTTAATTTTGTGTGTTTGTTCGCGTCTATTTTACGTTGTCTGTCATGTGTTTGACCAAATATGGCCTTTGCGCCATGAAGCTCAATGCAAATTTGCTTCTGTTATCGGCAATTCTGCTCCTTTGAGTCAAAGAAGTCTGTCTACCCTGATGTAAAGGAAAACTCATTTTAATTCTGCGAATATTATCAAATGATTGACAGCAAGGAAAATTTTAATTTCTGGAAAAGGGACTGGAGGTTTTGGTTGTTGCCTGGATATATTTGTAAAACTCAGCAAATGCTTTGGTTGCAGTATTAAGCTTAAGACTATTGAAATTAAAACAGTTTCAGTAGTCATAATCTTGTAAAAAAAATTCAAGTTTCTATAATGATTTGATGGTATTTATATTTCATTTTGTTATTTTCGAGATTCGTAGATGGTTACTTTTAATACACCTCAATAGAGGAATGTCTAACTATAAGTTGGTCATCTGAATCACGAGATATTGGAATTACGTTTTGCTAATAACTCAATATCTACTTTTCAGTATTCTGAGCTATTATCTCCTAGATTGGCCGAAAACCCTCTTGTCTTCATCCTCTTATGACCATAGTCCCTTGACCCTATTCTCGTCTCGAATATGTGCCATTTCGGTTATCAGTCGTTATCTCCAGAATATGCATTAGTATAAGTGCCTTTTTTAAATCAGTTTTTATACGCGTCCCCAACGGACAATTCATCAGGCTGTGTGCGTGTTTGACGACTTACCCCACTGGACAAGCAACCCTTGATGATGGTTTTTTCCCTAAGTGCCTCATTTCCCTTTTATCTGATGGCAGCCCCGGCGACGCGAATGCATTGTTGTTGGGATGCCATTAGCAGCGCATGTGGAGTGTCGGGAAAGAATAGCAGCAGCATCCGTACGTCTAAATCTGTCTATTTTGTTTTCGTCATAAACAGATTGAGGACGGCGATAACCCGTAAGTGATATTCGTCGGCCGTTTGTGTGGTCTGTTGGGCGATTGGGTTCGCAGTGGAATCGGTCGCGCGTCTGGGGCGTCATTTCTGATGGTAAGTTGAAGTTTTCTGTACGTTTGGGGCTCTTTTGAGCCGCGCAATCGCTATCGATCGTTTGGGCAAGCCGCACATTGGTCCAACATCTATCCTGCAACTCTAAATAGGCTGAAATACGTATGCATAGCGACTAGTTTTCTGCACGTAAACGGTGTACTCATGCACATTTCTAGTCTCATGTCCGATAGGAGGCCGCGGTAGCCCAGTTGGAAGAGTAGCGGATTGCAAACGGAGGGTTGCGAATTCGAAACTCGATCCAACCGAAGACCGTCGTGTACCTGGTGCATGTTAAATCTGCCGTGGCCTCAAATGTCCTAACGTTGGAAGTTTGTAGAGTGGGGTGCCAGCTCAGCTGTGACCTCGTCATCTGATTGTGATTCAAAATGATTAAGTGTTGCCCTCCTGTCTGGTTTGATCCCGTATCGTCGCCAATAGCCAGTTATTCCAATACGACGTTAATTCAGCTACCTACCCACATCCGATCGATGTGTGGCTTGTCCAACAAATTGTGTAACCAGCTTGAGATGTTTATGGTGCTTCCAAAGTCATCTTGTAAAATGTCAAATACAGTGTGCAGAGCGTGCTCACCAATTTGCGTTTCTGTAGTAGGAGAGAAATGCTCAATTCCAGGCAACGCACACACTAGGAAAGTTTGACCAAACCTGGCCCTTTGTCTTAAAGAACCAACCGATTACCGTTTACAATTTTACTACGAGAGCCTTTGAGTTAACCCAACAGCCGGTAATATCGCTTCAAGTGTGACAAGGCTGTTTTATACTCGTTCACATTGCGAAGTTTGTTGCATTATATGTTACAGTCCGCTTATGTTCTCGGCATAACGTAAAAAAAATCACGGGTGTGTACGGCTTTCGAATAAGGCTCGATAAGTTTCGAATCACTTGGAGTGATCCGTTCTGTTGTCGGATTTTGCGATGAACCCCTAAAGTTCTCGCTGTAGCATGCTGTAAAGATAGGTTTGCTATTGTGTAGGGCTCGCACTGGCTTTAAAAAGTCTTAGAAGTGCATGATCTTTTTAAGCTTTCGTTTCTAAGTGATTATTGTAGCTCTAAGTGTCCTTAAAAACCTTAATATTTGTTAAAAATCCTTAACCACTTAAAGAACTGAATTGTTTTTATATCACCTGCTTTCAAAACCAAGATCACTTCAAAATTTCTTTCTGTACCTATTACTTTTACAAAAAAGTAGCTTGTGTTTTCAAAGAAGTAGCATTTAATTGGTTTTTTTATAGATTTATACATTTTCTATAGATTTTTCTATGCGTTCTTATTCTGCCCAATGCCTTAAAGGGAACATTTTATTCCTTAATATTTGTAGAGAATGATATTTCATGTCAATGGTTTTATTCCACGTCTATCCTTGCGAAGGGGCCGCGGTAGCCCGGTTGGAAGAGTAACAGATTAGCAACCGGAGGGTTGCGAGTTCGAATTCAACCAAAGACCTTCGTGTACAAAGGGGGCTGGTGCTCGTTAAATCTGTCATAGCCTCCAATGTCCTCACGTTGGCGTGGTGTGGAAGTTTGGAGAGTGGAGTGCCACCTCAGGTGTTGCCTCGTCATCTGATCGTAGTTCAAAATTAAGTGGCGTTTTCCTCGGATCTTCCCTTCAGGTTTGATCCCGGACCGTCGCTAATAGTCCGTTGTATTGCTTCAGTGCGACTTTATTAAAATACCTACCTATCTTTGCCAAGGGTGGCCTGAAAAATTGAAAGTAGCTTTGAAAAGGCTCACATTTTACTTTTGTTTGAAGATTGGGAACCCTGCAGTGTGTATTTTGCCTCATTTGAGCATTTTCTCTTTCTATGCACTATGGACTAAATCTTCGCAACATGTTACAATGCGATTACCGTCTATATATATATATATATATATATATATAGTTCGCTATTTTATACGTGACTGCCTTTTCTTCAGGTTATCTCATTCTGTTAGGTTTGCGATGTTTTGTGTGCCACAACGTGAGTAATGCTGTTTTTCTTCAAAAACATTGTCATTGATAAGGTAAATAATCTGGTCTATCTATAAATTGTGATTGGAATGGGCGAAGTAGTGAAATGCAGGACGAAAGTATTTGGCATATTCGTGTTTTCGGTGCAAAATAGCGTCTCGAGCCTCCACTGTTGACTAGCTGTCTGTGTTTTAAACACACCTTATATTTTATTATAAAGAAAATTGCACTACCAGTGTTGGAGAACTAATTCATTTTTGCGATTTTTGTAGAAAGGATTTGAATAATTTGTGTTTATTATTCCCCGTTAATGTCGTGCGCCTCTTGGACCACGAAAGAATACGTAAGAGTAGACTCGTTTGGATACAGTGAGAATATGTATACATTTTGTTCCAAATGTAACAAACTACTAACGACAGTAATTGACTAACCTTAGCCGAAATCACCCTTATGCAAGAAAGCAAGAAAAAAAGCCGGCGACGATAAAGACACTAGGGTACTCTGTCGATTCATTTCAATGAATGTCCTTTTATTTTTGCGTAATTATCACTTTTTAACAACACATGTACAATGAATTGCAAAATTCCATTGTGAATTCTTTTTATATTGGAAAATTGGGATTACCTTCCGCACCTCTTTGGACTTCTATTTCATCTGTCCATGTCGTATTTCGCTTTATCTTACATCTCTAACCAACGTGTTTTAAAAGTTGTCCATTTTACGGCGGTCATCAAGATCAAAAATCTTTCGTGCATTTGCAAAGTTCACTGTATATAAACCTTTTCTGTGGTGCCTAAATATAGAACAGAAACTAGTTATATTTAAGAAATACATATTTCAGGGGATGAAACGGGTTCGTGATCCTTTGAGGACCAAGTTCAAGATAAGGTCATTTAATTTTTCTGCATCGGGCCTTCGAGAAAAGTAACACTACTCAAAGGAGTGAATTATTCAGGAGAGCCATAACGAGATTGGAAATCTTTAAAGCAGTTTTTTCATTTCCAGTTTGAAAATTTGTAGAAGCCGGAAAAAACAATGGCAAGATCTGGCCCTTGCGCCCTAAAAAAATTATAAAAGGTTACCTCGGGACTAATGACCCTTCTTATCAGGGCTTGGGTCAACTTTCCAAATGATTTTGACGAGATATCTCGTCCAAGATTTGGTCAATTTTGCTAATAACTATATCTCGTCGTAGAAAAAAAACTGCCCTATTCCAAGGGGAATGAATATCCAAGAAGAAAAACAAATTGTCCATTGCATAGAACAGATGAGTTTGGAAAAGATTTATGCATCAGAGAGCGACTTTACAGGGCAGTCTGCTACGCGAAGATAAACCACCAGGAGGGTTAAAGAAGGGTGATTTGCACAACCTTTCAGTCGGGCCTTCGGAAAGGAAAATGGCCAGACCGGTAGTTCCCGATTAAATCACCAGTTGAGGAAGTTATTGATCGAGATCGGTTTCACGTCCGATAACCTGGTTATTGTTTTAGCGCGTGTAAAAGGTTATGTCTATCAATCGATCTCCTTTCCTCCTCCGTGATTCTTCCGCAGGTGTTTCGTTCGCGGAAGGTTAGGTCTCTCCCCCTTTCGTTAAATCTCAATTAATTTACTACGGGGAACTCGAGGACGCTATCATAGAGGGAAGTATTTAAGAATGGATTGGTGTTACAAGTGCCTGGTGGGGATGTAGGGATCTGGACCAGCCGACTCTCGCGGTCTGGAAACTTTCGGCTTTTGTTACCACTCACACTCCAGACTTTTGTTTCCAAGTGTGTCAGCTATTATTTTTTTTTTGTCTTGGATCGTAGCTCGAACTGATGGACATGTAAAATTATACGTGCGGTTTTAGTGGAATGCAAGGGGAGTTTCCAAAGTTCTGGGAATTGTAATTTGTTTTATTTTGTTAATATTTATCTATTACGTTCTTCCGTTTAAATGTATGCAATCGTCCCAGCGAGAAATTAGTTTTTCTAGACCATCTAAAAAGGGTTTTAGAAGTCTTGTATCCAGTAGTTTACATCTTGCTCACATGTTTTAAGTCTTAAAATCACTTATCGTAGAGGTATTATCGATTTTGGGAGTAGATTGTATGGGTGCTCATCTTTCTTGGGGCCGTCTTAGCTCAGTGGGTTTGCCCACTGCACTAGCAGCCTCTGAGTTGCAGGCGGTGCAGGTTCGATTTCTGTCAGGTGCATTCCTCCCTGGGTGTATTTCTCTCTTCTGTGTCAGTAAAACCTTTCATTGTGTGTGTTTGTCCATTATTTGACGTTGACTGTCTTGAATTCTGTAAAATTTTAAAAATAATGATAAAATTAGCAGATGTATTAAGCTGAATGAAATGTAAGTGTTGAAATTCTTAATTATAAAGTTTAGGGCACAAAACTAGAATACCTTAGTGATATTGCAATAACCTATTTATTTTTGTGTCTGGAGGTGTTCCCGCTGAATCGACTGTAAAAGACATAATCTGTCAAGCTAAATGTAGGTGGCGGTAGTGTTTCTGCGGCGGAACGTGTTTCCTATACGTATTCCGAAAGTGACGTCACATGACTTGTTCTCCGTCAAAAAATTCCAAAGACTGAATTCCGCATTGATATATGATGTTAATGCTAAAAGTCGTTTTAAGGTAACCACGATGTGTACCATGCGTTTTGGAAGCGGAAGTAAAATCTTCCTATTCCTTCTAGTTTTTGGTTTGTCACACTGAAAATCCCTCTCATAGGGTTGAATTCAACGGTATATTCTTGAACTTGGTTAAACTTTAAATATAAAATAATTTGTCCGATTAGTCGTTGAAGGGCCTTTCGGGATAAAAGTAGTTTTCTACGCAAATTGTGCTTTAAAGGGTCGGTAAATTTCAGATGTTTTCATACTCTGCAAATCCGAATGATAAATTACCAAAGGCATTGTCGAGCCTGCCTTTTGTGGGATTGATTTCCGTGCCCATGATTCCCACTTTTTGTGTAAGCACTGACCGAAACCAGTTGCGTCACTTTACCGACCTCCGCATGTGAAAACGATCTGGCACTTCCTTCCGTTTTGTGTCGCTCCTGCAGGTGACGCGCCCATCGCCTTCAGTCACGGTCGCCAGTTCACGATGACTTGGTGACTTGTTCAAGAGCAGCCCTTTCTATTGGGGAACACAGCAATCCATCGCTATATCGCTCTTTTGCACTCGCTCCCGTTGAATTTTCGATTTGCGAATTGCAAATGAGATCTCAAATCTGTTTCTTCAGAATTTTGAATAAAGTTGTCGCTTGTTTCAAGCAGCTGCCTTAAAACTTAACTGGTGTTGACTTCATACAGATATGCCCATTGCTGAGTAAAATCGTACCCTAAAATCCTTTTGCTCTGTAAATGTTTTGAAACAAAAGTAGCGATGTTCTACGGATATAAGCTGATGTCAAGGCAGCTATAATCGCTTTTCTTACAATAATTGTGTTGTGTCTGGGAAAGCACATTTACAGGAGTTTAGTCCTGTGTTTTTGAAACTTAATTTATTTACAGGAAAGGTAATTTAGGTTAGATTTATTGGAATGCATTTTATTTTTCCATGGAATTTTATTGAAAAACACAAATTCATACTAAATTTTCTGGGGAAAACTGAAACTTGAAGGTGAATGTAGACTTTGTGTTCTGTAAATGTGTTTTTCTTGCAAGTGGAGGATTGTGTTAAGGAAGATTCACTTGCAGGTGTTTGAGTGAAAAAAATGTTTTTAAATGCCTTCTAAAAAATGCGGGTGGATTTAAATGCCCAAAATCGAATGGTTGTACTGCACTATTCAAATTTCGGTTGCATTTGTTCTTTAGTACAAAATAATCTTAAAAACACAAATTTGGATTTAAAATTAATCCACGGAACAAAACTTTCAAAATTTGATAATGGCCCTTGAAATCCAACTTATTCATTTAATTCAAGTCATTATAAAAGCTACTTACATTTAACTTCATGAAAAGTTTTAGTGGTTAAAAGTATAGCTTACACAAAAGCCCTTGAATATTTTTGTAACCTAGCAGTTTGAATCAAATTTACTAATATATTTATCTTTATCCTAAAAATGGGATTTTATTGTCATTGGAGGATATTTTATGCTCAAAGGGAAACAAACTGAAGGGAATACGGGGCTATCGTGCTACGTGTGAAAATTTACTTTAACCCTTCCTTTAAATTTGATCTCACGGGCACATGTTTAGGTGTGTACTGGCTTCACGGACCCGAGGTACTCTAGTAATCTTTTCTTTTTCCTGGGGCGTACTGTCCCATAAACACGGTTGTCGCGCTCACGGAATATCCACAAGCGATCTTTCTCTACTTTGATCCCACTACTCTTTTCCCAATACCTTCTTTTCCCCCTTTTCACGACATTGTTTACTTGACGTTACTTTGTGTTTGGCGCAGCTTGGCCAAATTTGGCCATAAAACCCCAAAACAACCAACTTTTAAATTTAACTATTTGTTGCGGTAACATTTATATGGAAACCAAAACAACTGGTTAATCTTGACAATCTGACGTATCAATCTGAAGTTGTAAACAAGTCAATGCCTGAATGGTGACATAATTTCCGGGAAATGGTTAAGAACTTTCCTCGGAACCAGCAATTGCATCTTTTGTTTTTCCTTGACCATAAACTTCATACCCTTCTCCCAAACCGCAATCAACTTCCCGTCAGAGCTGGATAGTCTGTTTTCCAAAAGGATCCGTTCCTAGAGAACCCATCCCTGTTGTTGAATGCGAATTTGAATTTCAGATGAAGCCTCCTGAGTGAGCCTCAAGCCAGACAATAACAAACTTTCTCTCAAGTTTAACGGTACGCCCTTGCTACAGGCAGACGGTCCTTTTATGGCTAATATGTTGACGTCTGAGCGTTACATCCTTGCCTTTTTGCCTCGGCGTACGCGCCTTCCCACATGACAATATTACTCTATTCAGTCATTGCTCATTTCTCTTGAAAAGGACCGCCATTTCTTTCCAACCACCTTGCTGTTTCTTTTTTCAATTCTCCCGCGTGGTTCTGTTTCTGAAGGTCTTTTCTCTTCTCTTAATTATCGAAAGTGAAATTCATTTTAATTGGTGCTTTTTTTCCTTCTTGTTGCGTTAATCTTTTCCCTTCCGCGTTTTGGAATGAGTTTTTTATTGTGCAATTATCTGTTATTCATGATTCGATATTTGTGTATTGGGAAATGGAAAAAAATGCAGCTGCGTTTGTTCATTTATTATTCGCTAGAGAGCGCGTGCAATTGTAATTTTGCTTTCGGTAGTTTGCAGTTGACCTTCGGAAAGGAATATGGGGGTGATTGTTTTTAAAAAGCTCTTAAGAAACGATACATCATTTGTTGGGTTTCTTAGTTTTGTTTGGATTTTCTTGACCCGGGCATTGTCCATCGGATTTGCTTTGGATCGTTTGGCAAAGCTCATCAGAGCCTGGCTCTGGAGCAAAATCAAGACATAGCCGATTGTTTGATGTACTTAACTGTCATTGATTAAGTGTTCGTCACTTTTAAAACTTATTTCATTGTGCTTTGTATGTAGTATTACTGCATACGTTAATTTATTTCCGTGCATTGTTATTTGTTGTTATTAGAAATGTGTTAATTATTATCACTTATTATCTAAAAGGGTATTTAAAATGCGAAATATTTCTTCCCTACTAATTTTAAATTCATGTCATTGCGAAATATATCTCTTAGGAACAAAAATCGTGCACGCAAATTTAAATACTCGTGGGAGTTTCGGTGAAGTGAGTTCCTGAGAATAATATATGGAAACTTTTGAAAAAATGGTAAAAAAATTAAAGTTTTACTGTTAAGAGCTAAAAAAAATTGGGTTTGTTCATTCTATCTAGTCATTGTTATTCAAACAAATCTTAGAAATATTGTAAAATCTACTATTTATAAATTTTATAATTTAGTATAAAGAAAATACTATATACTGGGGTCAGAATCGACCCACATCAATCATACCACTGAATTCCTTCCCGGAAACCATTTTTGGATCTTGCGCCATAAAACCCAAAACAACCAACCCACCTACTTTTCCGGAAACCAACCTGATAGTGTCCGTTTTTCGATTCGACTTGGCATTCCGGAGATTCGAGTTAAAAGTTTTGTGTCATCGAAATTTCAGCGCTCGAAACACCCAACAAATTATCCTTTTGGCGTCCATGGGATTGGCGGTAACTAAAAGTCAATCGAGAAGAAAATAAAGCTCCCGATGAACATGAAAATGCTAATGTGGGCTTTAAACTATTAGTTCTAGACGTGCATCTCTGAAATATCCCGTCCAATCGAAAACAACTCTTTTTGGGGTTGGTTTTCGACAAGGAATCGCGTGGTGTGATTATTGTGCGACCCATATTCTAACCACCTTGTATATTGCACTTATGAAATTGTAAACATGTTTTTTAAATTGCATTATGTGCTCTTGTTGGTGCCTGGTTTTCCAAAGATCCATTCTTATTGTCCCATCTTTGGTACGCTGACCAATTTCGTGGTATTGCAGTATCGTAAAAGCTTTTGATCTCCTGCTTTAATTTCCGCCCAGGTGATAAAGACAATAAATATTCAAGATCTTAAATGTGAACATAATAGGATCGTGCCATGTTCATGAATTCCCCGTTTACTTTAAGTATTAAATTGTCACCAATTGTGTGTCGCGAGAAGTTGGCATTGTCTTCTGTGTCATCCGTCATGCTTTTACGGATCCGCGATAAGAGGCGGTTGTTTGCTTAGGTGGAATAGTGTCAAGAGTAAAGACTCGGATTTTTCCACAGAACAAAAGAAGTCCCATAACTTGAGTCGTTATCTTGGCAGCTTTTAAAACGAGGGATGGAATCAAATAAATTTGAGCTGGCGAAAGCAGATAGGTGCTTTTGTCTGCGAGTATCATACTGGAAATGTGAAGTGGACATTTAAAGCATCCAGCTCAATGGTCGCCATCCCGTCGCTCATATTGGTCGCTCGCATTACCAGCAAGGTTGTCGAGGATGGGCATAATTTAGAAGTAGATACTAACATCTTGCTAAATGATCTCCAATTGATCGAGCTCACTAGTTATTTTGGTCGCTGGCGTTGTTAGCAAGTATGTCAGAGTAGCTCCTCTATTGAATGAAGTTGAGATTCAAAATTTATTTCCCGATCCAGACCTACATTAAAAGATCACCCTTTTGCTATTTTAATTGACTGGTAAATTACCACATGTTTATCTATACTCAAATTTGTTCTTTAACGGTAATGGCTTCTGACTGAATTTTGCCAAGACGTGATTTCGAGTCAAGCTCTCATCCGAGGTTTTAAAAACATATTATATTTAATTTCAAATAACCCCTGGGGCAGTCATGGCTCTGTGTATGCCCACTGCGCTTGTAACTTGCAAGTTGCAGGCGGCGCAGGTTCGATTCTATTTTCCTGTGTCAGTAAAACTTTCCTTGTGTGTGTCCATTACTTGATGTATGTCTTGTCTATGACGCAGCATGGCCCTTGCGCCATAGAACCATAAAACCAACCATGAATTAACTCCTTTGCATGTTTATTGTTTTCACTGTTGTACTATTTGAGAGTTTGGAGAGAAAAAATAAGCATATATATTAACAAAATATGGCATTAATGTTGGATCTTTAAAACACCAATTCGTTGAATAAAATATCTTATCTGTACAAGAAACGGTAATTAGTTTCCAAAGCGTGGTTCGTCTCCATCTTTAAATTACGCAACGAGAAACGACTGTAAGAAGTTGTCTGTCATTCTTCGAATGGGGTTGATAAGGCTATAAAAAACTAATCCAATCACGCTCTCAATGATTTGATTCTGTTTTTATTTCCTTCCAATCGGTAATCTCAGCCCCAGCAAAGTGGCTGTGAGAGAAGACCTGTTCCTTTAATCGCTCCAGTAATCGTTTCCCAGCACTTACCGCCTATGGAAGCCTTGGCCTTCTCTCCCCTTGCCATATTTCAAGGACACTTGGCTTTTTCTGGCATAATTCCTTGTGACCTGAAGCAATGGGGGAACAGCCGAAGAAAGCTCGATGGCTTTCCCACGGCGTTCACGGACCCCTCTCTTCTGTGGTTTCCAAGGGATTCGAGAAACAAGGTGGTTGTTGTTCGATATCGAAAGGCAATGCTCATTACCCATCGCCGGTGGGTCAGCACGGTCCACGTCTCTGTAGCTCGCTTCGTGACTCATCTTCTTGATGAAGTGATACACTTGGTGGTGGGAAAGACACGCGCGCGTGCGTCTTGATTCTCTCCTGATGACGCTCCACAATGGCGGACGGCCGGATCGGATCGTCCGCTCATATAACATCCGTCGCCGTGTGTGTGTATGTTTGACCACTTTGTTGACTTTGCGTGCAGGTGGCCTCGGTCTGAATCGAGAGACAGGTGCGTGGAATGGGCAGTTTTCATTCGTGCCAATGTGTGTTTGTGGCTTTTCTCGTCGTCTTCGAGTCTGAAATGACAACCGACTCAACAGAAGACCGGTCACAGTGAATATTATCCAGGCAAAACTGACCTTCAGGGATTTTTTATGTTTTATTTCTAATAGATGGTCTGGCCACTACCAGGGTGATGTAACTTACTTTATGCACTCTGATAAATATCTAACTGGTGGTAGCTCTCTAAGTGGTTTCGACGAGAATCTCGTCCATCAAGATCTGACAATTTTGCTAGAGGCGAGATCTCTTTGAAGATATTGCCGATTTTTTATGAGATCAAGATCTAAAGTTTTCTTCTAATGACGACATTTCTCGTCCTGGATCCTTGTCCAAGATCTGGTCAGTTTTGCTGGTGACCAGACACCTCGTCGAAACAACCACCAGGAGGGTTAATTGATCGAACTTTAAATGCATTTTGAATTGTTAGTTAAATCTTATAAAAAACTGCAATTTGAGATAAAACAAAAGTAATATTTATGGAAGTTATTTAACATTAAAGAAATGATAAAAACAGTACAGAAAAGTTAGAAATAACATAAATGTATCAAAATGGGGGGAAATGAATCGCAACAACCCAGTCAATCTGGTCAAAAGAGTACGACTGAGTAGAATTGCAAAGCCTCTGTTGAACGCAGAAAACTACAGTATCTCGACTTTCTGACACAAATTAGAAAAAGTTATCGATATATGGGAAATTCATCAAAAGAAAAGTACTTGAAGCGCAGTGATCGGGAATTAAACACAAACTGACGCGAAACTTCACAACGATAACATTTTTAATATATCCTGGATATATAACTAATATCTCCAGAGGATATCCTGCGGACAAAACATGTATGTTAAGAAATCAGACATACCATCACTAGGCCGCTTATAAGGGTATGCGAATAAATGTTATATATCTCGATTACAAATAAATGTGTTAAGTTGAATTAATCTTGTCGACAGGGTATACAAAGAACTGTAAATGCAAAAACACCTCGCTAACTAATGTTCTATCCTGATGACGGACGGATAAATGTGTATTTCTCGAGTCTGCCTGTTATGAGATTTCCGAAATTGCCATGTTGATGTATATGCTATTGATAGATAGGTATTTAATTAACGCCGCACTGAAGCAACACAACGGGCTATTGGCGATGGTCCGGGATCAAACCCGAAGGGAAAGATTCGAGGACAACGCCACTTAATTTTGAACGACAGTCAGATGACGAGGTCACACTTGAGCTGGCACTCCACTCTCCAAACTTCCACACCACGCCAACGTGACGACATCGGAGGCCACGACAGATTTAAGGTGCACCAGCCCCCTTTGTTCACGACGGTTGCCAATCCAACCGGGCTAACGCGGCCCTAACTATTGATAGAAAATATAGCCGGCGAAAAAAATTGTCCCAATAAGAACCAGCGTGCATTTTGAAATGACATCTCAATTTCTGTAATCTATAGGCAATTTGAGATGGCTTATTTTGACAGGTTTGGTTGTTCTGCCTTTCGCAAAGATTTCCCGAGAGCTTTTTAATCTGTAAGGTCACTCGGTTTTCTCCCTGAGTTCGTGACTGGAAGCGGAGTAAGCCATGCTTGCAGACATTGTCCACCACTGGGTTACCGTCTAAAGGCTGGTTGCGGCAGGACGGAACAAGAGTTATGCACCAAAGAATGCCCGAGGGGAAAATAAAATTTATGGCAGTTAAGAACACAAGGCAAGAAGTCGTACGCATGAACAGCAGTGCTTTATGTTCGGTGCCGCTCGAACAAAAACGCAAACGGCCTTTTCAGGAACGTTGACCCGTTTCTTCCACAACAAACCCAGAGCTGCGGGATTCAGCCAAAATGGGAAAACAAAAACACAAAAGGAGAAAAATGCGCAATTCTCCATGTGAGGAAAAGGGGTAGATGGCAAAGAGTCAGAAAAAAATATCTAGCTCACAAAACCTCTAACAGATGCAGAATATTCAGCCGAAATTGAGCGTTTAAGGTGCTTGAGCGAGCCCATTGTCCTGTTTGTTGAAAAGGCAAGCTCGGAAACTAAGACGGGTTGTTTTTTCCACCTGTTTGCTCCGGCGATGGAAGATTATCCGCCACAAAAGGGAACGAGAGGCCTCCAACAAAACGCCGAGGATTTTAAAAAGACATAAACATGCTAATAACGTGGGAATAGCGTTATCGCATCTGCACTTCCTTTGCATTGGTGGTAATTGGACACGACTTTGGACATAATTGGACTGAGGGAATGATAGTTTTCTCCCCAAAAGAGCTTCGCTTTTTAAACTGGGTTTATAGAGCTTTGGGACGATTTTTAAAAAGGGAAATAAGCTTCCACAAATGGGAATTCCAATTACACATACTGTGATTTTTTAGTCATGTTTCTGAAATTTGAACCTTTGGGTGAATGTGTACTCTGTAGTCTGGTATTACTGACATTAAAGTATTCTACATTTGATAATAACGCTAAGTAAAGAATCATCTATAGATAACTGCCCTTACCATTTTTCTACGGGATCGTTTAAATGTATTTCTGTTATTACGTTAAAAGTGAAGTAAAAAGTTTTTGGTGAAAGTGTTTTAATTGGTAGGTAAAATTCATTCAAACTGTTTATTCCTCAAAATTACTCAATCACATTTCCCTCTTATTATTTCTCCCTTTATTTGAGTTTATGAGATTTTTTTTGCATTAAACTTGTAACTTTAAAATAATATGTGTTAGTATCATGGTGGAAATTCTGGCGCAATCTCGAAGGGTTTAGGAATGGTAAATAAATGTTCTCTTACTGGGCATTCTGATGTCAAGGAGTGTTCTAGTTCGGCTTTCGAGCATGCGGTGTCCCACATATTTTCAATCTAAAAGTTCTAAATTTTAATTACATAAAAATTCATTCGTGTAAAGTGTTGTGTATTCACCCATTTTTTAGCATATTAACATTCAAATGATCAAAGGTGGTGGTTGAATGATAAAAGATTAATGGGGTATCCATCTGCAGAGTACTTTATGAAAATTATGTTCAAGCGGAAATATATTTAACTTTGCAATTCCGTCTCGCGGCTTGAGAAATTTCAAGATCTCATGACCGATGCCAATTGCAGTTGTGCGCTGATTGGAAAAACCGGCTCAGTGTTGCGTAATTGTCCCACGAGTTATCTGAAAATACGTATCCATATATATGTTTAAATTATTTCATCTGAAGGACATGTGTAACTAGACTGCTTTAATGACTCTTGATTTACCACAAGCGATTGCTTTCCTTTGTTTCATCCACAATCGTAGCACAAGTTGAGACAATCCAGACTTTTAATTTTTCTTCCATTCAAGCCGAAACTTATTTGCCTGCTATTGAGTTGTCACACAAATTATATCAGTTTATTACAATGGTATGACCAACACAGTGTGCTATTTGGAAATACGCATTTTTTGTGCTGGTAAGTGAGCTCTATTTCGTCACCCATAAAAATTTGTCATAAAAATTCCAATCTGTTTATCATACATCAGCCCTTTTCCGTAGCTCACTTTCTAGTGTTTGTGCAACTTGCTTAGTGGAATTCTTTCATTCTTTAGGTTAGTTGATTGGTTGGGTTTTATAGCGCAATGGCCATATTTGGCCATGCTGCACCAAATACAAAACACAACATCAAGTAATAGACATACGTACACAAAGGAAGTTTTATTGACACATAAAGAGAGAAATATATCCAGGGAGGAATCAAACCTGTCCCTCATACAACTCGCAAGTTGGATTAACCCACTGAGCCACGACGGTTCCATATTCATTATTTAGAAAACCAATGTTTCTGGCAAAGTTAGTGAAAGGTATCCTTATCGTGTGATTATAAAGTGTTTGAAGAAAATGCTTTTTCCCTTGAAAACGTTCAAATATAGCCCTCATGGCACATCTCCTTTAAGTGTGTATGGGCTTCACGTATCCGAGGTACTAGAGTGATCTTTTTTTTTCCCATGGGTCTTACTGTCTTTAGCGAATACGGGGGTGCATTCCCGGGTTACCCAAGCGATCTTTTTCTACTCTCATGCCCCTACTCTCTCTATATATATTCCCAAATCCTCTTTTTTTCCGTTTCACGACATGACCTTGACGCTGTCAACTGTTTGGCGCAGCTTTGCCAAATATGGTCCTTGCGCCATAAAACCCCAAAACAATCAATCAACCAACCACTCAAATATGTGAAATAGGGACTAAAAATAACAAAGGTCTTAAAAATTATCCAAAACTGAAAAAATGCCATTTTTCGGGAAAGTGCATGAAAATTCCCTAACAAAAACACTTAGATCGATTTGTTTTTTAAGGAACGCATTTATTTTCCTTTGAATAATCCTTTAGAATTGCCTAAAAATAGATGCAAAATCATCAAAATAGTAGCCCTAATTATTAGTTTAAATGCAACCGCAAATAAATAATGGCCTTCATCGTCTGCGCCAAAAGAAAGGAGCATTCTTCGGTTTTGAATCTATTTAAGTATTTTGTTGAAGAACCTCGGTCCCTGTACCGAAAATATTGATGATATGCTTGTTAAGTAGATACTCGGAAAAAAATTGTAAATATTGGGCTGGCGCAATCGAGCACACTTACTTTATATTCAATCTCCCCGTCCTCTTTCTCGTCCATCATCTCGTTCCGAAAGCCGGAGAGATCGAAAACGTGTAATTTTCGAAATTCAAAGTGAGCCTTTTAGAAAAGGTGGATTAGATGGCATTAAGATAAAGTGGCCAGCTTTCCAAGTGGTGTGGGAACTGGGACGGCGGCTCGAGAGAAGGGGTTCGCTTTGCGCTCGCTCTGTCCGACGGGTCATTGCGTACGAGGGGAAATTCAAAAATTAACCCAATTTACTCGTCTGGTGCCGCTTTGAGAGATGGCGGGGATTTCCTTTAGACTGCTTGGCTATTTGCATTGTTAATATTCACCCGAACTCTTTGAATCCGTTGTTCGAGGTTTTACGCAGGCTTTTTTTAGGATTGTGCTTCACGTTATTCTCCATTAATCCTCTGTGGGGTTCACACTCGTAATTGCACCTTGCAACCTGCAGTTTTCCCTGCATGACTTCTAACCAATTTTGACCTTGACCAATGCAATGTTTCCAAATGATTGTATTCTGAGGAAGTGAGCAATAGAATCTTTGCAAAGGTCTATAATTTTAGGAAATGACCAGTAGATTTTCTTCAGAGGATTCTATTTTGCAAAATAGACTGATGGAATTGTTTCAAATGATTATAATCTAAGGGCAGGAATTGATATTCTTTCCTAAAGATTCTATTCTAGAAAATGGACCAATACAGTCGTTTCAAAGGATTATATTCTAAAGGAACGATATTATATTCTAATAGAATCATTTCAAAGACAAATTCTATTCTACAAAATGGAACATTACAATGGTTTTAAAAGATTATAATCTAAGGAAAGGACCAATAGATTTTTTCCAAAGGATTCAATTCTACAAAATGGACCACTATAATCCTTTTAAAGAAAGATTCTTTTCTATGGAAAGGACCGATATAATCTTTTTAACTTGAAAAAATCCATGTATTTTTTAGAAAGCTGTGATTATTTAGTCATTAAATGCGCGCGTTGTGAATTAAACGTCACTACACTACTCGAAAATCTCGCGACACCCAGAGGATTAAACCTCCAAGTAGTTTCGATGATATATCTCATCCATCAAGATCTGACAGTGTTGCTGATGAGACGAGATACCTCGTCGAGACAACCACCAGGAAGGTTATGGAAATTAGCTATTTAAGATATATATTGAGTTGATATAGAGTTGATTCATATTCTGTAAGAAATTGTGTGGCTACATTATTTTGGAATGGACACTCAAGGGCAGGATGGGTTTGAAGGGCTAGCTCTGTGGGCTGGAAATGCAATTTACTGAATAGTGATCGTGTGTGTTACAATGAAAAGGAATACAAAACGTTTGGGTTGTTTAAAATTCTGACTGAATCGTAACCTCTTTGAACCGTAGGCATTACTTCACAGTGTTACCCATAACGACCGCAGGATGCCCAAGCGATCTTTCTCCCCTCCTCCAACTCGAGATACTCTAGGGATCTTTTCTTTTCTCGTGGGGTTTACTGTCTTAAGTAAACACGGGATACCCAAGCGATTTTTCCTGCTTTCATCACAACCTACTCTATTCCCCAATCAATCTTTCCCCCTTTTATGACATCTTTTTAATTGACGTTGTCTTGTGTTTGCCTAGCTTGGTCAGATATGGCACTTGCGCCATGAAGCAAAAGAACCACCAACTTGCCTTCTATAAATGTTTAGAATTTAAAAAATAACGCATTGCAAAGTTAGATAAAGAAGGATACAAATTGTAAGAAAAAATTGTCATTGGGTGGGTGTTTGAAGTTTAGTTTTAAAACATGTGTCCAAGAGCAACTGGGCTTTCTCTGCTCCACCAATGTGAAGTCGTTTCCAAATTTAATCACTTCCTTTCCTTTCATTAAAGTCGAGCATGTGCAGCGAGCGAGCTTAACCTAGATGCGTCCGTTTCCTCCTCGCAAGCAATGAAAAAGAAGAGCGTACTGGCCGGCGGCGTGAATATATTCCGCGGATTCACCCAAACCAGATTGATGCCCGCAAAAATGTGAACGTACTGTCACGACTCGTACTTAAACCTTTGATGTCCCACTTTTCTTCTTTGCTTCGCCTTCATTAGCATTGGCTTGTTTCTTCTCTGTTTCTTTCTCTATTAATTCCTCTACCTGTGGTGGTAGCTTTTACTCAAGGTCATTCGCAGTGGGAGATTTCCTTTCTACGCACCTGTACCCCACCCCTTTCGCGTTCTTTTTATTGTGTGTGAATCTCCCGGTGTTAAAAGGTGGGCTATTAAAATTGTTCTCGGGCCGTGCGAAAGAGGTCTGATTAGTGACCAGTCTTCAGTGGATTAGGCTCAACACATTCCAAATCCTTCATTTCAGGGCTCTGACATCTAGGGTACTATATAAGTTTTTTTTTATGAACCAGGCAACCCAGCCTACCATTAAAGGTTTAAGGCCGAAAGAGAGGTGGCCGGTAAGTGTTATATATAAGGGTTCGATTTTGTCCTATTCATCAATTCAATATTTGTTCCATTTTGTCACAAATTTTCTGTCCGGTGGCCTAAGGGCCATGGGTCGCGGTTTCCATGGTGCCTGGACCTAAGATCTTAGAGGCCCCAAAAGGGCGAAAAATTTTCTAGTGTTATGAACAGTCTGTTTCTTTAGGTTCCAGATAAACGTTTTCATTGGATTGTTAGTTTCGGCTCCATGCCTTCCGAATCCTTCATTTTCAGGGATCTCGACATCGTTGGGTCCTATATAGGGTGACCTGAGGGTCTTGGGTGGCCGGTTCAACAGAACCGCGACCTAAGGGGCCCCGGAAAGGGTGACAAATTTTCTAGTGTTATCTTCCGAATCCTTCTTTCAGGGCTCTCTTGACATCTTTGGGTCCTATATAGGGGATTATAGTCGTGCAAAAGAATTTTGATCAGTGTCCATAGGAACGTCTTTAGTGGATTACCCTTTTTTAGGCTTAACGCCTTTCAAATCCTTCATTTCAGGGCTCTCGAATATCTAGTGCCTTTTATAGGAGGGGCAGGATCGCCGATACCATTGTATTGGGACCGAAGGTAATAGAGTGGAAGTGTTTCCTAGATTCAAAAATTAAAAACATTTTATTGTGTTTGTCATAACAAGGGTGTATTTACAATTGTATAAAATAAACTTTCCACGCCTCTGCTAGTTTTTTAGTACTTGAGGTATATATTTTTATTTCATGAAGGACTCGTCATCTAACCCGATACTAGAGTGCTTGTCAGGTAGACGCATGCATCTATCTGATAATTCATGTATTATACTCTGGGATTGCTTTATTGAACGTACACGTGATATGCACGAAACAGAATGTTCACTTACAAATCACTTAAGAAATAACTATTTATAAGAGAGTTTTTAGTGTAAACATTCACAAACCTACCGGAGGAAAAAATACTTCCAGTTGAGAACTAATATGATTTAAAGACGGTTTGGCATTAATTTGTAAAAAATATCACATGTTAAAATTGCATTCGAGAAATATGCCAAGTTTCACCACACGTTACGAAAGAGCTTACAAAAACACTAGTGCCCTCTGAATTTAGCTTTACAAGAAAATCTCATACTACCATGGTTGTCCAGAACGCTGGATCTCTAATTTTAAGGATTTACGAATACTTGATAGTGAAACAGATTGCATCTAAAAATTTTATTTGATAAATTTGAGGTGAAATGTTATGTTTTCATCTACATCGATCTATGTTAAATGCAGCTTTAACCCTCTTGGTGGTTTATCTTCGCTTCGAAATCTGCCCTGTAGTGTCAATCCTCTGGTGTGAAAACCTTTTCCTAACTGTCACCAGTTCTGGGCAAAAGGACAGTTTGGTTTTCATACTCAGATCTTCATTTCCCCTTGGAGTAATAGGGCAGTTTTGTCTCGACGAGATCTCTTCCGTAGCAAAATTGACAAATCTTGGACGAGATATCTCGTCAGAACACTTGGAGGGTTAAAATTGAAGAAAAAACTCGTGGAAAGGGCCCTAATTTTGCTGTTGCTTTTAGAGTGGGAACTCTGAGTTGATATCTTACACATCTTTCATAAATAAAATTTTAACATTTTCTGTGTGGGAAGTGTTGGCCAATGCTCGCCTACCCTTTCCCCGTGCCGTTTCGAAATCTAAATTTTAAATCTTTCGCACAATTAACTCTTGCGTCGTAAAAGTCGCTATTCCTCCTTCACCCTTAACAAGGCATGAAGTAACCCACGGGCTTCATTAAACTGGGAGAAGTCAACCATCCAACTGTGCATTTCGGTTGCACAGCTATTGGAAGTCGCTCCATCTCACCCACTGCTCATTCGAAATGCGCTAAATAATTAATTATCGTATCGAATTAACCTGTGCAGATCTCTCGTGGAACCGTAAACTCAACCGAGTTTCTGCCGCGTGAATGATTTATGAGTTTTCGCAATTTATCTCTTACGTTGCTTGGCAATTAGTTTGTGAAATGTAGTAGTTGCCAATGGAACCTCCTTGAAATCTCAGGTCGTTGAACCGATTCTGATTTGTTAAGTTCCCGTTGCGTCCGTTAATTAGGACACCTGGTAGGACTGGAATGGGGTGAAAATCTAATTATGAATTTGTAATGATGAGTTTCAGTGTATCGTCTAGAACGCTCACAGTACATAATTTTATTGAACGGAAGAAACTTATATTGTGTTAAAAAATTTTAAAATACAAAGGATGTCTCCAAGGTACTGGGAATAGAGTAAATGAATTTTATTTTATCTACTTTCACACACACACATCTACTTTAGATTGTAGTTTTTCGAAATAATTTCCGCTTAAGTGTGAAGTTGTCCCGCGAAACTAGTAAACCCTTTTATGTCCTGAAATCGCACTCCACGTGGAGGTTTTTCCATCATGGAAACAGTTTCTGGGTGTCCCCTTAACACCCTCCTTCCTTGAAAGCAAATAATGGCGCTTTGAAAATTTGCATCATCATCTATAGTTACAAAAGACCACTCTTTATTCACCAAGCGGCTAAATCATACTGAACGACAGTAACTAAAATAATTATAAAACTTGTCAGGACTTGTCGGTACCTGAAAGGGTTGTGGGTAGTTGTATTAACTTCGCACTGGAGCAACACAGCTACTATCGGGATCCATCCCAAAGGGAGAGATCATAGGACAACGCCTCGTCATTTTGAACCACGAGGTCATCACTTGAGCTGGCACCCTAATCTCTAAACTTCCACACGCCAACGTGAGGACATTTGATAATCCACATATTGAACGTGCTCCAACTCCACGTACACGAGTCTTCGATTGGATCGAGTTTTGAATTCGCAACCTCCCCGGTTGCTAATCCGCTGCTCTACCAACCTGGTTACCGCGGCTCAGAACTTTGGAAACGTCCCTCTAATAATCTGTTCCAGTTAAAATTAACAAGTTATTGGATCTTAGGAAGTTTAGGTTGATGGTACCTTTAGCGCGTGGCAATAATTGTCACCAGGACCGCCAGATCGAAGGACAGTATTTTAGTTGTGCTTGAGAGTGTAGACATGTGATTTGTTTTGTGTTAATGCTAGTTTTCATTTATTCGTAGTTTACGTTATTTCTTTGAATTTGTAAAGACCACACAAAATAAATGACTGGAAGTTAAACTATTATCGAAACCGCTACTCGTAAGACTAACTACTTTATTGATAATACTGCAAGAACTGAAGTCAATGTGCTATTCTGGAGTAAAATATCACGTCAAAGCAATGTTAAAAAGTAATTGAGAGTTTTGGATGGGTCAGCCTCAACATCGAAATGGGAAAATATTTTAATATTTTTCTCATCGACAACATAACCAAAAGTAGATCAGTAGAAAAAAGTTTAGATTTCAAATGTTTGCAAGACTATTCTAAAGTTGTTTAAACAGCTTCAGTACTTTAAGAGCAGTTCGGCGAAAATGTAAACCATTAATTAAAACGGCTTTAAAATTTGCTATTACGATGTTTTACCCCATTCTTTCAAAGCATATAAAATATTCTCTCTGCATGGTAGACTCGGAAACAAAAACTGCTTCTCTGAAACCCATAAAGGAAAAGAGCTGTTTATTCAGCTTTGCGTTTGACAAAATGATCTCTATGTTTACCGAAGTTGCATCAGAAAGATCTTTCCTAAACGACAGAAAACAATTTTTTTATTTGCCCCTTCAATCAACCAACTCTTTAGATTCCCATCGAATTCTTTGTACTCTTTAAACTTTGTCAACTTTATTGCTTTATCTGTTAAGCGATGCATGGATTCCCTTGTAGAAGGGCTAAGAGCGATCTTCTTGTCGCCTGGAAGTGTTGATAACAGTGCTCGGCTGCCTAGTTTAAGGTCCATTGTCGCTGTCAGGATGTCAGTCGTTCTGACAGGTTACAAAGTGACATGAGCAATTTTCGTGCCCCACTCAGTCCTGCAAATTATCAGTATTTTCGATATTTGCTCGCGGAATACAGGCTGAGTTATCTAATCTTGCTCGATAGTTGAGTTCTGTCTCCAGAGCTTGCGTTTGGATTTTATCCACATAGAGATTGATAGAGATGAAGTTCGGGTTCAGCTCGATGTTTTCAGCAAACACTGAGCTGATTAGGAATTATGGAATGTGGCGTTTTCCTGCCATCTATTGTTCCGTCTGTATCTGTTTTAGAAACAAACAAAAGGTCCCGGCAGTAGTTTCTAGCTGTATAGAAACCGTTCTGTCTTTGGTGGGCATTTTCATTTTAAACACTTTTTGAGATCCTAGTCGTGCATCAGCTTCGATGTTGACCTCATCTGACCGTGGTTCAAAATTACGAGGCGTCGTCCTTGGATCTTTCTTTTCAGGATTGATACCGGACCGTCGCCAATAGCCCTTTGTGTTGCTCCAGTGCGACGTTCAATTACCTACCTAGTCGTTCATCTATTTTTTTCTCTTTCTTGACTGTCGATTGCTTTAGATTTTTTTGTCTAAGATCATATTCGACAGCAACTATTGACTAGTTTTAAAATTTTTGATATTTATTTCAAAAGATATTTTCTCAAACACCTCAATCTTTGGCATGCTATGGAGCTTTCTAATTCTATGTCGTATGAATGGTGTTGGAACTTCCTAGATCGAATGAAAAATGGGGAACATGCGAACTCACAATACGATAAAGGATTTCAAATGATGTAAAGATAACCGTTGGTAAAAAGGGCTTCACCATCTCGTTCTTTGAGGAAAGTTGGCGCCGAAACAATCTGACGTAATTGAAGTAGGATTTGGGTTGACGCATTTCCTTCACATTTTGTTTCGTACCCAGCACCTACAAACGTCTCGCACATCAAAAACATCTCCCAATATCGGTCAGAATTAAATTTGGTCAACAGTTTTCCCTTGACCCCAGGATACGAAATCGGCCCCAGAGACTTCTGCTTTGATCATTAGCGGCATATTGATACTTTTCGTTATCTCCCCAACTGTCAGCGGATCTTTCCCCAAAAGAGTTATAGCGCTCATTGCTTGCGATCCGTTTCGTATGTTTTCCAAATGAGACGCGTGACCCATATCCCAAGGTGATCGCCGGGGTAAGCTGTCCGGCACAAGGCCAAGAAAGAAACACTTAGTGTCCAGCTTGATGGATGATGTTTGAAAAGTTTGTAATGGCTGGCCATTTTGGATACAATTTTGAGATGTGGTTCTTTTCAACCCAGGCGATTGCGTGCATATGCTTAAGGAGGCCGAACTCGATTTTTGTTTTCTGCTTCTCCCTTCCCTCGGGAGTTCAATTATGTTATTGGAGCGGTTGATGGCATCTTCGGGGTGGTCGCCCCTTGACTTCTTTCGATTATTACCTATTTATAAATGCTTTGTGACCAGCGGTAATGAGTTTGAAGAGTGAACAAAAAAGCAAATGGGAGAACGCTTTGGTTTCGTTTTCTAGAAAGACAGTGCTGGGATCTGTTGGAGAGGAGTGTCTTGGCACTTGAGTTGGGGGGGGGGGAGAAATCAGTGAAATGGTTGCAGTTATGAAATGAACGCGGTATGTTTCATAAAAATGTCGAACGTTTCCTCCATTAAATATGCTTTGTCATGACCTTTATTATTTTTATCTTCAATTTTTGAGTGGTCACAATGAAAGCGTCCTGTCTGAAAGGGAGTTCCTGTTTGAATGATTCGGTTTTGGAGTTTCGTTTTTTTGATGGTTTTGCGTCTTATGAGCCCGTACTCATTTCCTGAGCCACTGAGGGACTTATTTCCCCTTAACCATAACTCAAATCCATCTCTTTTCCCTTAGGAATTAAATTTTTTTTGCCAAAGCCACCGAAATTTTTTTCAAGACTTCGAGTTTTTTCCTTTTTCGAGCTCGGCCATTCAGTTGGCCCTCATTTTGAAAATCTAACCAACAAGTCAATTCAGACAACTGTATTTTTCACATTCTTTTACCTTAAGTTCTTAAGTGTACCTTTTTTGTTTTCATAATGCTGGACACTCGGCTGGCTTCTTTTTGAATACAGGTCTAACCAGGTCTTAAGTTGCTACCGCTCAAATGGTTTCTTGACAAGAATGGTAAATTATTCAATTTTAGGGTAAGTCTGATAAGACTAAGAAAACCACATTAAATCTTCTAATGAAACGCGATAAGCGTCCTCAAAGTTCTAATGCATTTTTGTTAAAATTAGTGCTTTTGAAAGAGGGAAACCAGGAGATTACATCTAACATTTTGCTGTTTAAAATGTAAAATTAATTTTCTTATACAATCGAAGTATTGGGTTGATTCAAAAATTCGTTCCGTTTTTGGCGCTAGATGGCATTGCATAGCAAAACCGAAGTGTTATCTACTTCACACGTCTAAAGCTTTGATGTTGCTTGAGAGAAGGAATTTCTGCGAGTACTTGGGGAAAAATTGTGTTTTTAAATTTTGTTAAGCATTAAAAATGGCAGAAAATAAGGAGCATTTTTGATATATGCGTTTTTATTTCCGAAAGGACAAGAATGCTTCGCAGACGCAAAAGAAGATATGTGTTGTGTATGGTGAGGGGTGCCGTTGAGACGATTCCTCGTGCCGTAAGTGGTTCATAAAATTTCGTCACCTGGATCGGTTCTTTAGCCAGAAACCTCAGAAATTCTATGTGCTTAGGATCATGCAGATACCGGAGAGATGGAGAAAGGGCATCGAACAGAACTGCACATACTCTATTGATTAAATGTAACTTTTAGTAAATAAAATTTTTCTTCAACTTTTGTCAAAAAACCGGGACGAACTTTCGCAACAACCTAGTAATTATAGTTTAAGCTATATTTGATGACTTGATGTCATAATTTCTTGTTGGAATGGGTATTGTCGATGCATAGAAAAGTATAGTTGCGAAACAAATGTATTTAAATAAGTTCAAGATCAAATCGACTTTTAAAAAGATTGAAAAATGTGTATTCGTTTATTAATGTTGATATTTTGCATTAGTCCGGATTTAAGGGTGTCCTTTATAATCAATCAATAAATCGTGTTTTTCTAAATTAAAGTTTTGACATCAGGTTCCACCTATTCCTTATGGTTAATACATCATCGCCCAATGTGGTCTCGATAGAATAATGGTACAATCCAGCGTTACACGGCGCAGCCAAGGACTTTCATTTAGCTCCAAAAATGAAACATTCGATTTTCATCACAATGACTTCGCTCTATAATTCAATCTACACGGAAGAGGTCAACGCGTACGGAATATTTACATTGATGATTGACTAACAGTTTCGGACATGATTGATCGTTACGGATTTGAGCTCGACGTGTATTCAGATGCACTAAAAATACACCGAAACCTCCCTCGGTTTCCTAATCGATTAATAAATCGGGTGGGGCTGTAGCAAGGGTATTTTTTTCAATTAAAGCGAAGAAAATGCAAATAAAAACAATTTTTCCTTATTAAATAATACCTACGCTTTAGCATCATTTACCACGCCTGATCTGCTTTTATTACCTTGATCTGTCCCGCGGTCAGTTTCCGAACCAATTAGCACGGTTTCTGGAGGCTGTTTGTGCCCTTTCTGGTTTTCGTTGCTAATGGCTCTGCTTTCTAAAGGCCGGTGGTTTCGGATTGGCACTCGAGATAGGCGCTAGAGTGACGCTGTCCGGTGTGTGAGTGGCGTTTAAGACACCTGAGTGTCAAGAGCGATAAGGCAACCCCTCCCTTATCCCGAACGGAATCGGGCATATTTGGAGCGAGGTTCATGGAGCCTTCTGATTTAAGTGAGTGTCTGGCCAGTCCTCTCGCGTGTTTGTAATGGATATCTTGCAATTGAGTTTACTTTCGAAATCCTAGCATTATGCAATTGTGTGTGAGAAACAGCCGTAGTTTGCCATGCTCTGATTCTGTATTGCTGTGGTTGTCAATCTATATTTTACTGACGGAAGCCACCCCAAATGCTGCTTGTCCAAGTTTCTTGTTCTAGACGTATATTCAAAAAGTATTCTAAAGCAAACTAAAATCGTATCGCTTTCTTTGTTGACGTACTGCATGTTTTAATTCTGTTAGTTCTTGTTTTATGTTGAACAGCATATTTTAATTGTACAATTTATTTTGTCGAAATTTTTCTCTACTATTAATCCTTTGAGCGTCACGATATCTCCGAGTTGTGTAGTATTGCTTTTACCCTGCATCACATTTAGTGACTTAATCACCGCATTTGTTGGGTGGAAGAATTGAGAACACATCGAGACGGTCCAAAACTGGTTAAGCGTCTTGCAGGAAAGACTGCTTGTGCTTCCCTTGGAGTGTTGGATAATTGGTGCAGCTTGGCTAAATTTGGCCCTTGTGCCATAAAGTAACTACCAACTATACCTGCCAAATGGTAGGGAATGTCTTCGTATTCTCTACCGTGATTGAAATCAGGAAAAGCTTTACGGAATGTCCAGTTTTGATTCACTTAGCAAGGGAGGGGGCTTTCTTTAAATTATTTTTCAATTAGTTGTCATTAAATTGCCATTCGGTATTAGAATGATTTATTCCCCTATATATTCTACACTACTCCTATATAATAAGTAACAAATGTTTGACTTTTTAAATGATGCTTTGAATTGCCCTCTTTGGTTAACTAACTATTGTGGTTTTGCTTAACTTAGCAGTGGGATCTAAATAGCACTAATAACCGTAGAGTGACAAAAAATTACAGCGTACGTATTGTTACATATTAGATGAAAATTAGTACTCACACATCCTTAATAAGGTTGAGTTTAATTAGTACTAAGGCTAAATTTCACAATGTTTTTGTTTTGAAGGGGCTGCGACACATGTGCTTGTTTCAGCACATCTGTTTTGTTGGCAGCGATAATAGTTCTTACCACCCCTAGTCAATGAGTATGAGCCACCTTGGGTAGGTTAAGAAAAAGGTTGGATTCCAAGTCTGGTACATATGACAATGAACAGCCGGACCTACTGACTAAGACTGGAGCACAAATGCCCCTTTACCTCTACGTTACATCAAGAGGCTTATTTGCTCGTGTGTAAAGACTAATAGACTCTCAATCTGCAAAGAGATATCTACAGGAAAGAACTGGAATGTTTTATTGAGGAATAAAGCTCGTATCCCAGGTTCCTTGCCCAGAGTTGTAGGAGTCGCTTGTTTTCGACTTCTTCCCGGACATGATTACCTGCAACGACACTTACTGTATTGGAGCAGCGAAATCATCTATCTTTCCCTTTTGCGAATTGGGCGAAATGACTAAGACCACCTCAAGGACTGCCGTTAAATTCCTGACAATAGAATTGCAGATACTGTTGATATTATTTCTAAACGATATATTTTGACTTCTCAACTAACTCAATTGGGCTACTCATCAACTGATGGCTGAGAGGCCGGATGCGGCGTAGGATATAAAAAAACTATTAATAATCCAGTCCTCGAACTTGAATCACAATACCTACAGGAGGTCAAGGCGTCATATGTTGACCTGTGATTTCCAAACTTTGATGAATCGCTTAGCAATTCAATGGGATCAATTTTAATGTGAGTCAAGACCGCTTTCCAGGTAATTTATTTAAACCCTTGGGCAAAATCCGACAAGAGAACACAGGACTTGAATAAAACAATTACAAGTACGTTAGGATGCGAAAGTGATTACTAAAGCCGTATGAAAACACGACGGGAAGAATTATATTGCATCCTGTCAGAGTCACTATGGATATTAAAGTTCAAAAGAAAGAAATCCCAAAGGAGGCATTTTAAGCAGTCCGTCACACTAAAGCGATTCAGCAAAAGAAAGGATAAACATCCCCACTCAGAACATTTTTAAAAGCTTTAAAAGATGGCCAGAGTTCAAAGCCCGCAAATTCCCGTGTTCTTGGGCATCCTCTTTTGAGTTTTGTTGCGGTAGGCAACAAACCGCCGCCGAGACGATTATTAGTATTAAAGACTACAAAATGGGAGTCATATTTCAAAGAAGTTGGGGAATTACAATTCCTTTTCCATTTTGTTTCCAAGACACGGCTCTCTTTCAATAGAAAACGCAAATAAACGCAGGAAAGCAACACGATAAAAAGCAATTTATTTTCGTGCATTAGTTTTAGTTTTTCGTTGTGGGCTAGCAAAGCACAAGTCGTCAACAACTTCTATTCCGCCAGCCCATAAAAGCAGAACAGAATCCAAAGATGCGCTTTAACTGGAATCCATTCACGTGATAAGCATGGCGTAATCCGAGAAATGTAATAAATAATAAACGAAAGTAGATAATATATAATTTTAAAATGGCAGTAAGAACGAAATTCACGAAGTGGTAGTGTTTATACTGATTCCACAAGTACATTACTTCTCTACTCGACTCTTCCAAACCGGGGACATTTTTTTAGTTTGTTCACAGAAAACTAACATCAAATCGCATACTGATCGAGAATGGCCTGGCAATAATTTTAGCTAAAGTTAAATGTGTGATTTGTTTTAAAAATAATTTATGGAACATTTAATTGTTTTCCATTCTCTCGAAAACGTAATTGGTATTGGATGGATCTAATTCCAATTTTTCACTACTCAATTCATACAGTAATGTATCTTATTCCTTTATGTATCACTCTTCTTGGAAAGTGCGTGATACATAAAGGGGTCAAGAAAAAAGCGCGATATATCAGAGGAGTGATATAGTGAGAGCCCAGAAACATTTACTTATTGGAAAATAATGCAATTTATACATTATTTCAAGCGTTTTTCCTTTTTCTATTTTAAACTACTATACTGGGTAATATTTTTTGCATATGCAGTATTTCATTTACGATTTTTCTACCGTCCTTCTGGGATCCGACCGATGAAGAACCTCACCCCCTCTTGACGATGCCCTTAGGTACCCATGGGGTCGTCGTGCCTCAGTGCGCATGACCATTGCGCTAGCAATCTGGGAATTGTAGTTAGCACCACAAAATCTTTTCGGTCCGAATTGAACACAGATAAATATTTACGAATCAGCCCAATAGTTGACCAAAAATGTCTTGTTTACTTTTTGTGGGAAGGAGTGGAATTTTCTTTTAGTTTCAGCTTCTCACGAGGCATTTTAATTCAAGGCTCACTTTTCATCAACAAGAGACCATTCCACCACTGATTCACATTCGGGCCCTTCAGGAATGTCACTGACTGACGCGTCCCGTATGAACAGTCCATAGCTTCTGTAAAAACCATTTCCGTTGCAATCTGACCACGAGTCCGTGAGTTAGGGGACGGGAAAAGTCTCCAAACAAGATCCAATTAATCCTGTATCAACTTGAGAGCGAAAGGGGCAGATCCCGGCACCTACTTAAGCGTGCCCAAGTACTGCAATTCGTTTCAGCCCTTTTTCTTTTGACCACGAGTCCGTGATATATTTGCAGTCAGGGGATCCAATTAAAGCACGGCCAGCAAGCAAGCGAGAGTGGATCTGTCTGCGAAGGCGTCCCACTTTCGCCAGTTTCTCGTTAAAAGCTCGGAAGTTGTCCATCAAGAGAAAAATGGATCCATTATCTTTTCATCACACTCAAACAATGCAGAGGAGACGTATACTTTTCAGTGCGCTTCACATTCCGTTAGTCCTCATGTAACATGTTCCGCGTTGCGTGAAATTGCAGCGGCTAATTGCTGACTGGAGGAATGTATTAAGCGAGCAGGAGGTGGACAAGAAAACAGGTTGATCTTGGAGTTTATTTCCGAGTAGAGGAACACAAATCTGATCATGTAATTTTCAGAAAACAGTGTAAATGTTCAGCATGTTATCGTGACTTCGATTAACAGCCAGTGATCGGAGAATGAGGACGCTAGAAACTCGTGTCTGCTGAATTGGTAGAGAATTTGTAGATCTGAAGAGGTGCTATTATCACCACCTAACAGTGTCCTAAGGTCTGTTTTCATAAGTTCAACATTATCTTTCTTCAAATCTTTGTTATGAACAGAACCTCTTCCGTTGGTTGTCAGCGAAATAATGGAACCTTTTAATGTAGGAACAGTGAACAATCACTCAAACTACTGTGTTGTTTGTTTGGTAATTTTTTTGCTCCAGATTTGGTGTTTCAGGGAATGTCTTGCTCAGAACCCCATTTTGCTTTTCATTTGGCAGCTTGCGTAGAGCATTGCCAAAAAACCGTGAACATTATGTAGGCCGAAAAATTGATTTTTGTGACATACAAATCAACCCAGTTTACACCAGACTTCAGAAAACGACTATGTGATGTTATTGCCAAGGCTAGTGCCAGATTCAATACCACAATAGCTTCGCGAAATTATATTTCACCGACGAATTCTCAACTGGCTTATTAATTTTTGATATTTATTTAAATAATTATTAAAATGTTATGTTTCGATAAATATTTAATTCTTATTAACTAATCCTGAGCAGTAATCATAAGGTGACCGGCATTTTAATGGATCTATGCCTAATCACATCAGATAAATAAAAGGGTAAAAACACTTCCTAAAGCCAAAAATACGCATAGGTTATCTCCTTTAAAGGTATGGTAGATATTTTTAATTAACGTCGCACTGGAGCAACACAACGAGTTATTGGTGACGGTCCGGGATCAAACCCCAAAGGAAAGATCCTAGGACAACACCACGTAATTTTGAACCACGGTCCTATAACGAGATCACACCTGAGCCGTCAGCCTACTTTCCAAACTTCCACACCACGCCAACGCGAGGACATTTGAGACCGCGACAAATTTGACTTGCACTAGCCCCCTTTGTACACGACGGTCCTGGGTTGGATTCGAACTCGCAACCCTCCGGTTGCGAATCCGTTGCTCTGCCAACCGGGTTGCCGCGGCCCCATATCTCTTTTAAATGTAGTCTGAAGTTGAATGCAGACAGTACAATTTTAAGAAATGCAATCCATTGCAAACACTGAGTCTTGAAATGAAGGAACACCTTATCTGGTCGTTACCAACTGACATGGTACATATCCTTCACAATGGACCTACTCTTGGTCACAGACCGTGACTAACACATAGAGAGCCTGAACCGTGTATTAACTCTAAAAACACCGATAGCAACTATTGAGACAGAAATTCAAAAGCAGCGTGGGATACTTTCGAAATCTTCACTGGAGAACAATTAGACGCGTTTTCCGCAACATTTGGTTTTCCCACTACTACAAGGCCAAAATTTCCCACTTCGATTAAACACGCCATTAATGTGTCCAGCCAAGTGTCTCCCGGCAGCCACTCTCACGTGACAAGATAAAAAGAAAACGTGCAAGTCCCACTCAAAGTTATCTCTGCCATTAATTACTATGACGCTAGGAAGTAGCTTACATGTCTTAGCACTAATATCCCTCGTGTTACTTGTAGCACTCTTGTCCTTCCTTGTGTGCAACTTCCATGTTTCTTGTTCCTTATGCATGTTGTAAAACTTCCAGATCAAAATGCGCATACTATAAATTAAGCCTACAGAAAGTATACTTGAAATGATATCTTCGCGGAGGAGGTAAGTAGGTATTTTAATTAACGTTGCTGTGGAGCAACACGATAGACTATTGGCGACGGTCCGGGATCAATCCCGAAGGGAAAGGGGCTGCGGTAGTCCGGTTGGATGAGTAACGGATTAGCGACCGGATGGTTGGGAGTTCGAATCCAACCAAAGACCTTCTTTGTGCAAATGGGGCTTGTGCGTTAAATCTGTCGTGACCTCAAATGTCCTCACGTTGGCGGGGTGTGGAAGTTTGGAGAATGGGGTGCCAGCTCAGGTGTGACCTCGTCATCTGACTGTTTCAAAATGACGTGGTGTTGTCCTCGGTTCTTTCCCGGACTGTCGACAATAGCCCGTTGTGTTGCTCCAGTGCGATGTTAATATTATACTTTGGTTGAATTCGAACTGGCAACCCTCCGGTTGCTAATCCGTTACTCTTCCAACTGGGCTGCCCCGGTCCTCTGCGTGGAGGAATATAGTATTACAAGTCTCTTTCATCCAACTATCGCAATTCTAATTGCAATTTTTAGGTTACGATGCAACGAAATGGAATTTAAATATCGTCCTTTTCGTCCTGGAATTGTATTTTTGTGTTGAGGCAGTGTTCTAGGAGTTCTATGTTTTGAAAGTTTACCTTTATGTGTACGAGATCAAGATCTGGCAGCATGATTTGACCAGATTCGTCAGTGTGAACACCAGGACCTGCGAAACAGCTTTGTTATACTATCGAACTTCTAATGAAATAGACAGAGCATGTGGGTGGATACGCTGTCGTTAGATCTCAGAAGGATAAGTCACGTGGGCTTACGAATCGAGGGGGGCCAATTGGATATCGAATCGAAGACTAGTGTTTTTGGTCACGCTAGATTATTACTTGAACCAATTTATAAATTGTACCACATTGTGATTCATGCTTTTCCCCACAAGCGCGTGACAAATCTTCAAACCTAGTGATCGTAAGAAATAGCATGAAGCACATACTCCATCTATTTCATTAGAAGGTCGATGTATTCGACCGGTTGTAGACCCTGAACGGTGCCCTGTTCACTGCCTCGTCTTCTCTGCACAATACAGCTCTATAGTTGGTTTGTTGGGTTTTTATGGCGCAAGGGCCATATTTAGCCATGCTACCCCAGACACAAGACAGACAATATCAATGGACATACAAGGACAGTTTTACTGACACAAGAGAAATATACCTAGGTAGGAATTGAATCTGTCAGTAATAGAACCTGCACTGCCTACAACTCGCAGGTTGGTAGCGCTGTGGCATACCCACTAAGCCACGACGGCCCCAACAACTCGATGGATTTGTTTGTTGGAATACATCGGATTTCGCGATAGGGTACAAGTCAATTGTGAATCTACATATGGAGCTGGTTACATTGTGCGTTACAGTTCCCTTCTGACTAAGCGGCCTTCATCTATTTCCCCACCTTTCTTCGATAATAATAAAAAATCTTGGCCGCACTCGAGGAAAGTGGTGTGCAACCGTTCCGAACTCGTTGACCGGAGCCCTCGATTCCCAACCGAGTGCACGCAAGAGAGTTATCCCACGCCTACGCTGCGCAACCCTATCCATCAAGCTGTCTTGTTGGAAGTTGCCTCGAATTAGGTTTCCCCGGCGTCTCATCGCGTGTACGTGCACGCCTCGCTGCGAAAGTGGGCTGTCTAAGGCTAAAACGGATTAGAATCACTCCCTGTCACCTGTGGTAGAATCCTTCCCATATTTTGTTTTGTCTCGTCGATTCCTTATTTCTAGGTGCAGTGGTCTACCAATAGTCCCTTTGGGTGAATTTCCTGTTGGGTTTAGTTGCGGTCTGTCCTGTTTTCTGATGCCTTCGATTGTTTCCCTTTTCTCGGTAGAGACCTTCGTGGCCTAGTGGGTATGTCCACTGCGCTAGCAGCCTTCGAGTTGTAGGCAACCTTCGTATTGTATATCTTGTATGTGGTGTAGCATGTCTAAATATGGCCCTTGTGCCATAAAACTCAAAACAACCAGCCGACCCTGCCACTCAAGGCGACCGACCAACCTTTTCTCGGTAATTTTCGGTCTAGTCGTTACATCTTTCCCAGTAGCTTGCCTTTTCTGGCAAGTTATGATTTAGTCGCTGTGCCTTTGTTTTAGCGATCTGTGTTGTGACATGTGTTTCTAAATTTTACCAGATTTGGTGAGTTTTCGATGCGGTTCTATTTTTTCTTACAAGCTATCTGGAGTCGCTCTCGGGATACCCAAGCAATTTTTTTTTGTCTTTATAAGGATTCTTTTCACAGCTACAAATCGAGTTTGAAAGATTAGCCATTAAAATTTGGAATGCCACCATTTTTATATGAAGCTATCGGCCCCGATTTAAGTTAGTACATTCCTCAAACGTAGAGATGACCCATGAGTGAGGCTGAATGTCTCGGGGTTAGATCCGATTTCCCATGTGTACTAACGTTTGTTTTATATAGAGAATTTCCCTGAATTTACAATTAGTTTACAATTTGAAACAAAACTATCATGTAGGTAGTTATAAATCAATTAGATAGGAAATAAGATAGGATAATCAAATAGATAAGAAATTGGAGTACATTCTTTGCCCCTAGTGCACCTCCAGTGAGAAAGCACATGATCTTAGAGAAGTCCATTTCTGCTAGGGTGGCAAGTTTCACCAGAGTAATTACCCACGGTGAATGTCCTACATGATTTTGAATATGGCAGATATGCAAAATCATTCAGGACATTCACCGTAGGTGATTATTTGTTTCGGCAACTCATTTCTGCTGTTGCTTCCGACAACTTCTTGTAAACTCGGAACCACAATCCAAAATGAATCCTCCAGTCGTGGAAACGCGTTTACGTTTAATCTGCCCCCTAATCGAACGAATAAACTCGTTCAAAACCACGTGACTCGAATGCTACCACGCGGAAACCAGACTAAACATTTGTTTCAATCCCATTCACAAATTCGAATGTTTAGCTAACATCTCTTTGTGGCGGACACGCACCAATTAGCTTTCCAAATACCCTGACCATTCAACAGGCGGTGCGAAAGGAAGCGAAGTGAAAAAGGAAAGGCGAAATCCCCTATAGACGATAATTCTCCAGATGTAGTACAGACGTTGTTTCAGCACGGACCCGCGTGTACTTTAGCTCACAGATGACTAGTTTCCAGCCCTTTTTCTCTTATCCCTCCCCCTTCAGATTCATCTGGTCGCCCTTGCGAGAAAATGGCGCTTTCGGATAATTATTAGTGGTTTTTTTCCTTCCGAGAGATGGCGCAAAGAAGAGCATGAAAGGGATTCCTCCGTTAACCCTTTCCTCTTAAGGACGAGGTCGTTGGACTGAGCATTCAACAAGTTCATTTGTGCGGATTATTCACTTAGCCGCGTTGTTTTTTGTGGCTCCTTAATACACTATTACAATCTTTGCTTTCAATATTCGGGTGTGGTTCGTCTCCGGCGTGTTTATCTCCCGTGGTAACAATAATGATGATGGAGATCTTATTTGGAGGAATTCTGGCTGCGTTTATCCCTTGAGTAACTGCAGTCATCAGTGGAGAAAGAGAAGAAAAAATGGATTAGTTGTTGGGTTTTGAATGCCGTTGGGCCGCATAATTTGGACGGAACCGCGCTTGTGGTGGAGTTTAGTGGACGGCCAGTTGGAGTGATTGCTCGGACGTGTGGTGGAAATTTCCGGTTTCGAAGCTCAGATAAAGAAGGATGGATTCCTTTCGATTCTGTTTTTGTTTCGTTTTACAGATGGACTCCAGATTGTTGGAGTGCGAATGTGCTCTTGAAACAAACGTGATGATTGATGATGCCATGATCTGCACCAAATGCGTTTCTTTTTTCCAATCGTCTCAAATGTTCAACGTCTCCAAATGGTTTCGACGAGATATCTCGTTCATCAAAAGCTGACCCATTTTGCTAATGACGAAATATCTCGTCGTCAAGATATTGCTGATGTTTTGATGACAAGATCAATATCTGGTGAGCTTTCGTCTAATGACTAGGTATCTCGTCCATCAAGATCTGGTCAGTTTTGCTAATGACGAATCCTCCTGGAGGTATGTCTTCGCGTTGAAAATTGCCCTTTAGTGGCCAGCTTCTGATACAAAAACCAATTCCACACTGCTACCATTTCTGGGCAAAGGACAATTTCGTTTTTCCCCTACTTCGATTAAATGAGCAGTTTTATCTGGACGAGGTATCTCATTATTCTCATAGAATTATCAAAACTGATCAAATCGTGATTGACGATATATCTCGTCGAAACTACTTGGACGATGAAAGTAAAAGGTCTGTTTTAACTCGCGCGCGCTCTTAATGAAAACCGACCAAAGTGCAATACATGAAATCTTAAAATAGCGAGATTTTATATGCGAGAAATTTAGCATTTTGTTTTGTAACCTTTTGCTATCAAGCGCCGAAGAAAACTGAAACAGTGTTTACTTTTCTTAAAAACAAAGAGGACATAAAACTTCGTAAAAAGTAGCCCGGCCTAAATATATGGATTGAATCGCGGAATTCGCAATTTCAGTTTGTGCCCTATCCCTCGTTATGTGTCACTTGGAAGATTCATCGTTTTAGTTCTCTTTTAAAATAAATTAAAAACCCGTTATCTTAATGCGAAGCACCTGCTGTCTGTGGGCGGGAAAGTTTCTTCTCGCGTTGTTTCTCAAGCCACTTCTGCAGGAAACAACCCTAAGGAGAAAAGCACGTCAGATATCGCGGATAGAAGAGTTTTGTCTGCACACATACTTTTCGGAGAAATAGAGTCCACTGTTAAATGTTTTAGTTCATTAAGACTGAATTAATTAAACCTGTGAAGGAAAAACGATGATTTTTGTCACGTAAATCTGAGTGGTTGGTTGGGTGAGTTTTATGGCGCAAGGGCCATATTTGACCTTAGTGAAACAACATCAAGTAATGGACACACATGGAAAGTTTTTCTAACACAATAGGGCCATGATGGCCCCGTAAATATTAATGAGACGTCACTTACGACATCCAACTTCCTGATGTCAGCCAACTCGCTGACGTAGATATCAGCACAAGCTCAAACTCAGCTGAGACCAAAAATGCTAGTATGGCCTATACTAGTAACCAAAGACCGTGTACATTGGGGCTCAATCTGTCGTGGCCTCCAATATGCTCACGTTGGCGTGGTGTGGAAGTTTAGAGAGTGGGATGCCAGCTCAGATGTTGATCTGACCCTGATTCGAAAGGACAAGGTGTTGTTCTCTGATCTTTCCCTTCGGGATTGATCCCGGACCGTAAAACTAAATTGATTTGCATTGTATTTACTTTACGAAAAAGAAACAACGGCGAACGGTTGACTCAAGTTTGCCTGGAGCTAAGCATAAGATTTGATTTTTTCGCTTTCGATCAAATTTCGGCATCATGCTTTGATGCAAGACACGAATTTTTTTTTATTTGGCAATCAATTGAAATATTTTGTGTCCCTTACTAACTCAGATCTCCATAAAATAGCAAACTTTATTTTTCCCTCTTCCTTTTTCGAGGGCCCTGAGGGATTCTCTGCACTGGCTTCACGAACCCGAGGTACCCTAATGATCTATTCTTTCCCTTTGGGATTTACTGCCTCTGGTAAACATGGGGATCGCGACCCCAGGATGCCCAGGCGATCTTTCTCTACTTTCTTTCCGTCCTTTCTTTCCACAATTACTCGACATTGTCTTGTGTTTGGCCAAATATGACCCTTGCGCCACCAAAACCAACCAATCTTTTCTGAGGGTTGGATCATCCGATAGCTGCACTCGAAACCAATCAAATGTTTTTATTCCTCCCAATTTGACTGTTGCGATATCGTCCCCTAACTAGTTATTGACCGCGGGTGTCGCCCCATGCGGATGGCAGGCAAGGGCGTGCGAACACGTGAAAGTTCTTGTTATTCTTTGAAAATCGGCATGAGTCAGGCAAGAAGAGAATTAATTCTCGGAGAGGTTGAATCTCTCCTTGTCCTGACCTGACCTCTCTGCATCATCACCCAAAGGCTGTCACAGTTTCCAGTTGTCGTTCACGCCGCCCTTCGCAAACATTTGTTCTTGCGCTATTCCTCTTGTTGACTGTTTTTGTTTTGCTTTCTTCCCTCATTGTGAGAGTGCGCTCACACCAATTGGGTAATTGCATAATGCGTGGCCGTGTTTTGGTTTGGCGTGCTTTTATTTTCTTCCCCTTCTGTTCAGTCCGGTTTTTGAGTACGATCCTTGTTTGCCTCTTTTCTTCTTTTTCTTCTATATACCTCGGCGAGTTTTTTTTGTCCCCTTCCACCTTTAATGCGTGAGATCTCAGTGGTAATTAATCTTCATTAAAGTTTGATGGAAGGTTATTTCTCATTTGCATTTTAACGTGACACTCGGCCATGCTTTGATAACTGGTCAACAGCATAATTTTCTCCTCTTGTTGTGAAGAATGGGAGAGTTTTCTCCCCGTGATGAACTCATCGAAGCGAAAGGTCTTATTGCTAATTAATCTTCATTAAGGTTTGACAAAAGGCTTTTTTTCTGTGTTGAATCTTGACACGACAATTAGGTCTTATTCAGTATATTATTCAGTTCTTATAGCTGGGTAGCAGACAATTTTTTTTCTTGGCTAAGCTTTTCTTTTGACATTTTAAATGGATATCCTAAACACGAAAGGTTTTGCGTGCACCCTTGCTAATCAAAACATTTTTTCGCTTTTTTGACATGCTGGAGATGTTTAGGGCTTTTTTACGTAGGCACCTTGATTCCATGTCTGCAATTTTCCAACTGCTTTGAATGCAGTATTTTCTGTTTTTAGAGTAAGTTTTAGTAATGCGGCTTTTAAAGTAAGTTTTAAGCAACGTAAACAATACCTCACACAGCTAAATATTCTTAACACCACTATTGTTCCCCATCTTAATTTTAAATTGTCGATTCCTGAGAGCTGTTGTATTTTTGGTTGTAACTTTAATTAGGAGTGAAGGGTTAAGAGTGTGGCCTGCAAAAATGCTTTGCAATATAAGGATGACAAGTTATGCCTACTTCTACTAGGTTCGCAGATATTATCAATGTTGTGGCGAAGATAATGTATGGTTTCTATTATTTGGCTGTGCTTTTTTCATAATTTTTGCACACCAAGCGATGAAATTACCATAAGTTGGTGTTTTTGAATGTCACTTGGAAGTGAGGGGACAGTTATGTAGTGAGTTGCTGAGCCAATTTCTCACGGCTGGCACATACGACTTTTGCTGAAATTTTCCTTTTTTACTTGGCGACTAGGGGTACTTTTTTAAGCAAAATAGTCTCAAAATATCCTATTTTAAAATTTTTGCACCTTTTTTGAATATTTACCTGTCAACGTAAATTCAGTACACCCATTTGTTAACTAATAGCGGATGGAAAAATGTTTTTCAGACTTTTCTTTGAAATTTTTTTTAATGGACGCCAATTTCGAAGTTATGGCGCCAAGTAGTGGCAACCATGAAAGAAAAACATCGGAATCTAGTTGTTAGGTTATCATGAAAACCTTATTAAGGAACTACTTAGTTTTTTAATTTAAATTTCTTGGCGAGATTTTCAACTTTTATTTTATGGCGCAGCTTGTCCGTTTACTGACCTTGCGCCATAAAACTCCAAATTCCATTCCATTCAACTTCTGTTTCATACTCAATTAACACATTTTGTGTTGATGTATCTGAACAACTAAAATTGCTTCTAAAATAGGGAAGAGACTCTTTGCTACTAATTTTACTGTTTTGCAAGTGCCCTGATTTCGCCACAAACGCAATTGTTAAGATGGATAGGGGCAATAGTTGGAGACGAAATTGGCTAGCCAATGTGACAGTTTTCAACACTGTTATTTTTCAAAGAATTGGAAATTTTCCTTTGTCCCTTTCTTTTGCAATTGTTCAAATGCGCGCGCGGAATTAGAGTCGGCACTATCACAAAAAACTCGCGTTACTTTTTATGTATACCGACCGTGGCGTGTGAAGCTTTTTCTCACGCCATCAAGATCCACTTAAGATTTCCGCCGTTCAGAAGACGGACTCTCGGAGCGAGGCCCTCCCCAAAAGAGTTATGCTCCGTGTAGTCCGATAATTCGCTAATCGCCCTTCTTCCTTCCTTACCCCGGAGGCCGAATTCCACGCTTTAGTTCCGCAAAAACAAAGAAACAGACTGCTCCTCCAAGAAAAAAGAAGCAAATTGTTGCATCGGGGTTGTCCGATGCATGAAATTGTGCAGCGAAGGATCGTTTGAGCATCGCAGGCCCACCCTCCCCTCCCAGTAGCCTCTTGTCATTGCATCGATAGTCCTCCAGCTTCCAGAAAAGAGATTCGATCATTCAGAGATTTTAGGATTTGTAAAAGAAATAAGTTTTATTTTTATTTAATTGGAGGGATTGAATCATCATCCCTTTCAGGGAACATACTCTATTGATCTTCAGCGGTGTCTTGTCTGAACTGTGTTTACCCTTGTTCGGAATGGGGACTTCCACAGTCTAATGATTTCTAATGATTATCTTTTCTAACATGATTACCATATATACCCTTTTCGAATATGAGCACCATGTATACCCTTTTTTAATATTGATTACAGTCTTATCGGTTTAAACGTACCATTGCTATAATTTTAAAAAATACTTTCGTGCACTATTTCATGAAGTCGCAGTTGCCCCACAGGATGGGGCAAGTGTATTCCATGGACTGTTTTCTTTTTTTCAGTGTGATACTATTGTGAGGAGAGTAAGGGAAAATCATTTCATTCATGCTCCTCTTTGATCTGCGCAACTTTCCTGTCGAAATTCGAAGCGCCCTATCGATGAAACTAATCTATAGGACTCCTTCAAGTATTTCCAACTAGGTGGCAGCCCCTACTTTGCCCCCGTTCTATAGGAAATTCGAAATTCGTGATGTGTTAGAGCTCAGACAATATTTCAATCAACTGGCTGTTAAATTCGTCAAAAACTTGGAACACATCGACAACGTAGCAATACAGCAAATCCTCAGATATGACTTTCGTGAAACATTAAAAAGAAAAGACCACGATCTATACTTAATTTTTAATTGTTACTTTTACTTTAGCACTTAATGCTTAATATTTCATTCATTTAATCTTTTTAAAACTGTTCCTTATACCCCTGACCCGTAAAAAGTGAACCCCTGACTCTCCTTCGCAAATTGGATCTTGTCGTGCGGCCAATGAAAAGGCTTCTACATCATCTGGCCAAGAACAAAGGAAATCCTCGCATTCTCATTGGTACCCCGCACCCCCCGCATCTGACTTGAACTCCAAGTCCCCGTTGATCCATTCCAAATTGCCTAGTTCAATGCCGTTCTGATCTGCAAAGTTCACCGGCGATAGAGGGCCTACAGCCCAGGTTCTCCCGCGAGAGACCTACTTTTCCAAGCCCCTAGTTTAATCACAGATACTTTTTATATTCAGTAGACGCACTGTCCCCACCTCATCCCCATCTTACTACTTTTTAAATTCTTATTGAGTGTAATTTTATGCAATTTATTTCTCAAATTAGAAACAGTTTTGATTCTTACCTGCGTCGAAAATTACAGTTCATAGATGACCAGAAAGAGTAGTGCTCAAAACTTCGGTAGTAGAACGATAGGTGTGCATTTGTTGAAGTGATGGAAGTGAACACATAATAAAGGGGGCTTGGCGTGTGTATTTGTGCCAAGTAATCTTGTTAAACCAAGCACCATTCTGGCTTAACTTCACGTTCTAAACAGACTCATCAAAAAGTCGATCCACACTTTGGGGAACTGTTAAAACGTTGGATATTTTTGTCTGTGCCATAGCACGTGTCATTGCATGGTAGAAAGCAGTGTTCTCAAATTTGACTCGGGTGGTTTATTGTCAGTTTCCTCTTTATATTTCATCTCGGTCTAGATAACGCAGCATTTTACGGCCAACTCGGGCCGTAATGCATCATTGTATTATCATATGAATGATAGAAATTCTTAACTGATTCTCAGCTGTATACACCGTTGGGTACGCATGCTCGATTATTGCGTCCAACCGGTAGGTGTGAACCGAAACCCTCTCGTTTAGTATCCTCTCGTATTACGGAGAAAAGGTCTGTCACACTCAAGATTGCTCAGTTCCTGGTGTCTGCTTGTGAAATGCTCGTTTCTTTCGAAGACCTTTTGGGATAACTTAACTGTTCACTTGAAATGGTGAGTTTTTTGTAACTCCTTTTAATTCTCGTGAATCTGATGGATATTCACGTTTAATTTACTGTGCAATTGTGCAAAATTACTATTTAGGAATGGATTTGGTTATGCGTATACCCATGAACTATAGTTGACCCTAGAACTATTTCCCATTTTGTCTTGCTGTGTCCGGTTTTATGGTATCAGAAATATCATGGATCTATTCCCGAGTAATCTTAGAATACGAACGTCTTATTCACATGTTATTCTTATTAAAGGAATGCAAATCAGAATGAAGAATAAAATGTGTTTGCTGCCCATCTGTATAAACATTTTTTAATGTGTGTTTGTACCCAATTACTTTTAAGAATATCTTGCGTTTTATCTACCCAGAACTTTTTTCTGTAACTCCTCTTTGTCTTTGCGAGTTGTAAGCGGCATAAGTTCCTCCCTGTGTGTGTTGTATTTCTCTCTTCTGCTTCAGTAAAACGTTTTTGCGTGTATTGTCATTACTTGATGTTTCTTGTCTTCTGTTTGGTGTAGCATGGCCAAATGACCCTTGCGGCAGACAACCCAACCAACCAACATTGTGTGTTGTGTTAAGAATCCGGTCACGTTTTGTCCATATCATCCAAGCTGAAGATTTTAAAACATCAGTAAAAAATTAAATGTTCCAGAATTATGTCAATATTTGTTGTCATTTGTTAAGTATTGGCTATGTTTTGTTCTGTTTTCCGCTAATAGAAGCATTTTGTACTGAGTAATATTTTAATCTATCGAACAAAGGTCATGAGGGATAAAATGCAGAACTTTGGGCTCTTCCATATTTACTAACTACTCCGTATTCTCTCTGCATATATGACTGCTTTAAAAAAATATATAATTTTTTTTTACATTTCACGGGTCTGCATTCGTGTGTCGCAAAAAGTTATCGCTAAGCAACAAACGAAAATCCGAGTCTGCATGTCAACCCATAAAAATGGTGAGACTCAGAATTGACATGTTGGCAGGTATGTATGTTAAGGGGTAGTGGGGGGGGGGACTTTTCAAGTTATTATCCGACTGTTAACATTTGCGCTGACTGTTTGCTTTCTACAAAAAGCCTACACATAAAGTTTGCTACAAAACTAAGTTGTGTGAAAATTATTACATAATACCGGTCAATAAGTTTGAAATATTAGCCAATATTTAAAGGCCCCATGCGATTTAATTATATATTTATTGTCAACATTTAAATTCGGATAGTAGTTTGTTGACATATAAATCAAATTATCTTCATTTGGTAAGTGTATCACAGAAATGTGTTTGGTGTATGTAAAGCAAAAATAAATTGCTCCAAAACACCAAAAATTTGCAAATAAAGCTTAAGATTAAGCAACCTTTCTAAGCAAAATTTCTAAACATGATAAATTTTTCATTTCCACATTTGCACTTAGATGTATACAACAGATTGCAAGGATTAACAAAAAATTTCAAGGAAATAAAAAAATTTGTGCAGAAAACAGTTCTAAATCAGAAAAATGTCAAAAAATCCCTATCGGAGAAATACTTGTTTTTCTACGCGCGCGCGATAGGGATTATTATACTTTTTGCTCTACTTGCTAGGACTTACTATACCTTTTGCTATCTACAGAGTTGTATATTAATAATTTGTAACTAACAAGGAATCGATTTAGTTGATTTTGAAAGTCCATTTGTCCCTAAAATATTAGACGCATAAAAATATTCGTTTTTATTATGATATAAGTGGTTATCAATTTCGTTAAACAGAACAAATCAGATTGATCTCATGATACTGTTTTTAATATGTTGTAGACCGCAGAAACTTTCTGAAACTCTTCCTGGCATAAATTACTTTAACCCTTTATGACCCTTCTTTTATGTAACCAAGCTTCGGAGGGATTCATCAATTAATCAATTATCACCACGTTTATTCCTGGTACGAAAAGAAAGCAATTACTTCCATCAGTCAAGGAAGTGATGACGATCTTATGATTTCCGCCTTCAGTGCAAATGTGATTGGAGCGAGCGGTGATTGGGGCCATTTGCAATCCGTGTACGGCGGATCTATTGTTTCACACTCTCTCCATAGCCCGGAACGTTTCAATTTGATGAGGTTTATGGCTGGAGCTCTTGTGATTGAGCCTCGGAGCTACACAAGTCTCGAGTTAAACTTCAATGACCATTTTGGTGTGTATTGAAAAGAAAGAATAACTCATCATAATTATCACCATTTAACTGTATTTCAAGAATGCGCGGATTATTATTTTTTATTGATTTTGATTTTGCTCGCTGGATTTTGGCGATGTTTTTTGTCGCCTTTCAATAGCTTCGTAGATTAGCACTTGTTGAAACGTGACTCGTTCTTGTTTCTTCGGTGTTTGTGATCTCGTTTAGGGCTTGTAAGTACCTTTTGGGTCTCGTGTAGCCAAAAGTAATTAGCAGAGCTTGTCCATTCTTAAATCTTTCTCCATCAAACCTTACCAGTAAACCTTGTGTAGCAAAAAGAGGCCGCAGAACAACAAACTAATGACCTCTAACCCACATTTTGAATGGAGTCTTCTACTCAGCTTTTGACTTGGTAGTTAAAAACTGAAGAATTATGGGTGATGCAATCGAAAACAACTGCTATGTAAATCCAATAGGACTCAACGAAAGGAAGGTACAACGAACAAGCCCTGAACCGCATAGCCTTATGGATGAACTGAATTTCGTTCGCAGAAATTCCTCATTATATCGCACCCCACACATTTCAAGTTTGCAAACTGTTGTGAAACTCGTAACTTGTTTTGGGCCGCGGTAGCCCAGTTGGAGGAGTAGTGGATTAGCAGCCGGAGGGTTGCGAGTTTAAAACTCGATCCAACAAAGATCGTCGTGCATGTGGGGGCTGGTGCATTTAAATCTGTCCTGGTCTCAAATGTCCTCACGTTGGCGGGCTGCGGAAGTTGGGGTGCCACCTCAGGTGTGATTTCGTCATCTGACCGTGAATCAAAATTACAAGGTGTTCTCGGATCTTTCCTTTGCATCCCGGAACATCGCCATTAGCCTGCTATGTTGCTCCAGTGCGATGTTAATTCAACTACATACTTTAATCTGTTTTATTAGAATTTGGGGTTCAGTAGTCATATGGGTTCCTACTAGCAATCTTTGGCTTTCTTGTTGACTTTCTACCGCAATGTGACTTTTCGTAGTGTCATCTACGGACATCGTCAAGCTAGGGGGGTGGGGAGATTCTTCATCGGTCTGACCCCGAGCGGAAGATAGAAAAATTATATAAATGATCTACATATATACCCAAAATTTTCTATAGTGTAGTTTTACATAATAAAAAAGCGCGTGATCTATAATGTATAATTTGCCTTATTTTCTCCATTAAGCAGATTTTTCTCGGCCCTCGATATATCGCTTGCCTTATATTAGGGTCAGCCGGGCTTACCCTCTACTCTAGCACCCTGTGAGTTGTAGGCTGCGCCGGTTCGATTCCTGGCTGGGTGTATTTCTCTCTTCTATGTTAGGAAAACTTTCGTTTTGAGTGTTCCATTGCTTGAAGTTGTCTGACTTGTCTGCAGCTTGGCCAAATGTAGCGTCAAAAAAAAAACTCACTGCAACCAACAAAACCTTTTTATATTGCGATTTTTTTCGTTCCCATGAAGCGCTATATATCGAGAAGTTACTGTATTAGATACGAAATTTTTGAGAGTCACATTTTCGAGCAGTTCAAGTGCGGCCTTCCTTCTCCAAGACATTGAACCAAGATTTTTCTCGGCCCTCGATGTATCGCTCAAGAAGCGCTAGGAGAGGAGTTATTGTATTAGAAACGAAAATGAAAAAGTCTCAAAAAAACAGCTTAAGTGCTGGATGTGCAAGAAAGACATTTAACCTAGTGAACTTATTGAAAAACTCAGCAGCGCAATCTGGCGACATATGAATTATAGCATTAAAGGAATAATTATAAGTGATACGAAAACCATGCGATTTTTTTTCTGGTTGACGATGTTTGAGCTCTTGTTAAATCTCCGATGTGTACCACTTTGCTGATATCTATCTACCTATCATTTACATCTCATGTAGCAAACATGATCGTAGAGCCGCAAACTACCTCTCGATGAAACGAAGTCTCAGGTTTCTTTTAACATTGCGTCATCTGATTACCATTTTTTATGATTGAAGATGCTTGAGTTTATCAGGTGGCGATTGTTTTTTTTTTTTCATTTTGTTATATCTGTTGAGGTCCGGTTTATTCAGTCAATTTCTGTCCTGTTTCTTTCATACTCTCTTCTTTATTTGACCCATCTGTAATAACGCGCGTGTCAGGTAATTGTCACTTACCTACTCGTGTAATGACATGGTTCACAGCAAAAAAGGCATATAATAGCGGTCCAGGCAGTTTAAGGTTGTGTAAACAGACAATTCAAACAAGATCTGCTTTGTTATCCATTTCTTGGCACGACGACTTCATCTTCGCTCTGTTTCCCGTTCTCGCAGTTTCATGGCGGAACTGTTCACGCATTCCACTTGTTAGCAAATTTGGAAGTTGAGCTCGATAATATGTCATACGAGTTGAAACCGGTGTTTTCCAATTTTGGTCTTATAAATCTAAATAGGTGGTTTGTAAGAACCCAACAGTCCCGGTTTGTAAACTCAGCAGGGTAAGGACGAGCTTTATAATGCGGCTCCCGCGAGAAGGCAGATGACATTGGCGATCCCCATCCCTACAAAGGTGATAAGGGTAGCTAGGATAAAAAGCTACAAAGTTATGTATGGCGACCGCACTGTCAAAGTGATCCGCCTTTGCATTTTACACACTACTCGATCGTCGTCATCTTTTAAATAGAAGTAACGCCGCCAATTGTAACTCATGCTCAGATTTGATTGGAGAAAATCCTCATTCAAATCTTTTTACCTTTTTATATGCCCCACTAGCTTTTTAAATCTCACATATTTTTATTGTTCATTCTTAGTTATCGATTAAAAAATATTGATATCATTTTTAACCTTTTGCTGTACGCTTATTTCTATTGTTTGATTTTATAATTTCGTGTTTGGTGAACCCAAACCTTGCGCCATTAAATCCAATTCATTAAGGAATTGGATTTCACGCCATTAAATCCAATTCATTAAGGAATTGGACTTCACGCCATTAAATCCAGTCGTGACTCAGTGGGTACACCCACTGCGACTTGGGGCGGCGCAGGTTCGATTCTTCCCTGAATGTATTTCTATCTTCTGTGTCGGAAAAACTTTCCTTGTTTGTGGATGTCCATTACTTGTTATTGTATGTCTTGTGTCGCCAAATATGGCCCTTGCGTCGTAAAAACCCAACCCATTGAACCATTAATGATGCAAGAAAATAAAATATCAAATCTATGGAATTTACAGCCGGCCTGACAACGGCAAAAACAGTTCCTTTTTCGACACATAATCTGCGCATTCATCAAAGAGGATCTGAAAAATTCTCCTAGAAGGCATTGTTCTTCGGGACACTTGGGCCAATCCATCACGAGAGCACCCTCTCCGTGCTCAGCCAGTGGAAAATGGGCGCAACACTTCATCCCCGTCATTTGCACCCGTGATGCCTTTGTAATGAGCGCCTCCTGATGATCTTATCACTCCATGTCGCGCCTTATGATCTCGCCCTACGCGCAACACGCGCCATCAGGAAGTTGACATGAGACTTCCGGAACATGGAATGGAATTGATGATGTAAAAGGCCAAGAGTTGGCATCTCTTTTTTTAGTTGCTCGGGGTTCAATTTTGCTTGTACCATTAGTGCCTAATCATTGTCGAAACATGGCAGCGTCACCCTCCGAGGAGCCATTTGTTCCTTATGTTCCGGGGAAAGGGGTGTTTTTTCTCGTAATCTGAGCTCTTTCCTCCTGGCGACAAGCGGAAATAAGTTTCCGAAATTCCTGGATGGAAATGGAAGTTTCTGCCATCCTCATCAGCGAGTCATTTGGAATCCCATTCTTGAGTGCGGGACATCGACAAGGCTTCGTTTGTTTACTGGAGATAACATGTTTCTTATGGGTGGTTTTCGGGATGCGTGAACTGTGATTGACTCCATTTGTTGACTCTTCCTCACTGCGATCTATCAAGATGGTATTCGTTTTCCGTTGTTTTGTTTGAATTAGTCATTTTTGTATCATGTTTTGGAGTGTTTCGTCTGCAGGCGGAAATAAGCTTGTGAACTAAACTGGATTTGAAAGCCTTCGCATTAAGTGGTCATTGGAATTCTATTGTCGTCAAACAGACGTTGCCTTCCGCTTATTTATTGCTCGCTCGTTAGGTTTTCGTTTCGCCTTTTTTCTTTTTCTGAATTGTTCTCAAACTAATTCAATCCATTTGTAACGATTACCTTTGGGTAATTCTATTTACTGGGAGCGCTCATTTAATTTTGGAATTTCTTTTCGTTTTTCCGTTAGGTTACATTTAAAAAAGTTTCTGCACTTGTTTTTTGTCACGTTGAATGTTTGTTGAAACAAGAACAAACAGGAAATCATGTGTAGAATAAAGTGATAAGCTATTGAGATTTGATCGGGAGTTGAAATTTTTATGGTCTCAAACTAAACATGGGAAGCAAAGGGAAATTCGCCTTCGAGCCAAAAATTCTGCTTTTTACACAAATAATTTCTTTTCCTAAAACTATAATGTTATTTTTAACGATGTATATAATATTTTGCCAGAAACATACCATTAAAGGGTTCAGCTAAAGGAAACTCACTTCAGTTACAGCAAATACATGTCAGACGTTCTGAAAAAGAAAACTCAATTATCTGAATATCTCTAATATCAGAATATCTGGTCCCTACGAATTCGCATTTGTGGAGTTCTGTTCCTTCTATCTTTGAAAGTAAATGCTTGCAATGTTTAATTCAATTCTTTGTTCCTAATGACTATTCGTAATGTAAAGCTTACACTACGGTACTAGTTTTCTCAAAAACTCCAATTTCAGATGCCATCTTTTAAGAAATTTATATTCTGAAATTGTTTCACCATCTGAACCATTGAAAAACCATCTGAAGAAATAAGATTCTGTTGTCGTAGCCGATATTTCATCAGTGGTATTTTGGTGGTTATCTTTTCAGAACTTTCAATATAGAAATTAGAATAGTACATTCGAAAAGAACTACCTGATGCAAGTTATGGAACTACACGTGTTCGAATAATGTAACGCTCTAACTACAATAAAGTTTCCCTGAAGTATGAGATCAAAGAATAGAGTATTGTCCAAAGTTGTTTTCCTGCCAGTGTGTAGAGCCATAAAGGCCAGTTTTGTCATGCAGACATCAAATACCAACATTCAGTTCGTGGTTAATATATTACCTCCAGTGGTTAATGTATTTCATCGTGGAAACTTAACTGTCCAAGTGGTTTCGACGAGATATCTCGTCGATCAATATCTGACCAATTTTACTAATAAAGAGATATCTTGTCCTCAAGATTTCTTTTATGATGATCAAGATCTTGGTCAGTATTTCCGAATAGGTCCTCTCGTCCATCAAGATAAAATGACGCCATACAATGAATTGCGATGGAGAAAATTGGAATAAAGGCTTTCAATTCGAAATAAAACAAGCTTTAACTCCAAGTGTTTCGACGAGAAAACTCGTCCAAGATCTGGTCAGTTTTGTTAATGACGAGACACCTCGTCAAGACTACCACCACCAGGAGGGTCAAGAGTGAACTACTTTACTTGTTCTCTCAATAAAGTAAGGGTAAGATTTGCAGCATTTGAAAATCAATCAGTACATAAAAAAATTTAAATGTGCTCCTCTAACAGCTTTTCTAAACTGGTGTGTATAGCTAACAAATATTAGGCTACCAGTTTCATACCTTGACTGTTGAAACAGAAATGGTCTGCAAATCTTCCAGAGTTATAGCCATCCAGGCTTTGGTTATGTTTAAAATTAAAAGAACAGTTGTCCTAGTTCTGATTCGGTTGCTGATCTCCAGTGACGGAATACGTTTGCACCTGCATCAATTATAAACCATTAATTGACTGCTAGTTAATGTAATTCGCTCCCCAGGTAATTAATAAGGCAACACGGCAGAGAGCATTGTATGACGCTTAATAAGTTGATTAATATCATATTAATGATGTACATGTGCCGGAAGCGCTAACTGCTGTTCCGCTTTGCTACTTGCCTTAAAATTCGGGGCATGGCTTTATTCTATTGGTTCTCGGGATAATCGATGGGGTTCAATGCTTTTAACGAGTTGGTGGCCCGAGGATGTTTGTTATAGGCTAACGTAATACAAATTAAAAGAAAAGATGCTTTAAAAATAGTTCCTTATCTCTCTTGAGAAGATTTTACTGAAGCGTGATCTTAGTTTAAATGGTATCGACGTTTCACGAGCTTTGTTTAATTGCCTGTAATTTTCATTCTTCCCGGTTTTTTTTACAAATAATATGCTAATAGAATTAAAATTTGACGTTTCTGTAATATGTTTTACTTCCTCTCGTTCTTCATATTTTGTTACCATTATTCGAATTTGCCGTGACGTGATATTTGATTACATCGATGTATGTACACATTTTTAGTTCAATTTACCCAAACAATGAGCGATCGTTCCAGTGGTTACCTGTATAATCAGCTTAGACTGCGACAAAAGAAAATTTAATTGACACAAATGGAGCTTTATAAATCGGCTTCTACGTTTTTTTCAAATTGAGTGATCAAGTTAATTTAGTCTAAAATTTATAGGTTGCGAATTTATGACTTCCAGACACTGTTAGAAATACACCTGGTTTTCGAAGCTCCAGGTTAATTTTTAAGCTGCGGTAACTTTTTTTTTGCGTGGTTTAAGTGCCAGTAGATTAAGAAACCAAAATTATCTTTTTTAAACAGTCGCTTCCATTACCTCAATCCTGAAAATATTTTACTACTTTAATTAAAAGCACAAAATGTTTTTAGATTTCATTTAAATCACTCGCTCAGAATTCATTCTAGTGATATTTTCAAATGCCATGGGGGTTTACTGTCTTAAGTAAACACGGGAGTTGCGCTCCAGGGGATACCCAAGCGATCCTTTTTCGTTTTCATTCACTGTTCCCCAATCCCTCTTTTTCCGTTCACATTTTTTTTACTTGGCGTTGTCTTGTGTTTGGCACCGCTTGGCCAAATATGGCCCTTGCGCCATAAAACCCAAAACCAACCATAATTTATTCTACATATAACCCACATGTCTTATGCAGATTTATTAGACTTTCATAACACCCTTTTTCCTAAACGAAGCACTGCAACGCCTCCGAAAAGTTCTCTGATTAAGATACACCTACCAGAATCCGAGTTATCCAGAATCAGTTAGGCGGTCTAATTTTTATAATTCGTGTTAAGTAAATGCCACTTGCATCCTGTTAAATATTTCATCTCCGTCGCCAGGAGGTATAGAGCAATTGACTGATCATTCCCTCCCGATATACAAATGACGTGTCCGGCGAGAGGTTAAATCTCTGGAAAAGACGGCTCTTGATCTCGTTCAATGGCCTTTTTGGAGGCAGAGCGTCATTACGGGCCTCCATTTATCTCCGTTAACGTCTCTCGCCGAAATCGCAGCACTTACGCCCAAACTGCGAAACGCTCTCCTTCTAAACATCGCCGAGATTATCTTGTCGTCGGAGCGATTACCGCCACTGGCTTCTGTGCGCGCTTCCTCTTCGGATGGATGTTCGCTTTCGCTGCTCGTTTTGCTGGTCGGTCCATTGTGTTCGGTGTAATGATCCACTTTTATATGCCGATCGGAGGTGCTCTCGATTACCGACGCTTGTTATACTTCACACTCGTCGGGCTCTTTATCTTCGACGAGTTTCGAATTGGGTGGAGATGCGAAGTGCAGCCGCGCCCTTTGCGGAGCAGTGTCAGAATTTCATAACCACTGTCCATCTTTGACCCTCACAGGCATCTTTTGTGTGGAGAGTGTGGGAGCGTATGTTCGTTTTACTTACCAGCATATTTTAATCGATTGTCCAGTTTTCGACCGCCCTCGGGAGCACATCTCCTTTTCGTGTTGGTGCATTCCTTCCTGGGTATACTTCTCTTCTGTGTCAGTAAAAACCTTCATGCTTGTATATTACTTCATATTGTATATCTTGTGTCTGGCGCAGCATGGCTAAATATGGCCTTTGCGCCATAAAAACCCAAAACAACCAACTTTTAGGTGTTAACGGTCTTCACGGACCCGAGGTACCGAGTGATCTTTTCTTTTACCATGAGGGTTTACTGTCTTTAGTAAAAGGGGGGGGGGGTCGCGCTCCCGGGAAACCCAAGTAATCTTTTTTTTGCTTTCATCCCACTTCTCTGTTTCTCGAAACCTCTTTCCCCCCCTTTCACAACATTTTTCACTTGACGCTGTCTTGTGTTTGGCGCAGCTTGGTCAAATATGGCCCTTGCGCCATAAAACCCCCAAACAAACAACCAGTTTTTAATCATCATCGCAGACGTTTCTTCAACAACTCTACTTTAACTTCGCCGGATTTGATTTGGGGAAAATCCTCATTCAAATCTTAAATTGTTACGCAGTAACAATTTAAGATTTGAATCTCGAGCTTTTAAATTTTATATAATATTTTTATCATTCATATCCATCTTTTGTTCCATTTTGATCAATGTTTTAATATCATAGTTACTGTTTTTTACTACTGAATTTTAGTTATTATTTCGACTACTTGTTTTAAATTTTTAGTCTGACATTGATTTGCATTCATACGCACTTTTAGCCCATTTATATCTATTCAGCTTCCTTTTTATTTGGTCTTGCGTTTGGCACGGCTTGTCCTAATTTTGGATTGTGCCATGAAACCCCAAAACAACCCTTCAATACCAAGTGATTCCACGTGGCTGTCGTGGCTCAGTGGGTATGCCCACTGCACTAGCAACCTACGAGTTGTATTAGGCGTAGGTTCGATTCCTCCCTGGGTGTATTTCTCTCTTTTGTTTTGCCAAAACTTTCCTTGCGTTTATATGTCCATTACTTAACACTGTCTTGTGTCTGGCGCAGCATGGCCAAATATGGCCCTCGTGCCGTGTAACCCAACTCAACCAACCAAGCGATCAGCACCGCCTCCCAAAGAGCCGACTCGATGACATGTCCACAAAACCGCCCACCCCGAAATGCTTATTTTTCTGCATCTGTCTCAACCACCTGCTTTTATCGACGACAATCTGAGACCTTCTCTTTTTGTACCGATTCCAATTTCCATTCTGTGGTTAGAGGCTTAAAATTGAGCAATTTTCGTCTCTTAGAGAGAGATAGGAGGAGGAGAATGTCCTTCATTTTTGCGGTTTCTCTCTCATGTATAATCTTCCTCCAAAGGTCATCCGTACTTGTAAAATGTCTGTGGCCTTTCGGGGTCCTGTTTCTCTTTTGTTCGGGTGAACTGTGTTTTGTTTGATCTGTGTCGGTATTATGCCCGAGCTTCTTGAGTTTGGAGGAAAAGTGTCGTGTAATCCGGCTTGTTTGTCCATCAGCTGGTTTTAAGTGCGTCCTATCTCAAAGTAATGCACGTCCCCAGCTGCTGGTGAATGTCTTTGCTGTGTATTCTTCTGAATCGGAGAATTTCGTCGAAGTACCCTTTCTAGAACTATGTGGGGCCGCAGTAGCCCAGTTGGTTGTGTCACGGATTTACAAGCGGAGGGTTGCGCGTTCGAAACTCTGTACAACCAAGACCGTCGTGTGTGCGGGGGCTGGTGCACGTTAAATCCATCCGTTGTGGCCTCACGTTGGCGTGGAGGTGTGGAGAATAGGATGCCATCTCAGGTGTTGACCTCGACATCTGACCGTGGTTCAAACTGACTTGGTGTTATCCTTGAATCTTTCCCTTTCTGATGGATCCCGGACCGTCTCCAATAGTCCGTTGTGTTGCTCCAGTGCGACGTTAAGTAACTAGGTATCTGCCTAAGATCGGGCTCAAGCTTTGGCGTCACATGAAGAGGTACAAATAAATTATATATAAAGCAGAAATCTATCTGAGTTAGAAAAGCTCAAACACTGAGCTCTGGCATCTTGAAACTTGTACTGGTTATTCTTTCTGGAATTTCAAGTCAAGATAACTATTTTGAGCTCTATGTCGTTAACTTAGATAAATAGAAGTAAATTTTAATATAGAACATGACTGCTAGAGACCTATCAACACGAAACTCCAAAAGCTGTCTCTGGTCGTGCAATAGGAATACATACACGCGAGGCGGAACAAAGCTAAAAAAGTGTTCAACGACGCCAACGAAACTGTTTAGGAAACAGATTCGTTGGCCAATAATACCAAAGGCAGACGATCGCAAAACTCGCTGTCTGCCTTTGGGGAAAAGTTCATAGGGCTGGAACCTTGCGGATTATTCTGCAAGTAAAAACTTGTACTTATTTCTTAAAATCTGTCGTATTTGAGTCTGTGGGTCAAGGCAGACTGATACTACTGTACTCAGTGTAGGAACAAAAGAAATTGTAAAGAAAAAAATCTGACTTTGTTCATATTAATTGAAGAAAGCAAGGTGCAGCTGTAATTTTAATTTTGGAGCACTGCTAAATAGTGAAGAGTTAAATGAGCTTGACTTGCTTTAGCTTATTCTTCTATCGTAAAGCGTTCTTAGGTGGATGTCAAGTATTTGCACACGTGCGCAGTTTAAGTGCTTTTTCATAGGTACGCTACCGTCTTCAATTAGGGCAAATATGTGTTAATATTTCTCACGCAGAGAGACGAGGAATATAAAAAAGCGGGACAAGACGGTTCTATTCAGCAGAAAACACGCCACCTTTCCAATAACAATAAATTGCAGCCTTGAACTTGGACGCACGTTATTATTTGTTAATATCGCTCAAGTGGAAAACAGAAGGGGCGATATTAGATGAAGCGATGAAGCGAAATAACTTCAATTAATGTTTTTTCACCATCCCTTTGATTAAAGCTTTTTCTTGATGCTTTGGGTTATAGCTGCTGTAAACCATGTCATCTCAATACTTCGTTGTCCCAGTTCGGTGTCTTAGCCGAGATTTATTTTGCGTGCTGTGTTCCTAGAATGGCGTGTGATATCGTCGCCCGTTTCTTTTGTCGTGACGCTTTACGCGCATTTCGCGTGAGGGTACAATTTGCACGCTTTCCCTAGTTGTGGTATGGGCCATTCCAGGGACGACAAAAGGATAGTTTGGTGTGTGGTGGTTGCCTCGACAAGGTATCTAGTCATCAGGAAAACTGGGCAGATGTTGATGGACGAGATTAGATAGCTTGTCATTAGAAGAAATCTGAAGAGATCTCGTCATTAGAAAATTGGTTAGTCGAGATATCTCGTTGGAGCCACATGGAGGGTTAAGCGCTAAAATTTCGAATGACCGGAAGGTAGGGTAAACTAGACAGATGACACCCTAATCTTTAATTTAAAAAAAAAAAAGCTTTCATGTCAATGTTCAGTTTCAAATAAGGGCGGGGAAAATTCCTTGTGAATCATAGAAGTCAGCTGTGTTAAAAGATTTTCAAATTAAACATCAAGAAAGGTAATATAACCGTAATCAAGAAGTATACAAACAAGGTACTAGATAAGAGGACGGTTTCTTCTGTTTTTGCTAAGAAAAGAGCATGAGCATGTTTTGTAAGATAGATTAGCCAGTTTCCTTTGCATAAGTCCATTTATATTGCAAAAATAAACTAAATAAGAATGAAGGGATGTCAGTAACTGTGGTGTCAATTACTCATCCATTGGGTGTCAATAACCGATTTTGCACTATTTATTCTCAATATATTGCAAAATATCTTCCAGGGATAATTTTTTGTATGAAACCCTTTATTCAGCTTAAATTAGAGTAATTCAGGAAAAGTTACAATGAATTTCAACTTGATTGGACTATTTTTACTATTTTTTCCATGAATTTATAGTCTAAATATTGCCTTAAGGTTGTCAATAACTGTCTTGTTTCCTTAAGGTTGTCAATAACTGTCTTGTTTAGCCTACGTCACAAAACTTTCGAATATCTCACGAATGCCACGTCCAATTGAGAAAGACTCTTTTTCGGGTTAGTTTTGGATGAGGAATCAAGTGGAATGATTATTGTGTGCTTTATTCTGACAACCCCATAGGTACGATTCCTCCCTGGGTGTATTTCTATCTTCTGTGTCAGTAAAGCTTTCCTTGTGTGTATGCCCATTCACTTGACGTTGTTTGTCGCAGCTTGGCCAAATAGGCGGATCTTTCCCTTCGAGATTGACCCCGGATCATCGCCAATAGCCCTTTGTGTTGCTGCAATGCGACGTTAATTCAACTACCTACCGTGACCAAATAGGGCCCTTGCGCCATAAAATCCAACCAAATGACCACTTTCTTGCGAGTTGCAGGTGGCGCAGGTTCGATTTCGGCAACTTACCCTAGGTTTCTCTCTTCTGTGTCATTAAAACTTTCCTTGTGTGTGTATATCCATCTTGCCTGTTTTGTGTTCAGCGCAATTTGGCCAACTATGTCTCTTGTGCATAAAATCCCAACCATCCGACTATTTCATCACCCTATGTTGAATTGCTTCTTTGATTAGAAATTCTTCACAAAGTATACCCGTTGTAGTCTGCGCAGATTCGATTCCTCCTTGGGTGTATTTCTGTCTTCTGTGTCAGTAAAGCTTTCCTTGCGTGCGTATGTCTATTACTTGATATTGTCTGTCTTGTGTCCATTGCAGCATGGCCTAATACGGCCCTTGCGCCATGAAACCCAACCCAACAAAGTGTCTGAATCTGCAAACTGAGCCCAAAACGCGAAGTGTCGTGAAGAAATGTTCCTAGTCTTATGTAGCCCTAAAGTTCGCGAAGCTCTGTTCTCGTGAGTTGTTAGGGAAAAAAAGAACCACCAGCTATCGAAACAATCCGATTCGTGTCCAAAAGTTGTGGTTGAGTTAATACGTATGTCAAGTTCCAGTACGCATATCGATAATGAGGATGGAATAGTGTGGTTTGATATTACCATGGTTTTATTTTTGTGCACCACAAAGCAAGATGTATCGATAGATAATAGCGTTATCGAGACGTCTCTGGAGTCGCGACTATCCATGCATGTCGTTACCCGAATGCCCAGACAGATCGTCTGGCCTCGATGCTTTTATTTGTTTGAAATCATCTCTACTCTTGTGTAGTTTACCTACTTATGGGCCTAGGATTCGACTTTTTTTAACTTGCAAAAACCTTTTCCATTTATTTGAGTATCTTGTAGTGAACATCTGCGTGAAAGTTTCACTGCTGTTTCCCAACTTGTGTAGGGCCGCATTAGCCCAGTTGGAAGATCATCGGATTAGCAACCGGAGGTTTGCGAGTTCGAAACTAGTGGTCTCAAATGCACTCACGTTGGCATGGTGTGGAAGTTTGGAGAGTGGGGGTGCCTCCTTTTAGGTGTTGTTATCGTGATCTGAACGCGGTTTAAAATTACGTGGTGTTCTCGGATCTTTCCTTTTGGGTTTGATCCTGGACCGACTCCAGGTGTGTTGCTCCAGTGCGACGTTAATTAAAGTGTTTACATACCGACACAGCCTACCCGATTTTTGGAATTGGGAATTCAAAAATCACTTTCAAGAATCATTTTGACGTGGTATTAACGCATATTCCTATTTTTTGTACTTACTTTGTACTTTGCCAATGAAAAAATGAAGTGCAAGGAATGGATTCAGATACATGATAGTTGACTGGTCAACACCAATTAGATTAAACACCACCAAAATGGCGATAAGCTACATTTTAAGGTAACCCCTATATGTGTTTGGTTAGCTTAAGGTAAAATGTCCAGTTTTCTGGTTTGTTTGCTAGCACTGAAAGTTCCTAACAAAATTATTCTAACGTATTGTAGGTTTACATAATTTTAAATAAAAAACAGGTAATGCAATAATGTGTATAATTTGCTTTTTTTCTGAAATAACTAAATTTTTTTCGGTCCTCGCTACATCGAGGGGTTACTGTATTTCTTTTTCTAGGAAAAAATACTTTAGAGAAAAGCTATGTTAATTGATATGGACTCGCACATTTAAATATGTTCCTCTTTGGATAAGTATGTTACGTGTGACTCGTTTAATTGTACTTGTGTAGGTGTTGCTGTCAAGTCAAACGCAGCCAATCGTCAAGTTTAAATATAGTCTAAAGTAAATGGAGCTGCAGTTCTCTAATGAGCCACGAGCTCATTAGGGGAATGCAGCATTTGATGTGACCATCTTCAGATAAGGTCGGGTTGTCTTGTGTTTGGCGCAACTTGGCGAAATATGGCCCTTGAGGCCATAAAACCCGAAAACAACCAACTAACTTTTCTATGTTACCTTTCCACTTCGACCATTAGCCTCTTTGCAGTATTAATCTGCAAAACCGGTGAGTTTTACCGATCTTCAAACTTTCAACTGTCATCTGAGTGCCAAAATCATGCAAAAGTCTATTTAGATGCACTCCACGGACGATATATCTGCAACCGTCGCTCACCTCTTGACACAGGACTGCTGTCCTTTTCTCGTTTCTACAGCCGAGTGCTCGTCCCTCGGGAAATCACTTCCTGTGTTTCTGGAAGCCTCCTTGTTCCAGGATACATTCGTCAACATAGCTGCCACAAACAAGGTCACGCTGGGATATCTGTCACCATCGGGACGTCGTGAACAGAAGAGATTTCCGCTCGAGTCGTACCGAAGTCTCTTGATGAGCCTCTTCATCTCGGAAGACGAGTCAGCGTTTCCTTTTATTAATTGTCGGTCTCAGATGAGCACCTGAGCGTGTTCTCTGGGTGAGGTCTGGACATGGATGACCGTTACCTCCTTAATGGGTTAGGTTGGTTCGTTTCCTCTTGAAGGCTGTGGCTCGTCGCGTCCGTTATAATCTGCAAAGACCTGCTGCTTCCGTTTGCTTAGGGATGCATGGAAGCTGTGCCTTGTTGCGGCACAGAGCAGAAAATTTACAAGTTCTAACATTTGCAAGTAAAACCCCAGATAACTTAATGGTAGAACTATCAATTCAAGATGGTTTAGAAACTTCTATATCTCGAATCTTATAATCGTACTGTCGGGTTCTCCGGCCAACACGCTGAGGAATGTTGGTCGGAAGGAACCATTGGATTCCCGAGGGACGTTGGTGGGGATGTCCTTGAACGGTCATCCGGGCTAAGAGACAGAAAATGTAGAACTGTAAGGGGGACTATATATATATATATATATATATATATATATATATATATATATATATATATATATATATATATATATATATATATATATATATATATATATATATATATATATATATATATATATATATATATAATGACTAGCTTATACAGAGGAGGATGGACGTGCGACGATCCTTTTCGCTTCCATCTTCCAAAAGATTTGGAACTTTATAGATTCTTGTATAATAGCCAAGAAATGACATCAAACACATTGTAACTCTACCCCTGAGAAGCGTTACTCTCTGGTAACGTATATATGGATGAGAAAAGAACCAACACACGTTACAGCGTGACACATACTACACGATGTCTTATCGAAAACCAACAGAAAAGGTTGTCCTTTTTTCGATTCGATGTGGTATTCCGGAGATATTCATGTCCAAAGCTTTATGACGTCCCTTCCAGTCATTTCAAATTTCGGCCCTAAACACACCTTATAAGCTATCCTTTTGGGCGTCCCTGGGGTTGCCGGTATCTGAGACAATCGAAACAAAAATCAAGCACCCAATGGGTATGAAATTACGAATTTGTGTGTTTAACTATGAGTTTGAGTGCATATCTCTGGAATGCTACATCCAATCGGACAACTGTTTGGTATTGACTTTCGCCAAGGAATTTACTGCGCATGCTATGATTATTGTGCGGTCAACTCTGAGCATCCTGCGTCAAACACAAAAACACCAATGCGGCAAATTCAAGTTAGTTTTGCCAAGTCCAGGGGTCTTACACCTACTGGTGAGTCGGAGAGGTGTGGGTCTGAAAAAAAAAGTCCAGGGAACCTAGCGGCCCTATCTAGCTCATAAGGCTCAAGAAACTTATTCGATTACCATCCCATCATCCTAAAACTTATCAAATTACTGAAATCCGTGGACTTGGCGGTTACCGTAAATGGTGCAGATTTCTGACATTACTTTTATTAGCTTACTTTAATTAATTTCCCTACTTTTTTGTGACATGAAATCGGTTTTTCTAGTCTTACAGCCCATTGGAACCATACTCCAACACCCCCTCTGGGACCACGGGTACTCGGGGTCCTCACGAACCCGAGGTACCCTAGTGATCTATTCTTTTCCCATAGGGTTTTTACTGACATAGGGATCGCGACCCCAGGAAGCCCAAGCGATCTTTGTCTTTCTTCTATCCATCCTTTCTTTTCACAATTACTTGACATTGTCTGTCTTGTGTTTGGCGCAGTTTGGCCAAGTATGACCCTTGTGCCATATAACACAAAACCATCCAACCATACTTCAACAAGTGTGTGAACATTGGATTCTCTTCGCATATAATAAAGTTTTTCTTGTACTATTTTCGCATTGCTGTCCGTGGGGCGCACGTTTGAGAATCGCGGAAGTAGTTCGCAAAAGCTCTTGATATCTATTTTTCTGCAAAGTCCCAACACGTTTATTGTCCGATTGCTCTATGTGAAGAATCGGACGTCTCATTCCCAGCAAAGAGGCCGGCATATTTCATTCTCTTTCCGGATCGTTATGCGGACGGCCTCCGAAGACCATTTCATAAACTCGATTACACTTGAAGATAGTGATAAAGCGACCTCCGCGACCGCTTGATCCGGCCCTTCCTCCCAGAGAGCCGAGGTAAATAAATTCGTTTATAAAAACATCAAAAGGTGAAGACGTGACCATTCTATTAAAATCCTCCGCAGTCAGACTCGCTCCTTTTTCTGCTGCTGTTTTCTTCTTTTTACCGTTCTCCGAGCGTCGGTTTTCTTTGTAATTTTTTAATCTCGGCCGTCACGTTTTGCCTCATTTGCATACGCGTCTCAGGAACGGTCGCTTGTAAATTTATATGTTTATTCCGATTCCCGTTTCGGATGCCTCCATTGCCGGAATATTAAGAGCTTTTTATTGCTGTCGCGACCGTTAAACAGCCAGTCGGAAACGATGTCTTCGGATCTCGTGATACCTGATTCTATTGGGTTGATGCAAAAGTTCGCCCCGTTTTTGGCGCTGGATGGCATTGAATCGCAAAACCGAAGTGTTATCTACTACACACGTGTAAAGTTTTGATATTGCTTGAAAGAAGGAATTTCTGCGAGTACTTAGGAAAAAAATTGTGTTTTTTAAATTTTAAGCATTAAAAATGGCGGAAAATAAGGAGCATTTTCGACATGCTTTTTTTTATTTCCGAAAAGGCAAGAATGCTTCGCAGACGCAAAAGTAGATATGTGTTGTGTAGGGTGAGGGTGCCGTTGACGATTCCACGTGTCTTAAGTGGTTCAGAAAACTTCGTCACCTGGTTCAGTTCTTTAGCCAGAAATTCTAGAACTTCTATGAGCGCGGGATGATGCAGCTATCAGAGAAATGGAGAAAGATCATCGAACAGAACGGCACATACTATATTGATTAAATGTAATGTTTAGAAAATAAAAGTTTTCTTCATTTTTTGTCAAAAAAACGGACCGAACTTTTGCATCAACCTAATACTTTTTTTATTTTTAATGGGGAACTCTTATTTCCTGTCTTTTTTACGTAACTATTAGTGTTTTTTTTTCAGGGGAGTTGGAGGTCCAGTACAGGCATGTTCATTTACTTAATTTCTATGTACTTCTCATAAGATATCGAAATTAAAATAAAGATTTAGAAATTTTCTGTATGGGGTGAGATGGGGGGGGGGGAGTACGTTTACTGTGAGTATAACTCGTGGACTTTTACGATTAAATGTTTCACGAAAGTGAAATCTGGGGATTTGCTGTATTGCTACGTTATCGATGTGCTCAAAGTTTTGACGAATTTAAGAGCCAATTGAAAGATTGTCTGAGTTCTAGGTCTTCACGAATTTCGACTTTCCTATAGAACGTGGGGCTTAGTAGTGGCTGCCACTTGGTTGGAAATGCTCGAAGGAGTCCTGTAGATTAGTTTCACCGCTAAAGCGCTTCGAATTTCGGCAGGGAACTATGTGCTTGTTTGTGAGCTCGTGTAAGTATAGCTCATGGTTTTTGCGATTAGATGTTTCACGAAATTATACCTGGGGAAAGGCTGTATTGCTTCGTTATCAATGTGTCCTAAGTTTCTGAAGAATTTTTAAGGGCTAGTTTATTGAAATATTGTCCATTCTAACACCAGTTCTTCATGAATTTTGACTTCCCTATAGAAAGGGGGGGGGCTAAGTAGGGCTCCACCTGTTTGGAAATGCTTCAAGAAGTCCTATATACACTGCTGGCCACCGTAAATGCAACACCCTGAAGGAAGCATGCAAATAATATGAAATTTACACCATGCATTAGCGGAGGTGAGATATGCAAATGATTAGAATTTCAGCGCAGACGCACATCACGCGCGCCTGTGGCGCCACTTCAAAGCGATATTTAAGGCTTGGAGATTTCGACGATTTCAAGTACGGCAATTGTGTTTTTCTTGTGGTTTTTTCAAAAAAACGATCAATTATGCCTCGTAGAAAACAGCGATCATCTTTTGATCAAGTATCCGAGTTCGACAGAGGAAGGATAGTGGCCTATCGAGATTGTGGATTATCTTTCAGGGAAATCGGTAGTCGTGTTGGACGAAACCAAACAACTGTAATGCGGATATGTGATCGTTGGATGCAGGAGGGTACGACGGACCGACGTGTTCGATCGCATCCACCTCAGTGCACCACTTCACGTGATGACAAGCATATTATGCGTATGGCAGTGACGGATCGCTCAGCCACATCACGAACCATAGCACAGCACATTCAGTCTGTACCGCATCATCCAGTGTCTGCGCGTACCATTCGACGCCGTTTACAGCAGAGTGGTCTGTCCGCAAGACGTCCATTGCTTCGTCTACCCTTGACGCAGAACCACAGACGTTTCCGCCGCCAATGGTGCGATGAAAGAAGGATGTGGACGGCAGAATGGAATGAAATTGTCTTTACTGACGAGTCACGCTTCTGTCTGCAACACCACGATGGTCGGATTCGAGTCTGGAGACACCGTGGAGAGAGGATGGTGAACAGCTGCGTTATGCACCGCCACACTGGTCCTGCACCGGGTATTATGGTATGGGGCGGTATTGGATATCACTCTCGCACTCCTCTAGTACGCATTGCCGGTACTTTTAACAGCCAGCGCTACATCTCCGAGGTGTTGGAGCCAGTTGTCCTTCCTTACCTTCAGGGCTTGCCCACAGCCATATTTCAACAGGATAATGCGCAACCACACGTGGCACGCATTGTCCAAGGGTTCTTCGTCAATCGCCAGATTGAATTGCTTCCCTGGCCAGCTCACTCTCCGGATCTTTCGCCGATAGAAAACATGTGGTCCATGGTTGCTCAACGATTGACCCAGAATACATCCCCAGCTGCCACACCAGATCAACTTTGGCAACGTGTGGAAGCTGCTTGGTCTGCTGTACCCCAAGAACACATCCAAAGTCTCTTTGAATCAATGCCGAGGCGTGTGGCAGCGGTGATCTCCAACAATGGCGGCTACTCTGGCTACTGATTTTGGCAGGAACCACACTTCACAGAAGTCTATAAATTTAATCATTTGATACTTGGTCAACATGTTATCTACAAAATAAATTTTGTTGTGATATCTCTTGTCTTTCTTGGTGTTGCAATTTGGGTGGCCAGCAGTGTATTAGTTTCACCGCTAGAGCGCTTCGAATTTCGGCAGGGAACTTGCGCAGACCAAAGAAGGCACGAATTAAATTATACGTATGCACTTGCCTACTCATAACTCCATCACATTACGTACAAGGAAACAGTCCATGAACTTTCCCCATCACATGTGTATGCATATACATATCATGCATGTTCAACCCCATGAAATAGCATAGGAAAGTGGTTTTTTTAATTATATCAATGGTAAGTTTTTTAAACAAATAAGAGTAAGCATATTTGTTGCTAATCTCCACGTCTAGCTCCAGCTAGACCAAATCCACAAGTCCATTCACCCGCACTAAATCATATACCAAAAGATATTCAGAAAACAGGTGGTCTGGGGACAACCCCAGGGACTCGAGAATGTGTGCTGGGGAGGCCTGTGTAGGCTTGTGTAGGGTATGGAAGTGTGCGGTAAAAATAGAATACATTTTATTTTTAATTTCTGGGACAGATTAGAGTAATTGGTTTAACATAAACTTTAAAGATTTGGAATTGCACCACTTCACTCTACTTAACAGACGTATGACGGAGTGAGGATTCAGTATTAAATTGCTCAAAGTTTAATGTTTTTGGAAATGGGCTAAAAAAAATCACGGAATGCTTCTGTTTCCTTGAAAGCATTTTAAAACATATTTACTCTCCTTTCAACAATCGCTTGTGAAACGGGTTGGGGAATTTTTTCTTTCCAGGTTAAAATGCTTCTCAGAAAAAAGGTATCCGGGAGCTAATGATGTTTATATTTTGAAAATAGAGTTCATCAACTCTCGAATTCAAAATTAGAGGTTACTTAATTGAGTTGTTAGTTCTATTTAGTTTGAGACTTCTAATAGGGGGGTATTTGAAACAAAAATGTGGTATTGAAAGAGCAGGACATAAACTACCCTAATCTAATACCTCAATTGTTCAAAATTATGTCTCAACTCCCCTTAGCGATGTCTACATTTAGTGCCATTTTTTTAAAGTTGATCATTTGTTAACTTTACTATTACTGAAAATTTTATTCTAACTCTGGTGCTCAGATTTTCTATGGAATTTGTTGGACGGATGAATTAATGAAGAGCATCCTAAACATATCTACCGATATTATAACATAATTTAAGTATTTAGTTAACAGTCCATAGTATCTCTGCATTTTTTGTAAACCTACTCCTTTTGGGGAGGGCCGTGGAAGCCCGGTCCGTAGAGTAACGAATTAGCAACCAGAGGGTTGCGAGTTCGAATTCAACCAAAGACCGTCGTGTACAAGGGGTGGGGTGTCGTGGCCTCAAATGTTCTCTCGTTGGCGTGGTGTGGAAGTTTGGAGAGTGGGGTGCCAGCTCAGGTGTGACCTCGTCATCTGACCGTTGTTCAAAATTACTTTGTGTTGTCCTCGGATCTTTCCGTTGTGTTGCTCCAGTGCGAAGTTAATTAGAATACCCACCTACCTTTTGGGGAACTTCTAACAAACATGAAGAGAATCCTAGATTTTTGAAACTGCGTTATTGGTTTCAGACACTAATTTTCAACTTCGCTTATACCTTACACCAGGTTTCAAATGGCACTTACATCACTTAGCATGTACAGTACCGGATCTTAGTTCCGACTGTTTTCACGGTACGAATTCGGGTGAACGGTTCATGGGATCCGAATTCCTTGCACTGCTTCGTTATTTGCATGATCATTTTTAGTTCTTCCTCTTAAACGAGCGGTTGTTAACCTTCTTCAAGTATGAATAACTAGCAAGCTTATGTCTCGGTATTTTGTATTTTCGGTAGCTTTCAAATCTAGCGATTAGTTGTAATGTATGTCTTATACTAATCTATGAATTTTGTCTAACATGTCGCTGGCACTGGTAATAAGATCCATTTCGTAACTCCAACTAAAAGATGAAAGCGACAAAGTGAAATTTTCGTTCAAATTCAATTCAAAATATGTTTCGTGGAATTCGTACTTTTTCGTTTACCATTTTTTTAAATTTTATTAATAATAATGGTACCTAAAGCATCGTATTACTTGTAGCATACCTTTTAGAATCCCGGTCTTGTTCTTCTGGGTAAGCAATTATACCAGTCACACAATTCTACGTATACAGACATGCCGAAGATGTGTATATTGTGATTCAGGCCGTGGATTTTACTTCGCGATCTGCTCGTGTCTTGTGTCAAGGCTGCGGTAGCCCAGTTGGTAGAGTAACGGATTAGAAACCGGTTGCTAATCCGTTACTTTGAGGTTCGAAACTAGGATCAACCAAAGACCGTCGGGAACGCGTGGTGCACGTTAAATCTGCCGTGACCTGAAATGTCCTCCCGTTAGTGTGGAGTGGAAGTTTGGAGAGAGTTTGGTGCCAGCTCAGGTGTTACCTCGTCATCTCACCGTGGTTCAAAATGAGGTGGTGTTGACTTCGGATCTTTCCCTTTGGGTTTGATCCCGGACCGTCGCCAATACCCCGTTGTGATGCTGTAGTGCGACGTTAATTAACTACCTAACTACCTCGATGTTAGACGATGACAGGGTATCAGAGAAATCATCCTATCAGAGTTTCTCTGGATTATTGGTTGATCTATGAACCGTTGTGTAACAAAAAAGTGATATTGCTGCTAAAAACCAAAACCAAATTTGTCGATTGTCAAGTTTTCGTTGTAGTTCGACTTATTTTTATTTTTGGATTACTTATCGATCTTTCATATTCAAAACTCAAGCGATATCGACGCGTGAACTGTGGTATAAACTACCACAAAGCAAGGACAAAAGTGAGGAAAGGCCATAGCTAGCACATTTTCACGAGTCTCTTTTTCACAGAATCTACAATTGAGTATCTTTGCTTGTTGTGATCCATACTTGTAATGATTTGAAATTGAAAATAGCCGATTCTTAATTAAGGTATCTAATCTGATTTTTTCTGTTTTTAGGCCACTCGAAAGGTATCATGCTGCGGGTATCTATTCGTCGCTCCTGATTGGGATTTCACCCTGGCAGCTAATCGAAACAAGGTAAGTTAAGATTTAGTAACACTTGTATTCATATTTCAGCTATGCATAATTTTAGCACTAGCAAGCTGTAACATGTAACCAGCTTCACATGTGGACGGTAGGTCCACAGTCGCCTCGTCCCGACCTGTCGAATCCTTAGTGCTCTGAGCGTGATCACAAGCGCTGTTCCTCGGATCTTTCCCTTCGGGGTTGATCCCTGACCTTCATCGATAGCCCGTTGTGTTGCTCCAGTGCGACGTTAATTCAACCACCAACTCTGACATGTTAGTAATTTTTTTTACTTTTCTTTATCAAAGTTTGAGATTGAATTGGCTACTTAAATATGTCTTCGTTATGAACGTAATATTTGCAAAATTTATTTAATATTTTTATCCTCATCTACACATTTTAAATCTACCTTTTATCTTTGTCTTGAACTTCAATTTGAAATGTTTTGCCCTTTTATTGGTCTATATTCTGTCTTGTGTTTGTCGCAGCTTGTCCGCTTTTGGACTTAGCCATAAAACCCCAACATCCAATTCAATCCGATGCAAAATGATTTGTTTTCCTCCAGCAGATTTGATGCTTGATCAAAAACTTACAAATCAAAGAATGATCGTAAAAGAAATATGCCGTACAGATTGAACAGTTTGCACGTTTGGCTTTCACACAGTAGCGAGCGCTGATCAATGGGTCACAGATCACAACTCCTCTCTTAATTAATAACCTCTTGAAAAAGGGATGAATCAATGACCGTTATTAATAAGACATCTCGTAAAGAGGGGGAAAAACGGCCGCATTCATCATGTGCGCAGAATGATTGATCGCGATCTTAATTGGGCAGAAGAGTGTATAATCCGGCGATTTGGGGATCCCGACTGTGTCCGTGTCTGGAAATAACCTTAAAACACAGTTGTTACACATTTCCCGGCTTCATTAAAGCGTCTCTTTGAGACGCCGCTAGCGGAGATGATGGAGTATGCAGATGTTGCAGGATAACCCCGTTTGCGAAATCGATTCGGAGCAAATGGTGCTTTGGCGTTTGGGGACGATGTACATGACGCTGCTGACCAGTAGCGTAGCCAAAGGGAATTATGGAACTCCCGTGACCTGATAATTTTAAGCAAATGTTGTAGAAATTGAATTCGTTGAAAGAAAAGTAATAATTTCTGATGATGGTTTTTCCTTTTTTTTCTTCCTGTCTAATTTTGGGCCGTCGTGGTTCAGTGGGTTTGCCGACAGCGCTGGCAACCTGCGAGTCGGTGGCGTCGCAGATTCGATTTGTTTAACTTACAATAAGTGTATTTCTCTCTTCTGTGTGAGTAAATCTTTTCCAGTGTGTATGTCGATTAAATAACGATGTCTGTATTGTGTTTGGCGCAGCTCGGATGACCGTCTCAAGGGTTGTCCAAATGGATTCACCCCTCGGGGCATATCTTCCTTAGGAGGGAACGGGCTGAACAAACCCGAGGTATTTTAGTGATCTATTCTTTTCCCATGGGGTATACTGACTCTGGTAAACATGAGGATCGCGACCCCAGGATGCCCAAGCGATCTTCTCTCCATTCTTTCTTTTCACAATTGCTTGACGCAATTGCTGTCGTGCGTTTGGCTAAATATTTCCCTTGCGCCGTAAAACACCAAACCAACCAACCGTAGGGATTCAAATTATTGTTTCTAGCCAACATTCCTTCTTTCTTGTCTGGCCCGAGAACTCCAAACTTTTTTTTGGAAATTAGTGTTTGGTGTATATATATACATTGAAAAGTGCCAGAAAAACTGTTACAGATGAGCCTATTGAAAATACATAACGCCATCTATACACGTCATTGATTGCGTCTGCCAATGTTTATATAAAGAGATAGACATCCTGTGGAAGCATCTAGATCTTTCTCCGCCTTAAAATGACAAGTTATCACGATTTTCGACGATGTTTAATAGAGCTCGTGAGATGAGTCGTAGCATTTCGGTGATATAGAGGTTTGGATTTTCACATACTACCATTTCAAGAGTATCAAAAAGTGATTGCATCACACTAAAAGAAGGACTGAAAAAGGGGACATCGGGCTCACAACATCATCTACTCGGTAGTCTCCCTCCGAATGTCTGGTGATGCCTTGTGAAGAAGAGCCTTGGAGAACGCAAAAGCCAAGGTTCGAGCGACCTTGCCTTTAAGGGTAATTGAATTTGTATGGTTTCGGTAATGGACTTCTGGGATGACAGTAAAGGATTCGGGAAAGAATGGGATCAATCATACAGTTTTATGAAATAATTACTATTTAAAAGAAACTTTAAAAATTTCATATTTCGGGTCATTTGGCTGATTTATTGTGGTCAGTAATCTCCCGTAGGTGGGGCCGTCATGGCTCAGTGGGTATGCCTACTGCGCTAGCAATGGCCAAAGTATATCCCTTGTGGAATGAAATCCAACCAACCCTCCCATTGAAGATATCATGTTACTTTACTGCAGGGGTGTCAAACTGGCGGGCCGCATGTGGCCCCGAGGTAATTTTTTTGTGGCCCACGATGCTGTGAAATAAAATGAAAACAGGACACTATGTTACGAAGAAAATAGCACTTAGGGAAGATCTAGGCAATACCGTAAAACAATTTCGTCATGTTAACAATGTGTGAGAAACTATTTTCGTCCATGAAATTAAATAAAACGGCCTACAGATCAAGATTAACTGATAAACATTTATCTGCCATAATGAAGATTGTCTGTTCTCAATCTTTGAATCCAGATATTGGAAAACTAGTAGGAGGAAAGCGCTGGCAAGTGTCCGGTAAAAAAAATTAATTTTAGTTTTATAAATATATTAAATTAAACGTTTAAATAAAAGCAATTATATAGCAATATTATAAATTACTACCCTAAATTCACTTAATTACATAATGTGTTTTAATTATCCTATCCCTATTCCTGAATCCTCACTTCAAAATATAATTTTAAGAAAATTTGTAAATGTGATGTGTCCCGCGTGAATCTTACCAGTTGCATTAAATGGCCCGTGTTTTAATTGAGTTTGACACCCCTGCTCTACTGCAGCTGATTTTTTTATCTGATTGTGGTGGTTGAAAATAAAAAAACATTGTTCTCTTTTCATATTGTCATGTTATTCTACTTTAAATGCTTGGCGTAGAAGCGTCTACCAATCAATTAGCATAGCACTGGATTTTAATGTTTCCAGGAAGTCAGAAATGTTTATTTTCCGCTTTTCCTTAAAGAATTTGTATTAAACGCTCTAATTATGCTTTGAATAAGATGCATCGGAATTTTCTGTGGGTGCGTGTGCAGAATTGAAAAAAAACCGAGCTGAAAATTACATAACGTCTGGTATTGAAATTTTGCTTATCACTTTGGTCCTCTTTTTAATGATGCACCGAAATGGACAGTTTATTTTTACCATTGGCGAAACAGCCATCTCATGACGTTTTGAACAATTTCTTTTTCTCAAGCTGCCAATTTATTTTGATTTCAGCACCAAAGATACCGATTCTTTTTATTGCAGGTAATAAAATGTATGCTACTAAATAAAGAATTCCACTAAAAGTCGTTACAAAATGTGGTTTTTAATTGCAAGGATTTAAAACATTCCGGAGCTGTGGAGAGAATCGCGTATTAATTTTTTTGTTTCATTGGTTTTATAATTTAAAGTTTGTTATTTATTACAAACTTAACACAATTAAACCAATGTTAGAATCATGAAATTCATTTTTACCTAGAAGACAAGAAGTTTGAATTTGTTTGAGAATAGGACAGACACTTTTTACTCGCCAACATTTGTTATTACTACATATGCCACATATACAGTCGCGTAAAAAAACGAACCACCACACCTTTATTTCGAGCACTATTCATAGTAGAGAAAATTCAAAGATATCATTCAATAGGGAATAACGTCCTCTACAAATTCAAATGCAAAGAAATTGCATTAGGGGCCGTCTTCATATCAAGTTTTGCACAAACAACAAAATTTCCAATGGAAACGCCATGTTTTGATGCCTTAATCAGATTCGGCATCGTTAAATTAGTCTAAATATGAAATTTCACTCTATCTTTATATCCGGAGATATTCAATGTTATAGTTTCTGTCAATTTCAGGGATCGTCTCTACATTGAAATCGCTATTCGTAGATCGATATTAATTGTAGTTATAGTTACCGGAATTTCAAATTTGAACACTATTTCAAACGTATTTGTCGGCGCGTGCAAACGATACGAGAATTATTATCCGAGGTTTTGTCAGACGTTTTTTAAACTTTTGATTGCTCTATAAAATTGCCATGAGCAAAATTTAATGTAATTCAAAACCTAACGATTGGAATTAGCTGAAATTTTGCATGATCAAGTCCTCTGAATCGATTCCCATCAAAATATAATAAGATTCCAATTCATAATTTTTTCAAATATTAATTTAATAATTATTGCATATTAAAAACTATTTTAAAAATACAATATTAAGTGGATTTTGTTTGGGTTTAACAATAACATGGTACAAAATATCAGTTAAATTTTGATATAGCTTTGAAATTGTGTGTCAAAATAAGGGTTTCCATTGGAAATTATGAAGTTGGTGCTCAATTTAATATGTAGACGGCCCCTTATGCAAATTTTATGAATTTGAATTTATAGAAGTTAGTTGGTCGAATGCCGTCTCTGAATTTTCTATACCATAAAAATTGCTCGCATGTAGAGCTGCGGTTCGGTTTCTTTCCGCGACTGTACATCGCCACTACCCCTTTGCAATAAGGCAGTCTCAGCGAATGTCCTGCATTCTAAATATTTTAGAAGATAATGTTTTAATTTTCTTTTTTTTAAACTTATCTGATTTAGGAAAAATTTGTGACCCCAACGGTTTTTAACTTCTTACCAACAAAGCAATGCTTGTAATCTAATATGAACTTTTATTCGTTTATTATTTTCTGGTAGAGATCTTGCTTTTGCTTGACTGAAATTATTTTTTACCTCCTTGCGATTATATATTGGGCTTGGCGCAATATGTCCCGCTGAGACTCAGTGCCAGAAATGTCAACCAACCAACTTTACGGTATGTAATTTTTAAAATTGTTTCAACTCAGCTTAGCCAAATTTGGCTCTGGTCAATCCTAACCTACCGCATTATCTACTTACACTCCGTTCCTTTTCAAGTTTTTGTCAGTCCATTGCACAGTTTCGGATCTATTTTAAGGTTTTTAACAATCTTTGTGTTGCAAGCATTTCATTCCTTTATTTACATTTTTCAACTCGAATGTTTTTAATGGCGTGGTATGGAAATTTGGAGTGGGGTGCCAACTCAGATGTTGACCTCGTCATGTGACCGTGGTTCAAAATGAGGTGTTGTCTTCGGGAATTTCCCTTCTGGATGGATCCCGGACCGTCGCCAATAGCCCGTGGTGTTGGTCCAGTGTGACGAGTGCATTTTAACGAGTGTTTTTCATGGTGTCTGTATACATATGTTTATTATTTTGGCTGGGTATATTCAATCTTGCGCAGCTTGCTCGCTATCAGACCTGCCAAATTAGGGCAGAAACCGGGACCTTTTTCACCTTCAAGGTAACATCTTATGTATATACGGGATCACAACCCCGAGGTACTTGAGTGATCTTCCTCCCTATCATTTGTATCTCTAACGTTGGCGTGGTGTGAAAGTTTGGAGATTTGGGTGCCAGCTCAGGTGTGACCTCGTCATCTGACCGTGGTTCAAAATTACGTGGTTTTGTTGTCGGGGATTCATCCAGGGCGTCGCGAATAGCCCGGTGTGTTGCTCCAGTGCGACGTTAAATACCTACCTTCATTTTTACCTTCTGCTTTTTCTTCCTCCGCCATTGTGTTATCTGTCTTGTGCTTGGCGCAGCTTGATCCTTGCGCCATAAAACCCTAAAAACAACTGTTGGGTTTTATCGATTGAAGACAGAGTTTTATACATTAAAAATAAATTTTATTACGTAGCCAAGTCTTATGGTTTAAAAACATACTTTTAGAAAACAACAAGAAGTCTGATCAGATCATGATCCCCAATCTTATCACTTATATGCATTCAAAGATTTACATATTCTTCTATATTGATGTGCCCCACACGGCACTATAATTGGAGGTTTGAGACCGATTCCAACATGCGGCCCCATCGGTTGTAAAACCTCAGCAGATGTATTACAATTCAACATATATATATAAATCTAACAAAATATTTTTCTAATAATATTTTTAAATTTATTTAACAATAAAGGCTTTGTTAAAAAGTCAGCCAAATTATTTTCCGATGAAATATAATTTACGTTAAATAGTTCATCTTTTATTAATTTACGAATAAATTTGTACTTGATATCAATATGTTTAGTTTTCACATTTTCCTGACTATTTTTTGAAAAATAGATAGCAGATTGATTATCACAATATACTTGGGGTCTTATGTAATCACACAAACTTAATTCATTTATAATTCTACTAAACCAAATAACTTCTTTAGTGCAATCGGTTAGTGCAATAAATTCAGATTCCATTGAGCTAAGAGCTATGCACTTTTGTTTAGAAGATTTCCATGATATTGGGATGTTACCAAAATAAATTAAATAGCCACTGCTTGAATGTCTGTTTGTGAGACCACATCCCCAATTTGCATCAGAAAAAGCAATCAAATTTGAACTTTTTACATTGGAAAGATTAATTTTAAAATCCTTTGTAAGAAAAACATAGTTCATAATATCAACAACGTAAGACCAGTGTTTGTAAGTATAACCATTACAAAACTGAGACATTATATTAACGGCAAATGCAATATCTGGTCTGGATCTATCTGACAAAATCGATAAACATCCTATTAAGGAACGATAGGGAAATTTCCTCATTAAATCATTTTCAATTATTTCTTCCTCTTTAACCTTATCAGGTAAGTTACAACCAATTTTAAAAGGTAAATTCACAAAACTCTTAGGAAGATCTTTGAATTTTGACATTAATTTTTCAATGTAGGTAATTTGATGTAAATAAATCGAATTTTCAATTTCTTGAAAGTTTACGCCTAACAAATATTTAGTTTTACCTAGGACTGTAAGATCCAATTTTTTGTCCAATAATTCGATTACTTCATTTATCAAATGTTCCCTTTTTGAAAACAAAACCATATCATCTACATAAACAATTAAAATTACATCTTTAAATTTGTAGACACAATTACACCAATTTAACTGAGAAAATCCTAATTTAGTTAAAATACCGTCTAATTCCAAATTCCATTCTCTACCACTTTGATGCAGACCATATATAGCCTTTTCCAATAGACATACTTTGTTTTCGGATCCTTTCAGCACAAATCCTTTTGGCTGTTTCATGTATATAGTATCCTTAAGGTGTCCATATAAATATGCACTTTTCACGTCAACTTGACGGTGATACCAACCCAACATAGAAATCAATAGTACAAACAATAATTTAACAATAGAAAAATTCACAACTGGTGAAAAAATATCTTTAAAATCAATGCCGGGTTTTTGCTTAAAACCTTGAGCAACAAGACGAGCTTTATACCTTTTAGGTATATTGTTTTCGTCCATTTTTATGCTGTACACCCACTTACTTCCAATTATGGTTGTATTTGGGGGTGTGTCCACTAATTTCCATACTTGCCTATCCTTCATTATCTGAATTTCTTCATTCATGGCAGTATTCCATTTAATTTTATCCTTACTTGCTTGCGTTTCTTCATAACTTTTGGGGATTTCGACATTGTAACACTGATCATACATGTCGTACATCTGTTGGTCTAAAAAATTAGATTCATCACTAGAAGTAGATGGCACATTAGAAATATCCACATTAGGATGTTCAGTTTCTGGCTTAAAATTGAAATTTACAGGATCAAACCTAATCTTATTTTTAGTACAGTACTTTTTAATATCATTTAAAGATCTCATTCTCAAATTTTCAGGAGAATAATAGTATACATCTATCCTATTGCTTTTATTTCTAGGTTTTTCGATTCTTCGCCAATTTGAAATGTTAAGACTTTTTAAGTCTTCAGTTTTAACTAAATCTTTAGAATCTAAAACTTGAGTTTCACTTTCCGATTTTACTTTTATATTTTCATTTGATTGATAAATAGGAATATTAGAATTAAGATCGAAAGAAACGTACTCAAAGTTTTTACCAAATAGTACATCAACAGCTTTCTTACTTTCGTCGATATGAACATGGACTGTTTCAACTATTCTCTTCTCGTTTGGTACATATATTCTGTAACCTTTAGTTTTCAAACCATATCCTGTCAAAATACCAAGTTTAGCTCTGGGTTGTAATTTATTTCTCTGTATTTTAGGAATATGAACATATGCCAAAGAGCCAAAAATTCTAAAATGTTTTACTGATGGTTTGAAACCAGTCCATATTTCGTTAGGAGATATACCCTCAGTTAATTTATGTTCGCATCTATTTTTAGTATGAATAAATGCTAAAAGTGCTTCTGACCAAAATTGTGGTTGTAAACCACTGTCCTGAAGCATAGCTCTGACACAATCCATGGCTGTTCTATTGAACCTTTCTGCAACGCCATTTTGTTCAGGGGTATAAGTTGAAGTTCTTTCGATTTTTATTCCTAGATCATTTAAAAACTTTTTAAATTCTTTGTGACAAAATTCTAAACCATTGTCAGTTCGGACACATTTTAACTTAACATTTAGCTGTCTTTCAGCTTTAACCAAGTATTTTTTAAAGTAATCAAAAACTTCATTCTTATTTCGAATAATATAAACAGTTACTTTACGTGAAAAATCATCAATAATAGATAAAAAGTATTTGTTTCCACCTAGAGAGTTAACTGGAGCAGGACCCCACAAATCCATATGGATCCTTTCCAAAACATTTTTAGTTTTCCTTTCGTACATATAGTTTCTTTTTAAGGATATTCTAGTGGATTTAGCAATAGCACAAATCTTACAATTTTTATCTATATTTTTACAATTAAGTTTTTCAATTCCTTTTACACAATTAATTTTACTCATATTTTCAATTAAGGGCATGTTAACATGACAAAACCTACGGTGGGCTTTTTCTAGATCTAAACCAGTTACATATACATAATTTTTAATCTTGGGATAACCTTTCAAGATATACAATTTTCCAATTCTGGGAACAGTAAACAAATATTTATTATAACTATTATAAATAATCATTTTGTTATTTCCCCATTTAATTTGGTTTCCCACTAGATCAATACGAGCACCACTAATTAAATTTCTTCTCATATTAGGTGAGTATAACACATCTTTTAAAGTTATATCATAATTTCTGTTTCTATCTAAAACTGTAAATTGAATATCACCCATACCTAATACTTCCGAGGTGCTGTCCTTGTCTCCGACTAGGATCTTCTGTGGTGGTAGTTTTCTGAATGTCGTAAACATATCGCGTTCTTTACAGAAGTGGGCAGTTGCAGCAGAATCAATAAGAAATTCCCTCGGTCTTTCATTTGGAAAATTTGAAACTGCATAGGCACGTTGAAGATCAGTTTTTGGATTGTCCTCCATATAAAATAATTCACCACCAGGTTTCTGCCGATTGCATTTCTTGAAACACTTCGATTCGTAATGTCCCGACTTTTTGCAGTAGTTGCAGAATGGTCGCGGCCCCATACGACAAACTGTCGACTTTCTTGGGCTTGAAGGAATTAATTCAGGGTCCAGTACGCATCTGCTGTGATCAGGAGTAGACGCCCGTGTCTCCTTGTATCTAGATGACTTGTTTCTTGTAGCATAAGCATCGGCCACGATACTTAATTTTGAGCCTTCATCCTTCCGCTTCAGCTCGATTCGGCTGGATTCTGTTATTAAATGTTTAGACAAATTGTCTAGCGTGAACTCGTTGTCATCCATCCTGTATAGCAATTGTACCAGATTATCGTATTCGTGAGGTAAATGTCTTATTAGTTGAAAGCAAACTAAGAGGTCTGGGATTTCAAATCCACCTTCTTTTATCTGTAACAGCTTCTCATGCACTCGTTTGCAGAAGAGTCCAATGGATTCGTCCTCCGGCTGGTAGCGGATTGAAAAGAACTCGTCCACAAGGCCTGCCAATCGTGCTCTAGATGCTGGTTCAAAGTTGGTCTTTAATATATCCCAGGCTTCCTTACCGTCCTCAGTAGATGAAATTAAGACTTGATATTTTCTGTCTATGCCCTGGTAGATAGTTGTATATGTCCTCTGCTTCCTATAACGATAGTCTCTTTTTTCTTGTTCTGGAGCATCTTCCAATAATAGAGGTTCCGTTTTAGTGATAAATTCCCAGCAGTTCCGGTCCATTAGCAATACCTTCATGTCCGTCTTCCACGTGGCATAGTTGAAATCCGATAACTTCGGGAAGGAAAACATGGACATTTCTTGAATACCCATCATACTGGAAACCGGTAGTGGCAGAATTCAGGTTCAGCTTAAGGTCTGTGGCCCATAACCAATTGTTGGGTTTTATCGATTGAAGACAGAGTTTTATACATTAAAAATAAATTTTATTACGTAGCCAAGTCTTATGGTTTAAAAACATACGTTTAGAAAACAACAAGAAGTCTGATCAGATCATGATCCCCAATCTTATCACTTATATGCATTCAAAGATTTACATATTCTTCTATATTGATGTGCCCCACACGGCGCTATAATTGGAGGTTTGAGACCGATTCCAACAACAACCATCCGCTGATCAGACTGCGCCATAAAACCCCAACCTACCTCCTGTTCTCCGAGCGATTGGAAAGAGCTTCAAGAAGCACTTGAATGTTTCTTTAATCCATCTCACTAAGAGGAAGCAATTTTGCGTGTTTGCTGGCCATAGATAAATAACGAACCAAACAGGCACAAGTGGTTGCTTTTTATCTCATGAGACAGGCTTCGGTGGTCGAGGAGAAACAAGTTCGCCGGCGATTTTATGCTTTAGTTACAGCTCGCTCTGGGTTTTCTTCCATCAAACGAAATCATTAGAAAGTACTTTTGAAAATGTGAACAATTACTCAGTAGGCTTTGCTTCCAAACTGGGTGCTCCTTTTCCTGTCTCTTACTTTGGGAAACTGGAATTTCTTTTGGTGGGGAGAACTCGCGTGGAAAATTTGTGCTTTTCAGCTGGAGAGTTATTCGCTTTTTATAAATATGAACAGGTCACAGACCTAAATAATATAAATATCTTAGGGATTTTCAGCTTTGGATTCGTATAAAGATGGGGCCGCGGTAACCTGGTTGGAAGGGTAGCGAATTAGCAACCCGAGGGTTGCGAGTTCGAAACTCGATCCGACCAAAGACCGTCGTGGCTTCAGATGTCCTCACGTTCACGTGATGTAGAAGTGTAGAGAGTGGGGTGCCACCTCAGGTGTTGACCTCGTCATCTGACCGTGGTTCAAAATGACGAGGTGTTGTCCTCTGATCTTTGCCTTTAAGGTGGATCCCTGAACGTTTCCAATAGCCCGTTGTGTTGCTCCAATACATCAATTCAGTTACCTTACCTTTTGTCGTCAGACTGATGGTGAATTTAATTGGAGCGGCAAGTTCTTCCGCATAATTTTAGCAATATAGTGAAGCTCCGTAGCTTCAATCAGGCGTATTTAAACTATTGTATACTACAGAAGTTTGACCGGTTGCTAAAAGCGAAGAAACCATCTGTGCTACGTGAGTGTCGGAATGGGAAGGGTGGACGAAACGCTAACACTCATTTCTATTCGCCTAGACATTAGGGGGTGTTTAGAGGAAGGACCTGCATGGCTCATGGCCTCCGAAATGTTTAAATATTTGAAATGTTAAAACCAATAAAAATGTATGCTGAAGATATTTTAATCAGCGTAAATCGAAGTTTCTTTGTCACACATGCACAAACACACATTTCTTTGTAAAATGCACAAACAGGTATTTAAAAACAGTCAAAAATCATTGAATGAAATGTTAGTTTAGCATTACGGAATTTTTTATTTGAATGGAAAACCGGGAGAAAGTTTGGTCCCTTCTGAAATTATATTCGAAATAATTTCGAGGTGGAAAGCACAAAGCAAAAGCCTTTGCTTATCGTTTGTTCCGGTTTTTGTGTTTGTACTATCACGCGATATATATATTTCGCCCATTTCCACGAAACGGCTTTATTTTGATTCGGTTTCTTCTTTCGGTGAACAGACTGAAGTTCATTCGGTCCGCTTCGTCCATCTTGTAACTAGTTTTCTGAACCACGAGCCACTGCCCCGGTTTGAAATCATGTCGCCTTACTAAGTGGCATACATTTGTACACGATAAAATGGTAAATCATTCCATTTTAATTGATGTAAAATAGGCAATTTGTCATTTAAAAAACTGGTAGGTTGTATAGAGGTGTGATTAGCTTTCGTAAATTACTACACAGTTATTTTAAAACACTCATTTATTGATGTTTGCTGATGGTGTCCAGTTTATAGGGAAATAGTTTTACCTGGGGATCCGCTGAACTAGGGCAAGAGGCCGGGGCTTTCCGTCACATGAGTGGATAGACTCGCCCGGAACCTGGGGTATTCTCAACAGAAGATGGGTTTTCGGCATGGACGCTGGCTAGCGTCCGGAGTTGACGTTATTCTGAAATCATAAGACAAAACAGCTGTAATGCTTTTTTGTAACGATAGACTTTTCGTGCTTGCCCCCTGTTCTGTTCCGATTTTAAAGGCCTATTCACGTCAAAATATCGTGAAGTTGCAATGCCACAGTGTATATGGACTGATGCAAAAAAATGAGGTTATACTTAGACGCCCTCAAAATAACGATAGTGGCAGAGAAATTATAGAAGAATCCGTAATGATGAGTATTCGTTTCGATTCAGTGTTCGTTAAATATTTATAAATACCTCTACGTTTAATTAAGATCGGGGAATTGGTAAAATGGCAAAACCTCTCTACTTATTTGGCCATTCCAATAGATGTGTTCACGCCTTTCTTGTATAGCTCTCCGTTTCCCGTCTTATTCGCTAATTACCGTAATTACCCTAAGTTACTGCGGAGGAATTTCAATCGGAACGGTTTTAATATTAATGAAGCGGAGTCTGGAAAACTGAAGTCAGGTGTCGTTTGTTCCACTTTATTAGCTACAGGTATTTGGACCGTAAATCAAAAGACGATCCATCACAATCTTCATTTATGTAAAAAGCTGTCTGTACTAGTCACTGTTTTTCCGTTAGGTTGGGCAAATGTTTCTGCTTGAATGTATGTTCTACCATGCTCCATGCTAGTCGAAAAGACTGTCTCGAAGCTTGGTTCGTCTTTTGTGAGTGGACGGTTGTTAGACGCTGCGTGTATTTTTCACAGGCACTAGTCAACACAACATGTTGATTAGGTGTGCTCTAACTGTCACACCTAATCGACGCAGCATTTTAAACCGTTAACCCAAACTTGGAGGAGATACTTCCTTCTAGCACGGCAGTATTGAGATTTCATGTTGTTTCCACTGTTTCTTGAAAAGCTTGATTTCTTCTGGTCAGACTCCTCTGGGTGCACTTTCATGTGGTGTGTACAGGTTTCACGAACCCGAGGTACTCTAGTGATCCTGGGTTTACTGCCTCTGGTGATCATGGGGGTCGCGACACCGGCATGCCCCAAGCGATGTTTCTCTTCCTTCTCCCCCTTTCTTTTCACGTCTTCAGGGGCACTTCTTTAGGTGTGTACGGGCATCACAACCCCGAGGTCCAACGAGTGATCTGTCCTCCCTTCTGTTTTACCCTGGTCTACCTTTCTACTTTTGCTACCTCGTTGTCTTGTGTTTGGCGCAGCTTTGCCAAACGGCCCTTTTTCCATAAAAACCAAAACCAACCTTTCCCGCAATTACTTGACATTGTCTGTCTTGTGTTTGGCGCAGCTTGGCCAAATATGGCCCTTTCGCCATAAAACCCTAAACCTAAATAGAAACTACCCGAGCAAGCGGTTTGGGGTAAAATACGACCTAGTTAATAAGGTGTGTGAAGTATTCTGTTGGCCAAAACGCTATTTTTGCTATTTAAACGCAATTAAGACGTTCTATTTTATGACAAATTGTGACCGGCTGTGAAAAGTGGATACTTAACAATTACATGGAACGAAAGAGATCGTGGTTTAAGAAAATGAAACCACCATTCATCAAAGGCCAGTTTTCGTCCCACGAAGGTGTTGTGTATAGAGTGGGATTGGAAGATAGTACTCACTAGCTCCTTCCGCAAAACTTAGCGATTCATTCCAACAAGTACTGTTTCTAATTAGCAATTGAAAGCGGACTAAAAGAATCCGGAATTAGTCAACGGAAAAGGCGTAATCTTCTATATGACAACGCAATGTTTCTTTGGTGACCAGGTAAAAACTGTTACAGCTTTTTGCTTGAAAGTTTTGCCTTGTTCCGTATTTACCAGGCATTCGGATTTCCATTGAGTCTGATCTTTACAAAGTTTTAAGGAAAAACTTTCAATTCCTTGTATGACTGTAAAAGGCACCTGGAGTAGCTCTTTGCCCAGAAAGATAAAAAAAATTTGGGAGGGAAGAATCACGAAGTTGCCTGAAAGATGGCAGAAGATTGTGAAACAAAACAGTCTATACTTTTGTGACAATGAAAGATGTTACTTTTTCTCTTCAAAACCGAACGAGCTTTTCGACCAACCCTATACTCACTCTTCGCTCTAAATGAGTTATTCTTAGCGCAAATGAGTCGATTGCTAGGTGTAAAATTTCAGCTGGAATGTATCGAGTATGTCTTTCGGGGGAATTTTGAAGATAACCACTAGAAGAAATCCAGCGGTGTAAGTTTAGGTCAATAGTGACTCCTCTTCCGAATATTTCGATTTTCTGTGGTACGAGCTAGCTTATTGACCATGCATCTTAAGCGCACTTGTCCACTTTCTAAACAATTTTAATGGAAAAACAAAAAATACCGAAGCGGAGAAAACTATCTTCAGTAGAGTAATACTGCATTTACAAATTAAAATTAACTAGTTCTGCTCGTATGTCTGAACTTTTGGACATCATTTAGGGAGCGATATCGCTAAGAGCAATTCGGAAAAGGTGTCTGCCATTGAAATGTTCTGTAAGTTGTAAGAGATTCGGTTATACGTTTGAAAGTACATAGATTTCATCCGTCGCTCTCTCTCTATGGCCATTTTTTTTAAGTGGTAAACTGGGATCGATGCATTGGGCAAAGTAGGCTACAGCGGCGAATTCCAGGACAACCAAAATTGGGAATTTTTCACCGCCAAATGTATTGTTGAATATTAATTGTGAAAATTGGTAGGTTGCGTCGAGGGCACAAACCCTAGTTTTGACGAGAATACTCGGACTTGATATTGGATTCTAGAATGAATGAAGCAGGCATAGGAAATATGAACGATTGTTTAGTGGGGATATTCAATAATTAATTTACAGTTTAAAAAATTAAAGTGCAATTTGATATTAATATTGGAAGATAATTTTATTGATTAAAGGCCAGTGATTGTAGCGTAGTTTTGTAGCTTTCGAATGACACCACTTTCGATACCCTCACTCCACGCAATCCAAAGTTGCACTGGCCCAAAGTTCACCCACATCGTAGAATTCCAATATATTACAGACACCCCTCCCCTCTCTCAGTGCGCCTGCTTACTAGATCCGAAGGTGTCAGGTACGGACATCCTATGTCTGCACGATGTTATATTTATCTTCTGAGTGTTTCTTCTAGCTCTGAAATCATAAGACAAAACAGTTGTAACGCTTTTTGTAACGTTCGACTTTTCATGCATGCTCCCCATTTTGAAGACATAGTCACGTCAAAAAGTATTCTAATTATGAATCAGTTGGTTACAATGGCATCTAATAAGAGCAGAAAACCTAACACGATTTAATAGGTGGGCACGACTTGACTCAAACTCACAAGTCCCTGTTTTCTGATCGGGAATTTAGAGCAAATTTTGTTCATCTGGATCCCGGAATGCCAGTTATGCTTAACGTGCTTTTTCTCTGCTTTAACACACTTAATGGCTTTATTATTGATTTAAAGTCACACACTGAAAATATTTATAACTTTTATCGAAGAAAATTTTCATTTTTACCTGGATCCCTGCTCCTGGTACCATGGTTCCCTGGAGCCTTCTTTGCTGGGATCTATTTAGGCTTAATGGTGGCAAAGAGACTCTTAGGGTGGCAAAAGAGTTCGAAGGAGTTCTGGCCAATGTCTTTTGAATGAGGCGTCTGTAGCTCCTAAGTAAATGCAGGTTTTTTGTATGTTATACCTGGGTTGTTCAGGAATGCCAACATCTAGGCGCCATTGAAATGTCAGGGATAACTAACTGTACAGGTGATTCTGGTCCGTACGTGAAAGAGGCTTTTTGACTCAATCACCGGTTCGATGCCCCTGTAAGTGACAAGCCAAACCAGCTTGTGACACATCAACCGCCTTCCCAATGGCCGCAACAATGGCAAGGACGCCCCTCGGGGCAGAGCGCTATGGACCGCCCCACCTTACGCTAGAAAGAAAGGAGATCGCCTAACGACAAAATAATGATTGCTAATTACAGGTGTGCTCGCCCGTTTTTTGACTTTCTGCGATTCCTGGGTGCGTCGCCGCGTATGAATGGCCTCTTTTGCACTAAATGGTGTTTACTCTTCTCTCTCTGCGATACTCGGAGTTTATGTGTTCAGCCACCCGCGTTGTGTTTTCCGTTTGCCTGCTGCAGAATCGAGTACTTTTTAGAATCGAATACGAGTACTTTCAAGTATCGAATAAGTATTCGAATACATTTTGAAAAAACGATTAATCCGTAGTAAGAACCAGCCAGCTGCCCATATAAAAGCTTTCTTTGTAGAAATTGAATTGAGATCGATGAAAACTTTGGTATTTGAATACTTGCTATGAATACTTGGGTTGAATACTTTGGTGTTCAAATGCTTGGGATGGATACTTTGGTATTCAGATGCTTGGGATGGATACTTTGGTGTTAAAGTTCTTTGGTATCCGAGTACTTTAGTATTCAAGTTCTTTGATAACTGAGTACTTCTGTATTCGAATACTTTGGATTCAAATACTTTGAATGAGTACTTTGGTATTCAAATACTTGGGATGAATGCTTTACTGTATTCGAATACGAGAAAGAATCGAATACTACTGATAATTTTAAGTATTGAGTACACGAACACTTTTGTATTCGAATACGAGAAAGAATAAAACACAAAGATACTTTTAAATATCGAGTACACGATTAGTTTTGTATTCGAATACGAGAAAGAATAGAATGCAAAGATACTTTTAAATATCGAGTACGCCAGTACTTTTGTATTCGAATACCTCCATCTATACTGCTGCCTTCTATTTCTAAATATACTTGGTAGGCTGCAGCCAACACATTTTAGTGGTTTATTACAACAAAAAATCAAAATCAATAGGAATTTCTGATATGTTTGAAATGTACATGGGATGCTTCCAAAGTTCTGGGAACTGTGTTTAAATTTATTTAATTAATTTTAGTCTATTACATTATCTTTTTTCTATTTTTCCGTTTTATCTGTTATATACTTGTCCCAGCAGGATACTAGTTTTTGAGGCCATCTAAAAAACTTTTTTGGAAATCTCTTATCTACTGTTTACAGCTGGTTTACGTTATTTAAGTCCTGAAATCTCACCTCATTGATTTATTTTCTTTCAATTCTGGCATCAGAGGCTGGATGCTCCTCTTCCATACCCTTATTATAACACCATCTTCCCACTGAAAGAAGGTAACGGCTCTTTGGGAATTGACAGCGTCGTCCATAGTTGTAAAATAAACACTTAAAAAACACTACTGTTCGCCAAGCTTCTAAATCATACTAATCGGCATTCACTAACACTAACCTGGCAGGACTTGTTTGTACATGAAAGCATAAGTCTGAAAGCTCATCTACACTTAAACTTCAACCCGAATCTGTTCTGCGCATTCGGATCCATAGAACCAATGAGCGACGAGAACGGGAATGATGAAACCGGTAAATCATTTCCATTTCGCGTTGCTCATTGGTTCGAGGGATCCGGATACTGAGTGTAGATTCGGATTGACGTACAACCTTTAGCCTTGCACATTATTCAGCCGCATCGAAATTCCCAGAATTTTGGAGACATTAAAAGTATTAATTAGTTCATTGTGATGGCGTTATAATAAAAGGTAGATTCAAAACAGTAACAGCCTGACCAGTTAATAATTCAATTATTAACCCCCCAAGTGCTTCTATGAGATATCTCGTCAATCAAGATCTGATCAATTTTGCTAATGATGAGATATATCGTCACCAAGATATTGCCGATTTTTTTAATGACGAAATCAAGATCTTGTCAATTTTCTTCTAATGACGAGATATCTCGTCCATCAACATCTGATAATGGTTTTGCTGATGACGAGATACCGTGTTAAGACAACCGCCAAGAGGGTTAAATAGGCTGGAGTAGACTATATAATAGGTTAAGTAGGCTGAGTAGGCTATTTAGCATTTCTGGGAATTTTTTTGCACGGAAAAATTCTTTCAAATCATAATTCAAAGTAGTCTGTTGAATTACTAATCAATTCATTGCGATGACGTCTCATAAATGCATGAGATCCAAAACAATAAGTAATTTGGCTGATGTGAAGATGGTGTGACACAGAATCGTGACACATCTCTCTGTTGTCGGGAATAGGAGCAACAAATTTGCCTACGGGTTGCGAAAGACTGAGTTAGATCCATCATCTATTCTGAAATTCAGTTTGCCTCGAGCGGACTTTACGTTTGTTTGTGCTTTAAAAACTTTTTTAATTAGATTTTTCTCTGGCAAATTTCTATCGCGTGTTGCCAAGTCAGAGGATAGTCTCGTAATTTGACCTTGCTTTTTAAGTTTGAATTCTGAAAGGTCTGAGGGCCGCGATAGCCCAGTTGGAAGAGCAACGGATTAGCAACCGGAGGGTTGCGAGTTCGAAACTCGGTCCAGCCAAAGACCGTCGTGTATACGGAGGCTGGTGTACGTTAAATCTGCCGTGCCCTCAAATGTCTTCACGTCATCTGACCGTGGTTTAAAATTATGAGGCTTTGTCCTTGAATATTTCACTTCGGATTGATCTCGGACCGTTGCCAATAGCCCGTCGCGTTGCTCCAGTGGGACGTTGATTTACTACCTACCTGAAAGGTCTGAACTTGCAATCAAGAACTTCTAACATTAATGTTCCTTTGGTACTACGTTTTTTTTTCATTTTCAATTAAGCCTTGAGACTCATTTTGCACAATTTGCTTTTTATCATGTCCATTCTAAAGAACTATGTCACAATATGTTGGGCTGATAAGGTTGATATTAAAAGATCCCTAACTGAATACGCGTCATGAAACTATCCAATCCATATGTGAATACAAGAGCCCAATCTAGCTCGCGATCCTGAAGTAGAAATTAATATGGTTCTCTACAGGTTTTATGAAAATTGTACTTTCAGATGTATGTTTTTTCAGACATTTAATTGTTTTCAGCTTTTTGTCCTTAACCGTTCAGGTAGTTGCCTCTACGAGGTATCTCGTCATTAGTAAAACTGAACTGATCTTGTTGAACGAGATATCTCGTCATTAGAAGAAAACTGACCAGGTCATCCTAAAAATCGACAGTATCTTGATGACTCGTCATTAGCAAAATCAGTCAGATCTTGATGGATGATCGTCATTCGTCAAAACCACTTGGAGGGTTACTATGGGATCCGCTGTATTTCTTGATAAGTATGGCACTGGTTTTGTTTAAGGTCATCGATGGCCTCTTTCATGCTATCAATCAACTTAAGCCAGCTTAAATGAATTATAATTATAAAATCTGAAAATTGCTCATCGTCATATGTGAACTTTTGAGCATGTTACCTTTCTTTTTGAAATCGCATTGCTCAATCATGATTCTGTCGCGAAAATCCATTTTGCCGAATGGTAATTTCCAGTTAACACATTGCAGCCATTCATTGCAGCTCCCTAATTTAAATTTTGCGCACTCCACTGTGATTGGCTTTAGAACAATCGGCATGAACTTGATCCGCATTGCATTGAACGAATGCTGGACGTGTTATTGAATCTAATCCGATTATCAGATGTATGTGTGCTCTCGTCTTGGGTGGCTCATAGAGAAATCTAATTCCTCCTGATGTTTGTTCCGCGTTTGAAAATCGAAACTGTCGGCAGTTGAAATATGCTCGTCAAACAAAAAATCTTTTAATCTTGTTTGGCTGCCCGATCTTTTCTCCTGTGAGGCTTCATGACGGATGTCGTATTTTGGCATTGTTTGTCGAGCGAAAACCTCGATTGCACTCGGAAACTGTTTTCCGTCGCATTTTTGAGGATTCGCTTAGAGACGGAATGCAACTTGTCTTCGTTTGACCTGCAAGTGTTCCGTGGCCTTTCTATATCTCTTTTGTGCCCTTCCTTCCTTTATGGAATATTTCATTTCGAGGAAAACTTAAGAAGGCTTCTAAGTCGTTTGGGACTAGTTCTAAGCCTTGAACCAGAGTGAAACCATAGAACCTGAACCATGCATTCAGACCTGTTTTATTAAAATGGAACAGAATGCGTAGGTTCAAAATTAAGAATAAGCTACCCCCTCCCTAGATCTAGGCCACAGTACTACATTAAACGAATGACAGAATGTATTCGAGAAAAATATGATTCCAAGTACTTGATGTTAAAAATCTCGATGTCTTCGAAGTTTGTGTAGCCTTTTTATTACGTGCACAATAAAACAATTAAACTTTTAAAACTTGGGTTGGTAGGTTTTTAATTGACGTCGCACTGGAACGTGATATTGGCGACGGTTCGGCATCAAACTCGAAGGAAAAGATCCGAGGATTACACCACGTAATTTTTGAAGCATGGTCAGATGGCATCGCACTATCCAAACTTCCTCACCACGCCAAAGTGAGGACACTTGAGGCCACAACAGATTTAACGTGCACCAGCCCCCTTTATACACGACGGTCTTTCACACGCACCTCCTCACATTGGCGTGGTGTGGAAGCAGTGTTCCACACAGTTCGGGTGTTGACCTCGTCATCTAACCGTGGTTCAAAATTACGTGGTATTGTCCTCGCGATCTTTCCCTTGGGGGATTGATCCCGGATCGTCGTCAATAGCTCGTTGTGTTGCTCCAGTGCGATGTTAATTATCACTACCATTCTGTTTTTATCTCATTCTTATCCTCGATCCCTCTCTTTTCCCCTTTCGCGACATTTTTTCTTGACGTTGTCTTGTGTTTGGCGCAGCTTGACCAAATATGGTCCTTGCACCAAAAACCTAAAAAGAACCAGCCTAACTGTCAACAGGAGTTTCGAATTGTTGATTATATTATGGGAACTGGCAAAACATTATCAACTTTTTTTCCTTTTCAATATAAGTAAATATCTAAACACATAAAGCAGAGTTGGCCTCTGTCTATTCTCTACAAATCTACACCGTTTGACCAATCTACACCAAATTTGGTACTTTTATTCTTTGGAACCCTGCGGGTAACGTAAGCTACATATTAATCCCCGTTCTATTTATCTTGGGTGTGTAGAGGGGTGAAACGTCCCTTCATCCTCGACAGAGCACTTGCTAGGGGGCGCTCTCTCCCGGTCTGGATGTGCAGATGACGTCAGAGTTAACATCTACAGGAGTCGACTCTCAAGATGACCTTGGTTTTTTTTTATAATCTTAGAGATTATGGCGCACTAGCAGATGGGTGTGGTTTCTCTGAAAATCGCTGTGTCATCTTTTATGTATCCCGTCTGTAAAATCTTAAGCTGCAGCTTTATTATTGGAATGTAAATTTTTATTATATAAGATTATTTTTATAGAAAGTGACCTTTTTTTAACGTCAACATGGTACAGCGGCTAAAGACACTTCGAAATCCTCATAGGAATAACATTGCGTATTGATACGATCCATGTCAGACCCATTCACACTCAATTTGGTACATTCATCCTGTATAATTCTGTGGGACACATGGCTATATATTAACCCCGTTCGATTTGTCCTGGGTCTGCAGGGGGACTAAAAGCAATTCGAGATATCTCCATAGGAATAATAGTGAGTAATATTTCGGTGAATTATAAACATTTCAACCCGAGCAACGCCGGGTAATTCAGCTAGTTTTTACTAAAGTTTGAAAGTACATGAAATGAAAATTTTACACCTGATGTTTGCAAACAAGATGTAAGCCCCAGTCCAGGGGCTGGTCTGCGCATCTGTCAAACTTTCCTTCAAGTCAGCTCGCTGTCTTCCTATATCCGCTAAACTTCGAACTTGAAGATAAAGCCGATGCTTCTTTGCTTAATATTTCGTTGTAATGTTGCAGACTACATTATTTTAGTCCTTATTTCAGGGTTGTCATTTTACCCTAAGATATTTTGATGCCGGATGAAAAGTTGAAAGTCGTAAGCATTTAAATTGAAAGTTTATTTTCAGTTTTCCCTAAACTCGCTATTGTGCGTCCCCAATAATTAAATCTTCGATAATATTGCGATTGTATCCTTCTGGAGTATGAGAAGAATTACCCACCGAATGCAATTATAACGTGGAGGAGGTAGGAAATGGTTTTCATGAACCCAACGACACTGAGCAAGCTTTAATTAAAGCACGTTCCTATGGCGTGCTTTGAAGGGGCGTGTGTTTGTTTGCCGAGCGAAGGAAACCTCCTATTATGTCGCAAGTTCAAGAATCCCATAACTTGCCCTTTTCGAACTGTTTTGCTCTCCAAACAAGTTCACAGCCGCGGAACTGCGAACGAAAATAAACACCCCGTGTGCTTTTTATCCGAGACTATACAAGTGGTAATGTGCTGATTCCCACAAATTGTCCTTGACGATTCCGCGGTTTACGTGATCAACTGTTTACAGATGCGCTGGTTTGTTTTCGCAGAACAAGAAGCAGAGCATTTGCGCTAAAATTTCGTAATTGCTTGTATCTATGTTGAGAAGAAAGTGTCTTAACTCATTTCCATTTATGATAGATTGAAATAACCATAGCATCCATCCTCCATATTTATGAGTATAGCATAGCTATCCATATTTATGAGTATAGCATAGCATAGCTATCCATAATAGCATCCGAGCCGCGGTAACCTGGTTGGAAGAGTACCGGATTAACAACCGGGGGACTGCGAGTTCCAATCCAACCAAAGACCATCCTGTACAAAGGGAGGCTGGTGCACGTTCAGTCTGTCGTGGCCTCAAATATTCTCACTTTGGCGTGGTGTGGAAGCTTGGAGAATTGGGTGCAGATCACTTGTCATCTGATCGTGGTTCAAAATATTACGTGGTGTTCCTTTCGGGTTTGATTCCAGACCGTCGCAAAAAGCCCATTGTGTTGCTCCAGTGCGACGTAAATTTAAAATAATTACCTACCTGGTCCACAAGTGATAAAGGCCAAATTACAAAACATCGTTTGAGACCAATTTCGATGTTGTAGCGCTTCGCAATCCTAAGTCACTGATTTGAAGTGAGCGCTTCGCAGATGAAAGTTCCCAACACTCCTTCCTCACTTATCGCGGCGTGCGAACTCTAGGTCACTTAACTAATCTGTTTCCTGAGCTATCGAATGACATTAGGTTGGTTTGGTTCGCGTTAATATAGAAATTATTTGACCGAACTCAATGACCATTTTCCGTCACGCTCAACTTTCCGCACTGGCCAAAGATATTTTCACGTCAAAATTGATCTTGGAGCGACGCATCAAACCGAGTCAATATTTTCGCCCACGCTTTCGAGGCACCAGAAAATGTGGTACTAATTATATTTAGGTAGGTAGTAAATTAACGTTGCACTGGAGCAACACAACGGGCTATTGACGACGGTCCGGAATCAATCCCTACAGGAAATATCCGAGGACTACACCACGTAATTTTGAACCACGGTTAGATGACGAGGCAACACCTGAACTGGCACCCCACTCTCAAAACTTCCACAACACGCCAACGTGAGGACATTTGAGGCCCCGACAGATTTAACGTGCATCAGCCCCCGTGTACACGACGGTCAGGCTGGACCGATCCCCGAACTCGCAATCCTCCGGTTACTAATCAGTTGCTCTTCCAACTGGGCTACCTCGGCCCCCTAATTCAATTCATTAAAATGCTTGAAACTAGTTACCTTTGAACTTCCAATTCTAAAGAAATTGATTGAGATTTCCTTTGATAGTCGCATACACGGAATTGTGAGTGGTGATTGTTATTTAAAAATTTTATGGTACTTATAAAGATGGTTACAACATGAAAAGTGTGTCGATGAAAAACGTTTAGGAAAAGCTGTTCTAGACCATGATATAATATAGGGCATTTATAAGAACCTTCTGTATGAACCAGTTCTGTAAAATTGGGGCATTTTGGGAACCTATAATCCTGAATTTATTGCGTACAACAGTTTATTTTTGCCCTTGTGAACAAATAATAAATGTGTCCTATATTATTTGAGTGTTTACTCAATGAAAGCTGAGGCTCTCAAATGCATGCATGTGTGCCTCCTGTTATTTGTTTTCTCTTGATGTTGAACTTCCCTGTTTCTCTTTTCAGCGGTGGCAAAGGAGGTGGTTTGTGCTCTACGATGACGGCGAGCTCGCCTACTCTGTCGATGAACATGTGAGTATTCGTTGAATTTTGTGCGTTACCCATTATAGTGCGAATCCGACGAGAAAGCAGTCGACCTTGGATCAGTCGATTTCTAAACAGGCGTGAAAGCTTGTCAGAAGGGCAGTCATACCAAACGCATGAATTGCGATCGCCTTGGTTGGTTTTCCCCGCATCAACTCGTTCCACTGCTATCACTTTCGGGGCCGAATGATAAACTAAGAATCAGAATCCCCTCTAAAAACAAGCTTTAAAACACATTTCTTGGGCGGATAATTACACGGACTGTTAAAAGTATTTTGGAATGTTTATGAGCAGATCATCCACAACATCCCTTATTGCCGTGCTGAAATTCCACCATCATCTTCTTTCTCGACGTGGCTATTGTATCACTATCTATTGTATCACTTTCTGTTGGATATCGGGATTGCCGGCAATGAACTTGCTGCCAGGAATGCAACAACATGTATGATGTCCAACTAACTATACGAGGCATCGTATGGAAAGAGAGACTGTAGAGTTGTAATAAACTTCATAGGGACGGGGATACAACCGACCATATCACCCTCTTTGTATCCTCGTCGGTTAGATGTAATTTTGATAAGTCTTCGCATTGGGCATACGAGGATTACCCATCGGTACCTTACTGGTTGGAGAAAACTTTCCTTTTTGCCACTATTGCAATGGAGACATGACTATATCTCACTTTTTAATTTCCTGTCCAGGTCTGGCATTAAACATTTTAAAACCCCCTCGCCTAATTTGTCCTTGTAATCCAACCCACTGCACTTTTCCATTTTTTTCACTATTCTGGATTTTTAACATGTAGTTAACTATCGGTTTTTCTTAAATATGTATCAAAACATACTTTTTTAGCTTTCCCTGTGGATAAGGAACCCTATCCACATTTTATTAAACACTCAAATCTTTTTAAAATTTTAAGGCGAATTCTGTTTGGAATTTTTATCACATTTTAAATTGCATTGCTTCATCCATTTTATGATCCTTCGTTTTTGAACACATTTCATTCTTTTTATTCAGTCTTCATCCTTTTTAATGTATTATCTCCATTTTTAACTGATTTTATTGGATAACTCTTAATTTTGTGTTTGGCACAGCTTGTCCGCTACTGGACCTTGCGCTTTAAAACACAAACCAACCAACCTCTCTAAAGACGTCAGTTGTTGAAGCGCTTCGTTTGCGTTCCAACCTGTCACCTAATTTAAAAAATAGACTCGTTCAAAACTACATGACTCGGCTGCCGTCTCGCGAGAGCCGGACTATACAAGTCTTACATTTTGTGTTGGCAAGTAAATTAAATCTCAGTATTAATTATATATGGCCTTCAACAATATGGATACTTACTGCAATTACTCCCGCTTAACAAAGCCAGCATGGTAGCTGAGTGGTTAGCGCTCTGGACGTCAGCTCAACTGGCTCCCAATTCGAATCCCCGCATGGATGTTCCAACTGGTTCGGAATCTTTAACACTGAGTGATGATTCACACTCATATATCTGTTCTGGACCCTGCTGACATTACATGACATCTTTCCCGTTTTGACCTTTTGAATCATAATCTTTACTAGGACTCTTTCAGCCAACAAATGTGGTTATTTAGTCATTATGTGGTGTTACCAGGGCAAAACAATACCAACACCACTCGTAAATCTCGTGACTCTCAGTTTAAACCCTAGGTCTCGGTCTAATTCGCCCTTGTGTAGCACGAAACTAACCGTGTGAATTTTATTAAAAATTATTTATTAATCTCCTGATTTTTATGATCGCGATTCGATTTTGAACTTTTAAAAAATGAAAACTAGAGTTATACTTTCAATGACACCTTAAGCAAAATAACTGATACCATTTGTAAAATCGCATCGGTTAAACGTATTTCACTTTCAGATTGTAATCAGCAAAAACGGCCGTGACGTCATCTCTGTTCGAATGTTCTGAGAATGATCAGAACACACTAGGTAGGGAGGAAAACTCGTCATTTCTGGCATGCCGGCTCTTTTATAGTTTTTCCAACTGATGTCTGCAGATCAGCTGTAGAAACACAAATTCAGAACATTCTTCCATTCCCTAGCTTTAAAAAAAATAACCTCGCTCTATTACTGAATGCTGTCTTTGAATTCTTGTTTTAATTCGTATAAGTCGCGATATTGATTCTTATCAAACGGCCATTTTGTCATGACTTTACAATGATTAGAATCCGTCCTTAGGCATTGAATTATATTAAGCGGCTGATTTTAGTAATTTTATATATGGCAGGCAGTTGAATTTTGTAAGATAAATTTGACCCTGAAAAGCACGAGTTTTTTTAATTGAATGTTCTTGGTCAAAATGGAATTTGGAAACCTTATTACGACTGCCATATCATAGATATTGAAGGAATACAGAGTAAATTTTTCATATATATTTATTTTAAGAATTGTGAATATTCAGTTGTCTTCTGAATTGCGAAATCATTTCGGTTTCATTATTTTGAAGTTCCTTATTGCTTTAACAAAACTTTTTTTACAACCTCCTACATAACAAAATTGCTGGAGAGTGGGGTGCCAGCTCAGGTGTGGCCTCGTCATCTGACCGCGGCTCAAAATTCGTGGTGTCCTCGAATCTACCTTTGGGTTTGATCCCGCACCATCGACAATAGCCCGTGTGTTGCTTCAGTACGACGTTAATTAAAATGCCTACCTACATAGCAAAATTGACTCGCCCTATTTAGTTTCTTGTATTGATTTGAACGTCCCCAAGCATATCACCAGACTCACTTGTTTTTGTTAAACCTTTAATATATGTATAATAAACAATCAAACTTACAAAATATTAAAAATCAAACATAAAACGTAAAGTAACGTCTTGGTATTCTTAAGTTTAAATTCCTAAATTTCTCTTTGTTTTGTAATATTGAATTATATATATATATATATATATATATATATATAATTTTATAATTCTTTCTCGGAGGTTGATATATTTTTAATAATTTCAATATAATAAGTAATCTGCTTCAGTGAAGTGAGTATTTTTTGTCTATTTTCTAACTGCATTTGTGTTTGTCTTTTTTCTTGTACTTTTCGAATAGTATATTTTTGTTCTCTAATTGAATATTTTCTGTAGATAAACAACAATTAAATTAACCGAAGAGTATTTATGAAAAAAATATTTAAATATGGACAGTTCAGGAAAATCAACTGATTTTCCTTTAGAACAGTTACTAATGTGCAGAGAACCCAAGTGGGAATTTTTGTAATTGAAATTTTGTAAATAAAATTGTACAAATTAATGTCCGAATTGTAACAGTTCCCCTGCTAATTAAGGTGCGGGTATTATCGTGGGCTTACAAGTGAAACTCTTAAGTCAAAAAGCGTAGTTCTGAGAAGACGATTGGTGAGATGTGGATGTTTGGAGAGTAAGGTGCCAGCTCGGCTGTGACCTCGTCATCTGACCGTGATTCAAAATTACGTGGTGTTGTCCTCGGATCTTTCCTTCGGGTTTGATCCCGGACCGTCGCCAATAGACTGCCACAAGCAGTCATTGACCAATATACTGTGTTGCTCCAGTGCGAGGTTAATTAAAAATACCATCTGAGAAAACGAAAGAGAAAATATTCACCCTACCTTAACTCACGAAGTGTGTTTCTCAAGAAGAAATCTAACTTTGATGCAAAGGAAAAATGATTTAATGGACTTCGCAGCAGTCTAAAGTTCACCACATTCTGGTCTAGAAAATCTAAAAGAACTCATCCTGAAAAATTTGACTTGGAGTTATGTTCATTGTTCAAACTATTTCTCTATTTTAGAAGTGGTTTTCTGACTTGTTTATTTTTTATCATTGTTCAGGGGTCAATTTTTCCTTTTTAGAATGCGTTATTCTGTAACCTTGTCACTGACTACTTTCTGTATTGTTTAAATGCTAATTGTGTATTCCAGATGTATTAATAGTAGTTTTGTTATTGTCAGCCTGAAACTGTGCCACAAGCAGTCATTGACATGAATTGCGTCTTGGAAGTGGCCGATGCAGAGAATGTAACGGGTAATCCTTACGCTTTAGCTGTTACCTGTCCGGACAAGATCCACTTCATCAAAGGAATGAGCAAAGAGGAATCCAAAAAGTATTCAAATTTACAATTTGTTTACTATGACTGTAGTTTGATATTTTTACATGTTTTCTATTTCCTGAAACTTTCTACTTTAGATTAATGCTTTCATATTTTCTAAAAATTGTAATTATTCAAAATGTTAATATTAGAGGATTCAGTGTCATTAACTGTTTTATATGCTAGAGACAAAAAAATATAGTAGGAAATTATATCATTTGAAAATTTCAACACTCTAGTTCCGTGCTATTCAACTTGTGTGGTATGCAAAAAATTTTCTTTTAGTTGTTAATATTTCTTGATTTTGTTTCGGCCGCGATAGCCCGGTTGGATGAATAACGGATTAGCAACCGGAGGGTTGCGAGTTCAAATCCAATCGAAGACCGTCGTGTACAAGGGGGGGGGGGGCTGATGCACGTTAAATCTGTCGTGGTCTCAAATGTCCTCACGTTGGCGTGGTGTCCAAGTTTGGATAGTGGGGTGCCAGCTCAGGTGAGACCTCGTCATCTGACCGTGATTCAAAATTACGTGCTGTTCTAGGATCTTTCCCTTCGGGTTTGATCTCGGACCGTCGCCAATAGCCCGTTGTGTTGCTCTACTGCGACGTTAATTAAATATCTACCTACCTTGATTTTGTTGTCCGCGGCGTTCCGGTTGGAGGGGGATATTTCAATTAACGTCACACTGGAGCAACACAACGGGCTATTGGTGATGGTCCGGGATCAATCGCAAAGGGAAAGATCCGAGGACAACACCACGTAATTTTGAACCACGGTCAGATGACGAGGCAACACCTGAGCTGGCACCCCACTCTCCAAACTTCCACACCACGCCAACGTGACGTTCCGGTTGGAAGAGTAGCGGATTAGCAACCGGAGGGTTGCGAGTTCGAACCGGAGGGAACCGGGATCAAACTCGATCGAACCAAAGATTGTCGTGTACGTGAGGGCTGGCGCACTTTAAATCTGGCGTGGCCTCAAATGTCCTCACGTTGGCATAGTGTGGAAGTTTTGAGAGTTGGGTGGCAGCTCAGGTGTTGAGCTCGTCATCGGACAGTGCTTCAAAATGACGAGGTGTCATCGGATCTTTCCCTTAGGGATGGATCCCACACCGTGGGGTTGATTCAAATGCCTACCTTGATTTTGTTCAAATTTGATGTTTAGACAAGTTCCGATTCCACAAAAATGTTTTAGATGCAAAAAATGGCAAACATAAGGTTTTAACTGTTGCAGTGTGGAAACGGGGTTTATTTAAAACTCCTAGATGCTTGTACTGACACATCCGCTTACAGTAATCAAAGCTTAGTTGGGGGATTGACTTGTGCAAGAACCTAGGTACATCCTTGCACTCATTAACATTCATACACGAATTGAATTTCTAGCTTTTGAAAAGGTATTCAAGCTCTTCCCTTAGGAATTTTTTTATAGAATTCTATAAAAATTTCTAGAGAATGTGGTCCATCTAATCCTTTAGAATATCGCCCGTTTTTCTATAAGCTTTATAAAGTTCCTCTATAGAATGTCTGTAGAAACCTCTAGAATTCTATAGAAGCTTATTTCATTTGGTTTCGCTACTTTATTTCTCTATAGAACTCTTCTATAAAATTCTATAGAAATATATTTCGATAGAATCGGCTCATTTTCTCTAGAGTTCTATGAACTCTAAAAAATTTTTGGCAAGGGTTGGTATGGTCATTGCTTGGCCAGATGTGGCCCTTGCGCCATAAAAATCCCAACCATCTGGCTTTGAAAAACAAGCCCAGCCTTCTCATTGAAATGGATATTTCATGATTAATAGGGCCAAATGTTTTCGTATGATTCATAATTAGCATTGTTTTTCCCGATTCATGTATATTTATGATAGTAAACGATGTTTGGCAATCCATATGTATTTTCAGAATTAGATGACTTTACTTTCCTAATTCATGAAGTGCAAAAAATATTGTGGGTACGAAGTTAGAAGAAAATTTGTATTGCGCAGTACGGCAAGCGAGAAAAAAAATGGTTGAACAGCACTTCTCGATTTTGTTGATTTCTTGACAAAATTTTGTATTGCAAATTTTCTTTTTTTTTTAAACTACATAAGACTAAACTTGTATTCATTTATTGCAGTACATATTTTACTTTTTTATCAGGTGGTTTGAAGTACTATCAAAGTTTCCCCGCAATACAGTTTGTGGAAAGTACAAAAGGAATGCCACCTTCCCCTGTATAAAATCGGCACCCGTAGTCAAACTTGAAACAGTAAGTAAAATAGGATCACAACGCAATTACTTCAGAATTTTCTCGATTTCTTTATTCTTATCGAGGTTTGTTTTGTTTGAAGATATTTTATGTTACTGGGCAGTTATGGAGAGATAAATTTTTTAGAAAAATTATTACTGTTATCTTCTGGTACATTTCAAAATCGAGAATTCAAATTTTGAAACATAATAAATATTCAGCTTTAGTTATTTTAAGGTCAAAGAATTTAGTATGAAAAATTTCTATTAATCTTTTATACCAACGATTAACAATGAATAATCTTCACACACAAAATTCAAATTAAATTAAAATACCATTAGAAAAATATGATGTGATTAACTCTAATAATAAAATTAGGTGATGAGACCAATATGATTTTAATCAAACATTCCGATTCCAGTTCAGGTTTCATTAATATAATTGAATGCTCTTTTCTTTTTTGAAAACAATGTTAACAATTGTAGACTTCAAATGGATTCGTCAAACTGTTTGATTAACCAATGAGATCTTTTGATTTTTATGTTATTCATTCATACTGATCATACACATAATTTCTGAAGCAGTGTATTAAAAAATTGAGTACTCAGTTGTTTTGATATTTGTTGTTAGATTAAGTTTCTCTGAAAACTAATTACATTAAAAGAAAATTAAGAGTATCGAATCCGAGTGTTGGAATTGTTAATCACAGAATAAACAATGGTATTTGGTTCCACCTGTTTCAAAACATAGTTTAGCTGAAATGTTTTTCTCGTTATTCAAAAACTACTTCCAAACAATCTAGACATAGTTCTTGTGAAAATTAAAACAAACATTGATCTCTGATACAAAAGGCTATTGATTAGTATTTTATTGATGTTTAAATGCTTTGTATGTATACAGTTTGTACGTTATGTAAATTGCTTTAAATCAGAGATTCAGATCTAGGGCCGCTGCGGCCCTCCGTTGATTTCCTGGCGACTCGCCTCACCACCACGTTATTTTAATTTTAACAAGTCACGATAGGTAATTTTTATAAATTGCACATGCGCACAACACAGTAGTTGAGCCAGGTGTGGCACTCGGGCAGGCCACTGACAACGTTAAATACGCGACTTCAGGACAAAGATAAATTGATTACTCAATTCTACGGTCATATTTTGTCTTTTCAGTGCAAGTTAAATCTATTTTAAACCCAATTAAAGTCAGGCAATTAGTTGATTTTTCAAATTAAAAGAAAGTTTTTGAAAAATTTACTGCCAACTTCAAGACTGTTGAAAAGATTGATAATTTGATCGTCAGCCTTCCAGGATCGTTTCTCTGATTTTCAAAAGGTAAAACCGTTGCTAGATTTATTTAGCTTCCCTTTTGCCTGAAAATGCATCCAAATCAGTACAGCTTGAATTCATCGACATGCAAAACAATGAGAACCTTAGAATTCAATTTAATCAATACAATTCACTAAACTTCTATCGTTGTATCGATAAAACAATTCTAAATAGTTGCTAGATAACGCATTAAAGTGCGCAAGCCACTGGATCAACATCTATCTGAACAAACTTTTAGTCATGAATATTAACAAATCGAAAAATAGGAACCGCTTGACTAATAAAAATTTATAATCAATTTTTCGCTTGGCTACTACAAAAATAGAACCAAATATTAAATCAATGCAATGTTACGCATCAAATTAAATTATTTACTTTGATTATCTTTCTTTGTAACAATGTATGATAAATATAAATAAAATACATAACTTCCATGTTGTTATTGGGGTCGCGGTGGCCCGGTTGGAAGAGTAACGGACTAACAACCGGAGGGTTGCGAGTTCGAATCCAACCAAAAGACCGTCGTGTACAAAAGGGACTGGTGTACGTTAAATCTGTCATGGTATCAAATGTCTTCACGTTGGCGTGGTGTGGAAGTTTGGAGAGTGGGGTGTCAGCTCAGGTGTTGCCTCGTCATCTGACCGTGGTTCAAAATTACGTGGTGTTGTCCTCGGACCTTTCCCTTCGGGATTGTTCCCTGGCCGCCGTCAATAGCCCACTGTATTACTCTAGCGCGATGTTCATTAATTAGCAATTAGCATGTTTTTATTGGCGGTCCTCCCATAAGTCGCAGTGAATCTATGTGGCCCTTGTTCTTACCAAGTCTGCATCGTGCTTTAAACAAATGGAAATATGTGTTCATGCGTTTATCTCTTCCTGCCGTGATGACTAACTGTTGCACATTTCTTTCCAGCCTGTATCAAACATTTCTAACAGGAGGGATACCGTAGACATTTCTAATTACACCAAACACAATGGTTATGTAAGTAGTTTAAATAGAAATAATCTCAAACAGAGTGCCGGAGTGGCATTTGACCCAGATGATGACGTTTATCCTACAAAAGACACTAATTCCTCTCCTGTTGTGAAAACTCCTCAAAAACCTCTTCCTTGTGAAGGTAAATATCTATTTGTTGAGTCTTCTCCATTTAAGCGGTATTTTTAGTTTTAGTCGTGAAAACCAAAAGCATTGTTCTTTTCATGTAGCGTAGTTCTTACTTTAATTGGTTAATGACATTGGCATTGAAGGATCTGTCAAGCAATCAGAGCATAATCATTAGTAAAGAAAAGCAGATAAGCTTTATAGCTCTGGGTTTTTAAATTCTTGTATTGTATTATTTATTTTTGAAAGATAATGTAGAGTAAAGTAAAAGAAATGAATGCAGTTACGTTTTGTTGCATGTAAGTAAATAGAACAGGATGCTTTAAGTGCTGTTGTTATTCCTAAACAAGATATATAGCAATTGTAAGATAGGATGTGTAACAAATGAGACCGAAGCATCAAGTAAAATCTAGAATGCAAGATATTTTACTATTCATTCTGTGGCTAAGTGATGGATATTTTACTTGATTCGTAACTAAACGTTTTTACCTTTACTTGTATAATAAAAATTAACTAAATTTCTATGTTTAAATTTACTGATTTTTTAAAATTCTATACATTTACACAATGAATTATTATTTCCTCTTGGTACTGAATTTATAATACTAATTAACGGTATCTATAAAAGGAGAGATTTTCCAAATGGCTTGTAACTAAGTGGCTTCAACATGTTCTGAGCATGGAAGTTTGTAGCGACCCACTCTAAGATGTAGTCCAGTTAGACCTGAATTTATTCCGTTTTAAAAATGATTAAAAGTGTGAAGTTCAATTCCAAGAATAGGAAACTGTCGACATTGTATAAAACATGATCAGAATTTAAGGTCTTTTCTTTCTTTAACCAGAATTTAAATTCTGATTCGGAAGAACACTAAAAAATCAGATCAGAGTTCAACGGTCGATTTTACGCAAATAGGCAGTTTCCACTTGGCTGTCAACTCTGTTTATGTATATAATCTGTGTCTATATATTTTAAATAAAAACAATAAGTTCCTTTTCGAATGTGTTTAAATTCACAAAAACGTAACAAGTAGGCACAGTTGAAATATGAACTGGAAATGGATCACTTGTTTTAATTAGTTTTGTAGAGAACTCGGCAAGTGTTATAAAACATTTGTATCACTTTCCTTTCTGTGCTATTTTCATCGCCGTCATGAAAATAGATTACACAATTTTGCTGGGTCGGTTTTCTTATACAAAAATGATTGTTTTGCATAGTTTTCAATAAACAGTAAAGGTCTGAAAAAAATATTACAATTTTAGAGTAAGTTTCACTTTGTAAAACATTGAAGCCTAGTTTTTGGCACAGCTCTATTTATCTTTCCACAAGCCCATTTCAAACTTTTGAAAGTTTACGACTATAAATTTACATGAAAGTTAAGATAATCATTAATGAAGCCTTATTTGTTGAGAAGAAAGTGATTAGTCGTAAATTTGTATTACTTTGAACATATCTGCAGAAGCATGGCGATTGCAGAGTTTCACAGCACATTGATTGAAAACATTGATTAAATACACATCATACCAACCCTTAACTTGGTATGCGTTCTTGCTCTGTCATTGTTTCATTCCCAATTTTTATTCTGAAAGCATTTAGTTATTTTTATTTTATGGGAATAGAATGGATCTGTCTTTTATAAATAATAATTTGAAATCTAAAAATGATATGTTTATTTTCAAAACTTTCAGAGAAAAAAAAGCAAGAGAGTTCGCCAGTCGTACAAAGTGAAAGTAATTGCATCAGGTCAGTAGATCATCATCCATTACATTTCAATTTTCCAGTGCTAAAGTATTGAAAACGAAGAACTCACGAAAGAAATGCTTATCATGTAGTCATAAAGCATCAGATATTTTATATTAGCTTCTATAGCACTTAAATAAGTTTAATTGAGTTTTGCTAAGTACAAGCAGCATGTTTCGTTAAGTAGATATCTGGTAAATTTGATGTATTGATTTTTCATCTTGGACACTTTTTATTTTCGTCATTCATAGGTGTTTTTCTTCAGCTGATATGCTTTAAAATGAAAATCCTTCCCGATGACTCAAAATCACTATTAGTACCATTCAGATTGATTGCATAGGAATGTATTACGTAATTAAACAACTAACTACTTTCAGGGTTCCCTTATTAAGACTTAAAAAGCCTTAATATTTGAAATAAAAGAAAGTCCTAAAATATTTTGCAATGCGTGTGCAGTTCATAAAATGTTTCCTAATTGAAAACGTTTTGTGTCACAAGTATGCACCACACTAAATACTCAAATTTACGTAATCACTGCTTCCAGTGAAGAACGTCCAAATACTAAATGGTTTGCTAAGTTTCAATATACAATTGCATTGAAATGCACTTTATATATTAAAAGTGTAGGTATCATTTAGAACATTCAAGCTAAAAATTAAAATTTGTTTCAAAATATCAAAATAAAAGCGTAGAAATTACATTTCGATGAACTTTACTAAGAATGGAGCATTCTTTATTTGAAATATTCACTTTGTTCACAGAGATCACTGTTTCCTAAACATTTCACTCTTGTGAGGGACCCAGTCCCAAAATACTACCAATTGCTTGGCACAAAAAATGATTCGGAATTATTTTTCCCCATTGAGCATTTCAAGAACGAAAAGGGAGAACACCTATAAGAACCCACGAATGAGCGAAAAGAGGGGGAAATTACAATATTACTATGGTTACTTTTAAATCAGAACAGCAGATTTAAGATTTTAGTGTTACTCCCTTACGAAAAATTTCTATATAATCCCATAGAATTATGACCCGTTTTTCTATAAGCTCTATAAAGTAACCTCTATAGAATGTCTGTAGAAACATCTATAGAAGCTCATTTCTTGTTTCACGACTTTACTTTTCTATTCTCTATAAAATTATATAGAAATACATTTCTATAGAATCCGAGCTTTTTTCTATAGGGGCCACGGTAGCCTGGTTGGAAGAGTAACGAACGAATTTCGAATCCACCCAAAGACCGTGGTGTACGCGGGGACTGGTGCACGTTAAATCTGTCGTGGCCTCGAATGTCCTCACTTTGGTGTGGTATGGAAGTGTAGAGAGTAGGGTGCCAGCTCAGGTGATGCCTCGTCATCTGACCGTGATTCAAAATTACGTGGTTTTGTTCTCGAATCTTTCCTTTCTGGTTGGATCCAGGACTGTCGCCAATAGCCGGTTGTGTTGCTCTAGTACGAAGTTAATTAAATACCTACCTGCCTACGTTTTTTCTGTAGAATTTTTTCTATTGAAACGAAATTTCGTTTCTCTATAGAAATCTCTAGAGTTGTATGGAACTATAAAATTTTTTCGTAAGGACTGATGTGATAGAATTCCTATAATTTTGGTCAGATAGTGTCCCTTTCCTGTATTTGGATAAAGCTTGTCTTGGAGTGTTATGCGAATAAATGTCTGTAACTTATGATTTCATCACCAGAAACAATGTTCCTGAAAAGATGTGTGCTAAAACAGAGGAAGTGAATAATTTCCTGAAACAAGAGCCCAGGGACGTCAGGAAGCACCAGAGCCGCTCGGATGTCTCCAAAATGATCCCGTCGGTCCTGGAGGAAAAGTTTAGCTTAAAATCGGACTGGAAGAAAGTGCCTCTGGATCTGAGTACGTCTGAGTGCATTGGGAGAAGTTTTCATAACCCTGTTTACCTCTTGATGTCTGACGTACCATCAGGGAAGAAAATTGAGTCATACGAGAATTTTTTCCATCGAGAGAAACCCAAGTGCCTGAGGAGACAATCGAGTTTTGGAAAGAAAAGTAAGTTTTTCTTCATTTGCTTTAAAATGATTTCAATCCAGCCATTTATCGATGTGTAAGTTAAGGGTTTTTAACTTAAATCTAATGTGGGACCGTTGTGCCTCACTGGGTGTAATCAACTGCTCTGGCAATCTGAGTTGTAGGCGGTGCAAGTTCGATTCCATCCTGGTATATTTCTCTCTTCTGTCAATAAAACTCGTGTGTATGTCCATTTGATGTTGTCTGTTGGGGTTTTGTTCAGCCTGTCCAAATATAGCCCTTGCATCATAAAAAGCAACCAAACGGCCATAAATGTAACGATTTTACTTTGTCAATACTTATCTACTATGTCAGAAATTTGTCTTTGCCTCTTAGCGTCAGCTCTGCTTATGTCCAGAAAATTTGCTATCGATAATTTGTTTCCAAATTTTGTACTGGTTGCTTTTGGTTGTTCCTTTGAGTTCTCCATATTTAAGGAAAGCTAAAAGTCGTTCTTTTACAAGAATTTCGTCATTCAAGAAAGATGCAATCGAATTGGTTACTTTATAAGGAGCTCTTTTAGTAAACGTTAATTAACATTCTGATCATTAAGAACTGCATCCAGCCATTCTATATGCTGTAGTTTTCTGTGGTCACTAACCAATTTTAGCTTGACCAATTAAAAGCTTGGGATTCTTTCAAACAGTAGGCATTGGTCATGAGCCATAAAATATGTTGGGTATGAATTATATATTTCTTGAAAATCCTTATATATATCTGTACCCTAGCAATAAATAGTCATTCTATAAATATGCTTTTATCTCTATAATATATTGAGAGAAATAGTGGGATTGAGAGGATATATCTATATAAATATAAATAGAGGGAGAAAGATAGAGTGAGATTTAACAAAATTGGAGTTATGACTGCTGACCTCTAGAGTACAGATAAATAATGCCTAAATTAAAGATCAGCATAAAAATAACACTTTTAACCTTCCACATGATTTATTTTTTGTTGAAGGTTCCTAGCTGTGCACCTACTTAGTTTGGTTACTAAAGCAGTTATTAAATTCTATTCCATTTCACAATAAGCATACTGTAAAAAATGTCTAAAAATAATACAATACCTCAAATATATAAAATCTTGCATTAATGATTGAGTTCTTTTCCAAAATACTGTGGCTCAGAACTGATTATTCACCTACTTTATGATACTAGGTTGAATTTTCTATTTTGATTTAAAGTATGCATTTCTAGCATATTAAGACTGGAAATATAAGTATATTCTGTTCACCTTTTAAAATTAAACTGGTGTCATTTCTTAATTGGCCGCACAGTCTCTGTCCTGACTAGCTGAAGTCATTATGGAAAATGGAAAAACCCACCTGGTATCATTTAAGAATAGTTTGCTAACTAAACATTTGTGGTATACCTGATTTAAAAATGAGAAAAATAAAGTTTTCTATTCTTTAATTAGTTATGTTATTGGTTATCACAAGAATATGTATATATTGTCATTATATCTGGATTATTCTTGCCCCCAGGTGATTTGCAGAAACAAATCTTAGCCTGGTCCAACGATCATGAAGACAATCTTAAAGGAAGAACCATTCATAAATCAGCCTCCGTCCCAAATGCAGTGCTGAGGGATGACAACAAAATTCTCCTGAATGGTGTGAGTAAAACTCAAGACAAATATTCTGTGGACACGGTCGACAAATCTCAGTTGAAATCAAGCTTAAGTCAAGTGAGTATATTTGGATCTTGTTCGTGTTAATCAATTTGACTGCGTTAAATTTTAATTTTGTTTACTTTTATGCAAATAAGTCATTGAAATGCAGACTGAAATAAATCAATAGATTAGAGGTAAAATGTGGTACGAGTCGAAATGTAAATTGAAATAAATCCTATTTCACACACACATGAATTGCCAATCAAAACACAAAGGGTTTAATAGTTCCTCTGGCATTAGTTTACCATATCATTAAATTATAATAATATTGCAAGTACTGTGTTTTGGTTTGAATACTTTGTTTGCATCCTATTTTAAAAACTAAGTAAATTAAAATTAACATTTAAAAAATGGAAAATGAATGTGAATAGTAAAGTAATGGAAATGAATGTGAATAGTAAAGTAATGGAAATGAATATGAATAGTAAAGTAATGGAAATGAATAAGTAATGTAGTGCATTGAGTTCTGCAAAATGCATTAAAAGCTATTTCTGAATAACCTATTTAGAATATTATTATTTGAAATATTTTTGGTGTTACCTGTGTAAAACTGTTTAATGTGTGTTCTGCATAACTTAATTTTTATCTTTAAAATATAATTTTTGTAGCTTCTGAGTTCTATGTTCATTTCTACAAATTACTTTGCAAAAGAGAACCATCTAAAACTTTATCTACTGAGACTATGACTAAACATGGATACAGGTTTTTAATTACCTAAAATTATAATCTGGTGAATTGTTAGGATCATAATTATAAAGGATATAATTGAAAATAGCTTTCTATTGCTGATTTCTGTTCGCAAAATTGTATGTATTAGATCTGCTCATAAATTGGTTGTAACTATTACTTTTTATTTACTACATTAAAAGATCCACATGAGGCTTTCTTTTTAATTGCTTTTGGTAAGAATGTATTATGTTTCCTCTTCTCAGGTTCGTGGTGATCCTGATGGATGCAATTTGGATTCTCTTCCTTCGTCGTATTACACCTCGACTGCTGAATTCATTGGAGATCAGAACAATGAGGTAGTTCTATTTTCAGTTGTAACTACTTATAGTGACAATTAATTCCCCAATAAATCTCATTATAAATCTTACAGTAATCCGCAATGAGAACATGACTTTAAATTTGGTTTCGTTTGATCCAATTTACCTGTAAGAATATTAACTATCTTTGTATTTTTTCCAATTTACATGGCTTGTTTACCTGCTGCTTCACCTGCCAACGCATCCTTTTGCAATGTCCAACGTTAAATTCGGATTTGTAAGCAATTTCCTTTGCACATTTTTGTCTTCAAATCACATACGAGGTGATCTCTCAGCATAGAATTAAGCTGAATGCCAAAGTGACGAATTCAGAGAGACATCGAAGCTCAGCCATAAATTCCGAAACAGATTCATACTGACCTTGTTTTCACATGTAAAATTTGAATCTTGACAATATTTCCACTAGATCGAGGTGAAAAGTGGTTGTCGAATTTCCTTACGAATCTTAGGAAGATCGACATGAGAAACACACATTTAAAAATGCTGGGCATAACCACAAATTTTTTCAGACTTGCATAAATGATTTTATTATATATTAGCCAATTATTATACATACCAAATTATTATACCAAAGCTATGCTGGAAACAGAATACTTCTCTGTCTTCATGTTATCATACATCTGTCAAAATGCCCTGTAAGAATTTTATCACAAATGCAATCTTAATGCACTGATGATAACATTGGTTTTAATACCATTTTTCAAAATATTTTTTATTAGAAATAACATTTACAGGTTTTGGAAAGCCTTATTAAAATCCTATATATTTTGGAAGTGCCAAATGGAAAAGTTCTTAAACTGAATTTTCTTATAGAAGTCTCATTTTCTCCTACCCAAGTTTATTTTACATTTCTTTTCTAAATAAATCATTTTCTGAATGTTGCTTCTATATAAATGTTTAGATTAGCTTCACATTTTGTATCGAACTATCAATTATATTAATAAAGGAAATAAATTTTAGCAGGCTAAAAGTTTTTGTGATAAGGGTATCTTAGAGTAATAAAATACTATACTCTTGCACATTTAATTGCTTGAGTCGTAATGTCAATGCACATGAATTTTCAATTTGCATGAGCTGAATATTTATACACTGCTGGCCACCCAAATTGCAACACCAAGAAAGACAAGAGATATCACAACAAAATTTATTTAACATGTTGACCAAGTATCAAATGATTAAATTTATAGACTTCTGTGAAGTGTGGTTCCTGCCAAAATCAGTAGCCAGAGTAGCCGCCATTGTTGGAGATCACCGCTGCCACACGCCTCGGCATTGATTCAAAGAGACTTTGGATGTGTTCTTGGGGTACAGCAGACCAAGCAGCTTCCACACGTTGCCAAAGTTGATCTGGTGTGGCAGCTGGGGATGTATTCTGGGTCAATCGTTGAGCAACCATGGACCACATGTTTTCTATCGGCGAAAGATCCGGAGAGCGAGCTGGCCAGGGAAACAATTCAATCTGGCGATTGACGAAGAACCCTTGGACAATGCGTGCCACGTGTGGTCGCGCATTATCCTGTTGAAATATGGCTGTGGGCAAGCCCTGAAGGTAAGGAAGGACAACTGGCTCCAACACCTCGGAGATGTAGCGCTGGCTGTTTAAAGTACCGGCAATGCGTACTAGAGGAGTGCGAGAGTGATATCCAATACCACCCCATACAATAATACCCGGTGCAGGACCAGTGTGGCGGTGCATAACGCAGCTGTTCAGCATCCTCTCTCCACGGTGTCTCCAGACTCGAATCCGACCATCGTGGTGTTGCAGACAGAAGCGTGACTCGTCAGTAAAGACAATTTCATTCCATTCTGCCGTCCACATCCTTCTTTCATCGCACCATTGGCGGCGGAAACGTCTGTGGTTCTGCGTCAAGGGTAGACGAAGCAATGGACGTCTTGCGGACAGACCACTCTGCTGTAAACGGCGTCGAATGGTACGCGCAGACACTGGATGATGCGGTACAGACTGAATGTGCTGTGCTATGGTTCGTGATGTGGCTGAGCGATCCGTCACTGCCATACGCACAATATGCCTGTCATCACGTGAAGTGGTGCACTGAGGTGGATGCGATCGAACACGTCGGTCCGTCGTACCCTCCTGCATCCAACGATCACATATCCGCATTACAGTTGTTTGGTTTCGTCCAACACGACTACCGATTTCCCTGAAAGATAATCCACAATCTCGGTAGGCCACTATCCTTCCTCTGTCGAACTCGGATACGTGATCAAAAGATGATCGTTGTTTTCTACGAGGCATAATTGATCGTTTTTTTGAAAAAACCACAAGAAAAACACAATTGCCGTACTTGAAATCGTCGAAATCTCCAAGCCTTAAATAGCGCTTTGAAGTGGCGCCACAGGCGCGCGTGATGTGCGTCTGCGCTGAAATTCTAATCATTTGCTTATCTCACCTCCGCTAATGCATGTTGTAAATTTCATATTATTTGCATGCTTCCTTCAGGGTGTTGCATTTACGGTGGCCAGCAGTGTAGTTTAGCATTTTGTTTAGCACAACTGCTAATAAGAGAATAGTTTAAAGCTAGCAGCATAAGGTGTACATGTTCTAAAATAACACCATCTTTCTTACATTATTAATGTCGTATTAACAAAGATTATGCTAATATTCCTAAATTTGGTGAATATTCAATAACTTATGATATAATTGCTAAATTATAATCTTTACAATATAAATTATCACTTAAGAAATTAGGATAGACTTGATACTATTATCGTATTTACTCTTCTCACCTAGATTTAACATTTTGGAAAGGACTTTTATTGTTATTTCAAAGAAATCAGGAATACCAATAATGGTGATGTTATACTAAATTTGAAATTTATAGAGCTTGAATATTAAACTAAGCAATTTCTTACCTTGAAGTGCAATCCAGGTTGCTCTTTTGCTCACAAAACAAAAGACAAATTTTCACACTTAATAGATGAATACTATGATTTCTAAGATTGACCTTGGGACCAAGTAAGCTTAAATCTTTCTTCGTTTTGTATACTTCTTACTTCCAATCAATCGGTCTAGCGCTCAGGGTGCTGACTCCTGGATTGAATGGTTCCTGGTTCGAATCCGGAATTAAATTGTGGATGTTCATCCATCTAAAATGAATGTGTTGCCTCTATAAATGAGTACTGGATCAAGGTCACAAATTGAATTCTAGAATGCTTCCCTGCTAAAAAGTAAAGCGAGATGAATAAAATTATTTCTTAAATTACGACTCTTCGTGTTAGGTAGGATGTTTTTCACTTATTTTTGTTAAGACCAATCAAATTAAGGAATACATGAAGGTGTTTGCAAAAAGTTGAGGTTTTATTGCATTAAAGTTTGGCCATTTTTATAGATTAGTTGTTTCATTGACCTGTGCATTTTCTAGAGTGTCTTCTTAAAGAAGGGCTGGCTAGTGAAACAGGACGACTGTAAGTGGAACAAGTATTGGTTTGTGCTCCGGAACTCGGCCCTGACGTACTTCAGCGATCCAATTGCCGAAGACGCAGGAATCCTGGACGGATTTCTCGATCTGAGGAAAGTGAAAAATGTCTCTGAAGTGGAGAGTAGTAGCGGTTACACTTTCTGTGTGTTGGTAAGTACGTTCTAAAGAAAAAAATCCTCCTATAATGTAACTATTTATTGCAACGTATGAGTTAGGTTGCATGCAATTTATGAGAAGTTCCATCTAAACTTGTTACTATTTCACAGCCAGTATCTTGGTATAGTAGTTAAGTTAGTAACACAATAACTAAATAAACATTTTGAATGACTTTCACATGGTAAATTTGATTTCTTTTTTACATACATTAAAAATGTAAAGGATATTAATATAAAGTGATTGCTTCCAATTTTTTAAACTGGTCTCTAATCTAATGTGTAGTTGGCTTTTAAAGAGCCTATGTCCAGTAAAGTTGCGTTATAAACTGTCTTGTTATTTAAAATAAAAAAAATCTGTGTTCGTATTGGTTCATTTTACGCTGAGTGGTATTCTACCTAATTGTCCGTGTTTCCTTTCCGATTGGAACTTACATTACCAATTGATGTGTGAGCTCACAAATACCTTAAATTTTATTGTTTACATCTTTTCTGACAAGAATAGTGGTCTGTATTTTCAATACTATTTTAATCCTTTTTTAGGAGTGGAGTTATATCTTTGTCATCTCTAAGGTTTTCAAATTGCACTTGCATACGAGAGTTGACAGATGTGTCATTTCTTAATTTATAATATGCGTACTATGTTCTCTGGTAAACATAATAAGCTTTACCAATCATGTTATACTATAAAATCTTAAATTTATTTTGATTTGTAGAAAATAAAATTAAGAATTTTGAAAACATTTTGTAACTCCTGACTGAATACTGTCAAAGTTAATAGCATATAAAATTGTTTATTTAAAGTAAATCCTTTAAAGATCTTCCTATATAAATATGATTTTATAAACCTATATTGTAAAAGTTCTTATAAACTTTGCCTGATATATATGCACTAAGATGTTAAAAATGTTTCTAAAGTGATACTTTTTGTAGTAAGTAAATATAGTTTATAGCACATATCAGTTATAGTTTTAACCCTCCAAGTGGTTTGGGCGAGATATCTTGTCCATCAAGATCTGATCAATTTTGCTAATGACAAGATACCTCTTCAAGACAACTACCAGGAAGGTTACTTACTGTACCCTCGTCCTTACTACTCACCAGAGGTATAGAGCTCTCATTGGAGGATTGGGAAGAGAGGGGAAGTGAAATTTAATATGAAAAACTATTACATGCAACATAACATTTGAACACATACTATAAGTGTGTAAATGGACCAAAAAGTATTAATGGGCTAAGATTAAAATTAGAACATAACAGCAGAAACATGAACAGAATCCAACAAAGAAATTACACAACACAATATGAGGAATAGAATTCAGGGGCCTGGTGGCATACTGGGCAAAGTGATTTATGCGATAATTTTATTCGTCAAGTTTCTTAAAATTTATGTTATGGAGATTTACATGTGAAATTAACTTATAATGGTTAAGATTACACAGGGGCAATAAAACCGCAGGGTAAAGGCTAAATTATCTTTCAATTTAAATTCCCCAAACAAAAAGGAAAGTTAAATAATGTCCCTGAAAAGCAATCTCATTCCACTTTTCCTCCACAGATGAAGGATTTCTCCAAGCTCTACCTCTCAGCAGTCACGGCCAAGATCCGCAACAACTGGATTCGCGCCATACTCCAAGCAGCCAACTTGAAGATGGTGCTGGCCGACGACAGCTGCCCCAAGAAGAAACAGGAAGTGGACAAAGCTTCGGAAACCAGCAAAGACAAATCGGCTAGTCTCATGTATGTGAGGAACTCCGTCTCCAGCATCGACTCGGAGAAGAGCTCGTCTGGCTCCAGTTCCAAGACGATCGTGGAGGAGGAGGACCAGGACAAGCACAATTCCGTGGCCCTGCCCCCTTCTCCGCCCCTGGCACGGACGGCCATTTCACGAGTGAAAGAGCGGGCCAGGACTCGGTCCAATTCCAGGACCAGGAGCTCCAGGTTTCGATCGACTGAGATCAATGAGTCGGATCACAATTACCTGGCTGACAGCGACGACGGGACGACAGATCATTCGAGCTCGAGTTTGCTCAATACGGCAATTGTGCCTCTGAAAGAGAAAAAGTCTTCCAAAGTAAGAATGTGTTTGTTTCGTAAGCAAGAAATGATTGATTCAGATTGCTAATCCATTGGCTATCATAAATTCAAGGGCCGCGGTGGCCTGGTTGGAAGAGTAACGGGGCCTCAAATGTCCTCACGTTGGCGTGGTGTGGAAGTTTGGAGAGTGGGTTGCCAGCTCAGGTGTTGCCTCGTCATCTGACCGTGGTTCAAAATTACGTGGTGTCGTCTTCGAACCTTTCCCTTCGGGATTGATCCCGGACCGTCGTCAATAGCCCGTTGTGTTGCTCTAGGCGACCTTAATTAATATACCATTACCATTATTAATTCAAAAATGGTATGGAAGTCTTGAGGTGCATACATGTTGCCCTAGCATATTTTAGGGACCTCATCCACTTTTTAATTGCTCATATACTTTACTAAGTGTCTAAAGTTTTCCTAAACATTGAATTGCTATTATTAGTTTTCATTATGAAGTATAGTAGTTAAGAATTTTTTTATATATACAGGGTCTCCTCGACTTACGACCTAGTTCCGTTCCGACTGACAGGTCGTAAGTCGGATTTATATTTTTCAACACTATTTTCATTCAAACGGGTTATAAAAATTGTCCATAAAACACAAAAATTCAATCTATGTACGTATAATTATTGTACATAATGTGAAAAATACATAATATGTACTCTATTGTATCTTTATGACTACCAATCTTTCTTAATTTACTATTTTTATTTATTTATCTTTTGTAGTCGTAAGTGCGGATGGTCGTAAGTCGCATAGGTCGTAAGCCGAGGAGGTGTATAGTGTTAAATTTCTAGTTTATTGAAAGTGACATGAGTTGGAATTAATAAAGATCAACACTGACTAATGAGACACTAATTACTATAATAGGTAAAAAATGTGTTATCTCAAAAATTAGATATATAACATTTTAATATCTATATACAAATAGCGCATCACTATAAAACATCAATATCGAAAGTTTAAAACTCATAAAAGTAGGGGAAATTCGTTAACTACCTTATCCTTTTTTGCTTGGCCCTAATGTAGGAAAAATCGTTGATATACCAGCAAACCGTTTTATGTTAATTGAATTTGGTACTTTGTTATTAAGTTGTTTCATTTATATATAATTCATTTAATATTCTTATTAGGGATTTTATTTTCTTTCCGCTAAAATTACTCCGTTTGGGGATTTTTATATCGATGAAACTGTTATGAAATTCTTCCAAACTTTATACGCCTATTTATTATAGTTTCAGGTATTCAAAAAAAAATGTAAATAATTTTCATGAAGAATCGCTCCTGCTAACCCATTTTGACCATGACCCCGCGCGAAGCTCTGGTCGCCGGTTGGCATGATTTCTCAACTCCAAATGATCATAAACAAAAATTTTAATGTCAGTGAACATTATATACATGTAGATATCGTTTGACGAACGAAAGATTTTTAAATAATATTTGGGGAAACTCATTTTTGTCAAATCTAAAATAATCGATTTAACTAAAAAAAAGTGAGCTTTTTATAAAATATAAAAACAACGTAACATCGCTTCTATGGCTCATCAAACGATAAAAGGATGTTTGCACAGCATGCAGTAAAAATTTCAAGTTGATCAATCCAATAATTTTATAGATATCCGCACGACACTGATTCTACATCTGCGCTGGTCTCTTAATGGCTTATAACTGGTCCTACTTTGCGAATTTCGACTTGAAATTCGGCACACCTGATCTTAAGACTAAAAATAAAATTATGTAAAAGTACAAAATCGATTTGTTTCGCCATAAAAAGAAAATCCCCTAAAGTATGTAGCGTTCACATTTTTATCAAATTAAAATAATTAATTTTTATGTAAAATACTACATAAAAATAAAACTACATTTTCTTATGCAACTCCTGTGAATGTCTTTTTAATAATATTACTGTTATGTGGGACTCTTTCACTGACAGCAATTTTGCAATTAATTTTTTGCAGGATTCTCCATCCAAATATTCCGAAGAGAAAAATAGACCAGAGAGACGACGTAGCTTCAAATTAGATTCAATATCCTTCCAAGATGGTAGGAAAAAAGTCACAGATATCAAAGATAAATTAGAAGATTCCTCTTGGACCATATGGTTAGACATATCAAAGTTCTGCAAAGAAGTGGAGTCTAAACTCGATGATCTCGAAGAAAAGAGCCCGAAAAATGGGCCCCACCTGTCCGGTGACCAAAAGAAAGAAATGGGAAATCTAGTGAGTAGCCTCGGGCGTGTAGAAGATCGACTCCACAAAGTTCAATCGGAACTCGAGAAAGCAAAAGTTACCTTACTCCTCAACAGCAAAGACAACGATTTGGGCTTGAGCATGAGCAAAGCGTTCGGTTGCCATTCGCTCAAGCAAGAGGTCTCGCGACTGAGCGGCATCTCCTCGCAGAACGTGCTTCTCGCTCAACAGCTGAACAAAGTCCGGGAGGAGAACAGGCGGTTGAAGTCCGAAGTGAAGCAGGCCCAATCTTCGTCCGACGAGTTCGAGCTGCACTGCATATCTCTGAAGCAGGCCTGCGAACAGACGGAGAAGCTCCACAAGTCACACATGGAGCTGATGGTGGCCAGGGTGGACGATCTGACCAACAAGTTGCTGAACTCCGAGAAGAACGTGCGGCAGCTGAGGCAACGCGTGATGAAGCTCGAGCAGAGGCAGGAGAGGAGAAGGAGCTCTTTGAAGGGGAAGGAAGCTCTTAGTTTGTCGAAGGAGTACGAGGCGAAGCTCACGGAGCTGGAACAGAAGATAGGTGTCTTGAAGAACACCGAAGGGTCTCAGGGAGAGTCTGAAGCGAGTAAGGAGTCGCAGAGCTTGCTCATGAGGCTTCACAATCTCGACAGGAAGGTGAAGGACGTGACGGAAACTGTCACCGCTTGTTCAGAAGAAGTGACGGTCATAGAGGAGATTCCCAAACCCAAAATCCGTCTTCAGGTGAATCTGAATGAGAATGCTGCCTCTCACGACACCAGTGAAAATTGGAACTCGCTGTCTCTGTCCGCTAGCATGACGGACCTGTCCACGACGGATAAAGATGGAGTCTGTGATGATGACCCTCTGTCTATGACCTTTGCGGACTGTTTGGAAAGTTTGGGTCATAAGGTGTCCTCCTTGATTTCTTGGCTGAAGACATCGTTGCAGTTGCTGTATGCGCAAGGCCACATGAATCCATTCCAATCTTCGAAAATGAACCTTATCAGCAGTGAAGCCAGTGAAGAGTTGAGCAAATTAGTGCGAACATTAGATCATGTTACGGGTAAAAACGACGAAGCTTCTTTTGTACCTCAAAGCATCTCTTGTATAGTTGGTAAATTATTGTATAATATTATTCTGCTGCAGGAAATTACAAATATTATTTTTAAAATGAGTGACTTTGATAAGTACAAGACTGCTGTGTTGGTGCAGCATTTGAATAGAGTCAAGCAAACAATCACAGGCATCGAGCAATATATTCAACAGAAATCCAATCCTGTCCATACAAATGTACAGAAAACTAGTTTGTGCAATATTGTTGCATGTCTTCTATTTCACAGGAGCTCATCCGAAGAAATCGCGCAGGTTTCAGACGTGGAGGTCCTATTCGAGGAAGTCGATAGTCAGCGGAAGAAGATATCTTCCGTTTTATCAGAATTCAAAGAAAAATTTATCGAGAGGTTTTGCACCACCATTCTAGAACTCTCTGAAGATTCCGTGTGCGACAAAGTAGGTTCTCAAAAGCCTTTAGATCAAAAGAATGATCTGAAGCCCCTGGGTCAGAAGCAGTTTCTCTCCCACATTAGTCATATCATCTCGCAGGTGTCCCAGTCATTTATTGCTCACATATCCAAGTCACTCAACGAGGTCTACTTCCTGTGTTCGAGCTTCCAGTACAGCGAGAAGTGGACGGAGTACATATGTAAATTACTGCAGCAGGAACTGAGCCTGCTGTCTTCCGAAATCAAAAGCATCTGCATTAAGCACTTGGAAAACAATTTCTTCTCCAGCAGCAAGTGCGGCGTCCTCGTGGAATACATGCACTGCTCGATCTCCGAGCTGGCTCAGATCGTGTCCATCATCACGGTGGTGGACGGTACCGTCATCCTGATCAAGGACGCCATCTACAGCAGCAACGACAAGGCGAAAGCCTCCATCCAAAACAACCTGCTGTGCAGCACGGACAAGGAGGCCCTCAACGTCTTCCACGAGAACCTGCAGTTCCGGACCATGAGCATCATGTCCAACCTACCCCTTTACCGGTTCCCCAACGCCTTCTTCAGCCTGTGCAACCCCAACGAGCTGAACGTGGCCCACCGGAGTGTCTCTAGTCTCTTGTGCTTCAAGCAGAAGTGGAAGTCGGCAGTGGAAAGCGAGCGCAAGGACTACCGGGTGCAACTGGAGCGCCTGTCCTCCAAGCTAGCCACGCTGCAGGAGGAGCAGAGGCGGCGCCTGGAAGAAGGCTGCCGTTCGTGCACGGAGCTGCGGCAGGAGGTGAGCTACCTGCAGGCGGAGCTGGACGAGAGCCGGGCTGTGGCGAGGACGGGCAGCCTGTGCGAGAAGTGCCGGAACCTGAGGCTGGAAATCCAGCACTTGATGGAGCAGCACGACACTGATTTGGCCGTGGTGCAGAAGCTGGAGGAGCAAGAGCGGACATGGAAAGAGCATATTCAAGAAGTTGTGCGAGAGAAGGTAAGATCTCTAATTCAGCTCTATTGATTATGTCAAAATTTCCATTTGTTCCTTGTCGATAATCCCCTCGAGGGGCACATCTTTAGGTGTGTATGGGCGATCCCATGGATGTCGTGACCCATGGGGTTTACTGCCTCTGGTAAACATGAGGATTGCGACCCCAGATTGCCCAAGCGATCTCTATACCTTCTGCTCTATCCTTTTCACATTTACTTGACATTATCTGTCCAGTGTTTGGCGCAGCTTGGCCAAATATAGTCCTTGCGCCTTACAATTCAAAACCAACCAACCCTTATCAATAACATTCAATTTAACCAAATACGATGAAATTGTTTGTTAGAAAATTATTAGGTTAAATTTTAAAAAATTGAAGTCACTTCTGTAGTTATTGCTAAATGCTGATTTCATAAGATCCTGATGCCCTCTGGAGCACATCTCCTAGGTGTGTACGGGCTTCACGGACCCGAGGTATTCATATAGTAAATATAGGGGTCGCGTGCCCTGGATACCCAAGCGATCTTTTTCTGCTTTCATCTCATTCCCCAGTCCCTCCTTTTTCCCCTTTCATGAAATTTTTTACTTGATCTTGTCTTCTGTTTGGCCAAATACGGCCCTTGTACCATAAAATGCCATAACAACCAACCATGATTCTGACATTAATACTTATTTGTTACAGGAAAAACAGTTTAGTGAAGAAAAGCAAAAACTGGAAAAGGAACTGCAAGTTGCTCAAAATAGTTTGAAGAAAATAGAGGTATGTAATCTCTTATAGAAACAGTAATTGTTTTTATTTCCTATATTTTAAGGAGATATTTAGAAAAGCAATTGCATTTTTATTTGCTGTTTGTAGCAAATGGAAAGCAAATCCTTTTTAATTTGCCGATTTCGTAGCAATGAATTGCAATACACAAAATTTAAAATTAAAGAAATTAATTTGCATTTACATTTTTTGTTGATCAAAGTAAACAGTAAAAATTGAGTTGTAAATTTTCTCTCCAAAATGGTAAATATCTAAATATGGTGTAATGTTCTAGAGGCTATACACATTGCATAATAGCAAATTTGATCATATAGGCTAAGTATGAGAATTAATACATTCACTCATACTAATTTACTTATCATTATTGCACTTTATGTCATGGAAATTATTCAGTGCTTTGAATTATTAAATATGAATAAAAATTCATCTGTAGGTACTAAACTCGCATATATTTATGTTATTTAATTTCAATTAAAAAGTTAAGTCTGAATCAATAAATTGCCATATTACTGATAACTAAACTTCAAGTGGAAAGTACTGAGGCATGCCTTATTCAAATAAAAATATTCAAGAAAAAAATTTCCTGTTTTAAAGTTGACATTTTAGGAACAAATATTGTGTTCATATGCCTATAAATAATGTGGATTTTATATACTATGTGCATGGCATGCAATAAGTTGAAAGGTACTTGTTTAAAAAATTTAAATGTTTATGTAATTTTCTGAATATTGCAGATCATTAATATTGCAGATCATTTAATATTGCAGCATCACTATGATGAAGAAATTCGAAGCCTTCAACATGAGTATGAAAATAAACTTCAGCAGAAGAATGAAAACTTAAGGGAAGACATCAAACTCAGGTACTCGGATGAAATGGAACAGCTTAAGGTAAGTAATAAGAACGCTAGCGGACAAAAGTTTTCAAATTGCCCATCAGAGTTGTGCGAAAATTCAAAAATCTCTTTTTGCCATTTATAACTTCCCATCTTAAAATATTGCTGACACAAAATCAACAAATATTGGTGGGTTCATGGATGGATGTTGCCGAATCCACTTGGAGCCATAATTAACTCACGTAAAAATGACTGTAGAGTAGCAAACCAAAACGAAGTTTTATGATACAATGTAACTTTCAGGGTAGGGTAGTTTTTGTGACTTTCAAAATTAACAGCATGAAACAAATTAACTTGATTCAGAAGCTGCCATTTGAAGGCTCTCAGTCTATCTAAAATTATAAGCGTTTTATAATGGGAAAATAAATATTTCTTCAGAATTCTGAAAATAACTTATTTAAATTTATATTTCACTGCAATATATCTACAATATGTACTATGATGGAACTTAATTTTAAAAGAAAAACCGTATTCATTCTACTTTTACAATATTAAAACTATGACACAGGCTTCGTACCTAACAGTTTTTTGTTATGTATGCATGCAGTATATTTTTTCTTAAAAGATCTAATTTAGGTTTCTCAAATATAGTAATATAATTGAAAACAACAGGCCAGGAAATTTTATCAAGTTAAACAGCCACAAGCCACTTTTTGCTACCATTTTCCGACCTTGAGGACTAGGAGTATCTTTTAAAGCAAAATCGTCTCCTATTTTCAATATTTTGGCTACTTTTTTTAATTCACCAAAGGTCAACGAAAATTTAGTCTCTTTTTTAACAAAAGAGGACAGGAAAAATAGTTTTCGGATTTTTCTTAAAGGGAGAATTTTCCAAGGGATGCCAATTTCGAAGTTTGGACATCCAGCCATGACAACTAAAAATCATCGGAATCTGGTTGCTAGATCGTCGTGAAAACCATATTAAGAAAATATTCAGTTTTTAATTTTAAAATTTAAACTTGGCAAGACCTTCAATGTCTGTTTCATACTTAATTTGCACATTTTGTGTTTTACCCAATTCATTTTGCATATTAGCAACTGAAATTGCTACTAAAATAGGGTTTGAGGATACTATTTTCTACCAATTTTTAAAACTTAAGTTATTTTAAAGCTGTGGCAGTTAAATCACTTAACCGTTATGTCCTATTTCACCTGTTTCATAAATGAGATGATCATTGTCTGTTCTAGTCGTTGTGTGAGAAAGGTTTGGCTGCTATGGACGCTTCTCACAAAAAGATAGTGTCAGAGCTAGAGCAGCGGCACCAAAAAGAGTTGGAGGACATAATGGCAGACAGAGAAAAGGCTTTGGCAGATGAAGCGCATGCAACAGCCATAGGTATGTATACAAATCAAAGTGCTTATCTTTTACAAATGGATGGCATAAATAATTACTGCATTCATTTTCATTGTTCTTTCAATTTTTGGTTCAAATTGATAGATATCTTGATTCAGTTTAAAATATAAAAGGTATGTGTTTTAGAAAGCTAATGATCTCAAATTTAATACTTTGTCTGGAAATATACAGGGGTTGGAAAACTTGTTGACTTACACAAAGTTTCAAATTCTTTGTGAAATAATAATCCTTTAATTTTATATTATTTTTCTCTGCAATTTAATGCATTGTTTTTATTGGGGCTAGAATATATTGCTGTTTATTGAAATGAGATCAAATTATTTTTGCATACATAGTAGAGCATCACCTTGAATCCAAATGAGAACTGAATTCAGTTTATACTTTTCTACTCCAAAAAGGATGATACTTTTGTGCCATTGTATTTCAAAACAGCTGAAGCTCTTATACATAACTGTGCTTGAAATGGTATTGGAAATGTGCTGAAAACTGAATGTGTTTTCTAAAGAGAATAAGAACTTTACTGTTCTAAATTAACATTCTGTATAACTATATAGAATGTTAATTCTGTATAGCTATTCAGAATAGTGTACAGAAAGTAGTAGAAACGAGTTTCACATTTTTCATGTTTTCAGATTTATTAATAATAAAAATATATTAATGAATTGTGTACTTTAAAGCTTATATAATATATATATATATATATACACAAATATGATTTTCCATTTAAGTACCATGAATACCAAGACCCACTGCCCTAAATGATTATTTGTTTAACCAACTCATAATTACCATTTTCACTTCTGGCACTGAATGATAAAATTAAAGCCAAGCTTCACTTAAATGCCGATTCTAGGGACACATTTATCTGTCCCCTAATTTAAAGAATAGACTCATTCAAAGTCACCTGACTAAAATTCCAACTTGTGGAAGCTGGACTTCAGCAACGAACATTTTGTTTTATTAAAGTAACTGCTGTAAAAACATTCTTGTTCTATGTCCGTTGAATATTTTAGTATCAGTTTCTCATTCAGTAAATTTTTGCAGCATTAGAAGCAGTCCGAAAGGCCCATTCTGAAGAGCTGCAGAAGCAAATTCAAAAGTTCAAGGACGAGTTTGTACTTAAAATGAACAAAAGATTTGAGACTGAAGCCTTCAGAAAATGTTACGAGTAAGTATAAGTTCTAAATCAATGCATTTCATGAAAATTATATATATATATATATATATATAGATCTCGAGTAATTAAATAATCCCCTAAACTCTCTGAATATTTTTTCAAACATTTTCTCTTAAATTAATAATTAAATATATATAATCAAAAAATTCAAATAAGCAAAACATTTAAAAAGTAAAAAATGCAAACTAGTAAAAAGCTAAGAAACCGGGATATAAACATTAGTCAAACAGAAGTCAGAACTGTCCATGTATGCACGCCGAAGCCGCAGACAGCATGGCAAGAAAATAATTCAATTAAAGAAAACCAAAGGGACATTTTAAGATTAAGATTAATTTTTAATTTTAAGATTTAATTTCTTAAAATTCCCCTTTGGTTTTAAAAGTGTATGATAAAAAGGGAGTGTTTCTTTGGGTTAAAATGCCTTTATTCCCTACACAGTAAATCATTTCATCCATATGCATTTAAACTCAAAAGATATCAGGAGTGGCTATTGTGTTTCATTGGAATTCACTACTGGCATAACAGCATTCAAAATCTTAAATGCTACAGACCAATGTAACGTGGCCATGATTAAGTCTTCTAAAATTATTTAAACTCATTCAGCTTTCAAGAATGTAAATTTCAACTATCATATTTAGAGGAATTTAAATTGGGTAGTTAAATAATAACTTGTCTTAGGGGGGGGGTTTCTCATAACTCTAAAACTACCGAATGGAAATCGAATTTAAATGAGTTAACCAGAATATTCCAGGAATGGTTTTAGGCTATATTTGAATCACTTGACTATGTTTTGTGAAAGTTAAAGTAGAATTCTTATGTATGGCGAAAATTGAAAAGCTAGATTTTTAATTGATTCACTGTGAATGACAAATTTGATAATTTTAAATTTTTAACAAATTTGCATTTTATATATAGGTCAGATTTATCCAACATAAAATATGAAATACTGTCCATGACTGAAAAGTACTCTGTCAAATGTCTAGAAAATGCAACTTTGCATGAAAAATTAGAAATTATGAATCAACAATTGAAATCCACAACAACTCAGGTGAGTTATTTAATTATTCGTATCCTGTTATATATACATGGAAATTTCATTTGTTTTTTTAAGTATCAGAAATGTACAAATAATTATATTTAAATGCAAAATCTTTATATTCATATATACAATCAAACAATTTAAGACATTTACCACATGTTGATATTGAATGAAAAAGATTTTGTTTTATTGTTTCATTATGTTAATTTACACTGGTTCATTTACATATGTAAGATTTTAGTCAATCTAATTCAAATAATCCAATTAAAATCCACAACAATTAGTTTCTTTCTTTAGACTTTGTATGCTTCAAAAAGTTCCTATAGCACATTTTTTATTTAGGTTCAACTACTTGGAACCTTTAGCATAGTAGATTATATTAGCTACAAGAGGGGGTGTTTAAAATTTGTAGTTCAGTAAACTACTTTTTATAATTCAGGTTAATTATTTCCTCCTTTCTTTAACCGTTTCGAGCCTAATGGGAATATACGTCCCAGAGATTAGATTGGGTAAATAAATCCCACTTTTGAATGGGTTTTTACGTTTTCAGTGTTCTTAAGGAATTAGGGAATAAAAATATGACTCAAGAAACCTGGCAATACTTTCAGATTGCAAATGGCGGGCTTATGGTTTTGAGCACACCCATTCATTCTGATGAATGAGTGACCGTGGTTCGGAAACAAAAGGATGGTACAAAATTAGACGTTAGTTGCCCAGAAGCCATTTCCCACTACAATATGTACATGAATGTAGTTGACTACTGTGATGAAATGGCTACTTTTTAGGGTCATGGCAGAAAATCAGACAAGTGGTGGAAAAAGATTTTTAGTTATGATTTGTGTTGTGAATGCATGGATTACGAAGTATGATGTGGAACATAAAACAGAACCGGTATTATCATTCATGGTCCCCTTAGCTGAGCAACTAATAAATGTTGGAAGGGAGAAAGCAAACACAAAATGAACGCGAAAGTGTGGTTGTCCGTCAAAAAGAGCAAAATCTACTAAATTAAACTACTTTTCAGAGTTAAATTTTAATCATGCAAAAGTCGGGGCGAAAGGGTTAAGTTGCTTAGCAATAATTATATCGAATATGTTGTTTTCACTAAAGGATTGCAATTTAATAAATCACCGAGTTAACGAAATTCATATTCCCATATTACAGAAAAGTCAACCTCACATACTTGATCTTTCCACTAAAATGTCTAAAAAATTTCTCTATATTATGTAATGCATTATGACAGTATGTTCATATTAATCTCATAGGTTGTGGAATTGTTGGCAAAAAATCAACAACTCCAAGCTCGCTTGACTTCTGACGGAATACAGAAACAAGAAGAGTCTATAATTTAATCAACTCGTGCATGACTTCATTCATGAAGGTAATAATTTGCTCAAGTGGTTGTTTTTTAATAGATTGATTACCCTAGTGTTACATACGCCCCAACTAAGAACACTTTATAACTAACCAGTGGTAACTCATGCAAGCAAATGAAAAGTACGAATTTGATAATAGTCCTTGATGGTAATGGTTTGAAATACTTTTGTCTTTGAAGAAACACAAAAATTTTTCTCAATTTACGATTTAAAAGTTTTGTTGCTTGTATTGGCTTTTAGTACTAAAAAAGTGGTTTTAAAAATTCTTAATAAAAACAATAACATAAATTGTTCAATGAATGACTCAAGCACATGGCACAAAACTCGCCTTAAAACTAAAATTATGCAATACGTTGTGTTAATTGGCAAATGAAGGGATGGCTGACATGAGATGTGACTTTGGTTTTTAAGAGAAAGCAACCAAGGCATAGAAATTTATCAGTTCAGAAGTATGTATGCCAATTTTAGCTATGGCACAGAAGAGACAAATATATGCATTTTACATCCATTTCTCACTGATTATTCTAGTCATTATTGAAGATAGAAGTCATTGTCAAGAAATTACCTACTTTAACATTTTTTTTTTAATATCTGTCAATTTTTTTTGAAAGGTGTATAATGCTGACATTAAAAGCCTATGTTAAATAAATCCCAAACATAGTAATAATTTTGACATAACAATGTCATTTAAATATTCAGATATTTCAACTGTGTAATTGCCTAGACTTGATAACACTTTTCTTATCACTACAGCAAAAATGCTGTTACAATCATGGAAGTTAAACTGACCCTTGTAATGAAATTGTATGAAGAATGAGTAATGTTAATAAATTTGAAGACTAATGGCAATTATTTGTAAAAGAATAGTTATATATATAGAGAGAAGATAAAACATTCCCATTGAGTAAAAAAAATATTTTATCGCATTGCTTACTGATCCCAAGGGAAATTCAGCTGTTTTCATGCCTGTACAGATTTGAAAAATGAGCTCTTATAGAAAATGAATGCAAATACATAAGTTCAGGGTACTTAAAAAATATAAAAAACTAAATTATGAGCAAAAATGTTTTGATTTTCACTTGATAAAATTTTCTTAATGCTTGCAGCAACCCTAAGAAAATAAAATAACTTTTTATCTAGTAATCTATCTAATTTGACACTCATTTTTGTATATAGAAAATATACAAAAATGAGTGTCAAACTCAAAGTTTGAAATGTAGTATAAGTAAAGAAATTCATAAGAAAATTAATTGCTGAAGAGAAAGCTTATCCAGGCTAACGTAATTTCAGTATGCAAATCATGCGGTTAGAAGACTAAAATAATAAGTAGCAGCAATAAAACGCAATTATAAATTCTTTTAAATAAGAGCGATAGTGGTATAATTGTAGCGAGAAAAAATTAAAAAATGAAGACATCTGCAGATATTTATGAATTTCAATTTTTCCAATGCCCATAAAAATAACTTAATGTTTAATGTTAGAGAATATTGCATTTGAAATTGAATTTGAAACGGATTTTGTGCTTGTTTTTCAGCTACAAGAAACCAAAATAAAAAGTCTTGACTTTTAGGCAGTTTTTTGACATCACAAAAGCTATCATACTTATTTCTAAAATAGTACCAAATATCCTAAAATGATAGCATTTGCCATACTTTCCATCATAAATTGAGCCCCTCTCTGTGATCCTAAAAAATAAGTTTTATCCTCTGAATTTGTCGAATTGCTCAATTTTATTTAATTTGAGTTCAATTGCCAATTTGCAAATTATTAATTCCACAGCATTACTTAGCCTTCTTTGTAGATTAGGGTAGGACTGAATTTAATTAAAAAAAACAACCACTTCGAATCATGAGGTGCAAATAAATCCCAAACAATACTTCTTACTAAATGCATTTAAGTTTGCATGGAAAAACAGTTGTCATCCAAATAAAATTGTATATAGAAAAATCTACAGCTTTATTAAATAATGTGTTGCTTGTTTATGAATTAGGATGCAATACAAGTTCATTGGACGTAATCCTATTAAATTATTTAGTCTAACTTCCATTTCATATTGGTTCAAATTTCTCTACAAGCCTCATGGATATTCCTATTTTATTTCCCTAAAAGCTTTTGAACACTTCAAAGTTCTTTCATAGAACCCATTTTAAACTTGAGGCCGTCATGACCCAGTGGGTATGTCCATTGCGCCAGCAATCTTCGAGTTGTAGGCGGCACAGGTTCGAATCTTGTCAGGTGCATTCCACCCTGGATGTATTTCTCTTTTGTGTCAGTAAAACTTTCATTGTGTGTGTATATCTAGTACTTGATATTTGTCTTGTGTCTGGCACAGCATGGTCTTTGTGCCATAAAACCCCCAAAACCAACCATTGTTAAATAGAGGTTCGATTGTTTTAAATACTTTTACTAGCACATCAAAGTTATAAAACATTAATGATTTTTCTAGGATCCTTGCCAAGCAGATGGTACAGTAGATGGCCTACCAAGCAGTTAGTTTGGTCTGTTACACCTACAAAGGAGAAGATCCGTGTATATTCTATCATACAGATTCATTGTACTTAAATCCATCTATATGAATACTAAAGAGAATTTATTGACACCACACGTTATGCATCTTACCACTCATGTTGCCATTTGTAGATAGCTGTCATAGTGTACAATTAAGTTTATAGAAGTTTATGTATACAATTTGTAATCAAAACTCTACTCAATGACAATCTTCATGAAGGTGGGATGACAAAAGTACATTGTCCATCAATCACTTGCACTAGATAGAACTCAGGGTTATTTCAATGCTGTTCAGATATGTATTTTTTGTCACTGTAAAAATTGGAATTTGTGCATATTTCGTTGTATTAGAGTAAATGTATTTGAAAAGGATATTTGATAAATTAGACTAAAGGCCCCAATAGCTGGGACTTGCTTACACTTAAGATTTGACTTAAAAAGTTTTTTGTAATAGTTTAGAGTTAAGTCTTTCATAAATGTTTTATTCAGAGTTTTCTTTCTAAGCATATATAATTAAAAACAGTGTTTTACGTCCTTGTCAGGTACTGTTAGGTTTTTATCAGTGCGCTCAAATGTCTGCATTGTTGGCTTTAGAGCTTACAATTAATCGAGACTGCTACTTCTGTTTTGTAAAGCGTTTTATTGCAATGCAGTCTTGGTTTTTGCAATCCTTTAAACACGTTCACGCTTAGGAAATCCGTTGACACTTTTGCATTTATCCGTGTAGACTAACTGTAATATAGTGTACAGTCAGAATATGCATCAGCAATAACTTACAAAGCTAGCAATAATAAAGGGATTTATTTTTGTAGTTGAAATTTGTGTCCTATAAAAATACTTTATGGTTGTTATGAGCAAATTGTTGTCATAGTTGTATATTTTATAAATTAAATCTTATAAATTTAGAATCTGTACATAGATAATAAGTACAAAGTTATAAATAAAGCTTATTCTTATGAAGAATTTTGTTCTCTATTTCTACCCAAAAACTGCATATCTTCCAGTGTTTGTTTAAAATACACATTTCTCAACATTTGTGGCAATTGAAATGAGGCCATAGAAAATTGGATTGGGACAAAACTTGTAGCAACTATCCAAATATTGATTTGTCTATTGGCAACTGTTTTATGAAGATAGCTGTCTGGAGCATTGTATGCTGACCCTCATTTCAATACTGGTGATTTTGATATACATTTTGAGAATCCAAAATATCTACATGAATTCTTCAATTTATATTACATACTACACAACAATAAAACCATATAACATTTATACAGGAACAGTCCTTTGAACAAAAGATTTTTATTTTCTTTAAATGAAAGCAATCTCGTCAACAAAATGTTGATGCTAAAACAAGATCCTCAGTTTGTTGCAATTTAGAAAATTTGTATGTAGCAAGAATAAGTTGTACAAGACATATATCAGGTAACCAAGAAAGTTAATGCCATTTCTAGGCTTTGTCAAGCTGTACATGCACTCACTCTAATTAAGTTTAGATATATAGGCTTAAATGAAAGGTTATTTTAAAGAATTTATAGGTATATAACACATACAGAAATGAATCACTTAAAGTTTTCGAAAAGTAATCTCAGTATGACTGTCAAAGTTGATTATTTGGGCTTGTTTACCTTAAGAATTCAAATTGGGCACCAGTGCTTCGAAGAAAGGTCACTTGAAAAATATCCCACATTTCATGAAGAGAATGTGAGATCGAAAGTAATTCCAGAAATTTTAATCTGTTAATGAGACTTGGCAATACTCCCATCAAGACCCCTGAAGGACTATTAAGTCAAACTTCTCAAAACTTGCAAGATAGTTTAATGTGAGTGATGAAACCATCTACAGTGTAATAGTACTAAGAGAGGCAGACGTCGGCTATAGCAGAGCAAAAGTACTTTGCAATGCTCATCTGAGATAAAAGGATTTCCTTTGTTCTTTAAGGTTTATTCAATAAACGTTTTGTGGAGTTTTAAGTATTCTTTTCTTTTGTCGAAAAGAACTACACATGGAATGTTACGCCATCCATACCCCTTTGCATCGGCTTGGAAAAACAAGGAAACTTAGTGCAAGTGATTTCCTCATGAACACAGAAATGCCATGCTTGAACCATTTAGGAATCCCATATTGGCATACAATGAAGAGTGGATACAATACATCACAAAACTTTCTCACTATTGGTTGTCATTAAAAGATTCAAAGCCATTGACAGCAAAACTCAGTATCCAGAAACTAAAGATGCTCCTTTGTGTTTGGTGGATCACTGAAAGGATTGTTAACTTTGAGCTTCTGCCAAATGAGGAAACCATTGCATGTAAAGTCTACTGAGCAGTTGCATTGACCCAGAAGCTGCCTACACTGGTTAACAGAAAGGGAGTTATCTTCCACCAGGACAATGCCAGACCACACAGCAAGAGTAACCATGGAAATGATTTGACTGTGCTGGGAACTTCTACCTCACCCCCATATTTCCAGACATCTCGTCTTCGGACTATCATCTTTTCTAGGCAATAGACAACTGTTTACGAAATCAGCTAATCAGAAACAGACTAGATGTCAAAAGGGAGTTGAAGCAATATTTTGATACCCAAGAAAACTTAAAAAGCAATAGAAAAGTTGTTAAATCGTTGGGTAGGTATAATTAACGTCGCACTGCAGCAACACACCGGGCTATTGGCGATGGTCCGGGATGAAACCCGAAGTTAAATTATTGGGAAAAGATAATAGAAGCCAAATATAACTACTTTTCTGAATAAAGTATAGTTTGATCCACTTTGTATATCATTTATCTCTATGGATTGAAATGGCAAACTTGTTTACCTGTTTATATAAGTGTTTCTATATTTAACATTCTCTAGGTGGCAATGAAGTGGGATTGGCAATCAATGCTTAGTGGAAGGAACATGCAATTTGTGCTGCAAAAAGAAATTGCCATTTTCTTGTAGGTGCTACTAGAAGTTTTCCCAATCCAGTTAGCGATGATCAGGGCAACTCAAATGTATATAAGCATACAGGGTTCCTATACAGCCCTTAAAAAGACCCGATTTTTCATTTTAGTTTTTAAAGGCCCATAGAAAGCCTTAATTTTTGCTGAAAGTAATTAAATATTTTACAAAGCCTTAGTTTTTACAATATATAAATTTAACTTGTATACTTAATTTGCCCATTTAATTTGATTTGCATAAAAAATGCAGATCAATAACACTCAATCCTAGCACATGTGAAAATCTCCATACTGTATTCATGGGTTAATCTATTACAATCTATGTGAAAAATAGTCTTATAAAGGCCCTAATTTTCTTTCATTTCAAGAGTGGGGATTTTGGTGTATGAAATGCACACTTGCAGAAACAACCCTGATTCGTGGGCTTAGGGGGTCCCACGAAAAATTATTTTGTGGAAGTATGTTTTAGAAAATCTTTTTGCTTAAGTTTAAGGTTTTAAAATTTTTTAATTCATTGTTATTGACAATGAATAAAAAAATTTGTGCAAGTAGATAATTTATGGAAAAAATCCAGATTGAGATGCAGTAATAAATTGCAAGACACTTGCACTATAATGGGAACACTGGCTTCGGTAAAGCATCTAGAGTGAACATTTTTTCTTCTCAATACAGTAATCTCTCGACATAGTGCTTCTTGGGAGTCGAGAAAAAGTATGATATAGCAAGAGCTGGAAGAATTTGAGATATAAAAAAATGAGAAACGCCTAAAAATAGTTTTAGATTAAATACTACTGTTACGACCCCTGTTGACAGAGGGCACTGCACGAGCCCTTGTAATCACTTCACCTCTTGTAATTATACCAGAAATCCGGGTATATTGAGCGATCCAGCGAGTGCACTCCCCGTGGAGACAATAAAATTGTTGAGTTTACATGAAGTGTCGTTTATAGTCCTAACACTACTCATGTTTGAGTAACAAGCTCTCGAACCTCACAACTACTTTAAACATTAGAATATTTGAAAATTGTAATAAAAATTAAGCAGATGCTTAATAGTAATGTAATTTATGTATTTTTAGTTTCCTTAATTTGGTTGGATTGATTTAAGTTTTGAACACAATGGAAGTACTAATTAGATTTTTACTGCTTTCCACAAACTAAAATTTATATGGAGTCATAAAACAGCTAAATACCTGTCATTGATGAGTTATAGTAAAATGATTAATACTATACTTTCATTCCTTTTAAGTTAACATGACAGAACAAAATCATTTAGCTTTACAATACATTGGTTTTATTAGTATAAAAGGTGTTAGAAATGACAGTACATTTTACAAATACTGTAAAAGCAGAAATGCAGATAATTATTAAATGAAGGGATGGTACGTTTAAGAAATATACTTTTAGGATGATAAAATAAGATGATGATGTTTATTCACATTGTTAATGGCTGTTCAAGGATATAAAACAGATTCAATAAGCCTTCTCAACGCAGGTCTAATCTGGGGTGGTGCCATCTCCATGGCACTTTTTTTTTCCTGAAAACAAACAAAAGATAATTATGTCTAGTCCTAATAAAAATAGATTACCATACATATGAATTGTAAATAACCATTCGTCTGCTTAGAGCAGAAACTCATTAACTGAGAAAAAAAACATTTTTCACTGTACAACCAACTGTTTGAAGACTATTAGTTAAATGAATAATTAAAGTATTTTGATACAGTTAATCTTTTAAACACATAATACGAAAATGTATTTCTTATCACAAAGATAAGAATTTGATCTCCACGAAATGCCAGTTAATGAGTTTCTGTTCTATGCTGAGGATATTAATGCAGTCAATCCGATTTCAAGAAATATTCTTTCTCAAGTGCATAAAATAAATGAATAAAATGTGTTGTGGCACATTTATGCTTGGAATTTATCCACTCATTTGTTTTGCTTAAATTTTGTGGCTTTTAAACTTGGAATGTCATATTTAATGTGAGATTGTATATTCAGATATGATAAATGTAAAATACACTTAATGAAAATATCTATTGCTAAAAGGATATGTATGTGGAGTTAAATTATTTCAGTTTCATGCATGTTTATGACCGATTCCTGCACTCAAGTTTCACATACCTGATTATTTCAAACAGAAAAGCAAATATCAGTACAGTCAAACCTCTAGATGGAGAGTACTGATGGAGCAAAGGTTTTTGTTCATTAACCAGGTAGGTATTTCAATTAACGTCACACTGGAGCAACACAACGGGCTATCGTTCATTAACCAGGAGTGTCCGTTATTAGTTCTGTATATAGAGATGAATTTGCCTCACATAAGAAATTTAAAACAGCATGTGTATCATCCATAAAAATGCAACAGTATAATTAATTACAATTAAAGATACATGATTTAACCATCTGAACATCAAAAGATTTTCAAGTAGTACAGTATTGCTTTTCCTCACAAAACACACATGTTGACATCGATCCAATGACACATCCATCAGTTGAAAGAATCCAAGGAAAGATTCTATTAGGCAAGAAGGTTAAAACTTGTTAAGTAAAGTAGAGAAGACTTAAGGTTGCTGAACCCATATCAATAACCAGATTTTTTTATAGTGATAGTTTCCAAGGAAGACTTGATCAAAGTTTTGGAAGTAGAAACTTAAAGATAAATCTTTTTAAGGTGGCTTCTGATGGGCATCTTAACAGGTTTAAGTGTGCTTAATTGGATTTATTAACACTTAAAATTAAAATCTTGTGCAGAATTAACATATAAATTACGGAATATATAGGAACTCAAAAAATAGTAAAAGTTGGGATTTTTGTATGTATCATACAGGTCAAGCTACATCACTTCTGAAACAGGGTTTGTAATATCCAGCTCTTAATTTTACTCTAACTAGATACGTTTTAAAATATATTCACATTAGTGTGGCCCTGATCTTAGAAGTTACAAAACAAACTTTTGTTCAAGACTGAGATAGAATGTAATATATGTGTGCACTAAGCATGCTATAACAGTAAGCTCTCGTTGTATCTCTCATTTGGCTATATCACTACTCTTACTTGTCTCCCGATAAATTTTCGGCAACATTGTGGCTCAGTGGGTTTGACCACTGTGCTAGCAGCTTGCAAGTTGTAGGCGGCATAGGTTCGATTCCATCCTGGGTGTATTTCTCTTATGTGTCAGTATAATTTTCCTTGTGTGTGTCTATTACTTGACATTGTCATGTGTTTGACACAGCATGGCCAAATATGGGTCTTGCACCATAAAACTCAATCCAACCAAACTATATGATAGATTTTCAATTTGCAAACAGATGTAATCTCAATCTATTTCTTTAGAATTGGGAGTTCAATGTCACACTTGTGCTTCAAGCAGTTTTCTAAATTGAATTGGTGAAAAAAAGATTTGTTTAACTCGAAAATGTGAATGAGAAAGCCCTTCTGGTTTCAAAAATATTTTACTTTATTATTTTAAAAGGTTCAAGCATTAGTTTTGGGTTCAACTTAGTCTTACATAATTTAAAAAATGCAAAACTTAATGCATAATATGCGTCTTTAAATGTGTAATGAGTAAGTTTTATGGCTTACTGTCATATATTTAACTTTTTTTCTTGTACCCCAAGAAGCGTGATATTAAGGGGGTTTAGTACTTCAACATAGTCAATAAGGACTGGAATAAGCTTTGTATAAACAACAGAAAACAATCTAAAATACAACTATTAAAGTAGCTATTTTTATTGGCATTAGAATTCAGGTGAAATTTAATACTTAGTAACGGATAAAAATATAACTACCTTATTCAGTGAATCTGTACTGGCCCCAGCTTCTATCAATAATTTGGCTGCTTCTATTCTTTCTTCTTCACATGCCAAATGGCTGAAAAATAAATTGCTAAATAAAAGTTCTTTCAACAGATTGTTCAAAAATTTAATTTGGGTTGCTTGAGTCAACACAAGACTTTGGAATAAACTTTGCAAGAAAGGTTGACTGTTTGGGGTTCCCAATCAAAATGAGTATGAGTGATAATAATGTTTTTTATGCAAGGGCACCATTTTATTTTTGGACTAACTTTTAAATAAAACATTGAAAACAATCTTTTACTTTCTGTTTACTCAATTAACAACAATTGGTAGTTTGGAGGAAACATTATTAGACCTTTATTTAGAATGCTAATACAAATGCAGTTACTGTCAATTAAGAATGATATTGTGTCATGTTACAAAATTTCTTTCTACCTGAAATTGATAGACAAGATTTACAGTGCACATGATTTCAACAAAATGGGCAACATGTCATACAGTTTGCAAATATGCAAATTCTACTTTTATGCATTTCCTGGCCGAATAAAATCTGATGATATCAATTGGCCCTCTTATTTCCCCAATTTGACCTGGCTACTTAAAGGAACGAGTCTATGCTAACAAGCTATGCAATGATTCAACATCTTAACCAAAGACATTGAGCAAATTACTCCAGAAATGTACTCAATTGTGATGGAAAAGTGTGATCAAAAGAGCCCATATTTGCAATGGCCTTAGGCGGTTATTTGGCAGTGTCCTAATATGAGCACTTCCATAATACTATCATTAATTTAGCACACAATATGCAAAAAAAATTTAATTACAAATGTTTTACTTTAAAGTTATTCTAAAATAAATACATAAAAACACAAGCTTGCAATTTCAAAAATTTAACAATTTTTGTTACTACAAGGTAGTTTTTGTTTGATTTTTGTCATTGACTGAACCTATTTTTAGCATAGCAAAATGTTTGCCAAAATCGACAGGATGCACCTTTATTTAGACATTCAAAAAATAATAAACAAAGAAATAGTATAGCATGTATCTATCACAATATGTGGAAACGAAAGGCGTGTGTTTTTGTTAGGAATCCATTTTACCATATTGGGGATTAATCCTAGTCTACTCTTTACATATTTTAAGAATCCCCACTCTTTAAACAAAAGAAAAAAATTAGGGTCTTTTTATGACTTTTTAAAGTTATTTTTCATTTTTATGCTACTTATCACGTAGGTTTCCATAGACTGAGTGCACATGTGAAGGAAGTTTCATGAGTGCTGCGAAAAAGGTTTTAAAACATCAATTTTACCAGATATGAATGTCATCAATTTTTAATAATGATCTTAGACAAGTATTGTTGAATCATGTTAAGGACTTTTTCAGCAAAACTAAGGCTTTTTAAAAGTTCTTTAGCACTAAAACGAAAAATCAGGCCTTATAGAGGTTTTTCAAAGACCCTTAGGAACCTGATTTATAGCACATGAAATGAAAACAATCGACTTCTTAATCTTAATTTAACTTTTTTATTATATTTAGAAGGTTTAAATTGTTCTGATCATCATACATATTTATGCAGAGAAAATCTTGATTGATTTAAAATCGCTGGCCAAACAGAAAGTTCAACCAATGATTCTTTCATGCTGAAGAATTTGGTGATCTTGTATTAGTGTATTCATTTCTAAAGCATACCTGTCAACTTCCAAAAAACAATCCAGAAGAATTTTAGAGGCATAAAAAACAATGCCGAAATTCAAAACTAACACAACAAATTGAAGTTATTGATAAAGTCTTTCACAATGAGTGAAATCTATATTTCCCCAAGACGACTTGCCCAAAGTAAATTTTTTGGCAACTCCCCAATCTGATTAAAGTATTGTCGAATTTGGTGTCATTTGGGAATTTAAAACATTGAAAAGAAAAATATACAAAACTTGAGAAACTCTTATGGTTTGACGGAAGAATTCCAGTAGGTAGGTATCTTAATTAACTTGACACTGGAGCAACACAACGGGCTTTTGGCGATGGTGAGGGATCAATCTCAAAGGAAAAGATCGAGGATAACACATAATTTTGAACCACGGTCAGATGACGAGTTCACACCCGAGCTGGCACCCCTCTCTAAACTTCCACAACATGCCAATGTGAGGACATTTGAGGCAATGACAGATTTAATGTGCACCAGCCCCCATATACACAACAGTCTGGTTGGATTCGAACTTGCAACCCCCCTGTTGTTAATTCGTTACTCTTACAACCTGGCTACCATGGCCCGGAAGAATTCCAGATAATCCAGAAGAATTGGCAAGTGTGATGAAGTACTTTTGATTTATTTTAGCATATTGATCTGTTTAGAAAGCATCAAAGGATGAATTACTCACAGGGGAGTGTTGAACACGCAATCCTTGGCATTGAGGTCTAGTTGATTGCTGTATTCTTCAAGGAACACCTTCATGATTTTGATGTTCCCTTTGGATGCAGCTCTATGAAGAGGAGTGCTGCCCATGTGATCAGCTGCATTGATATTAGCGTGGTTTGCGAGTAAAATACGGGCAATCTAAAAAAAGAAAAATACGTTGGAAAATTGCTTTTCTGAACACATCTAAATTACACCACAGAAAGTAGATATTTTAAAGTTTGGTTACTTAAAGAATGTACTGGACTTTAAGTTGGTTATTATGTAGAATTATGGTTTCTCAAATGCAGGAAATATGAGCTAGTCATTACTTTTTTAATCATATTACACATTATACGTTTAAATACATGGCAAATCTTGATTGGGTTATACATAAAATCTGTTTTTATGAGCACATGATGTTGATCAAATACAGTCCTAAAAACATGGAATGAAATATCCAAATATTTTGTCAAGTAATTCTATCTTAAATTGTACAAGATAAATTTTATTGTGATAACTATGAATGGAAAACAGTTGAGTCTCAGATGACTTAATCAATATAAGGGCAATTAAAAATTATTTGCCTTAATTGGGCTAATACACCAAGTAAACAGATGCATCAAAATAAAGACAAATAAAAATTTCCATTTACTTGTTTTTCATTAAAACTCTTCATCCATTTATTTCTTCATGCATAATTTTATCTACTATATTCACCTCTTTATGAATGATCACATTGGTTTATTAAGGTTTGTGGCTCTATGAACATTTTTGATTGGTTTTTGGGTTTCATGGCCCAAGTGCCATTTTAGGCCAAGCTGTACCAAATGCAAGACAGACAACTTCAAGTAAAAAATGTTGCGGAAGGGAAAAGGGGATAGAATAATGGGATGAAAGCAGAAAAGATAACTGGGTATCTCGGGAGCGCAACCTCTAAGTTTACTAAAGACAGTAAACCCCATGGGTAAAGAAAAGATCACGAGTACCTCAGGTTCGTGAAGCCCATACACACCTAAAGATGTGCCCCTGAGGGCATGATCATTTCTGGTTACACAAAGACTAATAAGACGAACTAACAATTTAAAGTTGGTACAACAGTTAACTAGAAATGATACTCAATGTTGAAATAAACAATCAGATTTCAACTACAGACGGTACACATGAGTAGATGGTTTGATTTGTTGGGGTTTTATGGTGTAAGGGCCAAATTTAACCATGCTGCACCAAACACAAGACATACAATATCAAATAATAAACACACACAATGAAAGTTTTACTGCCACAAGAGAGAAACACACCAGTAGAATGAACAAGTATCTTTGAACCAAACTTTTGCCTTTGGTGAGCTAGTTTAAAACCTCAGTAAGGTGAGCAGGATCTGGCCCCACAGGAACCTCTCACTTAAAATGGCTTCAGAACACTATGAACATACATGCCATGATTGGATTCAACCCCACAGCCTGTTGAACCAAAAGTTAGAGAGCTAAACACTCATCTTTCAGACTGTCAAATCACATTAAGTCTTATTGGTTTTATACAATCATTATTTGAAAAAAGATTAGATTATCAATACCTTATCAGAACATAATCAAATTAGTTATCAAATGCATTTAAAAATAAGGGAAAATGTTACCTGTATCGAATAAGAGAATGGTTACTTAAATTTAGCTTTTTAAATGGTTTAGTAAAAAGTAACGAGATTTAAATTAAATCGATACTTTTAAAAGAACTGCCTCCTAGATTGAATATTAACTTAAACCAATCTAAATACAAGAATGGTCAATCATTTTCAATAGATGGTATTGTATAATTAAAGAGCTAATTTTATAGATAATCACAAATAACATTTACCCTAAAGATGCTAAGGGTTGTATTCTACATTATAATTTATTAAATTTAAAGTAGAACAGGTAAATTTTGTCATAGAAAGATTTGTTTTAGGTTTAAAAAAAAACTTAGTTATTGGGGTGTAGAACAATCATACTGTGAATATTATATCTAAAAACATTTTTGCAACTATTTAATGCTTTTTGGGAAACTTTTTGTAACTTATTCTTCATACATCAAAGAGAAATGCTCAGTGAATGAAGAGAAAATCATATTTGCACTATGAGCTCATATAGTATAGACAAAGCTTTTCTATCTTGCTGATGATTTATAAGAGCGTAACGTCCCTAGCAACAAGCTCAGGATCAGAGGTTAAGACCACTGACCTAATCCTGAAACATGTGTGGATGGTCTTCCCTGGTGGTGTAATTGCCATCCAGATGTGTTTTTAGGGCCCCCAGTGTGTGTGGTTGAACTGTCTCTCAGTGAAACTGGCGAGACAAGAGGAGCTGAGGAGAGGTGCTCGTTTGAGCAGGCCTTTTGAGTCAATCCCATTTTTCCCTGTTTGCAGCACCCACCATCAAGGGACACAAATCCCTGATTGTATAGTGTAGATACTAGATGTTTAAAAGAAATAGTGTGTTTATTGGCACACCACTAGGCCAACTACATTACAGCAACCTCGGTAAAATTCATGACTGGAGTGAAGTCGTAATAGCTGTAGGGGAACCTGGGGCTCGATTACCACCTTTAAAAACTTAATTATAGCATGTCTGAACATTTATTTACTGTTTTCTAGAGTGAACCTTATATCAATAACCATGTTAGAATCAAACAAGTTTCAGAGTCTGTGGGCAATGCCTTTGCACAGATAACCCAAAAAGCAGATAATTGCAGCAGCAAAGCTCATGGTGTTAATCTTAAATGTAGATGGTTGATGTATAGAAACAACTGAAGATGTGGTACTTAATATGGAAGCAATAACATCTGTAACAGATGCAATTAAACCAAACAGAAAAAGATATTTATAATTATAGAAAGCAAAAACTGCAACTGTGATGACAAGCATGAGCAAATAATTGGCAACACTATAGGTATGGCATTAAAGCAAGGATTAGAAAAAGTATGCATGTTACGGTCATGTGTGACGGATCTGTAAATTACTGGAATGTTGTATATGCCACTTAGACCTTTATGCAGTTCAATGATGTTGATTTTAGAATGGTTTCATGTAGCAATGAAGATAGAAAATATCACCTTACCAGAACTTCAAGAAAAGCTATTGAATGTGAAATAGTTTTTAAGGAGAGGTAAGGTAGACAAAGCACTGGAGAGATTAAATCAGTTAATCTCCATGGCAAAAGATGAAAAGCATATGGATAAATAAATTATATATAATTAACAATAAAGATAGAATTGTTAATTATATGAAGAATACTAACAATTGAATTTTGTATTTACTAGCAATTTAGCTGAGTCTATAGTTGAAAGTTTAATTAATTGATCCCATGGATTTATTGGTGGAGAACCAAGAGGCAGATTCTCTCAAGATTTTAAGGACCTGGTCTAACATTTTCTAGACCAGAGGATAAACAAAAACAAACTCTTTCTCAAACAGGCCTAATTTCAAGTATTTCCAACCCTTACATACAGAGAAGATGTCAAAATTAACCCAAAATATTTTGTGCAATGAATGCACTGGTCCCCCATATGTATGAAATTCAGGATCTGCTGATGGACAGATTTGTGAGGGATACCTGTGGCCAAGGACAAGCTTGCCAGTTGTCACTGCCATCCCCATCAATGTTATCTCAAGTGAGTGAAGTAGGGAAGCAAATGATTTTTCAGTTGAAAAAAGATCATTCTTGGGATGTTACTGTGTTGGCAAATTTTTAATTCATTTGTATCAAATAACGCACATTCATTTTTATCATCAGATTTTATTAAAGTAAAAAGAAAACTTAAGGTTTGATTTAAATATTTTTTTATAAAATTCAAGCTGATTTAAATCAGCACACTATAAATTAAGCTCAAATTTGTATGCAAATAATGCATTATTTGCATACAAATAATGCATAATGCAATGCAGAATACCTGCAATGAAGGTTTTATTTCTTGCATCTAATGATGACAGAGTGTTAAAATTATTTCATCTCTTAATGTAAGTTAGTTTTGGATTTAGTTAAAACAGCAAATGGAAATACATTTACAGCTGTATTATTTTCATAATGCTAACACTTTTAGACCAATTTTTTTTGGTTAATGATTTTTAAATTATGAAATTAGTTTCCATAATGTGGAGACAAAATACAGATGTTAAAATGACTGAAAAATTATTGGATTCATAGTTGTAAGCCTTATGAAAAATGAGAAACCATTCATCAAGCAAAGGTAGGTGGAATAAGCATTAGAGGAAAATTTAAAATCTACATATACAGTTGATTATAAACCATGAATTCTAATCACCTAATCATTTAATAATGAATTCAAGTACATTTTATTTTGCATTTTATATTTATCTCTTATGAGATACTTACATCTTCTCTATTTTTTGAAGCAGCATAATGCAAGGCAGACTGTCCAGTTTGGTTCATGGCATTGACGTCGGCTCCTCTACTAATTAAAGCTGACACAATGTCACCACAGCCAACAGAGGAAGCAATCATCAAGGGAGTCCAATTAGACTGCAAGGGGGAAAGTTTAAAGCAATTAATTACTATGGTTCATAACATATAAAAAAACGTTTCTAAAATCATTAACTTTTAAAATTATAGTTATCATAGTATTTATTAGTAATAAATACCAAATATATAAGTAATGTTGCACTCGATGTTTAATTAAGAAATATTCTCTTTAAAAATGTATTTCTTCAGATTTTAAAGCCAACCCATCAAAAAATCTTGACACAAATGATATGCAGAATGTAATGCAAAAAATGCTGTGAGAGGTATGGCTAATTTTACACCCAACAAAAGTTGTTATTATTAGGTTGATGCAAAAGTTCATCCCGGTGTTTTGACAAAAATTGAAGAAAAATTTTATTTACTCAAAATTACAATATAGTATGTTCAGTTCTGTTTGATGACCTTTCTTCATCTCTCCGGTAGCTGCACAATCCTGCTCTCATAGTTCTCAGGTTTTTGGCTAAAGAACTGATCCAGGTGACGAAATTTTCTGAACCAATTATGGCACATGAAATTATCAATGACACCCTCACCATACACAACACATAGGGTCAGATGGGGTAAAGTGGATATAAAAACAGTGTTTTCAATTTCAAGTAGAATTTAGCAATGACAAGTTTTAAAAAAGTGGCGTTTCTTTGCATTATATGTACATTGCGTTCACATTCAAAAACATACTGCATGTTTTTTCTTCATATTTAAACCTATATTTTTAGTTAAATGGCTATTTTTATACCCTTGTTCTTATACCCACTTTAACTCATGGTATGGGGTAAAGTGGGTAGCAGGTGGAGAAAGTGGGTAATTCATAGAAGTTATAAAATCATATTAAATGGTGACAAAATTATTAACACATAATAATTGATAAATGTATCAAAAGAACAATTTTTGTTGAAAGAGCTACTATTAAATTAACTCTTTGTTCAATGAGCTACTATTTTAGTGGCCTTCTAAATGTCAAACTTATAATGCAAAACAATACTTATGAATGCTAAAGATGTACTTGAGTTATGTTTGAGTGTTCATTTCACTATAAATGACAGTAAAAAATATTACACAAAAATATAAAACATGAATTATTCAAAATTCATGAAACCATTATGTTAACATGAATTTTGGAAGATATAAAGGTTAAATATCAAAATAATCCATGCTTATCAAATGTAGGTTTTGTGACAATGTATGCATAATAAATGCTTCCAATATCTATTATGCCAACGTCCCTCTTTTTCTAGAAAATATACCATCAATTAACTCTAGATTTTTTAAGAAAGAATGAATCTTTCCTGACTTTGTTACTTGCTCAATGAATTGTACTGATTTTTTGAACCTACATATTAACCAAGAACCTTGCTTAATATTGCTACTGTCAATTTTGCTCTATAGTTCTTCAATATTTTCTTCTGGTTCCGTATATTTATTTTCAGTAAGAGCCTGAGCTGATATTCTCAAGTGTTTTTTATTAGACCTATCTTATGTTTCTTGAAATAAATGCTTTAGGATACTAGAGCCTCTGTTAATACCTCACTTATTTCTCTCTGAACCCTTTTCCTTTTTCTCAATGAATTCTGAGCATCATTTCTAAGATCAGCAAACATAGGAGTGGAGAGGGTTGCTAATATGGCTAATTTCAAGTTTTTAACTGAAAACAATAATTTTAACTGGCATGTAAGTTGCTTAAACACTATGTTATTCCCTGTGAAGCTTGATTCCCTTCATTTTGTGACAAGCTTACAACACATATTGAACTTCATTCTGGAAAATTAAGGCCTTTCCTATCCTTCAAATTCTGTGTTCCACAACCTATCAATTTAAGGTATATATATCGACTTTCCTAAAATTCTTTCACAACATGGTCAATTTTGACATGGTCAATGATTCACATAACCATTTCAAGAGACAAATGTGACCTTAAAAACGTTTTGCAAGTCGGTTTTCCCTGTGTCATGATAATGAAATTCCCCATTCCATGTTATTTTCAGTGGCGCAAAACTTCAAAATCTAAGGGCTGTAAGGCACGACTTATAATTGGGGTAACCATAATATATATTATACCTATACATATATATATATATATATAATTGAAAAATTTCCCCCTTGGAGATTTTATATATGAACTGTGCTGGCAGTCAAAACTGGATAAATCATCCAAGTTCAGATAAGAAACAATATCAAGAAAGAAAACTTTATATTATGATACAGCACACTGAGAAAAATAAAAGATACCTCCAAAAAATTATGCATGACAAAACTCTAACAAAACTTATTTGTAATAATTGTTATTGCAAACTTCTCTTGGATTGAGAATGAGAAAATACCTTTGAAAGTATCTATTTTTGAAAACTTAGTAATAAACAGTTACACAGGAAACACATGTACAGCACAGACAACGAATAAATCAAATGAAATCCATAAAATCAAAATGAACCTTCCTTTTCATGTAAGCAATAGCAAAAAAACAGCTTTTAAAATAATTTGGGAGTTATAAATACACTTAAGAAAATGTAGTGCAAAAAGTTAAATAAAATTAGTTAAGTATCAAGGTGTGTTTGGGTGAAAAGGATATAGTCCAGCTCAACCAGTCTACAATGTTCATTCTACTAATCCTATGCTAAAAGGGTAGGTAGGACTGGTCGCACTGGAGCAACACAATAGGCTATAGCTAACGGTCTGGGATCAAACCCAAAGTGAAAGATCTGAGGACAACACCATGTAATTTTGAACCATGGTCAGATGACGAGGTCACACCTGAGATGGCACGCCAATCTCCAAACTCTCACACCATGCCAATGTGAGGACATCTGAGGCCACGGCAGATTTAATATGAACCAGACCCCCTTGTATACGATGGTCTTTGGTTGGATTCAAACTATAAAATCCGTTACTCTTCCAACCGGGCTACAGTGGCCCTCCTACGTTAAAGGGCATAAAAACTTACGTCATCTGCTTCATCTACAGGAGACCCTTGTTGTAATAGGTAGTTAACAATATTCTTCTGGCTTCCAGATGCAGCCCAATGCAAAGGCATACGTCCAGACTGAAAACAAAAACAGATTTAGATTGACATAAATAAACATTATAGAAAAGCACAGGGAAACATAAAAACACCTTTATCAAAACAATATGAAAAAATGCATGTATCATCATTTTTTGCAATACAAGGGTCAATAAGACAGGAATCTACTTGAAAATGAATGACCTAAAAAAGTAGTAGTTTAAAAGTAGAAATCAACAATTACAGGGTTCCCATGCTTCAAGCAAAAGAAAAATGAGGACTACAATTCACATAGATCGTAATAGATTAATCTATGAATGCAGAGTTGAAGAAACAGGTGAGTTTCTACCCACAGTTTTGTGACTCCTCAGAAGGTTGACATGAGAGTCTACCTTTTTACGGTAGAATATAACATATTATCAGTTACAATATACACATTGGGGTGCAGTTTCTTGAAAAATTTTGGGGACATGCTTGTGCAGATCACTAGGCAGATTGAATTTGTCCAAACCACCTTAATTGAGCTTGGAAAATTGGTTGGTTGTTTTGGGGTTTTATGGCGCAAGGGCCATATTTGGCCATGCTGCACCAGACACAAGACATACAATATCAAGTAATAGACATCCACACACAATGCAATGAAATCGGAAAATTGTAGGTTACACCTATGTGAATTTGATTGGTTAAATTAATCAAATGAGTATTATCATTCTGACAGGATTGAACTCAGCTGAAATATGTGCACAAATCACCCTGTTTAGAGGATCTCAAGTGTCATGTTTACACCTGTAAACACTGGATGAATTCATTGCCCATTTCGTGGCTGGCATTGTCAATTTTTGAGACCCCAAGCATACTTATGTATTATACTTGTCCAGTAAATAACCATATGGGAAAACACAGGATACAGACACATCTTTAACACTTAATTTACCCCCAAACAATTATCAAACACTTAGTCCTCATAAAATACCTAACTTCAAATTTAAAATCAAACTTTTGCCTAAAAACACAGTATTTGATGAATTTGATCAATTACTGGAACACATGCAGTTTTGTTCTACTAGAGTTTGACCACAATGTTTGACTTAAAAATTAATTTAGATTTCAAACATGAATATCCAAAGTAAGGGATGTTTACCTAAATGCCCAACTTCGATACAGCTGTATTATGTCTCGCTTGGTGGCAATGCTCTTGGCATGATTTTTGGTCCATTAGCCTATTTCCAACTATTTCTGCTAATTATTTTCCGACAAAAAAAACATGCTTTTCAAAGTTTTGTATTTTTTCCTATTAATTACTTTCTGCTAAAGCTAATTCTTTGCTGCTTAAAAAAACCGATTTTTTCTAAGAATTCTTTCCTTGGCGACATAAAAAGTGCACCAAAAAAGTGTCAAGAGCATTGCCACCTAACGAGGCGTATAATACAGCTGTACCCCAACTTCTGTCCAAAACAATGGAATTTATATAAATTTACATTAAGATGTCCCTCCACAGAACAAGTCCACTGTAATGTAATTCCATGGATCCAGATGATTTGACATCTTACTTTATTTTTTAAGTAAACACATATTAGTGGACTTCAGATTCGGCACCATTTATTCTAGTTGTCAATTAACCACTAAAGTATCAGTTTGATCTATTATAGCAGGGGTGTCAAACTCAATTAAAACACGGGCCATTTAATGCAACTGGTAAGATTCACGCGGGCCACATCATGTTTACAAATTTTCTTAAAATTATATTTTGAAGTGAGGATTCAGGAATATGGATAGGATAATTAAAACACATTATATAATTAAGTGAATTTAGGGTAATAATTTATAATATTGCTATATAATTGCTTTTATATAAACGTTTATTTAATTTGATGTATTTATAAAACTAAAATTTTTTTTTTCCGGAAACTTGCCAGCGCTTTCTTCCTACTAGTTTTCCAATATCTGGATTCAAAGACAGAGAACAGACAATCTTCATTATGGCAGATAGATGTTTATCAGTTAATCTTGATCTGTAGGCCGTTTTATTTAATTTCATGGACGAAAATAGTTGCTCACATTTTTAACATGACGAAATTGTGTGTACGGTATTGCCTCAATCTCCCCTAAGTGCTATTTTCTTCATAACATATTGTCCTGTTTTAATTTTTTTCAGAGCATCGTGGGCGACAAAAATTACCTCAGGGGCCACATGCGGCCCGCCAGTTTGACACCCCTGTATTATAGGATAGACTAATTTGCTTGTTTAAATAGACAAGGTGAGGAAAAGGTCAATTACTTGTAGGTGATCAGGGACTGGCGGGTCCAGTTTATCAAGAGACTATTAAACTGACAATATTTCCTAAAAGCATAAACTGTTTATCTGAACTAAATCGAATCATGGTAACAGGTAATCGAAATTGCTAAAAATCGATCACACATGAACAATGCATTTTTCATGACAAAGGAAACAATAAAACTGAAATTATAAAATTATAAGCAAACACTTGTTTGGGGTTAAAGATTCCGTCGAATCTCAAACCATAGCGATTTCATTTTTATATGAAATTGAATATTAATTATTTTCAACAAAACGTTTGCACATAGATACAGTTTAATAGCTTGTAATGCAAAGATCTTTTGAAGCGATCAAAAAATTTGGTAAGTACAAATTAAACAGAAATTTGCTTACTCCATCTGTCGTTGTTAAATAAGATTTATCACTATCAATTTTTTCTTTAAGCTTTTCATATTTTCCTTCGTAGGCAAATCTACAGAACTCTAACTCCGACATTCTGTCTTATCTTAAAAATGAAACGAAAATCAAAACAAACTCAAAATCATTTTTAGATGTCATGCTTCTTTCAAGAGAAGTTGAGTTGTTGAAGTGCTTGCAGAAAAGTGATACAAAATTTGAAAAGTAAAAGGCTCTAAAAATACTTGAATTTATTCTGGTCTCATACATAATTAAAAATATCTTTTACGGTAAGGCTAAATTTGGACGGCGGAACGTGTTTCCTGTACATATTCCGAAAGTTACGACACTTGGTTCGTTTTGGTAGGTAGGTAGGTATTTTAACTAACGTCCCAATGGAGCAACACAACGGACTATTGGTGACGGTTTACGATCAAACTCGAAGGAAAAGATCCGAGGACACCACGTAATTTTGAACCACTGTCAGATGACGAGGTCATACCTGAGTGGCACCCCACTCTCCAAACTTCCACACCACGCCAACCTGAGGACATTTGACGCCACGACAGATTTAACGTGCACCAGCCCCCTCTGTACACTATGGTCTTTGGCTGGATTCTAACACGCAACCCTCCTGTTGCTAATCTGTTGCTCTTCAACCGGAAAACCGCAGCCCTTGGTTAGTTTGTAGCGGTGGCTACATCACAAAACATTTTTTTCCTGTTAGAAATTCCAATAGCCCATTGTGTTGCTCCAGTGTGACGTTAATTGAAAAAATACCAACACCAATACCTGTTAGAAATTCCCTTTGGGAATTCCGGTCCATCGTTATACTTCCCGGTCCGTCACCAATAGCCCGTTGTGTTGCTCCAATGTGACGTTGAAAAAATACCAAATACCTGTTAGAAATAACTTTTCACTACTATATTTTAAAGAAAATTATTTAATTATATATATATATATATATATATATATATATATATATATATATATATATATATATATATATATATATATATATATATATATATATATATATATAAGGACGTTCTTCTTTTTAAAACATTATTATTCTACAAAATATTTTTTCACTGTTGCCATTCGCAGTCTACGTAAAGTCGTAGAAACAAAGATTATATATGATTTGTAGAGGATACACTACTCCCCTTCCAGGCAACATAGTTGCGATACAAGGAGAAAAATAATGGTTAATATCACATGACTACTTACATTGCGATGAAATACATAAATGCTATTTACAAAATATTTACAATCATTAAATCAAAAATTAATATACAACATTAAATGTTCACGTAATCTTGATAACGTGCTGGAAAAGTAATTCTTCTCCCACTACGTGATGTTTTAAATTTCGAATCCTCCGTCTTTCCATTTTCATCTCCGTTTAATGGGGTGTTTTGTTTTTCTTTATTTGTTAGGTTTCGAGAATCATCTTCATCTGAGGCTAACAAATAAGCTTGTTTTAATCGATAGACGGAAACATTGATGTCCTTTCCTCTAATTCTCACTGTATAGTACTTATCATTTCTGGCAATCACAGAAAAAGGTCCTTCATAAGGAGATTCTAATGCTTTCTTGACACGGTCCACACTGACAAATACATGTGAACACGAATCTAAATTCTTATGGAAAAATATTTTCTGTTTTCTTTTACATTGGCTTTTAATTGGTTTTAATTTTTCCATTTGTTTTCGCAGTTCGCTAGTGAAGGTATCTGGTTCTAATTCGGTTTTTGGTTCTTGAAAGAATTCTCCTGGTAGCTTCAGTGATTTACCATAAACCATTTCTGCAATGGAACAGTTGGTATCATCACGTAGAGATGCTCGTATACCAAGGAGTATAGTTGATAAAGACTCACTCCATTTGACTGAATTGTGAGCTCCAATGGCTACTTTTAACGATCTGTGTTGTCTTTCAATTTTTCCGTTGTTTGTGGATGGTATGAAGTTGTTTGCATTTTAATTCCACAAATAATACCTAAACTTCTGAAAAGTTCTGATTTGAACTGATTACCTCTGTCTGTGATCACACTGTATGGAACACCAAAGCGACAAATCCAATTTGCATAAATGCTTTTGTGATTGTTTCTGCAGTAATATTTTCGATCGGTATAACTTCCATCCAGCAAGTAAAACGAGCGATGCATGTTAAGCAATATTTATTCCCATTTGATGGTGGGTATGGTCCAATTATATCGATATGGATTATGCTAAATCTTTCATCAGGTTCTTCAAATGAGTTGAATTTGGAATGTGTGTGCCGAATAATTTTATTTTTCTGGCAACTAATGCAAGTTTTAGCCCATTCTCTAACATCTTTTTTAATATTCTTTCAAATGAATCTGGATGTTACTTGTTTCGCTGATGATTTAATGCCAGGATGGTTCAAGTCATGCATTTTGTGGAAAACATTCATTCGAAATGGTTGTGGTATGAACGGTCGAATATTTTTAGTTGAAACATCACACCAGATTATTTTTCCAGAGGGTAATAGATATTGTTTAAAATTTAAATTTTTGTGTGCTACTATATATATATATATATATATATATTTAGTAATTCTTTTAGTTCTTCATTATTGATGTGTTCATCCGCAATTTTGTCATAATCGATGTCCGAAACTGATTCAATTCTAGACATCGAGTCTGCAACAATATTATCCTTCCCAGTTATGTATTGTATATTTGTTGAAAATTGAGAAATATACTGGAGATGTCTTAATTGTCTTGGTGATGCTTTATCAGTTCTCTGTTTAAATGCAAATGTTATTGGCTTGTGATCTGTGTATATCATAAATTCTCGTCCTTCCAGCATATGTTTAAATTGTTTGATGGAAAGATAGATACCTAAAAGTTCCCGGTCATATGTGCTGTAAGATTTTTGAGTGTCATTTAACTTTTTGGAAAAAGGAAAATCCAATTAATAAAGTTCTTTTAAATGTAACTAACGATATAAGTAAAATACCAGCACGATTTTCTAACCATGCAGCCTAAAGCAGTATTGATCTAATTTGGAACTGTTCAAAGGAAAATTTTTGAATAGAATAGATAATCATGGCACCCAAAAGACCACATGTTTATAAAGCTCCCTTCAAAAGAATTTCAACACATGATCAACAAGAGAGAAATCTAAAGATGAAAGTCAACCACACAAAAACGCACTCAATTACTGCACCAGAGGAAATTGAAATACATGTACAGAAGAGCTCCATTTGCATCACCAGCCAAATGGAAGAAGTAATAAAGAAAGAAATAACAGATCATTGTCTAGGGGCAGAAGCGGAAGTCGGAGGCGTTACAACCCGAATGGTAAACTGTGTTATTACCACTTTACTTTCGGATCAAGATGCTTTCCGGAAAAATGTAAGCCACCGTGTAACTGGACAAACCAGGAAAACTTGCCTGCGCAGCAGAATCAGAATTAACGGCCAGTTCTGCTGCTACAGATTTAAAGAATTGCCGTGAACTCAATTATAGACTTTTTGTAATTGACAAAAAAACTGGGATAAAATTTTTGGTTGACAGTGGTGCGGATGTAAGTCTAATTCCAGCCACGTGTAATGACAAAATAAGTAGACTTTAAACTTTATGCCGCAAATGGTACTGAAATCACGTCCGGGTACCAAATGAATGTAGCGGTGGAAACTAATTTTAGCAATTCATCATTAAACATTTCAAAGAATCTATTCTGAATTGATGTTTGTTGATTGGTTAACGCCAATTAATTTCAGCGCCAAACGTTGCCAAAACGGCGATAAACACCTTTTATGAGGTAATCCCAATATCTCTCATGCGGTGGGTAAGTATTTTAATTAACGTCACACTGAAGCTACACAATTGGCTATTGGCGACGGTCCGAATCAAAACCCCAAGGGAAAGTACCGAGGACATCACGTAATTTTTAAACACGATCAGAAGACGAGGTGACAATTCAGCTGAAATACGTACAGGAAGCACGTTCTAATACCTGAGCCACAAGCTAGAAAACACTAGCGCCATCTACATTTAGCTTCACAGAAAAAGCTTCTCACAAGAGATACCAATATTGCATTCAAGCAACATATTACCACAAGGTAAGGAACCGGAACTGGGATGGGCCGCGGTAGCCCGGTTGGAAGAGTAACGGATTACCAACCGGAGTGTTGCGAGTTCGAATCCAGCTAAAGACCATCGTGTACAAAATGGGCTGGGGCACGTTAAATCTATCCTGACCTCAAATGTCCCCACCTTGGTGCGGTGTGGAAATTTGGAGAGTGGGGTACCTGTTCAGGTGTCATGCTTCGTCATCTGACCGTGGTTCAAAATTACGTGGTGTTGTCCTCGATCTTTCCCTTCGGGTTTAAACCCGGATCGTCGCCAATAGCCTGTTGTCTTGCTCCAGTATGAGGTTAGTTAAAATACTTACCCACGAAACCGGAACTGCGTGGTCAACGAAAATATAAAAACCAGGGAAGCTATGACGGTCGCGTGATCCAAGACAAGAAGGGCGACTGATCAATGTAATCAACAGATATTTATTACAATGTCTTGAATTAATGCAATTGAAAACGATAAACACTACGAGTCGTTCTTCAGTTGGAATTATATCAATAAAAACCGTTGGGAGTGTTTTTCCTTTTATGAAAATTTCTAAACACATGATCTCAAGAATAAAATATTCACGAAAAGATTTTATTCAACGGAAACTATTTGAAGCGTGTGAAAAATATTTTATACCAAACGATTTGATCAGCTTCAAAGAGTATTAAAAATGGTGTAATTACGAAAATACAGGGTAAACTACACATTCAAGAATTTTATAAAAAGTATGAAAAAACGCTGAAGCACATTGTATTGTATATCGTAGATAAGAGCCATGTTAACTTATGAAGCCAGTTACAAAATATTCTGCAGGATATGTGCGTAACTTTGTTGCAAAAGGTATTTATGTCTTCATGAAGCCAGTCGGAAAAAAAATTTACGACAAAATGTGTATAATTTTAATTTTCAAGAAACATTTTCCTAAGATGACGCGGGCCCTGGTGGCCCGGTTGGAAGAGTAACGAACTAGCAACCGAAGGGTTGCGAGTTCGAATCCATCCAAACCCCGTCGTGTACAAGGGGGGCTGGTGCATGTTAAATCTGTCGTGGCCTCAAATGTCCTCACGTTGGTGTGGTGTGGAAGTTTGGAGAGTGGGCTGCCAGCTCAGGTGTTGCCTCGTCATCTGACCGTGGTTCAAAATTACGTGGTGTTGTCCTCGGATCTTTCCCTTTGGGATTGATCCCGGACCGTCACCAATAGCCCGTTGTGTTGCTCCAGTGTGACGTTAATTGAAATAACAATAACAATAACAAAATTACGTGGTGTTGTCCTGGGACCTTTCCCTTTGGGATTGATCCCGGACCGTCACCAATAGCCCGTTGTGTTGCTCCAGTGTGACGTTAATTGAAAATACCAATACCTAAGATGACGCAATAGAAAATTTTATTTCACACTATTCAAGCATAGACGAAACTGATATCCAGAAGGGGTAAGCAATAATGCTTAATATATTAACATTTTCATTTCTTCATTAAATCTAGGTAGTCTGTTTTGTTAAAGGTATATACACTGCTGGCCACCCAAATTGCAACACCAAGAAAGACAAGAGATATCACAACAAAATTTATTTTGTAGATAACATGTTGACCAAGTATCAAATGATTAAATTTATAGACTTCTGTGAAGTGTGGTTCCTGCCAAAATCAGTAGCCAGAGTAGCCGCCATTGTTGGAGATCACCGCTGCCAAACGCCTCGGCATTGATTCAAAGAGACTTTGGATGTGTTCTTGGGGTACAGCAGACCAAGCAGCTTCCACACGTTGCCAAAGTTGATCTGGTGTGGCAGCTGGGGATGTATTCTGGGTCAATCGTTGAGCAACCATGGACCACATGTTTTCTATCGGCGAAAGATCCGGAGAGCGAGCTGGCCAGGGAAGCAATTCAATCTGGCGATTGATGAAGAACCCTTGGACAATGCGTGCCACGTGTGGTCGCGCATTATCCTGTTGAAATATGGCTGTGGGCAAGCCCTGAAGGTAAGGAAGGACAACTGGCTCCAACACCTCGGAGATGTAGCGCTGGCTGTTTAAATTACCGGCAATGCGTACTAGAGGAGTGCGAGAGTGATATCCAATACCGCCCCATACCATAATACCCGGTGCAGGACCAGTGTGGCGGTACATAACGCAGCTGTTCAGCATCCTCTCTCCACGGTGTCTCCAGACTCGAATCCGACCATCGTGGTGTTGCAGACAGAAGCGTGACTCGTCAGTAAAGACAATTTCATTCCATTCTGCCGTCCACATCCTTCTTTCATCGCACCATTGGCGGCGGAAACGTCTGTGGTTCTGCGTCAAGGGTAGACGAAGCAATGGACGTCTTGCGGACAGACCACTCTGCTGTAAACGGCGTCGAATGGTACGCGCAGACACTTGATGATGCGGTACAGACTGAATGTGCTGTGCTATGGTTCGTAATGTGGCTGAGCGATCCGTCACTGCCATACGCACAATATGCCTGCCATCACGTGAAGTGGTGCACTGAGGTGGATGCGATCAAACACGTCGGTCCGTCGTACCCTCCTGCATCCAACGATCACATATCCGCATTACAGTTGTTTGGTTTCGTCCAACACGACTACCGATTTCCCTGAAAGATAATCCACAATCTCGGTAGGCCACTATCCTTCCTCTGTCGAACTCGGATACTTGATCAAAAGATGATCGTTGTTTTCTATGAGGCATAATTGATCGTTTTTTTGAAAAAACCACAAGAAAAACACAATTGCCGTACTTGAAATCGTCGAAATCTCCAAGCCTTAAATAGCGCTTTGAAGTGGCGCCACAGGCGCGCGTGATGTGCGTCTGCGCTGAAATTCTAATCATTTGCATATATCACCTCCGCTAATGCATGTTGTAAATTTCATATTATTTGCATGCTTCCTTCAGGGTGTTGCATTTACGGTGGCCAGCAGTGTATAAAGCCATTGTCTTGTGAGTGCAATTTTAAAAGTATTAAATGCCATTACGATTAATTTAGTCAATGATTTTTAAAAGCAAATGCATAACAGTAAAATGTGATAGAATAAAAAAGGAAATAATGTAGTTGATGACTTTTTAAAGCAGTTCCCATACTCGAATTTTAGATGATTACCAAATAATTGAGTTAGATTTTTTCTTTTATAAATACATCGGATTTTTTCGTGAACAAAAGTGCAAAAACAAGGAATATTTACGAACCTGTTGCTAAATATTGAATATGAACTATTTATAGTTACTGATTAACTTCCTTATACTTAATGATTTATTACAAAACTGATGTTAAGACATGCTCTGTGATACATATAGTTATGATGGGAAATTGATTGTAGGAATTGGTTCCCTGTTTAAATACATTCATCGTAAGGCTGTCATTTCAAATCAGACATTGAAAGTAAATATATCAAGTGTTATAAAGTCTCGTTTTATCTAAAGTCAATTTAATATTGATGTTGCTTTATTGAATAATTTGTATAAAAATATGTAATGATTCTCCCCGAAGTGACAGATGTTTTTCTACCGATAGCTTCGAAACCTCAAAACCATCAATAATCCAAACATCTGTCCCTCTTTTAAAAGATAATATTCCATGGACCTCGGAACCAGGAACAACAAAATTTTTACTTTCGTGTTTAAAAAAGGGTGGGCAATTCTTGGCGTACCGCTGCCCACATGCAGAGAACATCTTGTGTTCTTTGGATCAGGCTCCTCCCTGATGACTCCTTGATCCCCAATACCGCTTCATTTTTGAAATATTCAAGTTCCCTTTGGGTTTTTTAATTGAATTATTTGGCTTGGATTTTATGTTTACGGCTTCGAGATACCTCGTCGAGACAACCAACAAGAGGATTAAATACCAAGATATTCCATACCCCAGAAGTATGAAACTTGAAATTTTCGAATAAAAGTATCAAACATTTTTAAGCTTATGATGTTTTTGCGTACTCGGGACTAGATATGTATTATGCTATCTTCTTTTAAGCTTTCTTTGTTGCATAAAACCAAGCGTTACACACTTACCAAGTTTCCTTTGTTAAATTTTTTTGTAGAAATATCTTAGTACAGGTTGGTCAAAAAAGTAACCGAATACTTCTTACCTGGTATTGCACATGCACTAAAAGTGTTATATTAACGTCACACTTGGAGCAATACAACGGGCTATTGGTGACGGTCCGGGGTTAATCTCGAAAGGAAAGATCCGAGGACAACACGTAATTTTGGTAATTTTGACATTATTTAAGATCATTTTTATAACAAGAATGGGTTGAGCAATCAACATATCAAACAATTATTTAATAAATTTTTGAACTAATGTAAAGGTTTTTATTACTTTTCGGATTCGCAGACATGGAATCAAATTTCACAATGCTTTTACATCTTGTAAATTGCCGTGCAGCTTATGCTGAAAGTTGATCACCAATTCCAAAATTCGAGCCAAACAAACGATTTGATTATTTTCGAATGATTTCCGGGGGCCGCGGTACCCCAGTTTGTAGACTAGCGGATTAGAAACAGGAGAGTTGCAAATTTGAAATTCGATCGAACCAAAGACCGTCGTTGTATGTGGGAGCTGGTGCATTTAAATCTATCGTGGCCTCAAATTTCCTCACGTTGGCATGGTGTGGAAGTGTAGAGACCTCAAGTATTGTCCTCGTCATATGACCGTGATTCAAAATGACGAGGTTTTGTTCTTTTTTTTTTACTTTAGATTGATCCCTAACCACCTATAGCCCGAAGTGTTGCTCCAGTGCGTTAATTCTAGTACTAACATACCTACCAATGATTTCCGATTGGGTTAATGTTTCCTGCATCTTTGGGATACAAGTGATGCTCGCTACAGACATCCGCTACCTCTCTACATGCAAATTGGTCGTTCACTGTTCCAGAACTGTAGGGAATGTTGACGCCTTAGTTCGTTTTGGAACTAGAAGTCAATAAAATTTCCACCCTTTTGGTCTAGTAATGTGCGCCTATATTTTCCCCAACTAGAAGCGAATTTCCGAATATTAGGATTAATTAGACCGGGATCTGAGTAGTTAGGTTCCTAACTACCATACCTTAACCGGAATTCGAATTCAATGTTGAACCGTGGTTCGTCATATGACCGTGGTTCAAAATTACTTGGTGTTGTCCTCAGATCCCGGACCGTTCCCAATAGCTCGCTGTATTGCTCCAGTGCGCGCGTTAATTTAAATACCTGCCTGTTGAACCGTGGAGGCATAGCGCTAACAACTCGGACACCAGACAGAGCCAAATCCTTTGAAAAGTGAAAAGAAACATTTAATATGCGTTGCCTCAAATATGAAATTGCAGATAATCTGATCCTAAATCTGTAAACCAGTATCAATGTCAGTCACAGTCAGCCTGAAAAGAATAACTTTTCCTTAAGGCACGTTCTTAGGATATTCCCAACAGAAAGACAACTTTTCCCAATGTGTAGGGGGCAGTCGTGGCTGAGTGGGTATGCCCACTGCGCCTTCGAGTTGTTGACGGCGCAGGTTCAATTCCTGCCATATGAATTCCTCCCTGGGTGTATTTCTTTCTTCTGTGTCAGTAAAACTTTAATTGTGTGTGTCTATTACTTGATATTGTATGTCTTGTGTCTGGCGCATCATGGCCAAATATGTCCCTTGCGCCATAAAACCACAAAACCAACCCAATGTGTAGGTAAGTATTTTAATCAACGTCGCACCGGAGCAACACAGAGTACTATTGGCGACTGTCCGGGATCAAATCCGAAGGGAGAGAACCGAGGACAACGCCACGTAATTTTGAACCGCGGTCAGATGACGAGTTCACACCTGAACTGGCACTCCACTCTCCAAACTTCTTTCCCATTGTGAGAAGTTGGTTGGATTTTTATGTCTATATCTGGACAAGCTGTCAAGTAAATAGACATACACATAAGGACAATTTTACTGATGCAGAAGAGAAATACACCAAGAGTGGAATCAAACCTGACGCCAAGTGTGAGACGAGAATGCTATTGAATAGGACATGTAGACCCTGGTATTGGTCAGAGAATATAAATTATCCTATAATTTTTCTTGTCCTATTGAAAGGTTTTGCAACCCACTTCTTAGCATCATATCCCAGATAATAATATAAATGTAATTTTTCTTCCGTGCGTTAATAACATTAATGAATTGAGTTATTAAACTATTAAACTCGAAGTTGCAAATTATAATATAAAATTAAACAATAATTTACTTTTAAATGAACTATGTCGAAGATATAATTTTTCACGTGTTTACAGGGAAGTCATTTTTTACTTATATCAGGAGTATATAATCAGCTTTGCAAAATACTTTTCCACATTAGCTTGTCCCCCTCAGCAATAATTAACTTATTTTAAGACTTTTCGTAAATCCTCGAAAATAATAAAGGTTTTGTCGCGGAGTTAAGTTACTGCATTTTCTCAGAAATTGCAAAAATAAAACAAATGCAATGTATTCTCAATATATACAAGGATGCCTTTAAATTATCAAAGTCATAGCCCGAAGTAGCAATCTCCAATTAGTATAAAGTGCCATCCATAATACGCGTAAAAAATAATCCTCTTCCTAGTTTTAAATTGTAAAGGCTTTATTCAAACAGGATTATTAATAACTGGGCAACTAAGGGAAAGCGGTATTAATATTTGTTTTCGTTGAATTGAGAGGAAGTAATGCAAATTGAAAAGAACTAGAAGAGTTTAAGTGGATATGCTTTTAGCGATTACTCCTTCTGAGAAATTAAAAATCTGAGTTTTTGAAAGCAAACCCATATCCATTAGCGGATTAATTCTCTCCATGGGGTAAATTTGAGCAATCATTATTGAAATGTAGAGTGAATTACTCCTAAGGTAACTTAGTTTTAAAGAGACTTAAGAATATCGAATAAAAGAGGTGAACAGAAATGAAAAGGTCTGTTTCAAACATGGCATAATAAATAAAAGGATTATGAGCTCTTATTGTTCTTTTCAAAAGGATTGGAAAGAAAAGGAATGGATGGACTGTCTGTTCATTTCCCAATTCCAAATGGTCATTATATCACTTGATCGCACTAAGAATCCTTTAATCTATTCAGATCGGTCACACTGGGGTATTCGTTACTTAATATTTTAAAAAGTAATGACTTCGTGGTGTTGTGGTTGTATTTTTAATAATCCTTTAGTTGGTCATTTTAATAAGATGTTTAAGCAATAGGAATTAAGGAATAAATAGGATCATTTTAATAAGATGTTTAAGCAATCAAGCGAGAACTGGAGTGGCGATGTAGAAGGTATGGGGAATTCTAAACGAGCTGGTTTATTTAACCCTCCTGTTGGTAATCTCGACGTTGTACCTCATAAAAATGCAATCATTACAAAAACTGACCAAATCTTGATGGACGACATGTCATCGAGACGTCAATGAAGGAAACTTAGCAGAACTTGATCTTCGTCATCATAAAAAATCGGCAATATCTTATTGACAAGATACCAAGTATTACCAAAATTGATCAGATTTTACTCGTCCTTACCACAATTGGTCGGATCTTGAACGAGATATCGTTTAATTATCTCTCAAATTAGAGTTAAGAGTCATGATGGCCGGTACAGATTCTGAAAAAATATGCACGTTCTTCTACAGAAATTGATTCAATAGATTCAAATAGAGAAAGTCAAGAAAAATCGTCCACGGGAAATTTGTTATGCGAAACTTCTACTGGGCCGAGGTAAGCGGATGAAAACCTAATTCAAACTGGTAGTCAAAATTAAAAGCTTCAAAAATGACTTATAAAGATGGTAAGAAAATTGGTAGGTTGTGTGGAGGACACAAATCGTAGCTTTAAAGTGAATACTCGGGCCTGATGTTGGATTGTGTAATGAATGAAGCAGACATAAGAAGTTTGAAGAATTGCTTAGTGTGGATATTCAACAATTAATTTACAGTTTGAACGATTAAAGTGCAGTGATGTTAATATTGAAGGATACATTTATTGATTTAAAGCCTTGAACTTGCACAGTTCTCACTCCACACAATCCAAAGTTACACGAATCGTAGTTTTGAAGTGAATACTCAGGACTGATGTTGGATTGTGTAATGAATGAAGCAGACATAGGAAGTTTGAAGGATTGCTTAGTGTGGATATTCAACAATTAATTTACAGTTTGAACGATTAAAGTGCAGTGATGTTAATAATGAAGGATACATTTATTGATTAAAAGCCTGTGATTGTAGCGTAGTTCTGTAGCTTTCGAATGACACCACTTGCACAGTTCTCACTCCACACAATCCAAAGTTACACAAATCGTAGTTTTGAAGTGAATACTCGGGACTAATGTTGGATTGTGTAATGAATGAAGCAGACATAGGAAGTTTGAAGGATTGCTTAGTGTGGATATTCAACAATTAATTTACAGTTTGAACGATTAAAGTGCAGTGATGTTAATATTGAAGGATACATTTATTGATTAAAAGCCTGTGATTGTAGCGTAGTTCTGTAGCTTTCGAATGACACCACTTGCACAGTTCTTACTCCACACAATCCAAAGTTACACAAATCGTAGTTTTGAAGTGAATACTCGGGACTAATGTTGGATTGTGTAATGAATGAAGCAGACATAGGAAGTTTGAAGGATTGCTTAGTGTGGATATTCAACAATTAATTTACAGTTTGAACGATTAAAGTGCAGTGATGTTAATATTGAAGAATACATTTATTGATTAAAAGCCTGTGATTGTAGCGTAGTTCTGTAGCTTTCAAATGACACCACTTGCACAGTTCTTACTCCACACAATCCAAAGTTACACTGGCCCAAAGTTCGCCCAGCACTTTAGAATTTCGATACCCATTACGAAGCCCTCCTCGCTCTCAGTAAGCTTGCGCACTCGATCCGAAGATCATGTTCGGTACGGACATCCTTTGTGTACACGACACTATATTAATCTTCTGGATGTTTTTCTTGTTTTGAAATCATAAGACAAAACAATTGTGACGCTTTTTGTAAGGCTCGACTTTACATGCATGCCCCCGAATAGTGTTCCGATTTTATAGACCCGTTGTGTTGCTCCAGAGTGACGTTAATTGTAATACCTACCTACCGAGTTTAAAGACGTATTCACTTCAAAAAGTCAAGTTATTTCGGTTGTGCAACGTCGACCATCATCACGATCAAAGTAAACAAGAGGAAAACTCGTGTTCAAATACGTTATCTTTGAATAGTGTTGCCCTCTTGCATTTGTTAGTTGAGCCCTTTCAGGCCATTTGCATAAATTTGGGGAAGTGCTAGTTTACCAGTGTGTCAGATAAGTTAAAAATAGATAGGGCTTCACAACTCAACTAGAGATCTCGGAGATTCGACCACATTTGCATCTTTGAAATCAAACTGATGAGAAAATTACTGAGATGGCAGATTTGATCATCTTTATTAGTAACTAGCAGAATTACATGGCGTTACTCGGGTTGAATTCGTTAACTTCCGCTTTCTTTTATATATTGATTTAAGTATAGTTTCTCAGATGTTTTAGCAGAAAACTTGGCTAAAAATGTAGGCAAAGAAATTTCAAATAACGTATTCACTAAAATAAAATACAGTTTATTAAATGTAGAAAATTGCATTAAAATATGTCGAATAAATTTTATGTGATACTTGTACAAACACACACTAAATAAGACAGAACGGGAAGACGGACAGACTAACGCAACCAAGTCACTAAATGAATGTAAGTACTTACAGTACACAGTTTCATTAAAATATATTCAACCGTTTGGCAATATTATAAATATTTTCAAAGGCACACACAGACAGACACCAAACGCGCAAGAGACGGATTCAGAATGAATCAAAATGGATAGAAAACTTGAAATGGGTCGAAAATATTCAATGTACAAACACACTCCATTTTTATTTATATAGATTTTTAGAACTTTTGTTTTTTATTTGATATATATATTCAGAGATTTGAGGACAAGAAGCAAGAACACCAGGAACATAGAACGGAGAACAAACATTTTTTTTGACAAACACAAAACAAAGTCTACCAATCGGCCTCCAACGTCTATAAACATCTAATCCACCGTCTGTTTACAGAGCATTCCATTACTTCCTGTCCACTCTCAAAACGTGGGAAAATGGGAGAAACACAGTTCAGTGGCTCCATCTGATCTTTATCGCTCTTCCGACTATACCAGACGGATACACACACATATACCACATATCCGACACACACATATCTTCACATATATGTCCACATATCTTATTTAAGCTTACAGAAAATATGGGGGGAGTGATCTTCATAACCCCCCATTGGCTTTGCTACTGCGTTACATTTGTCGCTTTTTGCTACAAGAATAAACTGACTATAAAAAAGCATTACTTTCTGTTTCACAAGATTTCCATGTACCATAGTACTGATTTTACACTACAATGCACGTAACGATTAAATAGCCACATATATTGGTTTAAAGAATCAGATAGTTGAATTTACGTCGAACTGGAGCGAAACAATGGATTCCGAGATCAATCCCGAAGGAAGCAATCCGAAGACAGCACCTCGTAATTTTAAACCGCGGTCAGATGACGAGATCAGCACCTGAGATGTTACCCCACGTTCCAAACTTCCATGCCATGCCAACTCGAGCACATTTGAGGCCACGACAGGTTTAACGTACACCAAGCCCCACATACACCGACGGTCTTTGAAAGAATCAAAAGATTCTATTGGCCATGTAGTCAAAAAGTGAGAATTCATGCAGGGAAAACAACCTTTCAATGAAATAGAGGGAGCATGTGGTCGAAGTCTCTGACGTAAGATCTCAGAAGTGTAGGTCACGTGAACTTGGGAATCGATATTTGACGATTGGCTGCGGAAGAAGCTACTAGTGCTTTCATCACACTTATCAATCAATCTACTCTATAATCCATACTTTCGCCCAATACCCCGTGACAGATCTTGGAACCGAGCAATCGGGAGAAATAAATAACATGAAGCTGTGTGTACATGTTCAATATTTTTCATTAGATGGTCGACGTAGGAAAACTGAAGGTTTCTGGGATGGAAGAATGCGTGTATGACCCTTAAAGGGTTAATTCTATCGACCTTCTAATGAAATAGACAGTATGTGGGCGGAGTCGTTGTCGTAAGATCTGTGAATAGTAAATCACTGGACTTACGAATAGACTTAAGCAATTGACTATCGAAGCGCAGATTAGTGTTTTTGGTCACGGTAGATAATCAATTTAACCAATCAATACTTTAGGATTCATGTTTTTTCCCACAACCACGCGACAGATATTCAAACCGAGCGACCGGTAGAAACAGCATAAAGCTCATGCTCCGTTTATTTCATTAGAAGGTCTATGGTCAATTAGGAAAACAATTCTGAAACTTAGGAAGGCCCATCTCAGGCATAAATCGCATTTCCCTAATGATTAACTCTAATCAGAGTGTAAAAACAATCCCGATTGTTCGCCTTCGAAAACAATCCCGAATCCAATCACGGCCTCCTCTTCCTTCCTTTCTGGAGATCTGCAGATACGATTTTCTCTCCTCATTGATTGCAGAAGAGGACAACAAACTCGATCCGACACAGTCGACCGTTCGTTTCAGGATTATTGATGGACCCTTCGCTGTTGTTTCCTCTGCGAGGACTTTTAATCGGGTGTCGCACAATGAAGCCACTTTCACAGGCTGAAACAAAGCTAATAGCCGAGAAGGATTGTCATTCGAGTTCAGGGAGTTTCTTGTCGTTTTCCACAACGAGCGATCAGTTTGGAAAATGGGGGCTCGATTTTCCGTCATAAGGGTAGCTTATATTGGCTTAGACGAAATGCTTTATAATGACGATTTTTGTTGATTTTAGTTTGCGCTGTAAAAGGATCTATAGTTCAAATAATTTCTCTATATCTGTACAGGATGTTCATAAAACATTCACTCTTTGGTTGTTTCTGTAGCTAAATCGAATCAACGGAATGGAACCAAATTTTGTACTAAAATATTTTTTGCGGAATATGAATGCCTCACTTGCCAAATCGATTACCTCCATAAAACAGAAAGTTGAGAAAAATGATAAAATAGTATACATTGTTTTTTAAAATTCCTTTTAAATTATAAATTCAAATAAACGATGTAGACTATTACTGCAGATGTATCTTTTATCTAACGACATATAGAAAGTATAAGATAGAATATCCTTGGAGTAATCGTTATTATTGCTACAATTTTTGCGTGATTAAGGGAGTTAATCGATTTGGCAAGTGAAAGAAAATTATTAATTCAAATTCAGTCTTCAAATTATTTTTTATTACAGAAAAACTTCATTATATACATTTTTTATTAAAGATCTTAGCAAAAATGAATAACTGTTCTGTTACATATTTTTCGAGTATTATTACTTTGTTTAAATTGATTCATCAGCAATATAAATGACGTCTTCTTCGTTAGCTGTATTTGAGCTCCCGTCATTTTTGCTTGTTCGGACTGTACGTACAAATTCCTTTCATTTTCTTTGGTGTTCGGTTTTTACTTTTGACTCACTGTATATAAGAAGTATTCAATTGCTTTGTTAAAAAGTGTTTTAACTCAATTTTTATTACGATTTACATTAGAGTATGGAGTTAATCAGATTGACTTCTGAAATAAATTATTTATTATTCAATGGCTAAAAACATTTTGTCATTTAGTGGTGTTAATACTTATTATTAGAGAAATTTGTTTTGAATATATACAGTTAGGAGTCAATCAAGTGCTTTGACATTAAAATTTAATAAAATTCAGAAAGTTGGTTCCATTCCATTTATTCGATTTAGCTACAGATGACTCCAAAAGTGAAAATTATTTTATCACCATCCCTTGCAATACTGTATGCACAGAAGGTAAGTAGGTATTTTAATTAACGTCGCACTGGAAAAACACAACGGGCTATTGGCGATGGTCCGGGATAAAACCCGAAGGGAGAGATACGAGGACAACACGTAATTTTGAACCACGGTCAGATGACGAGGTCACATCTGAGCTGACACCGCAGTCTCTAAACGCGGCACAGAAATTGACGTGATTTGTTGAAATATGATTGAATTGAGCTGTGGAGCTGTATAATGTTGCTAAAACTACTCGGAAGGTAGTTAATTAACGTCGCACTTGAGCAACAAAATGGACTATTGGTGATGGTCCGGGATCAGTCCCCAAGGGAAAAGTCCAGGGACAACACCACGTAATTTTGAACCACGGTCAGATGAGGTGATTACCTGAGCAAGCACCCTACTCTCCAAACTACCACACCTCACCAACGTAAAAACATTTGAGACCAAGAAAGATTTAATGCACACCAACCCCATGTACAAGACGGTCTTTGGTTGGACGTAGTTTCGAACTCGCAACCCTCCAGTCGGTAATCTGTTACTCTTCCAAATAGGCTACCTCGGCCTGCTAAAGCTACTCGGAAGATTTCGCCACTCTAATAAAATTCATCAGCAGTCTGATGACAGAAAACAATGCGAAATCTGGAAGGTAGAAATCAGCACTGACAAGGAAATATGAGCGAAAATAGGTTTGTATAAAAATATCGATTATCTTTGAACAAGGAATGAGATGAAATCGTTGAAGTAGGCACTTAAGAGTCCAATTGTGGTAACATGAGTGGGGTATGCTCTTTGTCATGAATTGTATTGGAAATATGTATTGACGCCAGTGAAAGTAAACGAAAAGCTGTTGTATATTTTTGGATCATTTTATTTCTTTTAGAGGTATTAAACACACACACAAGCACACATTTAAGTGAATATGGATACTGTATTCATTTTAAAGGAATTGTAATAAGATATGAAATGTGAGTAAGGATATTTTGCCCTAAATAGATATAAGCAATTAAGGAAGTTTATCGCAAGTCTGCTAGTAAAGAAAATAGCGTTGAGTAGGGGGTAGGTTTGAAGAAAAGTCTCACGTAACTAGTCTTGGTTCTAATCGTCACTTAGTCTATTCGAGTCCTTACTTGAAAAGATAAAAGTGGTATTGGATGGAAGCGTAGTTTTAGAGAAATATATAAATTCATCATACGTTTTGTCTTGTTTCTTATAGTAATTGCACTAGTAAGAAAAACCTATGTATACAGAAGAAATAGTAAAATAGAAAATAGCATTCGGAAGTTGGGTTAGAGGTAATGTAATTTATAGCGTTAGGCCTTGTGTCTGAATTTATTACGGTGTTAAAATAGAAGTTGAAATGATGAAAAATAGAAAAATGAAATTGCTTAGCTCTAAGCTAGGATAAACAAAACCCCCTTAATGTTACGGATTTTGTAAATGATTGTTAGCTATACTTTCAAAATGTCATTATTTGGAATGGTAGAACACAAAAGAGGTATTGGTTAGATATTTTGGAGAAATAAATATCTACAGTTCACAAATGCAATCATATTTATACATTTTTTGAGGAGACTTAAGTGACAGATGGTTTTAAATAATAAAGAGGAGATTTTGTGGGAGTCTAAAATAGAACATTTAGAATTATATCACAAAACTTCTAGAAAATAAATTTCTAGAATTATCGTATCACTTTCTAGATAGGTAAATAAGTAACATAGCACTGAGGTTAACAAAGTAAATAAGTAACATAGCACAACGGGCTATTGGTGGTGGCCCAGGATCAATCCCCAAGGGAAAGATCCGAGGACAACACCACGTAATTTTGAACCACGGTCAGATGACGAACTGAACTCTGGAAAATAAACATCTATAATTATCATATCACTTGTGTGGGGCCGCGGTGGCCCGGTTGGAAGAGTAACGAACTAGCAACCGAAGGGTTGCGAGTTCGAATCCAGCCAAACACCGTCGTGTACAAAGGGGGCTGGTGCACGTTAAATCTGTCGTGGCCTCAAATGTCCTCACGTTGGCGTGGTGTGGAAGTTTGGAGAGTGGGGTGCCAGCTCAGGTGTTGCCTCGTCATCTGACCGTGGTTCAAAATTACGTGGTGTTGTCCTCGGATCTTTCCCTTTGGGATTGATCCCGGACCGTCACCAATAGCCCGTTGTGTTGCTCCAGTGTGACGTTAATTGAAATAATAAAATAATAAATAAAATAAAATACATATCACTTGTAACCTGCAGTGATGACAAAAACAAAAGATTATGAGACATTGAAAATTTGTACACCTTAATTTTATCATAGATCATAGAAAAATTTTTCCATTCAAATCAATTACTTTAAAATGGCGAGTTTTGAATTGCATCGGTGTTGCAGCAAATGGCGCTATGTTTATTCAGAAAAAGCTTTAGATATTTTTTTGATCACAGCCATTTGAACTTCATAGCATTACAAGGGTGGATTGTAAACCACTTTGCGCTACCCTGGTGCACCACGTGTGAGGATTAAAGAAACACCTCACATTGTAGACCAACCCGCTTATAGAGGTCGCACATCCATTCTAAGAGGACAAGCATCCATATTTTACTCCGGATCCGAACCAATACATTTTTGATCCAGAAGCCTGCAGCCAGATCGATTGGTCCACGGAGCTTTCACTATAATGGGTTATTATATAATTAAATTCACTAAAATTATCTGGTAGGTAGGTATTTTAATTAACGTTGCACTGGAGCAACACACGGGCTATTGGCGACTTCAAACTTGAAGGGAAAGATCCGAGGACAACACCTCGGATCTTTCCCTTTGGGATTGATCCCGGACCGTCACCAATAGCCCGATGTGTTGCACCAGTGTGACGTTAATTAAAATACCTACCGAGGACAACACGTAATTTTGAACCAATGTCAGATGACGAGGTCACACCTGAGCTGGCACCCCGCTCTCCAAACTTCCACACCACGCCAACTTGAGGACATTTGAGGCCACGACAGATTGCATCATCCCTTTGTACACGACGGTCTTTTGTTGGATTCGAACTCGCAACCCTCCGGTTGCTAATCCGTTATTCTTCCAACCGGGCTACCGCGGCCCCAAAATTTATATGGGGGGTATTTCAATTAACGTCACACTGGAGCTACACAATGGGCTATTGGTGACGGTCCGGGATCAATCCCAAAGGGAAAGATCCGAGGACAACACTACGTAATTTTGAACCACGGTCAGATGACGAGGCAACACCTGAGCTGGCACCCCACTCTCCAAACTTCCACACCACGCCAACGTGAGGACATTTGAGGCCACGACAGATTTAACGTGCACCAGCCCCCTTTGTACACGACGGTGTTTGGCTGGATTCGAACTCGCAACCCTTCGGTTGCTAGTCCGTTACTCTTCCAACCGGGTCACCGCGGCCCCAAAATTTATATGGATAATTAAAATTAATATTCAATATATTCTTTGTGAAAACAAGTGATGGATCAATACATTTGACATTTTGCCTTAATTGAGAAACGAAGTCTAAAATCGTCTCTTTAAATTGACAATTTTTGTTTCCGACTCGGAAACCAATTGCGAAAAAAAAATTATCGATCGGTTTTTGATTTAAAGCGAAACGTTCATTTTCATCATTCAAAAGCGGCGAATTCGACCATTTAAAAACACCCATCCGAAACGTCATTTAATAGTAAATCCGAAACGACACTTTCCCCATCTCTCAAGGTGCAAAATAAAACAGAAAAGAGAGCTACGGGGAGTAAAGAGAAATAGCAAATGCAATGGAAATACGCGATATGGAATCACGACACCACACATTTGCCTCACCCAGTTCAATCTACGCAAATCCGCCGTGGGTAGGCATTGACTTCGAAAGGGAAGAAAATGTTTACGAAAACGAAAGTTTCATTAATTCCGCTGAGCAATCATGGTGGGCAGAAGCGAGTAATTTCCGGATTTATTTATTATGTTTTGAAAGTTTACTTCGTTCTGCTCCCTTCCCCTGAGACTTGGAGAGCGTTTTTATACCTGACGTGGGCGTTTTTCCATCAAATCCTTGCTCAGCATTTTTTTCCATCATTATTTTTATGTTCATTTTCACTCGCGATTTTCCTTTTCATTGCAGTTTGGAGCAACGCCATCTTTGTTGCTTTGAGCCGTAAAATGTAAATGAAGGGTGTTTTAATAACGTGGAATGAGTTCCTTGACACCTTTGGAATGAATGGGAAAAAAGATGCAGAGAGAGAAGTGAGATTCGATTTCTAATGATGCATTCTTTTTATGTGAATGTATTTTTGAAAGGTTCTGTTTGATGTCATAAACACCACCACTCAGTCGTGTTGCGGATGTGCAAAATCTCGTTATAAGTGTCAACAGAAGTGTTGTGAAGTCCTTTCATATTTTGAGAGAATACTGAAGAGAAATGAACTCTACGCACTTCCAGTTCGCATTTCGCGAATGTAGTTTTTGCTTCTTTGAGTGATTGTGTGTACTTTTGTTTCTGTCCTGTTGTTGAGGGCCACGGTATCTCGGTTGGAAAAGAAGTGGATTAGCAACCAGAGGGTTGCGAGTTCGGGACCTCAGATATCCTCACGTTGGCGTGGTGTGGAAGTTTGGAGAGTGGGGTGCCACCTCGTCATCTGACCATGGTTCAAAATGGCGAGGTGTTGTCCTCGGATCTTTCTCTTCGAGATTGATCCCGGACCGTCACCAATAGCCCGTTGTGTTGTTCCAGTGGTACGTTAATTCAACTACCTACCTATCTCTCCTGTCGTAATGTGTGCTGTATTCAATGAAACAACAGGGAAATTGGAATTGCTTGCTGTGAATTGAAGGTAGAGATCTCACCACCAAAAGGTTGCTATCACGTAGGTATTCCTAGCAACAGGAGGGTTGAGGGTTCGAATTCAACCAATGTACAAAGGGGGCTGGAGCACGTTAAATCTGTCCTCACGTTGGCGGGGTGTGGAAGTTTGAAGAGTGGGGTGCCATCTCAGGTGTTGATTGTCATCTGACCGTGATTCAAAATTACGTTGTTTTGTCCTGGGATCTTTCCCTTTGGGATTGATCTCGGACCGTCGTCAATAGCCCGTTGTGTTGCTCCAATGCGATGTTAATTGAAATTCCTACCTACCACGTAGATATTCCAACAAGTCTAGAATAGTACGTTGTGTTGCTCCAGTGCGATGTATTTGAAATACCTACGTACCTATCAAGCCTAGCAAGTTGAAGCCAGGATTAATTTTATGCCTTGCTGTTTCAAGGAGCATCACGGGCATTTCAATCACAGAATCACAAGTTCCCGAGGGAGTGCTAAAATAGTGCAGCTCCTGCGATAAGTAAAATTGCTTATTTATATCCACCAATAGCTTATTTATCACGAGTGAAGAAAGTTGATACAAAGTTAATTTGATTCGAAACATAGGTGATCGTGCAAAGCTAAAATTTTTTTTCTGTTATCTTGATGCGTTCACTAGTTATTTCTATTAATTGTGTTTGCGCATTGCTACTCTTGAAAATAGCCAATGTGTAAGTATGAATTTCGATGTCTGAAATAAATAGTGCGCCATTAATTTTTAGAGTCGTCATACATCTATCCGAAGAACAAAAAAATCGAGCATCCCCTGAAGGAAAGCTTTCCACCGTAGCGCGTGATCAACGAAACGAAAACTTGTATTCGTCGACCACGTGCAGTAATAGTTTTTAATTTTTTTGTCCGGAATTATTTTTGCATTTAAAGATTTGTTAAATTTTTAGTTGTGTCTTGGGCAATTTATTCGAGATCACGAGATCAAACAGAATTACGGCATTAATATTATGTTAAGAGAACCATATTTTTTTCTCCGTCGACTCATCGACCTTATGATGAAATAGTTGGAGCATGTTCCCGCAGCTTCATGTTTTTTCTTCCAGTTGCTTGATTTGAAGATCTGTCTCGTGGTTGTGGGTGAAAGCATGAATCCTAAATTATTGATTGGTTAAAGTGACTATCCACCGTCATCAAAAACACTAGTCTGCTTCCATAGCCAATCGGCTAAGTCGATTTGTGATTTACCTTGCAGAGATCTTACAACAGCAACTTCGACCACATGATCCGTCTATTTCATTAGAAAGTCGATGCGTCGACTATGCTTTGGTTTTGTTTTGCATTGTTTTCCGTTGTTGAACATTTAATAAATATTTACTTTTTAATAAATTAGAATTCCTTTAGTAAATTGTGTTCCACACACAGCCCTGCACGAAAGTGGTGATCAGAATGCTGAGTGTTAAAATCACGTCCATTCTGCACTTTCAATAAGCAGAAATATCAGGAGTTTTTGAAATAAAAAAGGGACTTCATCTGTGAGAACTAGGGAAGCACAAATATGGAAGACACTGACAAACCACTCTCGCAATATACACTCGAGATTTCAGAATGGAGAATACGTTCCTTACAATAGAGTGGCCATTATAGAAAAGGTTGTATATTGCTACAGAGAATTCAATATCCTTCTTCGCAGGAAGTAGCCGAAAGGGATTTCCTCTATATTATGAATCACTCGTTTTCAATTTTGCTGTATTTTCGGAGGAGGCATTTCTTTAGGTAGATACGTACTTGAATTTACGTTGCACTGGAGCAACACAACGGGCTATTGGCGACGATCTGGAATCAATCCAGAAGAGAAAGACCAGAGGGCAACGCTTCGTCCTTTTGAACGATGGTCAAAAGACGAGGTCAACACCTGAACTGGTACTCCACTCTTCCATGCTTAGCCAACGAGAGGATATTTGAGGCCACGATAGATTTAACGTGAACCAGCCCTCGTGTACACGACGGTTTTGGTTGAATCTAGTTTCGAGTTCGCAACTCTCGGTTGCTAATCCGTGACTCTACTAACTGGCCTACTGCGGTTCGAAGCATTTCTTCACTCTCTTGCTATGCGTATCATAGAGGTTTTATAAATACAATTTCAGGGTAAATATTAGTGTTTTCAAAAGTAGATTCTATTTAAGTCACTTAAACGCAGTTTTTGCATTTTGTTGATTTTGAAATTGCATTTTGGTGATATATCATATCGTTACCACCACAGCAAAGGCACTAATCTGCAAAATTGATGTTTCTACAAAAACGCGTTCAATGTTTTGATGCCTCAGGGAAAATCAATTTACGACTCAAAGGTTGTTTTCTCAAGAAAAACGGCATTTCCATAAGAATCAAGATGATTCGTGGCTTCGTCATAGCGTAAAACATGAACTAGTGACTCGAAAAATGCAGCTAGGCGAAAATCGCCAAAATGCAGATTGGTGCCTTTGGCGTGGTGATAATAACATCTTTTAATTCATTTTCTTTTTCTTTCACAAAAAAGTTCAATTGTTTGGTTTATTTGTTGCTTTACGGTAGCGGTCTTTTCAACAGGTGTTGCAATCCTACTCATTGGCATTTGAGTCACGTGGCTTTGAACGAGTCTATTCGTTGATTCAGGGGTATGGGTATAGTTAAACAATGCCTTCCCCTATTGCGTCTATAACTTAGTTCCTGGCTCCGGATTTATCATACGAGGCCAGAAACGACATCAGTGAATTCGAGTCGGGAGAAAAAAATAATGTCCTATAGCGGTCTCCATATAGGATTGTGCGTATGGCAGTCATTTCCCCTTTCAAGCTTTACCATCCTTCAACAAATGGACTACACCAAGGTCATCTGGGAATCGTACTCGACCCCATGATGCCCAAGCGATATTTCTCCTCTCAATCCTTTCTTTTCACAATAACTTGACATTCGTCTATTTTGTGTTTTGGGGCAGCTTGGCCAAATACGGCCCTTGCGCCATAAAACCCAAAGCCAACTGGAGTCAGGGTAGCGATAGCCCAGATGGAAGAGTAACGGACTTACTGGAGACTTGCGAGATCGAATTCAACCAAAGACCGCCGTGTACAGGAGGGCTGATGCACGTTCAATAAATATATCGTGGCCTCAAATATCTTCACGTTGGCTAAGTGTGGAAGTTTGGAGAGTGGAGAACAAATAATGTCCGAGTAATAATGCAACCAGGTCAACAGTTGAGGTGTTGACCTCGTCTTTTGACCGTCGTTCAAAAGGACGAGGCGTTGCCCTCTGGTCTTTCTCTTCTGGATTGATTCCAGATCGTCGCCAATAGCCTGTTGTGGTGCTCCAGTGCAACGTAAATTACATACCTAAAGAAATGCCTCTTCCGAAAATACAGCAAAATTGAAAACGAGTGATTCATAATATAGAGGAAATCCCTTTCGGCTACTTCCTGCGAAGAAGGATATTGAATTCTCTGTAGCAATGTACAACCTTTTCTATAATGGCCACTCTATTGTAAGGAACGTATTCTCCATTTTGAAATCTCGAGTGTATATTGCGAGAGGTCTTCCATATTTGTGCTTCCCTACTTCTCACAGATGAAGTCCCTTTTTTTATTTCAAAAGTCTCCTGATATTTCTGCTTATTGAGAGTGCAGAATGGACGTGATTTTAACACTCAGCATTCTGATCACCACTTTCGTGCAGGGCTGTGTGTGGAGCACAATTTACTAAAGGAATTCTAATTTATTAAAAATAAATATTTATTAAATGTTTAATGGGAAACAATGCAAAGTAAAACCAAAGCATAGTCGACGCATCGACTTTCTAATGAAATAGACGGAGCATGTGGTCGAAGTTGCTGTCGTTAGATCTCTGCAAGGTAAATCACAAATCGATTTAGCCGATTGGCTATGGAAGCAGACTAGTGTTTTTGAACACGGTGGATATTCACCTTAAACAATGAATAATTTAGGATTCATGCTTTCACCCGCAATCACGTGACAGATGTGTTGCTCCAGTCCGACGTTAATTAAATACCTTCTTACCAACAGGAGTCGCACTATTTATCCTCACATGAATGCCAGAGCTATGTAACACGAAAAATGGTGTGTGTTGAGATACCTTGAAATTAGTAAAGCTGATATCAAACAAAATTTAACTCAAGAAGTAGGAAACTTATCGATCAGTTAAGCTCTATCTGCTGATGAAAAATGTAGGTACATATGACACAGGGATTGGTGTGGAAATTGCCTTTCCCTTTATCTCAAAACCCCAAAAATTGAGTTACCTAGTTCTTACATTCAGGTGAAGACATGTCTGATTTGTACCAGTGGTGTTTATCGGGGCCAGATAAAAAATGACTCCAGACTGATCAACTATTTCCGTCGTCGATCAGCTTGAATTCCGGCAGCTTTGGGAAGCTGTTGAACTTAACTTTTACTCTTCCTGACTCTAGATCGTGTTTTAGATTCCTCAGCCAGATACCTTCCCTAACCAACACCATGCCAACGTGAGGATATTTGAGGCCATGAAAGGCCACCAGCCCCCACATACACGACTGCCTTTAGTTGGATCGAGTTAAAACTCTCAGTTCTCCGATTGCTAATCCGTTAGTCTTTCAACCGGGCTACTGCGGCTCTTCCAATCCAAGCGGAAAGAACCAATATATATTTCAAAAAGTTAATCGAAAATTGATGTGGTTATTTAGCACTAAGTGTTCTGGGGTAAAAACACATTAACCTGAAATCTCGTAAAGCGCTCATTCAATACATGCTTGAGAATATTAGATACCCCCAAAACGTATAAAAATATAGTACTGAAAGTAAAAAGTTGGAGAAAAAAATGTTTGGTATTACCTCAAGTGTTCACTTATTTTATTCCTTATCTATTCAATATAAATAAAATACACTTTGATTAATTTTGTCATATTCGTATAGGGAAACCTTTCTTTTTCATTCGCTAATTTCTTATCTGGAATAAAAACAACGCCGGTCGGGACATACTTAGGCTACAGACTCCATATGCTGTTTCTCAATGTCTCGTCGATGTTGTTAAACCTCTTTTTTTTCCTTCCAAAATCGGGCTGGAGTGTAAAAGAGGAAAAAACGAAGAAAATTCTTCGAAGACTTCAACGAAAGTTGGGATTTTTTTCACCCTTCGACTTGATATGATTCGCATCGATCGGCGGGAAAACCGCAACAGCTTGCGGATTCGTCGATGCTGGTGGCCTTAATCAAATTATCGAACTTTTTGCCCCTTAAATTTGGTTTAGAAGTTTTTCAGCGTTCGTTACTGTGGCTTGGTTACATGTAGAAGCAGTGCTCTGAATCTTCTGTCGTTTCGTAAATATATGAGAAAAAATAATGGTTGCCTGGAATTATTAACAGTTAAATCTAATTATGCACGTGAACATTTCGAAAAGGGAGAGGCTCGTTATGGCAAAAGTATAGGGTATTAGAATACATTAAAAATGCTCTTATTTGGAGGAAATTACGCGTAAGAGCTTTCTCGGGTAAATTTAATGTTTAAACATGAGATTTTCAACTAATAAAGCTGACGGAATGAGAGGATTTACTTCAACAACCCAAATGCTCACGCATGATACATATAGAGGTTAGCTTAAAATCTAGTTTATTGCCGTTTCGGCGACGTTAGGCGTTTAATATAATTGGCTATCATATTTCGATTCGGAGTTAATTTGTTGGAATTTTTATTCGCGACATGCTGAAATCGTATTAAAAAATTAATGGGTTGTGTTAATGAGACACAAACCGTAGTTTTGACTATAGTGATGTTGGATTGTGGAATGAATGAAGCTGACATTGGAAGTTTGAACGATTGTTTAGTGTGAATATTCAACAATTAATTTACAGTTTAAACGATTAAAGTGCAGTTCGAAATTAATATTGAAGGATAATATTTTTGATTAAATGCCTATGATTGGTAGAGCAGTTCGGTAGCTTTCGAATGACACCACTTGCACAGTTCTTACTCCACACAATCCAAAGTTATACTGGCCCAAAGCTTGCCCAGCACGTTAGAATTTCGTTATATAGCAAACACCTGCGCACTCGGTCCAAAGGTCATATCATAGGCAGGCATCTTTTCTCTACACGAATAGCCCTTTGTGTTTCTCCAGTACGACGTTAATTAAAAATAATATACCATACCTTTGTCTAAACGACGCTATATTTACCTTCCAGATGTTTCTTCTAGTTCTGAAATCATGAAACAACAGTTGTAGCTTTTTTGTAGCGCTAAACATTTCATGCATGCCCCAGTACTGTTCCGATTTTAAAGACGTATTAACATCAAGAAAGCCAAGTGACGTCACGTTCGGAATACGTACAGGAAACAAGTCTACAAAAACACTACCGGCACCTACCATTTAGCTTGGTAGATAATGCCTCTCATTGCTTAACATGTGATTTTTTTTCCAAGTTAAAATACTAATCTGGAAAAACAACTTATTTTCTTTTGTACGTATACCATTACAAAAATGTGCGCTTATGGTAAAAAGTGATTTGTACCAATTTCCGAATGCAAGTCTAGTTATGGGATTGGATCCCATCATTTCATAAATAAATCCTGTTTCTTTGTAATACTCATGATTAATGTTTGGTTTGTCGCTCTATGGTCATTATTTGCCATATGATGGTTTATCGGACAGTGCCTGCTACTTATATATATATATATATATATAAAGTGGAGTCCGAACAATTCCGGACATCTACGTATATATCTTGGTTTGAATTTTCTGAAAAACAAAAAATAGATTTTGAATAGCGCATTAAATATTTTTATATATCTAATTTTAGATGCTAATATATTAAATTTGTTGTGCTATTACCTATTTGGAAAACGCCTGATGGTATTTTCGAAACTACTGTTATCTCGACTATAACGGTAATCAACCAATATTTGTAACATACAAACAGAAGAGTTTGGGTAATCTTATGAATATTATTTCGTTTTGATGGGATAATTCACAATATAATCAAATTTGTTTCATATTATCAATTTGGAAAGAGTGCTTATGTAAAAATTATTGTTATTGACATTTTTAGTGATGAGTTGTCAGCATAACAAACAATAATCGTTATGGGTTATACAAACAATAGTTTGGGACCTTGTTATTTACAGCCAATAAGTTGTTAAAGTTTATTCAATACCCAATGTGTATTTTAAATCATTGTTATAGAATAGAATCATGATTTTATCATAAATCACATATCGTAGGCTTAGAGCAGAAAGTAATTGGCATTTTTAGGAAAGGCATTTTTTGACACTAAATGATTTTTTCATGACCATGAGAAATAAATTGTCGTTATATTCGGTTTGAAAGAAAATAACCACCATCGAAACGTTTATAATTTTTTATTTTATTTTACTTCAAAACTAAGTCTTTAATTGCTTGAGTTGTAAAATTAAATTTTTTGTCAGTTAATGATTTTCTGCTCTAAGCCTACGATATACCGGTTATTCAAACTACACTGCTGGCCACCGTAAATGCAACACCCTGAAGGAAGCATGCAAATAATATGAAATTTACAACATGCATTAGCGGAGGTGAGATATGCAAATGATTAGAATTTCAGCGCAGACGCACATCACGCGCGCCTGTGGCGCCACTTCAAAGCGCTATTTAAGGCTTGGAGATTTCGACGATTTCAAGTACGGCAATTATGTTTTTCTTGTGGTTTTTTCAAAAAAACGATCAATTTTGCCTCGTAGAAAACAGCGATCATCTTTTGATCAAGTATCCGAGTTCGACAGAGGAAGGATAGTGGCCTACCGAGATTGTGGATTATCTTTCAGGGAAATCGGTAGTCGTGTTGGACGAAACCAAACAACTGTAATGCGGATATGTGATCGTTGGATGCAGGAGGGTACGACGGACCGACGTGTTCGATCGCATCCACCTCAGTGCACCACTTCACGTGATGACAGGCATATTGTGCGTATGGCAGTGACGGATCGCTCAGCCACATCACGAACCATAGCACAGCACATTCAGTCTGTACCGCATCATCCAGTGTCTGCGCGTACCATTCGACGCCGTTTACAGCAGAGTGGTCTGTCCGCAAGACGTCCATTGCTTCGTCTACCCTTGACGCAGAACCACAGACGTTTCCGCCGCCAATGGTGCGATGAAAGAAGGATGTGGACGGCAGAATGGAATGAAATTGTCTTTACTGACGAGTCACGCTTCTGTCTGCAACACCACGATGGTCGGATTCGAGTCTGGAGACACCGTGGAGAGAGGATGCTGAACAGCTGCGTTATGCACCGCCACACTGGTCCTGCACCGGGTATTATGGTATGGGGCGGTATTGGTTATCACTCTCGCACTCCTCTAGTACGCATTGCCGGTACTTTAAACAGCCAGCGCTACATCTCCGAGGTGTTGGAGCCAGTTGTCCTTCCTTACCTTCAGGGCTTGCCCACAGCCATATTTCAACAGGATAATGCGCGACCACACGTGGCACGCATTGTCCAAGGGTTCTTCATCAATCGCCAGATTGAATTGCTTCCCTGGCCAGCTCGCTCTCCGGATCTTTCGCCGATAGAAAACATGTGGTCCATGGTTGCTCAACGATTGACCCAGAATACATCCCCAGCTGCCACACCAGATCAACTTTGGCAACGTGTGGAAGCTGCTTGGTCTGCTGTACCCCAAGAACACATCCAAAGTCTCTTTGAATCAATGCCGAGGCGTTTGGCAGCGGTGATCTCCAACAATGGCGGCTACTCTGGCTACTGATTTTGGCAGGAACCACACTTCACAGAAGTCTATAAATTTAATCATTTGATACTTGGTCAACATGTTATCTACAAAATAAATTTTGTTGTGATATCTCTTGTCTTTCTTGGTGTTGCAATTTGGGTGGCCAGCAGTGTATAAGTTTGTAATTCTCTGTTTCTGATCTATACACTTGTTTGCAATCATCTATCTCAACAAACTCTAGATTGCGCAACTGTTTGTAGAACATGTCACGGATGTTGATTCCTTTTTATTTGTTAAGGGGGCATGTTATAAACTCATCACGTCAGCTACTAATCCGAAAGCATTCGTTGCTTTCAAACGCCATTCGACAGAAGGCTTTCTTCAGGTTGATACGCAAACATACGCAGATGTATTCCGCCGATCCAACCCTCTTTGTGCAAGCTATTGTCGATATCTTGGAGGAAGATTGGATTGCGTATGGCTTACAGAATGTGTATTCAATAATTTCGCGATCTCGGGTCCGTCGGGAAATCAATAGTCCTGTCTCCTGTTCGATTTCAGAATTGCAAATGCTGCCGGAAGGGTAATATATCCGTCAAACTCTCGAGACCTCGCACTCTAGGGAGAAGTCTTGGAATATTGCGGTATTGTGAGATTAAACGCCACAATGGGTTGCATTCGGGTGGAAAGGTTTGCTTATGCTTCAAGATTCTGGTGGATGTCAACCTTTTTAATTGCGGAATAAGATTTTCTTTGCTTGTATTCATCGGTATACTTTGTTTCAAGCTGCAGCTAATAGAGTAACGAGTTGTGTTACTCGATCAGAAGGTCCGGGTTTAATTAAAACTCCTGCAGTTATGTGTGACTAGAGTTGCAATACTTTGTTCCAAGCTGCAGTTAATAGAGAAACGAGTTACTATGTTACTCGATTATAAGTTCCCGATTTAATTGCAACTCGTGTAGCTGTGTGAGAGTTGCAAACCAGTACACTCATCATTGCGCTATTGGATTTATAGGAACATATATTTAGCAGCCTACGAGTGGATATTATACCCACACTCTGTCTCTCTAGGCATGCTAGTCAGAAAGGTAGTTCCCCAAGTCATTTTGAGTTAACATCGTGGTGCTTTGCTTTATAGTGACCAACCTCTGACACAAACAAAAACATTTTCCTATATAGATTTTCGTTCCCCTTGGATTAATAGGACAGTTTTGTCAAGACGATGTAACTCGTGGTGAATAAAGCTGACCAGATCTTTGTGGACGAGATATCACTTCATTGACAAACTTGACCAGATCTTGGTGGACGAGTTATCTCTTCATTGACAAATTTGACCAGATCTTGGTGGACGAGATATCTCTTCATTGACAAACTTGACTTAGATCTTGGTGGACGAAATATCTCTTCATTGACAAACTTGACCAGATCTTGGTGGACGAGTTATCTCTTCATTGACAAACTTGACCAGATCTTGGTGGACGAGTTATCTCTTCATTGACAAACTTGACCAGATCTTGGTGGACGAGTTATCTCTTTATTGACAAACTTGACTTAGATCTTGGCGGACGAAATATCTCTTCATTGACAAACTTGACCAGATCTTGGTGGACGAGTTATCTCTTCATTGACAAACTTGGCCAGATCTTGGTGAACGAGTTATCTCTTCATTGACAAACTTGACCAGATCTTGGTGGACGAGATATCTCTTCATTGACAAACTTGACCAGATCTTGGTGGACGAGATATCTCTTCATTGACAAACTTGACAAGAACTTGGTGGACGAAATATCTCGTCAAAACAGCTTGGAAGGCTAATGGTTGTAAGAATTTAGTGATTTTGATTTAATGGGCCAAGCAATGTATGTTCAGTAAAATGGACGTGGAGAATAAGTAAGTGTACTTTTGTACATGAAGTAAATGGACACGAGCAAGGAAAATTTTTATTGAGACAAACGAAAAATACACCCAGAGTAGTTACAGGAATCGAATTTGCGCCGCCTACAGCTAGGAGGCTGCTTGCGCAGAGTTCAAACTCACAGAGCCGCCTTCTTCCCTAAAGAAAGATTCCAAAAATATTGCTAAGACGTCTGGAACTTATTATTTCATTATTCTGGAACTAATTATTTATGCGGTTTGAGGTTTGCACCCAAAGTGGAGCGATACTCAAAGTTACTTTCAGATATTCTAGATAGTACTCAACGACACATTTCCGTAGTATTTCGGGGCCCGCTGTAGTCCAGTAATAAAAATCGCGAACTAGTTTGCGAATTCAAAACTCGATCCAAAAAAGACCGTTGTGTACTTTTGGGCTGTTGAGCGTTAAATCTTTCATGGCCCCTCAAATATCTTGTTGGTGTGTCGTGGAAATTTGGAGAGTGGGGTATGCCAGTTCAGTTGACGAGGTGTTATCCTTTCCTTTTGGGACTGATACTGGACCATCACCAATAGTCCTTCTGTGTTGCTCCACTACGACGTTAATTCAACTACCTACTTGGTAGTGTTTCGTGACAGTTTCATATCTCTGTTGTTTTTTCACTTAGAAAAACATGTCAAGCCTTCAGATAAAAACATCTGATCATTTCGGATGACTGTGTTCGTAATTATAGCAGAGGTAGCATTGTTCTGCAGATCTACTGAGGAAACTATCTGCATTACGAAATGATATCCCAATAACGTTAATCAATCCGAATCGTGATGAAAAGCATAATTTTTTTAGGACGACCGTTAGTGGAAATTTTAAAAAATTGTCTGTCTCGAGAAAAGAGAAACGCAAATACGAAAGTAAAATGTTGGGAAAAGGAGGAGTCTTTTTGAGAGGGTTGTTGAATAATATTCTCTTCAGGCTGAAAAATTCTCAAGGTCCTACTTATCTTAACGACTTTATTATTCAATGGTCGTTTGTTTGCTAAACATTCCAATTTTTCATTCGTAACTTCTTAATTTTTTAAATCTCACTCATTTTTATTACATACCGTAGTGTAATTTGCATTTTTGAGACATTTCAAGATGTATTTTGCAATGGGATTTTAAAAAAATTAATTTTTTTCCCTGCAGCCATATTTTACAACGAGAGGGCTTATTGGACCGGTACCTAAGCCTCAAATTGGATTCAGAGTAGTGGAGAACACCGGAATTCGAGTTCAGTCGTAGAAGGCAAAATCCATTAATCTAAGTGCTTCAAAGTAGATTTTCCATTTGATGTAGAGGGGTATGAATAAAGTGCTAATTGGTAAACTAACATCAGGTCACGCGTCAATATCTCTTTTTTAATTTAATAATTTGAATAGTCTTGGTTTGAAGAAATCTAACGCTCTACCCAAGATCCATGTACTCACATTTGGTATAAACAAAATATGAGATATGTCACCCATGGGCCCAGCCACGGGTGAGAAAAAACTATTCTTATCTATTTAATAATTTTTTCGTTTAATACTTGCTAAGAATGGGAAGTCTGGCATCAATATCACGGGTTTTTACTATCACGAATGATGGCTTTTTATTACAGAAAATTACATTGTAGGATACTGAAAGAATGAAAAAACTGTCAAGAAATATTTTACTCCGCATTAGAAATTTAAAGAAAGTAAAACAAAAATTACTAAATCAGCTGTTACCAAAAAATATGGACATATAATTGCGCTATATTTAGGGTGCAAGGGCAATATGCTGCGCCAGACACAACAGACAATATCAAATAATAGGACGTATACACAAAGAAAGTTTTACTGACACAGAAGAGAGAAATACTCCAAGGGAGGAATCGAACTTGCCTACCCTACAACTCGAAGGTTTGTAGCGTAGTGGACGTTCCCACTGAGCCACGGCGAACCTCTCCGAAAATGGAGAGGGAACTCATGATACAGACATCGAGGAGGGAAAACGTTATGAGAGCTATTGGTCTTGATAGAAATACGTATAAAGTGGATGTATATGAGACCTATCACTCGAGAATGAAATAAATGGTCCAATGGAATGCACGCACACATCGTGAAAGCGCCATCTTTAAAGAGTTAGAGATAGGAAGCGCAATCCTAGAAATATTATTTTAATTGTAAATCCTTTCATAACGGGTAGGTAGGTATTTAATTAACGTCGCACTGGAACAACACAGCGGGTTATTGGCGAAGATCCGGGATCCATTCCCGAAGGAAAAGATCCAAGGACATCGCCTCGTAATTTTGAACCGCGGTCAGATGACGAGGACACCTGAGCTGTCACCCCTCTCCAAGATTCCACACCACGCCAATGTGAGGATATTTGAGACTTAATGTGCATAAGTCCCCTTTGTACACGACGGTCTGGTTGGATTCTAACTCTCAAACCTCCAGTTACTAGTCCGTTACTCTTCCAACCGGGCCCCCTTCATAACGATTCTGAAATGCGTGGTTGATGAGATAGAGAGAGGTCACTGAACCCCACATGGATCCATGGATCGTAGTCTGAGTATCCAATTGGGTGTCGAAAATGACGGAAGTACGTACGTGTATCTACTGCTTGCGAGTTAAGTTATGCATTCTCGGATTGTATCCTGTCACCGCGTGTGACGGGAGTAGTGATCCCAAATTATAAGGAGGCACTTTGACTAAGCAGGGAGATCGATCTGAGTGAGATCCCAACATATGTTGAATCGCGAGACGGCGTCGTGACATGAACCTGCATTAGGTGTCAGAGCGTAATGTGAGTTGGTTTAGCCCCAAGACGCTTAAAAGGCAGTGCAGCTTCGCCTACCAAAAAGTAATTCATGGTGAGGTTGGATTACACTGCAATATTCAGGGTGTCCCAAAAAGGTTGTTCCGCAATTTATCTTTTTACCATTTGGAGATAGGTAGGCAGTGTAAATTGCAAAAGTACACCAAATAAGGTAGGTAATTAAGATATGTGAATAAAATTATCACGTGATAACAATTTAAGCGGATACAGTTTTTAATTTGTATACAACCCCTCTAGATAAAAATCCGAGATAGCAAAAATGTTCCTTACCTGTATCCCTATCGTTAGTGACAAAACATATTTCTGTAGGTTGAATAGTAACGGAGATACAAGAGTTTCCATTTTAAGGGGGCCGTATCTAATTTAGAACGATGGCCAAAAATGAAGAGCGAAGTTCTGCATTGCTGCAGATGGAAAATATTTTGAACATGCGTTGCAAATTTTCTTTTATTTTTATTTAAACCATTTTTCTACAATATTTTTATTGAAGATTGCAGTGTCTACAATTATTCAGTGCGATTTTCATCTGCAGTTGCAATACTACATTACTTTGCACAATGTTGCACTTTCTGACCGAAAAGTGCTTTTTAGCATTGTATATACGGTCCCTAATCTGACTGCTTGAACAGCTGTGCACAAGCGGTATAAGTCAACTTTTTTTGCGTCATTATGCCTCCGTTACTGTTCAACCTACAGAAATACTGTTTTCTGCTAACGATAGGGATGCAGGTAAGGAACATTTTTGCTATCTCGGATTTTTATCTAGAGGGGTTGTATAAAAATTAAAAACTGAATCCGCTTAAATTGTTATCACGTGATAATTTTATTCACATATCTTAATTACCTACCTTATTTGGTGTACTTTTGCAATTTACATTGCCTACCTACATATCTCGAATTGGTTAAAAGATAAATTGCGGAACAACCTTTATGGGACACCCTGTATACTGTTATAATATTTTTGTAGTGGTGGCTGAGCTCACACCACACTACACCCCGTCCAGAATCTGATGTGGTTGCATTCGATAGGTTCTACCAATAGTTTATTATACTAAGTTACTGGGTATGATTATGGTCAAGCCATGGACGATTGCGATTGTAGACTGTCCTATGTTGCCCGATAGTTTGTTGAAATAAGGGTGAGCAGCAACGAGGAGTGAAGCTGTGGTAAGAGTAGTCACTGTGTCTGTTATCACAGGACTTCAAACAATTGTTGGAAGTGAATTAGCGTTACATAGATAATTCAATTATTCATCGCGACCCATCCATCAAAGTATGCAATATAGCTTGGTTTTGAAAGTATGTCTATAATCACTCTGTTGATCACCAATATAGTAAGGCGTGTGAAAGAGAGTGCAACTTCGTCTACCAAAAAGTATTTCATGGTGGATATGGGTTACACTGTTATACTATAGTATACGCTACTGTATATACTACTGTTTGTGAAAATTGCAACACTATATAGTGGTCGAAATAAACGATCAAATTTACGGAGCAATTAAACAAAAATAATGCCGAAAATCAATAACTTGTGCAGCCGCCACGCGCAGCGATGAGAGCCTGTACACGTCGTGGCATCGAATCATACAGACTGTGAATGTCATGTTGAGGAATGGCATTCCAGATGGCCTCTATCTGATGCCAAAGTTCAGCCGTACTCTCTGCCCGACGAGCGGTATGAGCGGGTCGCCGTCCGATGTAATCCAAGACATGCACTCTGCGTTTTTGGCGAGGCATATTGAATTCTAATCAATCATTTACAGCAGTCAAACGACGATACACACATTTTAACTCACCTTTGCAGTGCTTTTTATACACGGCTCACTTGGAAGTTTAGAGGGTGTTTCTCGGCCCACACATGCGTGATCGCTTTATAATTCTAATCATTTGCATATCCTAACCTGTTTTGCGTTTCCTGCAAGTTTCGTTTAATTTGCATGATTCCTTCATGGTGTTGCAATTTTCACAAACAGTAGTGTATTATTGTATTGCAAGTTAATTTTTGTAGTGGTGGCTAAGGTCATCACAGTACTTCCCGTCCAGAATTTGGAGTGACTGAATTCGATAGATGCTGCCACTAGTTGACTGATTGTGAATTGCTTCAGAGCTGTACGAAGTTTACGGGTGTTTAGGAAAGAAAGAAAATAGCGTGTGGTTAAGCGGAAAGATATGTAGTGAAAAAGGATGTAAAAGAAAGATAAAAGCAATAAGATGAAGAGCGATATAGAGATAGAGAGAGCAAGCAAAATAACGGAAAGAAAAGACATACAGACAGATAGTTTTATCAAATGAAACAGGAGAGAAATAGGTGTAGATGGAAAAAGTAAAAGACTAACATAGAACCAAAGAGTAAAATAGAGGTGTTTAGATATGTCAAAAGAAAGAAATATGAGAAGAAAAGTAGAGAGAGATTGAGATGTATAAAAAAATATGGGAAAAATAGAGAGAATGAGATGTAGAAATAAAAAGAAATACACAGAGATGTACCAAGTGAGAGAAACAACGATGCACAGAGAGAGAGAAATAAAAAGAAAATATTTGAAGAAAGAAAAATATAGAGAAAAGAGACAGAACTGAGAAATAAAAAACACACAAAAAAAGGAAGGTTTTTAATTGACGTCGCAAAAGAGCAACACAGCGGGCTATTGTCGACGGTCCGGGATCAATCTCAAAGGAAAGATCCGGGAACACCACCACGTAATTTTAAACCATGATCAGATTACGAGGTCAAACATGAGTTGGCGCTCCACTCCAAACTTCAACACCATGCCAACGTGAGGACATTTGAGGCCACGGCAGATGCAACGTGCACCAGCCCCCTTTATATACGCCGGTCTTTGGGACTCGAACCCTCCGGTTGCTTATCCGTCACTCATCCAATCGGGCTACCGTGGTTATGAGGAAGAAACACGAGAAAAAATATGAAATGAGAAAGAGGGATAAAATATAAAAAGAAAAAGAGAAAATATAAAAGAGAAAGAGGGAGAAAATTTAGCAAGAGGATAAAAAAAAGAAAGAATAAAAAAGAAAGAGAATAAAAAAGAAAGAGAATAAAAAAGAAAGAGTATAAAAAGAGGAAGAGATTAAAAAAAGAAAGAGAATATAAAAGAGGAAGAGACTATAAAAAGAGAATATAAAAGAGAGTATAAAAAGATAATATATAAAAAGAGGAAGAGAATATAAAAGAGGAAGAGAATATAAAAAGAAATAGAATATAAAGAGAAAGATAATATAAAAAAGAGAATATAAAGAGGATATAAAAAGAGATTATAAAAGAGAAAGAATATAAAAGATAAAGATAATACACTGCTGGCCACCCAAATTGCAACACCAAGAAAGACAAGAGATATCACAACAAAATTTATTTCGTAGATAACATGTTGACCAAGTATCAAATGATTAAATTTATAGACTTCTGTGAAGTGTGGTTCCTGCCAAAATCAGTAGCCAGAGTAGCCGCCATTGTTGGAGATCACCGCTGCCACACGCCTCGGCATTGATTCAAAGAGACTTTGGATGTGTTCTTGGGGTACAGCAGACCAAGCAGCTTCCACACGTTGCCAAAGTTGATCTGGTGTGGCAGCTGGGGATGTATTCTGGGTCAATCGTTGAGCAACCATGGACCACATGTTTTCTATCGGCGAAAGATCCGGAGAGCGAGCTGGCCAGGGAAGCAATTCAATCTGGCGATTGACGAAGAACCCTTGGACAATGCGTGCCACGTGTGGTCGCGCATTATCCTGTTGAAATATGGCTGTGGGCAAGCCCTGAAGGTAAGGAAGGACAACTGGCTCCAACACCTCGGAGATGTAGCGCTGGCTGTTTAAAGTACCGGCAATGCGTACTAGAGGAGTGCGAGAGTGATATCCAATACCGCCCCATACCATAATACCCGGTGCAGGACCAGTGTGGCGGTGCATAACGCAGCTGTTCAGCATCCTCTCTCCACGGTGTCTCCAGACTCGAATCCGACCATCGTGGTGTTGCAGACAGAAGCGTGACTCGTCATTAAAGACAATTTCATTCCATTCTGCCTTCCACATCCTTCTTTCATCGCACCATTGGCGGCGGAAACGTCTGTGGTTCTGCGTCAAGGGTAGACGAAGCAATGGACGTCTTGCGGACAGACCACTCTGCTGTAAACGGCGTCGAATGGTACGCGCAGACACTGGATGATGCGGTACAGACTGAATGTGCTGTGCTATGGTTCGTGATGTGGCTGAGTGATCCGTCACTGCCATACGCACAATATGCCTGTCATCACGTGAAGTGGTGCACTGAGGTGGATGCGATCGAACACGTCGGTCCGTCGTACCCTCCTGCATCCAACGATCACATATCCGCATTACAGTTGTTTGGTTTCGTCCAACACGACTACCGATTTCCCTGAAAGATAATCCACAATCTCGGTAGGCCACTATCCTTCCTCTGTCGAACTCGGATACTTGATCAAAAGATGATCGCTGTTTTCTACGAGGCATAATTGATCGTTTTTTTGAAAAAACCACAAGAAAAACACAATTGCCGTACTTGAAATCGTCGAAATCTCCAAGCCTTAAATAGCGCTTTGAAGTGGCGCCATAGGCGCGCGTGATGTGCGTCTGCGCTGAAATTCTAATCATCTGCATATCTCACCTCCGCTAATGCATGTTGTAAATTTCATATTATTTGCATGCTTCCTTCAGGGTGTTGCATTTACGGTGGCCAGCAGTGTATAAAAGAGAAAGAGTAGAAACTATAAAAGAGAATGGGAGAAGGAGATGAGGTGAAAAATAGAGTGAGGGAAGAAGAGAGGGTAAAGAAAAACAACCCTCAATTAGCAAATAGCGGACATGTGGTCAATTGATCGAGTTCGGCACTTATATAAGCCTCCAACCTTTGCTTGTATAAGAGTTTCGCCAAACTTCTTTATTTACCTAGCGAAAAAGATCTAGGTCAGGCTCAAAATCGAGGGCGCGATAACAGAAGTGTTCAGAGATACCGATCCAAATTGTTTTTCAAAGCAGTTTGTCTAGAAATCAGGCAATTTCATTACTCCCTTCGACGTGTCAGAGAATACTCTGAATCTTGTAACAGAGTAGCAAAATCAAGTATCAATTCCTTATCCAAATAAAATCCTTGACGAGTTGTTTATCCCTTCAGTGAATTTAGGCTGTTATTCCAGCGAGCAGTCTTCATTAGTTTCCTGTTATTCAACAAAAACAAGTTGATACTTAAAAAAGATACTTAGAAAGTAACTACTTAGAAAGTAACGCAGCAATTTCGTCTAAACGATGGAGATAGATCAAGGCTAAAATATAGTAGCGTAATATTTTTTTCGGATGCATAATATATTCTCTTTGACAGTAGAACAGAGAGAAACCTTCTGAAGTTAATACTTTTGATCTAAACATTATTAATATTTAATAAACAAACTCTAAGAGAATCTTTTCGCACCGACATGTTGGTAGAGTATAAATCGATTAATTAATTTTGATATATTTTGTTGTCACATGGAGAAAGAATATGGAAGTAAATACATAAATTTAATTCTGAAACTAAGGGTATGGTAGTTGAATTTACATCGCACTGGAGAAACACAACGGGTTATTGACGATGGTTTGGGATCCATCCTAAATTGAAAGATACAAGGACAACAACGTGTAACTTTGAACTAGGGGTCAGATGGCGTGGTCACACCTGAGCTGGCACCCTACTCTCCAAACTTCCACACCATGCCAACATTAGGGCATTCGAGGCCAAGGTAGATTGAATGTACACCAGACCCCACGTCTTTGGTTGGTTGTAGTTTCGAACTCGCAACCGTCCGGTTGCTAATCCGCTACTCTTCCAACTGGGCTACCATGGTCCATATTTTAAATGGATAATTGTTGTACAATAATATATAATTCAGAATTTATGCTCCAGAATAAATATCGTTTCTTATACACTGCTGGCCACCGTAAATGCAACACCCTGAAGGAAGCATGCAAATAATATGAAATTTACAACATGCATTAACGGAGGTGAGATATGCAATTGATTAGAATTTCAGCGCAGACGCACATCACGCGCGCCTGTGGCGCCACTTCAAAGCGCTATTTAAGGCTTGGAGATTTCGACGATTTCTAGTACGGCAATTGTGTTTTTCTTGTGGTTTTTCTAAAAAACGATCAATTATGCCTCGTAGAAAACAGCGATCATCTTTTGATCAAGTATCCGAGTTCGACAGAGGAAGGATAGTGGCCTACCGAGATTGTGGATTATCTTTCAGGGAAATCGGTAGTCGTGTTGGACGAAAGCAAACAACTGTAATGCGGATATGTGATCGTTGGATGCAGGAGGGTACGACGGACCGACGTGTTCGATCGCATCCACCTCAGTGCACCACTTCACGTGATGACAGGCATATTGTGCGTATGGCAGTGACGGATCGCTCAGCCACATCACGAACCATAGCACAGCACATTCAGTCTGTACCGCATCATCCAGTGTCTGCGCGTACCATTCGACGCCGTTTACAGCAGAGTGGTCTGTCCGCAAGACGTCCATTGCTTCGTCTACCCTTGACGCAGAACCACAGACGTTTCCGCCGCCAATGGTGCGATGAAAGAAGGATGTGGACGGCAGAATGGAATGAAATTGTCTTTACTGACGAGTCACGCTTCTGTCTGCAACACCACGATGGTCGGATTCGAGTCTGGAGACACCGTGGAGAGAGGATGCTGAACAGCTGCGTTATGCACCGCCATACTGGTCTAACACCGGGTATTATGGTATGGGGCGGAATTGGATATCACTCTCGCACTCCTCTAGTACGCATTGCCGGTACTTTAAACAGCCAGCGCTACATCTCCGAGGTGTTGGAGCCAGTTGTCCTTCCTTACCTTCAGGGCTTGCCCACAGCCATATTTCAACAGGATAATGCGCGACCACACGTGGCACGCATTGTCCAAGGGTTCTTCGTCAATCGCCAGATTGAATTGCTTCCCTGGCCAGCTCGCTCTCCGGATCTTTCGCCGATAGAAAACATGTGGTCCATGGTTGCTCAACGATTGACCCAGAATACATCCCCAGCTGCCACACCAGATCAACTTTGGCAACGTGTGGAAGCTGCTTGGTCTGCTGTACCCCAAGAACACATCCAAAGTCTCTTTGAATCAATGCCGAGGCGTGTGGCAGCGGTGATCTCCAACAATGGCGGCTACTCTGGCTACTGATTTTGGCAGGAACCACACTTCACAGAAGTCTATAAATTTAATCATTTGATACTTGGTCAACATGTTATCTACAAAATAAATTTTGTTGTGATATCTCTTGTCTTTCTTGGTGTTGCAATTTGGGTGGCCAGCAGTGTATATAGGACAACTGAAAAATTCAATCACCCTTTTTTTATTTTTAAGCTCTACACCATGGCATAAGAGTTGAGAAAATAGATTCTTTGAACCCGAAGGAAAAGAACCGAGAACACCACCACTTAAATTTGAACCACGGTCAGATGACGAGGTCACACCTGAGCTGGCACCCTACTCTCCAAACTTCCACACCACGTCAACGTTAGGACATTTGAGGCCACGACACATTTAACGTGCACAAGCTCCCTTTGTACACGACGATCTCTGGTTGGATGGTTGGACTGGAACTCGAAACCCTCCGGTTGCTAATCCGTTGCTCTTCCAACCGGGCTACCGCGGTCCCTAGGTTCTTTCGAAAAACAGATTTAAAAATGGCGTGCATCATTGGAATGCGTGCCATCCATCATGCGATACATCGGTGGTGCCAGATAGAATTCGAAGATAGCTGACGAATTACTAATTGACGTATAAGCATGCGGCAGTTTAATGTACTAAAGTTTGCATTAAAATGGATGAGAGTAAAATATAATACAATGATAATGATCACCTGTGGTTAGTTGGTTGAAGTCAGTCGAGCGAACTAACGTATTGCATCCATTTCTAGTCACTAGCTGCCATTGACGGTTGCACATGCATTATCTTAATTGTGTACTCGGGTGAATCGCTACGTTTCGACTTTTAGGCGTTTTAAAGCATTAATAACTCATTCTGTCTTTCTCTTTCACCTCTTAAAGTTCAGAATAAGACGCATTCTTCGTGATTGTTTTCTCTTGCATTTCTATCCATTCAAAAATATGACAGGTTAAAACCACATTGTTATAAGGTGAGGAGGGGAAGTGGATCCATCGAATTTAAAATGACCAGACCTTGATGGACGAGATAGCTCGTCATTAGAAGAAAAACGGACAAGATCTTGATCTAGCCACCATAAAAAATTGACAATATCTTGATGGACGAACTATTTCGTCATTAGCGAAGTTGGTCTGATCTTGACGGACGGACTATTTCGTCATTAGCGAAGTTGGTCAGATCTTGACGGACGAACTATTTCGTCATTAGCGAAGTTGGTCAGATCTTGACGGACGAACTATTTCGTCATTAGCGAAGTTGGTCAGATCTTGACGGACGAACTATTTCGTCATTAGCGAAGTTGGTCAGATCTTGATGGACGGACTAGATATCTCTTTGAAACCACTTGGAGGGTTAATCAGATACTGAAATTATAGTATGCGTGTTTAACCCTGTTGGTGGTTTATTTTCGCGTCGAAAACTGCCCTCTAGTGTCCACTTCTTGTGAAGAAGCCTGTGCCAAACTGTCGCCAGTTCTAGGCAAGGGATAATTTGCTCTTCCTACTTGGATCTTCATTCACCCTTGGAGTTTTGTCTCGACGAGATATCTCGTCCAGACAAAACGTCCACGATCTGATAGCAAAATTGGTCAGATCGTGGACGAGATATCTCGTCGAGACTCTTGGAGGATTAAAGTAGGAGATGCCACCTGCTTGTAAATGCTTGGAGGCGTCCTTTAGATTCGTTTCACCGCTAGAGCGATTCGGATTTCGGCAGTGTGGGTTAGTTTTGGGTTTTATAACGCAAGGGCTATATTTGGCCAAGCTGAGCCAAACACAAGACAGGCAACGTCAAGTAATAGACACACACAAGAAAAGTTTTAGACTCAGAGGAGAGAAATACACTCAGGGAGGAATTGAACTTGGGTTTTCGGAGGGGAAGTTGCGCAGACAAAAGAAGGGCAGGACTGAAGTGATCCAGTGTTGCCCCACTCCAAACACGAAAACGTTCTATGGCATGCACTTGCCCCTTCATGTGATGCAAGCGCAACCCCATAAAACAGCATTCGAAAATATTTCATTTTAAATTATATCAATAGTAAGTTTGGGAAGCGATAGCCCAGTTGGAAGAGTAACGGATTATTGACCGGAGGGTTGCGAGCTCAAATCCAACCGAAGACCATCGTATGCAAGTGGGACTGGTGCACGTTAAATCTGTCATGGCCTCAATGGCCACACGTTGGAGTGGTGTGGAAGTTTGGAGAGTGGGGTGCCATCTCAGGTGTGACCTTGTCACCTGACCGTGGTTCAAAATAACGTGGTGTTGTCATAAGATCTTTCCCTTCGGGTTTTATCCAGGATCGTCAATAGCCCGTTGTGTTGCTTCACGTTAATTAAATACCTCTACCAACAATAGTAAGTTTAAACCCATTAGTGGAGGATTTGGGAGTGCTTCGTAAAAATTGGAAACATTTCTTTAATCATTGGGACAGAGTAGTAATTGATTCATTATGAACTTTTAAGATTTGGATTCGTACTTGCCCCATTATATCTCGCATTTTTAGTACTTAAAAGTAATCATGGAACTAAACATTAATTTCTGTTAAATTATCCAAAAGTATCGGAAAAATCCAATTAGTTTCATAAAAGGAATATATAATTTATTAATGATTTAACGTTTGAACTGCTGGGGCAACCATTTACACATCAGTTTCTATGGATACAGCGAGAAAAATACATTATTCAAAAATGTTTATAATTAAAAATGTGTAATTTAAAAACGTATTGAAACTAATGCTTAATGAGATAATTAAATTCTCCGGGGTTATTGTCCGCTCATAAACATAAAAGAAGAAATTCATTGTACTTTTAATAATATTAATCCGGATTACATCCCACTTTCTTTGACATTGTATCTTTTATATAACTCCAGGGGATTTACTGAATTTTAATAACCAAATGTACCTAACGCAGAGATGACGTTATTATAAATTTTCCAATCGTTATCATATGAATGAAACACAAAAGCATCGCAATACTCTTCTTTTTTATTCCTAATGATACAAATGCGGAAAACATTTTTCAAGCACTAAAAGTAATTAAAAAGCAAGTTTGGTTTTAAAAGAGAGAGAGAGTCTTTATCGGGTCAAAAGGAGCGGTTATAATCCTCTTTTACTCCCCGAAAAGAAATAAAAATCATGACAGTTTACAACACTTTTCATACAAGGGATGAGTTTTGATAAAGTTTGTTCCTCGACATCTTTAAACATGCCGAGAGCAAAATTGATTATCGCGCATTTCTAGTTAAGGAGGCTGGGTTCGTCGAACTTTCCCTTCGAATCGCTTAGGGTTCGATGAACTGTCAATTGTTCGAGAACATCCCCATTAGTAATTACCATTGGCAGTGGAAACAGTGGCAAATATTTATTCCATTGTTGATAGAACATTGTCGGAATTCCGAGCCCATTTTAGACACGAGCGAAGAGGAACAATAGACAAGGAAGTGAATTCGGGTCGTCATGAATGTTTAAGGTTATTAAACGGCACGGGGAAAATACTCCCAAGCAGATATTGTTTTCTATATGTAATACAAAAGTACGAACACGATAAGTTAATTAAGTTCTGGAAGGAAGCAATCTTTTCCGGTACTCGTGCTTAGAGATACAAGATATTATTGTTGAATATAAGTTAGAGTAGGGAGAAATTAAAACTACTTGAAAAATCTGAAAATGTTAAGGGTACATAATGCAAGACATTACGATGTCTTTACGAACAGTAAATAGTCACTATAATTGATTGGATACATGATTTTAGTGAATCGGTACAATGGTCGAATATGTGAAAACGATTCTTCTTTGAATGATTGCAAAGAAACCTAGTTTATTTCAAGAAAGATTTCTAGAAAATTTTGAAAACGATTATGAAGCAAATTAGGACGACACCTGACATAAAACAGTCCTTGCAATTATTTAGGCATGTGACTGCAATGAAACAACAAGAGGTTTGAAGCTACTACAACTAACTATGTCATTGCTCGAGTTAGCAAGAAAAATTTAGTCTTCAATTCAAATATTAAGTTGTCTGGTATGATAGAGTTCCATCGGCTGTTCTCAGTTTAACCCTCCAGTTGGTTTCGTCGAAGCATCTCGTCCAAGGTCTAGTCAATTTTTCTAAGGACGAAATATCTCGTCGAGAAAAACTGCCCCATCACTCCTAGGTGAATGAAGATAAAAGTAGGAAAAACAAACTAAAATCTCTTACCTAGAATTGATGACAGCTTTGAACAGGTTTTTGTATCAAAAGGTGGCCATTATAGGGTGGTTTTAGACTCGAAGATAACGCCAGGGGGATTAACACAGTGTTAAACATTGGCGTGGTGTGAAAGTTTGGAGAGTGGGGTGCCAGCTCAGGTGTTGACCTCGCCATCTGACCGGGGTTGAAAATTACGAGGGGTGTTGCCCTTGGATCATACTCCTTCAGGATTGATCCCAGATCGTCACCAGTACCCATTTGAGTTGCTCTAGTGCGACGTTAATTAACAACCCTACCAATTGTTAAATTCAATTACTCTAATTTTACTGACACATTCATTCACTTTAACTCAATTATTTTTGTACAATTGTGTCAATATACTCTTTTTCAATGGCTTACTGAGAACAATCATTTTTAAACGAAAATACACTTTTGAACTTTCAGATCTATAGGTATCATTATTTACATTGAATGCGACCCGTTGGTGACATGCAAGGCATCAGCAATGCCCACGCACTGGATTCGGTTGCATGCTACACAGGACATTAATAGAAAAGTGACATACATCCCTGATGCATATGGAATAACGTATCTATGGTCTCAATTTAAATGAATGTTGATTATGTACACAACGCTATGGTGCGAACACATGTCCCTGAATGAAGATAGGCCATTTCAAGATGCCAATTCGCCTAGTTATTGGGAATGGAATGTCCCCGGTATTAATCCCATAGAACATTTGGGAGATACCATGGAAAGGCATAACAAGCATCCATACAAGGATTGCAGATCAAATTAACTGCAAGATGATTTGCCATACCTCCAACATGCTTTCGAAATCTTACATTGATGTCGTATTGAGTAGCTCAGAGTATTAATCAGAGGGTTCTTGAGGTTGTAATCGAGACACTTCTAGTGTGACCTTATGTTAATTTTCTACTTTTTTACAATATTCAGCACTTATTAAATGAAACATACTCTTTAGTTTCATTTACACGTAAAATTTATCTAAAAATAGCTTTCTAAGAGCGTCTCAAGTTTTCCATCAACTGAAAAGCCATCTTTGCCTCAAAACGAGGCCATGATTGGAAGAGTAGCGAATTGTAAATCGGAGAAGTTGAAACTCGATCCAACCAAATACCGTCATGTACGTGTGGGCTTGTGCACGTGAAATCGATCGTGGCCTCGAATGTCTTCACGTTGGCGTGGTGTGGAAGTTTGGATTGTGGGGTTCTAGCTCAGGTGTGACCTCGTCATCTGACCTTGGTTCAAAATGACGAGGTGTTGTCCTCGGATCTTTCTTCGGAATGAATCCCGGACAGTCTCCAATAGGCCATTCTGTTGCTCCAGTGAAACGCTAATTCAACTGTCCACCTATCCTCATAAAAAGTAAAGACCATTGTTGTACAGGGTGGGCCACGGAATAGCAGCCCGTTGCAAATAAAGAATTATACACACATTTCACTTCTGAGAAACTGGAATTCTGCAGTGATTTGGTTGGTAGCTGTTGGTAATTAGTCGAATCAAAGTCGCACTGGAGCAACATAACGGGTTATTGGCGACGGTCCGGGATCCATCCCGAAGGGGAAGATCGTGGACACCTCATCATTTTGAACCACGGTCAGACGACGAGGTCAGCACCTGAGCTGGCAAGCCACTCTTCAAACTTCCACACCACGCCAACGTGAGGACATTTGACGTTACGACAGATTTAACACGTACCAGCCTCCCATGTATTTGAACTCGCAACGCTCCCGTTGCTAATCCACTACTCTTCCAACCTTTCTACAGTGCCAATTGGCATTTTATTCCTCTGCTTTTGACATTCTTTTGAGATAAGATATTCCATACTACGTGTCTTTGTCCTATAATATTCATAGAGGTATTCAGAATACATAGGTGATATAAGTTCATATAAATGGAGGGGACATTGTTATTTCATACAATATCGGAGACATGATTTAAAAATACCATCGTATTCAAATATTTATTCCCTTCATTGTTTGAGTTTCCCTTGGAATGTCGGAAATATTCGAGAACGTCTTCCTAATTTCGTGACGAACTCCCGCGTGTGTTCCGAACCCTCATTACAGTTTAAAGAAGCGTGAAAGCGTGCCAGACACCTCATTCTCCCAGCAGAGAATTGAATTTCGGTTTTTCTCTGTACGGAAATTCCCTTTTGTGCGAACGCCGTCCCTTTAAATTCCAGTTTCATTCTTACATTGCTAGAACAAGGATTTCATTATTCCACCGCTCAGCGCCATTGTGAAAGCTCGAGAGATAAAAAAAAGGACACGGGATATGATAAAAAAAGGCTTCTCTAACGACTGCTGCCATTTTATTCAGTTCAACGCTGGCAGTTCTTTGTTTCTTTAACGTTTTACAAATAGATTCGGATTTAATATATCGGAAAAGTCTCTGCTTTTCTCCTGGAGTTGCCTTTTTACTAAGTGACACTTTTGTTAATGCTTCGAAGTGTATCTGCTGGAAACATGAATTGAAAAGGGATTGTCCTAAAATTTTATTTGTCAGAAAAAGTGGAAAGAATAATTGGATTGGGAAAAGTGCCTCGAAAAATATTAGCGAACGAAAAATTCGGGACATTTTTTACGCAGGTGCCTAAAACAGTTAAGAATTGAAGTGAAGTAAAAAATGTTGGCATCACCTGTCCTTTCAGTCTCTAGGAATCGTGATTTAATTTGGCTTAAAAAAGTTTGCTATTTAAATTTAGCATTATAAGCGAAATACAGTGCCCCAACATACACACATTTATACATTATGTCTTTGTACAAATGGTGGACAAAATTATATGAATACCAGAGACGATTCTAAATCTTTAGTAGTAGGGGTTTCGCCCACCTTTGGTCTGAAATACAGCTTGTATCCAACGTGGGATGGACAAATCATGCTAAATGTTCAAGGGAATACACATCCATTTCTTGAGCAGATCTGTCTCTAGTTCAGAAAGTGTAACTGGAAGTGGAAACCTAGCACGCACTTTAGCCTCCAAAACACCCCCATAAAGGCCCAATTATGTTAACCCTCCAAGTGGTTTCGACGAGATATCTCATCCATCAAGATCTGGGCAGTTTTGCTAATGACGAGATACCTCGTTAGGACAACCACCAAGAAGGTTAAGATCAGGAGTCTGAGGAGGCCAGATGAGATCTTCCACATCCTCCCCCTGTTCATTGAACCAAGCTTGGACATAGCATGTGAATGAGGGCGTTGTTTTCGGGGAACACAGTTCATTTGCCAGAAAACATTGGAGTACAGGATGAAGATGATTGCCCATAATGCGCTTCTGATATGAGATATTGCTCTTTAATCTTTCGTTGCAGGAAAAGAAGTGGTCCAAGACCACGTCAAGATATAGCATCCCACACCATCACAGATCCCCTCAATACTTAAGGTGTACGTATACACTAATTGATCTTTTAAATTTTAACTTTAAAGATCCAATTTTTTTTACAATAAGTCATTGGTTTGTGATTAAACTGATTTCAGTGTGAAAAATTCAGATTAAGCGAATCATTAATGATTTAATTTAGATATAATTAGCTAATTAGCATGTGTTTTGAACAGTGATATCTCAAATTCCAATTTGTTCAGAAAGATAATTCCTGTTGGAAATTATTCCTAACTAGACGTCAAGCCGGCTAGCAGCCGGCGTCTTGTAAGAGTTCAAAAAACAGCTGAATTTTAGCATAAAAACCTGAGTTAATATCTTCGAATGATACAAAAATAAAACCAAAATTTAATAAAAGACAAAATTAAGGTCCAATTAACTCAGTAAATAATATAATTTCTGTAATCTGAATCTATATACACATCACCGCTCATGGTACTGATTTCATCTTTGCATGTAGTAGTAGGGATACAGCATAACAAAGTAATTGTTTTATTCTTATATCATTAATAGTAACCTATATACATTCATCTCGGAGGTTTTCTGGGATGCCCTTGTCCTGTGCTCTATCCGCTCCAACCCTCATCTGTCCTTGTCAGTTAGAATTCATCATCTGACCGTGGTTCATTATTACGAGGTGTTCTCGAATCTTTCCATTGAGATTGATTCCAGACCGTCGCCAATAGCCCGTTGAGTTACCCCAGTGCGACGTTAATTAACTACCTACCTAAATTGTCAGTGAGCTTTGAATTTCGCCCACTATTCTGTTTCGAAGATGATTTCTGACTGTCATAATAATTTACACACTGCTCGTTGCAACACCGCAAGGTTGGCTGTTTTCGTCACTAAGGCTCCAGCGAGGAGCGATCCGATGATCATGTCTTTTTGGATTTCTGAGAGGTCAGAAAGAATGGCGTTTAACCCTCTTGGTGGTTGTCTTGACGAGGTACCTCATCATTAGCAAAACTATTAGTAGATTTTGATGTACGAGATATTTCGTCATTAGAAGAAAACTTGATTTCGTTATCATCCCAAAGTCGGGAATATCTTGACGATGTTTCACGTCAAAAGCAAAATTTGCCAGATATTGATGGAAGAGATATCTCTTTCAAACCACCTGAAGGGTTAACGCCTTGCAGAATATTCACCTACAAACCGTACGACTGCTGCTGATAAAACTGATACTTCTGTCTTCAGGGCAACTGGATGGCAGACTTCTGTACTAGCTCGTGTAGCTGTACTACAAGGACGAATAATTACGACCCGTTTTAAAATGTGTTGATAGTGTTTTGTCCACTATCTGTAGTTTCCGTTTTTATTCTAGATATATCCCCCGGGTTGGAACAGTAATGGATTAGCAACCAGTGTTACGAGTTCAAATCCAAACAAAGACCGTCGTGCCCTCGTCATCTGACCGTGGTTCAAATTTACGTGGTTTTGTCCTCGGACTTTTCCCTTCGAGTTGGATCCCGGACCGTCGCGAATAGCCCGGTGTCTTGCTCCAGTGCGACGTCAATTAACAACCTACCTACCTCAAGTTATATTCCATAAATAATCGACACTTTTATTGAACCTGAACAAAATGGAAACCACAAAGACGGAATTACGAAACAATAAATCAAATTAAAAGCAAATCTAATCAGTGGAATCAATTTTCATTGGAGGTTTCACCACTACGATGCAAATTTAAAAAATTGGAATTGTTTTAAAGTATTTTTAAAATCCATAACTTCTGAAACAAATCAAGCGAGTTGTTTATGCAGCTTGGCTGCTAGAAATTGGCCGAGGGTTAAGTTGAGTTTACGCATTTCTCACACGTTGTAAATAGAAACCAATTTCCTTTTTGCTGCGATTGTTCAAAACTATTCAACGCAGCGAAATTTCTTAAGCAGAAATGTACGTATTTTGTGATAATTTATGCGTCTATAAATTTAATATCCATTCATTTATGCATTTAGAGAGAAGAATGACTAAAAGTCATAGAGGGGATAAAAGGTTGGTAGGTAGTTGAATTAACGTCGCACTGGAGCAGTGGACTATTTGTGACGATCCGGGATGCATCCCGAAGGGAAAGATCCGAGGCAGCACTCCGTCATTTTGAATCACGGTCAGAAGAAGCGGTCATACCTGAGCTGGCACCTCACTCTAAACTTGCACACCTTCACACCAAGCAAACGTGAGGACATTTGAGGCAGATTGAACGTGCATCAACCCCCACGTACACGACGATCGTTGATTGAATCGAGTTTCGAACTCACAACCCTCAGGTTGCTAATCCGCTATTCTTGCAGCCCGGCTACAGCGGCCCGGAGATAAAAGGACAGATAAGACAAAGAGATAAAAGGACCATGGAATGCAGAAAATGATAAGTATAATCGAGAAACACGATACAGTAACCCCACTATACATCATTCTTCTTGGAAGGAATAGAAAGATTGCAATATACCTAGAGATGCTTTATATTGAGGAGGACAATTTCCTCAGAAATAAATATGCCCGAAGTACTTGATACGCGTTCTTTATTCCAACTTGTGTAAAACTACAAATCGAACACATATAATAGATGCTAGAATATTTTAATATAAAACTAAATAATGGTAGAACATTTTTTTATATAAATTTCTACTCGCCTCCATGATTTCGAGACACCTATTTCAAGACACCTAAACCTCTTATATCAATTCACTTCAGTACAACTGCTTGAAACAAGTGACTTTTAAACTTCTGATTCTAAACAGGGTTGAGAGTTTGAATCCAACCAAAGACCATCGTGTAAAAGGAGGCTGGTGCACTTTAAATCTGTCGGGAGTCTTCAAATGTCCTCACGTTGGCGTGGTGTGGAAATTTGGAAAGGGGAGCTAGGTCAGGTGTGACCTCGTCATCTGACCGTGACTCAAAATTACGTGGTGTTGTCCTCGGATCTTTCCCTTCGGGTTTGATCCCGGACCGACGTCACTAACTCGTTGTGTTGCTCCAGTGCGACGTTAATTAAATACCTCCCTACCGCCCTGGGTGAATTTCTCTCCTGTGTCAGTAAAACTTTCATTGTGTGTGTGTCTATTACTTGTATGTTGTGTCTGACGCAGCATGGCCAAATATGGCCCTTTCGCCATAAAACACCCAAACCAATCAACCAACCTTAAATACAAATCACCATACTTAGGATCTTAATTACAATGCTTTAAGAATTCATTCGCATCACATTTAATGCAAAGATTCACTTGAAATATTAGTAGAAATAAATCACACGTGAAAATGGAGCAGTGAAAATCTTTATATGGTATAATAAATAACACACAATACATAGTTCATAAATTCTAAAGAAATAGTACTACTATTTCTTAAAGAGAATTTCTAACAAAAACTTTTCTCCTAATGACGATATTTTGAGCGGTACAAATAATGACGAATGCCTCCGGGTGAAATTTCAGCTGCTCTTTCAAGTCTGCTCTTTAAGTTGAGCGGAGGATAGTTTTCGAAATATTTTAAGAAAATCCTACGCAAGCTCGATAGAGCGATCATTTCCAGGAGGCACTGCAGGGTTTTCAGTGCAGACGGAGACTAATGGACGCATTGAATAACTTCCTAGAATGCCGGCGAGAAATGTTTCTGTTTTTTGAAAATGAATTCTATGAGAGGCTGTTGCACTTCTTCCAAGAGAAACTATTTTGAGATTGATATTTCTTTTCCACGTGGCAGCTACCCGTAAGAATATTTTCTGGGACTGACTTTTATCGACTGAATCGACCTCGCACTAATCCATACCACGCGAATCCTTATTGAAAACCAAACGGATAAAGTTCTGCCTGGTTTTTGATTGGACGTAGCATTCCCGAGATGATACCTACAACTGATAGTTTAACTCTCTAAGTAGTTTGGTTTGGTTTGTTTTTTGGGAGTTTTATGGCGCAAGGGCCATATTTGGCCATGCTGCGCCAGACACAAGACATACAACATCAAGCAATAGTCACACACACAATGAAAGTTTTTACTGACACAGAAGACCCAATGAGCCACTACTCTAAGCAGCTTGGACGAGATATTTCTTCGTTCGCAAAATCTGAGCAATTTTGCTGACGAAGAGATAGATATCTTGTCCATCAAGATCTGAACAATTTTGTAACGTCAAGATATCTCGTCACCAAGATATTACCAGTTTTTTTATGATGACGCGATCAAGATCTGGTCAGTTTTTCTCTAATGACGAGATATCTCAACTATTAGGATCTGGTCAGTTTTTGGTAATGAGATATCTCAACCATCAAGATCTCGTCAATTTTTCTAATGACGAGATACCTCATCCATCAAGATCTTGCCAGTTTTGCTATTGGTGAGATACCTCGTCGAGGATTAACGTTAAAGCACAGATTCGGATTTGATTATACCACCTGGTACTTTTTTCGTCTCGTTTGACTCTCAGGTACCGGCAATCCCAGGGACGCCAAAATGATAGTTTGCTGAGTGGGTCAAGCACTGAAATTTTGAATGACCGGAAAACACGTCCTGAAACTTTTGAAGCTAATATCTCCGGAATGCCATGGAGGGTCGTCGTGGCTTAGTGGGTATGTTCACTGCGCTACAAGCCTGCGAAGCGGCGGAACAGGTTCGATTCCTCCCTGAGTGTATTTCTGCCTTCTGTATCAGTAAAACTTTCCTTGTGTGCGTATGTCTGTATGTCCATTACTTGGCTTGTCTCTTGTGTTTGGGGCAGCATGGCAAAAAATCTCCCTTGCGCCATGAAACACATTAAACCAACCAACCGGAATGCCACGTCCAATGGAAAGACGGGCAACACATTTTTCGGATTGGTTTTCAACAAGGAATCGCGTGGCATGATTAGATTGCGGTCGATTGTGGCCACTCTGCTTAAAGTTCTATCAGACAGAATATTACCAAAGAAATGTCGAGAGGGAAGGGACTTTTAATTTTAAAAATGGGTCTGGTGTCTATACATGAGCAATGCTCATGAGCAAAAGCAATAACACACTTCTCAGAAATCTTGTGACACCAGAGGGTTTACCCTCCAAGTGGTTTCGACGAGATATCTCGTTCAAGATCTAATAAATTTCCTTATGATTAGATATATCTCGTCGCGACAAAACTACCCTATTACTCCAAGGGGAAATGAAGATCCAAGTAGGAAAAACAAATTGTTCCTTGCCTAGAACTGGTGACATTTTGGAACAGATTTTTGCAGCAGAGGCTTCTACAGGGTGGCTTTCGACGTGACGATAAACCACCAGGAGTGTTATTGAGGATATGGCGATAATAACGCTCTTGCCAAACCAGTTGAAACCTTATAATTTTCGAGGTAAGCGGTGAGAGCTCAAAAGTCGTGAGATCTAGCAGTCTCTTCCGCGGGATCTTCTCTCGTCATAAAGTCTGGTGGAGCTCATAAGGCTTACCATAACGCTCACCGTAAGGCTTCATTTTGAGTAGGGGTGACACCGGTGGATTTTCATTTTCATTTTGTTTCTTGCCAATGTTACTTGTTTGGATCTTCTAGGCAACAAGTAAAAATTATAACAAATATGATATAATTTATGAATACGAAATTGAATACACGTTTTATTTTATTCCTATTGTTATACTATTACTATAGTTTTAACTATCTATCTATGCCAGCTAAATACAAATTTCCAAGGGCTACGTGCAGAAAATAAAAGGTTTGGAACCACTGGAATAGAAGCACTTTGTATAACAACTATGAACTATCCTCGTTTAACAATATGAGAACAAATACAACTCAGAATATTTCTTTTTACAACATTCGTGCGTTTAAATATTGTTTATATGGATGATTTAAAGACCACAATACTGAAAAAAAATTATGTTAAGTATAGTATGCGTTTCGATCTTTATAAGACCGTGTGGGAGTATGTATTGTATGGAGCTGAATGGCAATAAACTTTAATATTTACTCATAAACTTCGATTTTAAATCAGCCGATAGTTTTACTAATTGGAACAGTTTTATTTGATTTTCCGATAATAACTATAAGCATAAAAACAACTATAAAGCATTTAAAACTATATTTCAAAATTAGGTAAAAAAGCTTACATCGAAGTTAAAAAGTAATTCTGTGTCTTCTAAATCACAAAAAGTTTAACAAATAAAAATGTAATTAATTACAGAAAATATTTAAATCAGATATTTTGTTTGTCTAGGACTTTGAAAAGAGAGAATTCAATGAATTTTCTTACTATAGTTTTCTTAAATGAATATTAATTGGGATACATTTTTCCTTTGATCGAATTTTTATTTCTGTGACAATTAATCATATGAGAAAACTTGGACGATTTTTATTAACAAATCATGATTTTCATAAATATTTTTTTAGATATATATATATTTTTTCATACTTTTAGATACTATATATCTACGCAAAGCTTGGTGTTATTGAATTTATAAGCAGTCTGGACTAATTTTTGACTAGATCTTTGTGCAATTAAGTTTCTCTGTTCATGTATGTTTTAGTAATGAAACTAGTCATTATAAATGAGTTTTCAAAGTACTAGAGTGGTGAATTTAGATAAATACACGACAATCGCTGAGGAGATAATTTAAATATAAAAAACTAAGTTACGTTTTATATCCTTCGATCGATAATCTAATTAATTTATCTGATTCACTATGCTTGAATGTTGTAAATAGCTGTATTTCAGTAAAGGAAATTGTAAAATGAATTATTTTTATGTTTTAAGGTACTAGATTAGAAATTTAGAAACTCGATTCATGACGATCAAATTGAGTTCATTAGTATTATATTAAAATACTTTTTGCGATAGAGAAGTAATTGAACTGATTTTTCTTTTAGATTTAATAATTTACATACTACATAGTATATGATATATACTAGAAATCGGCTATATTGTCGATGAACGAAAATGTTGTAAAAAATAAAATTGAAAGAGAAATATTTTGTTTCCATAATATTTCTCTGGTCTTACACTGACTTAAGTTGTTACTTTTGTAATTAAATTATTGTGTTAACTCTGAGAGTAGTGCTGCTTTCTTCCTTTGCCTACAACATATTTTATGACTAAATAACCACATCTTTTAGAAAGATGTGGTTAAATTGAAAGAATTCATGAATTCTTTCAATTTTTAGAAAGATTTTTTTGGACCTTTCTCCTTAGAATGGAATTATCTTTTGGAAAGATTCTATTATCCCATTCTGTAGAATAAAATCCTTTGCAACGGTTCTATTGCTCCTTTCCTTAGAATAGAATCCTTTGGAAATATTCTATTATTCCTTTCCTCAAAATACAATCATTTGGAAAGATACTATTGTTCCTTTCCTTAAAATACAATCATTAGGATCGAGTATATTTGTCTTTTCCTTAGAATAGAAATATTTTCAAAGATCCTTCATATAGAATCTTTTTGAAAGATTCTATTAGTTCTGTCCTTTAAATGGAATTAGTTAGAAATATCCTTTTGCATTCCTTTCTTTGGAACAGAATCCTTTGGAAAGATTTTATTGCTCATTTCCAGAGAATTGAATCCCCTGGAAAGATTCTATTGGCCAAGAAGGTCAAATTTGGCTAGAAGTCATGGAGGGAAGACTGCAAGTTGCAAGGTGGAATTATGAGTATGAACCCCTCAGATGGTTAAAGTAGAAGAAAAATCCTAAGAACATAGTAACAGTAAACTTTAAAAAATGTAATGTATAATATATTTCATAAAGAATAAAATAACATTTAATTTCTCTCAGTATTTTATGGAAGTAAGTTAAAAGTATATTTTAATGGAATTATAGAAATTTTAATGCACATAAATGGCGAAGGTTGTATGGTATTTTAAGTTCACAATAGTACGAAAAGTTTTTATTGTTTTCAAAGGAAAGTATACGGTTCTCTAAGGAACTGAAATAAGTACAACGTAAAGAAAAATAAATTCTTTTAAGAATAAAAAAGTTCTGAAATACAATCTTTTAATATTGGTACTTTTTTCGTTCCAAAAAGACCAATATCGAAGATTTCTCTTTCTCTCTGGATAGAGAAAATCAGCTTACAGAAAATAATCTTCAATAGAACTTTATAATATGAAGAAAACTTTCCTCTCAGGTTTTCAGAAACTTAGGTGGACGATTTCAATCGATGTAGTTTTATAAGAGTGTAGACATCTTACTCAACAAAAAGGAGCCTTGGAAATTGAGTACAGAATTCAAAAAAGATATAAGCCCAAGTCTTGTCTAAAATAATTATTTTACATACGGGAACTGCATTTTACTCTGTAAACTGCGCTCCTTAAAACATTAGTATTCCGTGAGATTCTGTTAGTGTCTAGAAGAGAAAAAACTGATTCAAATATTTAAGTATATTTACTTTAAGTTTAAATTCTTTTGTGGGGTGTTATATATCTGTTTATGGCATTGACATTGGATCGATCTTTATCAACTTCAATTTCTTATCACCATTATGTTGATCTCAATAGATCCAGATAAGAAGGAAAGTTGATTCAAGAGAAATATTTGTTGAGAAATGATTTATCACTTCTCCACAATTGGAGGAAATGACCTTACCAGAACATGATCTTGCTTCTCTCTTCACGTCGGCTATATGTCCTTCAAAATCACGCTTACTTGTTTAACTTATCTCTCAACTGTTCACATTCAACTTGCCAATCCTATTTTCAATCATCCTCGTCTCAAATGTTTTTAGAGTGCAATTTTAAAAGTACTGAATTTGGTTAGGGAAAATCCCCATTCAGATATTACATACCTTTACATACAATTGGCTTTCTTAAATCTCCTCTAGTTTTGTTATAATATCAACATAACTCATATGTCTAATTTTTCAAAAATCTTCAAAATCTAATTTTTTTAATTTTCAAAATTTTCGAAATTATTTCATCTAGGGCAAACAAGACAATTATTGACACCTTTAAGTAAACAAGACAGTTATTGACACCTTAAGGGTGTCAATAACTGTCTTGCAACTGTCGGCAATATTTATACTATAAATTCATGGAAAAAATAGCTCAAAGAAGATGAAATTCTTTGTAACTTTTCCTGAATTACTCTAATTTAAGCTGAATAAAGGGTTGCATGGAAAAAATTATCCCTGGAAGGTGTTTTGTAATATATTGAGAATAAATAGTGCAAAATTGGTTATTGACACCCTATGGATGAGTAATTGACACCACAGTTATTGACACCCCTTCATTCTTATTTATTTTACTTTGCAGCATAAATGGACCTGTGCAAAGCTGAAACTGAACACTGACATGAAAGCTTATTTTTTAAAATTAAAGATTAGTGTGTCAATAACTGTCTAGTTTACCCTGAGAAATAAATTTCTGCATCTGATACAATTCTTGATTTTTCATTTTTATCCCTCAGCTTTAAGCTGCTTTCAATAGTTTCATTTTCGCAACCTTGAGTCACAAACCCAGAATCGAATACGAAGCAATGAAAACCACACTATGGAACACCCTTTATGGAGATATGAATAGTAGTTATTACATCCTTATCCATAATATTATTAGTTTCATCTCTGCAATTATCGACATCAAGTGATTGGCGCTTTGTTCAAGAGGTTATACGTTTGAACACAAATAACACATACGTATGTATAGATTTGAAACAGAAACATTGCTTTCACTGTTATAGATTTAAAACCTTCATTGAATATTAGGCTTACAATCTTACGTAGGTAAGTAACGTCAGAGTGGAGCAACACAACGAACTATTGGCGACGGTCCGGGATCAATCCCGAAGGGAAAGATACGAGGAGAACGCCTCTTCATTTTGAACCACGGTCAGATGACGAGAACGGCACTTGAACTGGCACACCACCCTCCTACAATCTCAAAAATTCAAACTGTGACCTCTTTCATTGACTCTCCAAGTGGTTTTCGAGGAGATATCTTGTTAGTCAAGATCTGAATAATTGCGCTATTGACGAGATATCTCGTCCATCAAGATCTGGTCAATTTTCTTCTAATGAGGAGATACCTCGTCGAGACAATCACCAGGAGGATCGATAAATGCATGAAATACATGTCTAGTAGTCCTCTGAATGTCACAAGATTTACGAGTACTGTAGTATTGCTTCCTCCCACACATACCATAATGACTAAATATAACCCCATCTATTGCCTATAAGATTCCTGCGAAGAATACTATTGGTCAAAATTGGTTAGAAGTCATGGAGGGGAAGATTACAGTTTGCAGAATAGATGCATGCGTGTAAGCCCCTCAGATGGCTAGACCAAAGAAAATAACCATTCCAACAATAATACGAATGATTCCAATTAAAAACATACTTATTCCAATCACAAAGGTCATTAAAATATTAAAATGAATGCAAAGAAAATAACCATTCCAACAATAATAGGAATGATTCCAATTAAAAACATACTTATTCCAATCACAAAGGTCATTAAAATATTAAAATGAATGCAAAGAAAATAACCATTCCAACAATAATAGGAATGATTCCAATTAAAAACATACTTATTCCAATCACAAAGGTCATTAAAATATTAAAATGAATGCAAGGAAAATAACCATTCCAACAATAATAGGAATGATTCCAATTAAAAACATACTTATTCCAATCACAAAGGTCATTAAAATATTAAAATTAATGCAAAGAAAATAACCATTCCAACAATAATAGGAATGATTCCAATTAAAAACATACTTATTCCAATCACAAAGGTCTTTAAAATATTAAAATGAATGCAAAAAAATAACCATTCCAACAATAATAGGAATGATTCCAATTAAAAACATACTTATTCCAATCACAAAGGTCATTAAAATATTAAAATGAATGCAAAGAAAATAACCATTCCAACAATAATAGGAATGATTCCAATTAAAAACATACTTATTCCAATCACAAAGGTCTTTAAAATATTAAAATGAATGCAAAAAAATAACCATTCCAACAATAATAGGAATGATTCCAATTAAAAACATACTTATTCCAATCACAAAGGTCATTAAAATATTAAAATGAATGCAAAGAAAATAACCATTCCAACAGTAATAGGAATGATTCCAATTAAAAACATACTTATTCCAATCACAAAGGTCTTTAAAATATTAAAATGAATGCAAAGAAAATAACCATTCCAACAATAATAGGAATGATTCCAATTAAAAACATTCTTATTCCAATCACAAAGGTCATTGAAATATTAAAATGAATACAAAGAAAATAACCATTCCAACAATAATAGGAATGATTCCAATTAAAAACATACTTATTCCAATCACAAAGGTCATTAAAATATTAAAAGGAATGGAAAGAAAGTAACCATTCCAACAATAATAGGAATGATTCCAATTAAAAACATACTTATTCCAATCACAAAGGTCATTAAAATATTAAAATTAATGCTAAGAAAATAACCATTCCAACAATAATAGGAATGACTCCAATTAAAAACATACTTATTCCGCTCACAAAGGTCATTAAAATATTAAAATTAATGCAAAGAAAATAACCATTCCAACAATAATAGGAATGATTCCAATTAAAAACATACTTATTCCAATCACAAAGGTCATTAAAATATTAAAATTAATGCAAAGAAAATAACCATTCCAACAATAATAGGAATGATTCCATTAAAAACATACTTATTCCAATCACAAAGGTCATTAAAATATTAAAATGAATGCAAAGAAAATAACCATTCCAACAATAATAGGAATGATTCCAATTAAAAACATACATATTCCAATCACAAAGGTCATTAAAATATTAATATTAATGCAAAGAAAATAACCATTCCAACAATAATAGGAATGATTCCAATTAAAAACATACTTATTCCAATCACAAAGGTCATTAAAATATTAAAATTAATACACATAAATGAATTATGGGCTAATAATTATTAATAATATTATATTATATAAACCATACATTACTGGGCCACGGTAACCCGGTTGGAAATGTAACGGATTAGCAATCGGTGGGTTACGATTTCGAATCCAACCAAGGACCAAAGTACAAAGGGGGCTGGTGCACGTTAGATCTGTCGTGGCCTCAAATTTTCTCATGTTGGCGTGGTTTGGATGTTTCTAGAGTGGGGTGCCAGCTCAGATGTGACCTCGTCATCTGACAGTGGTTCAAAATTATCGTCGTCAATAGCCCTTTGTGTTGCTCCAGTGCGACGTAAATTAAATACCTACCCTACATTACTTACGCATTTGTTCTTATCATTTTATATATTAGACTGTGAAATGAAGGATTTTTCAAGGAAGCTTGATCTATCCACGCGAATAATTAGCAACAAAATATACGAATTCGTCTTTTACTCTATTTTTGTTATAAGAACGAAGCAGAAGTGTTCAGTCATTCGAAAACGTTTTGGAAACTAGTATCTGTTTAAGAACTATTTTGATAGTAAATATTCTCAATCTGTCATGGTTCATCACCATGCGTGCGATCTATTGAAATTTTCGGCATTATGAATATTGCATAGGGAAGTTTCGAGTACTGACAAGTATGCACATATATTATAACCTAATGCAAATAATGGATTATCTATGAAACAGGTTGAATAGTGTTTGACTTTAGAACAACTATACTACATGGCACTACAGTTTGTTGCGCGTTTTGCTAATTATTCTCTTGTTTTAAGTAGTGTACTTTGCTTAATTACTACTTTCACGAAACTTTTTAAAATTCAACAATTTCTCTAGGACGAATTTTGCAACTATTGTAGCACTAAAATCTACTGTTAACAATTATCTCATCCCCTTTTGAGTGCTACTTAGTTGCATTTACTTCATAGTCTAGTTTTTTCGCAGACAATAATGAGAAAGTAATGTCAGGGAAAGTAAGGATCTTTCGAAATCGCCTGGTGTCCACGTGATGCATTCTTTTCTTGTTTGTCTTCATGATCCTCAGTTTCGACGTCCTTGTGATTGTCTGCTGGACACGACTGAAGACATTACGTGCGTAAACAAGGATTTCTTTGTCTGTCTACACCCCCAAATAGCCCGATATTTGTTGATGCTACTTCCGCCCTCAGATATATCTTGCATTGATCCTTTACGAGGAGAAATGAGAAGAATCGGATTTAATGGTTGTTCAAGGTAACGTTGATAGGATATCGAACGGTATCATCTTCTGTTACTCGTGTGTATCATCCCTTAATTGATAATAGATGACAGAAAAGCCAAGAGCCTATCTATATTTTATTAATTTATTTTATTTAGAATCATTTCAGTACATATAAAAATTTTATTCGTACTACATTTTTTCGTGGAACCTCTTCTAGTTATTTGTTCTTTCTTAACGGTGTTGCGACTCGGACAATCGAAAATTGCATTACCACATAGGTAGATATTTTAATTAACGTCGCATTGGAGCAACATAACGGACTGTTGGCGACGGTCCGGAATCAATCCCAAAGGAAAAGATCTGAGGAGAACACCACGTAGTTTTGAACCACAGTCAGATGATGAACATGGTCACATAGCAATAAATTAATAAATTATTTAATAATAGAATTCTTAACTCCTGGTTGTTGTTTTGACGAGGTATCTCGTCGTTATTAAAACTGGTCAGATCTTGATGTACGAGATATCTTGACCTTAGAAGATACCTGACCTGACCTGATCTTGATTTCGTCATTATCAAAAAACGGCAATATCATCATTCGGAATTCAATCGGTATTCATGATGACGAGATATATCATCATTAGCAAAATCGGTCATATTTTGATGGACGAGATATCTCCTCAAAAAACCACTTGGAGGGTTAAAGACTCACAGATATTGTTTGATAAAAAACATATAGATGTTTCGCTCAGACAACCCTAGACAACTGATAATCTGTACTTGTAATACAACTTTAGCTGTGAAATATCAAACACAAAAGAAAGAGAATATAGGTTATAGGATATTGTGATGGTTTATAAGCAATGTTATAAAATTGTAGGTAATTTTGGAGGAAGTAAAATGTGATATCCGAGTGGTCAGAGCTCTGATCCTCAGTGAAACAATCCCTAGGTTCGAACTAAGCTGGAAGATTATCTTTTTGTATTGCTATCCATTTGTATGTAACGTCGTAATTTTTTGTGAACTTAGACTTCGTGAGTAGAGCATTTAATTGAGTATAACTAAATGATTTTTATTTTGCCAGGAAAATAATGTTTATAGATTTAATGTTAGATAGATTTGAATCGGCATCAACCCACTCGCAACTGGTCAGTTTTCTATTAATGACGAGAATATCTCGTCTATTAAGATCTGGTCAGTTTTCTTCTAATGACGAGAATATCTAGTCTAATTTTATATATGACGTCGTAATTTTTTGCGAAGTTAGCCTTTGTGTATAGAGCATTTAACTGAGTATAAATAAATAATTTTTATTTTGTCAGGAAAAAATGTTTATAGATTTAATGTTAGATAGATTTGAATCGCATCAGCTTACTCGCCACTCATTCAACACTTTCCTTATATATTTTTATTTCTTCATTATACTTAACACCATAGTGTTTTGCATTGGTATATATTTTTACTTTAAGCGTTAAGGAGACTTAATGTTGCAAAAAACGGAAGGTAGTGTCGAGGACTCGAAACGTAGTTTTGACGGGAATACTCGGGCAGGAAGTTGGATTGTGGAATGCATGAAGCAAACATAGGAAGTTTGAACGATTGTTTAGTGTGAATATTCAACAATTAATTTACAGTTTGAATGATTAAAGTGCAGTTTGATGTTAATTGTTGTTGAGAAATTGTTGCCCCATATTGCAGCGTAGTTCGGCAGTTTTCGAATGACGCCACTTTCGCAGTCTTCATTCCACGCAATTCAAAGTTACACTGTCCCGAAGCTTGCCCAGCACCGTAGAATTTCGACATATTGCACTACCCCTCCCCGCTTTCAGTGTGTCTGTGTACTAGGTCATGTCAGGTACTGGCATCCTTAGTCTACACGACGCTGTATTTATCTTTTGGATGTTTTTGGAATTCACGAGACCAAATAGTTTGTAACCCTCGACTTTTCCTGCACTCCCCTATAAGATTTAAAAGATGATTATTCCGATTTTAAAGATGTATTCCCGTCAAAATGACGGTATTGCAATAAACTGATCCCTACTAAGCCTCTACAAATACATAGCCATTTGTTTTGTATTCCACTAAAAACAGCCGTTTCTAAAATCTCATCCATCCTGTCTCCGAAACAGAGTTGTTTTAAATCCTCCGCGATCACCCGGACTAATCTGCAGGCATTAACTCCAGAAGAGAAAACATCCATTTGTTTTCAATGAATCCCTCTGGAAGCAAGAGCATTGGGCTTCATTTCACCCGACGGCGCATTACGCACTGCAACAGACTCGTGATGCACCGCATCTGCGAGGCCCAGAATGCTGAATGGAGATTAACAGAGATTCACCACTTTGCATTATACTTTGGTTCCTCTCCCATCCATTGGATGCTTTGTCTTAATAATGGGCGAAACAGACAAAAATAAACCCAGCCAACCAAATACGAGGAGTTGATGCATTGTTCCTGACTGCACTGTGAGCATTGCTTAGACTCTAAAATCGAATCGCGGCCCTCCGTATCTTTTATTCGCTCGAAATAGAATAGAGAACAATTGATTCCGAAAACCTGTAAATCTGGTTACGACACCGGAGATCTCTTGTCATTTTGTTTTGTTCTGAGTATCCTAATGATGCAGAAATTGTAGAAGGGTTATTTTGATTTGGGGTTTTTCATCGTATTCCAGGGCCGCAGTTGGAGGAATAGCGGATTAGAAACAGGAGGGTTGCGAGTTCGAAACTCGATCCAACCAAATGCCGTAAATTAAGAAGTTAAACAGGATAACTAGTTTAAAATTTCTTTAAAATGATATATAGAAAATATTTATTCTAGGAAGTTTTTGATTCCATTTCGCACAAAGGTTACAAAGAGAAGACCCGAATGTGGATATTTCCCTGACTATTACATGGAAATTCGACATCAATCTATAAAAATATTTCACTCCCAAAGATTCAGACCTGTTGGAAGAGTAACGAATTAACAATCGGAGGGTTGCGAGTTCGAATTCAACCAAAGACCGTCATGTACAAGGGGAACGTTAAATATGTCGTGGCCACAAATGTCCTCACGTTGGCATAATGAAGTTTTTAGAGTGGGGTGTCAGCTTAGGTGTTGCCTCGTCATCTGACCGTGGTTCAAAATTACGTGTTATCCTCGGATCTTTCCCTTCGGGATTGATCCCGGACCGTCGCCAATAGCCCGTTCGTTGTGTTGCTCCAGTGCGACGTTAATTAATTACCACTACCAATTACCAACCTAAAGATTCAGTTGAAAACAAATAAGTTCAATAACAAAATTCCTTTATAATTAAATTATTAAGACAGATAATATATAAAGGTGATATTAACTGAATAATATTCTTTGCCAGTCCTGCGATTTTATATTTAATTTAAACCAATGCCCATGTGGTCTTACTAATACATAGACTTATTTGAATACTGAATTCTATATTTAAGACTATAATCTAAACAAAAAAATGATGTGGATGGGATAAGCAAGTTCTATTTTTGTACACTATGGCTTTCGAAATATTTCTACTAGAGCTTCTTATTTATCAAATATTCTGGGGTTTTATGGCTTTTGTCTGCATCGTTTGTTTCTCTGGACACATCGTGTTTGTCTATTTCAACGTGTTGGTTTGTTTTGCCGAACAAAATCCCATTGATAAAATAAGGCGGCATTTTTTGCGTGGTAAGGTTTGTTTCCGACAATTGAATTTCCTCGATATTTTGAAAATAAAGGGATTGTTTGTTTTCTATTTCGAGATTGTCGAGAGATGGGATCTGGAGTAATACGGGATATATTTATAAAAACACAACAAACCCTCAAATAATCATGAGATTTAAAAGATTTGCAAAACGAGTTATATCTTATCCATTTTTAGTAAATATATATCAATGCATATATTTTGTATTCTCGTAAAATATTCAAATGGATTGTTTGTATGAGTATTGCTGCTATACAAGAAATTGAAGTACTTCAGGAAACACAATGATAAGTCACAGACATATGTTCCGTAATGGAAAAACAATTAAAACAAACTTTCTAAGAGGATTATTATTACCGATTGTTTGAATGAGTGCTTAATACATATTTGAAAGTTTAACGTAAAACACCATCTCTTGAATAGTTGATAAGCCATTATAATATTGGATTTTTTTAAAACTTGGAAATAACTCTTGGAAAAAATTGAAGTGTGACTTATGTTTACCGAAGTCGTTCAATTATTACAAATATTTTCCTTTCCGAGATATATTGTAATTAACAAGAACGGGAATTGTTGTGTTTGATTTTGAGTGCACCTAAAATTATATTTCAATTCAGCACGTGCAAGAAATATAATTTGTGTAACAGTCATTAATGGTTTATGATTTTTTATTATTGAAATTGTAGATTGAATAAATTAGCATTAAGATGATGTTATACGTTATTAATTCGATTTGATAATTCATTTATAAATTTTATGAAAAAGTCAGGTGCTGCGAATTCCAGAAGTAAACGAAACTGCTTCTTCTTTACTGCAAGTAAATTATTGCTGAGAAAAAAAATTGCCGCAAATGATACTTCTTCAAATGGGGACGATCCCTCTGCCTTGATCAATTAAGGTCATTACTGACATGAAAAAGTCACCAAGTATCTCGGCAGTGTATAAATAAGAGAGAACGAGACAAAACAATGTTTTTCTTCACTGCACAAGGGGTATCATTGCTGAAAAGCAACATTGCCGTAAAAGGGATGGTTGTCACAACTTCAACGCGATGGTCAGCATACAATAATTCGTCGACAAGAAATATGTAACAGAGCAATTTTAGATAAACAGATGAAAATCTTAGTCAAATTGATAGTAAAAATTAAAAAACTTCAAAACGACTATTGAATCATAAAACTTCGCGAGTGTGAACCCTTTCAAGTTCTGAATATCTTGGTCAACTTGGTGAAGTACAGGCCAAAATTTCTCTTCGATTATCCGTTTAATCCATTTGAACAAATTTTACGCTATTGATCGTTAGATGGCGATAATAACCAACACCTGTCGCGTGATTATCCGAAAAAAAGGTGTATCGAGGGCACACGTAATGTTGATATGAATACTTGGGCCTTATATTGGATTGTGGAACGAATGATGTAGACATAGGGAGTTTGAATGATTGTTTAGTCGGAATATTCAACAATTAATTTACAGTTTTGAACGATTAAACCGCAGTTTGATATTAATGTTAAATAATAATTCTATTGATCAAAGGCGTGTGATTGTAGCTTTAGAATGACACCAGTTACGTTGTCCTCACTACGGGCAAACCAAAGTTACACTGACCTGAAGTTCGCCCAGCATCGTAGAATTTCGACATATTGCGGACCCATCCCAAGCCAGGCATGGACATCCTTTATCTATCTACATGACTCTATTTATCTTCTGGGGGTTTATTCTGAAACCATAAGATAAAGCAGTTGTAAAGATTTTTTCTAAAGCTCAGCATACCCTCAGTACTGCGACATCACGTGTCAAAAAACTGCTATGCAATTAGCTTAGGAATTAGCCTAAGGTGTGGTTTCAAGGTGAATTAGTTTCAAAGGGTTAAATATTGTTGTTCTAGAATAGTGTTGCCACGACTCACTTTTTCACCTAAGCCTTTCCAAGTAAAGAAAACGTAAATATTTATGTTAATACTTTTACGTCATAAAACGATGTTCAAAAGTATTTTCTGATACTTTCATCGATCAAACAATATCGCACATCACACATGTAGCCAACTGCTTAAACATCCTCACATGAAAATTGTTTTGAAGCGTATGTGTTAATCTAAAAACATTTGTACAAGCAGATTAATAAGTAGTATAATATGAGTAGTATATGTGTAGTATAAGTTCTATAATGAGTAGTATGTTTATAAAATATGTAATGGTTTACAAGGTCCATTCGTCGGTAGGGCCGCGATAGCCCGGATTGAACGATTAACGGACTAGCAACCGGAGGGTTGCGAGTTCGAATTTAACCAAAGACCGTCGTGTACAAAGGGGCTGGTGCACGTTAAATCTGTCGTGTCCTCAAATGTCTTCACGTTAGCGTGGTGTGAAAGTTTGGAGAGTGGGGTGCCAGCTCAGGTGTGACCTCTTCATATGACCGTGGTTCAAAATTACGTGTTGTCCTCGGTTCTTCCCCTTCGGGGGTTGATCCCTGACCATCGCCAATAGCCAGTTGTGTTGCTCCAGTGAGGATTTAATTAAATACTTACCTACCATTCGTCGGTAATTTTACTTCAAATATTCGTCGGTAATTTTACTTCAAATATTCGTCGGTAATTTTACTTCAAATATTCGTCGGTGATTTTACTTCAATACAGCATGTTTATAAAGTAAGTAAGCGTTTTAAAAATAAGAAATGGGAAAGTAAAGAAATTTAAGTCAGAAATTTCGCTTAAAAGCTGAGTATAAAATCAGTTCTGTTTTGATTGTATCGCATGATTTATAATGAGAAATTCGTAAAGGAAACTGCAATTGTCATAAAAGCAAGCGTTACTTTATCAAAATAAACATGAGAAGCTATATTTAGCAAGACTTTAAGCGAAACTTTGAATTTTTCTGACAACTGAAGCCTTTATTGTAAGCACAAATAATTGAATCATTTGATATGTATTTGTTGTGAAATTTTAGGACTTATAGAATTGGAAGTATTATCCTGAAGAATAGAAAATAATTTTTCGAATACACAAAAAAATATACAAAGTATTCCAGGAGAATATTTTGGAACGAAAACCGAACAATTTAGTTTCCATGGTTACTCAATAAAGGAATCACTCGAAGTTTAGATATGGAATGTATGTCCTATTGAAGAGAGGTGTTTTTTCCTTCCGAAAAATACTAATTTATTCGTAAAAGAATTCCAAGACTTTTGAGGAAAATTTGAAATACCGATCTGCGTCTTGACAGCTTTGATGATTGATTACGATTAAAGGCAATTTTCTCAAGGATTGGGGAAGAAAAATTACCTCAGTGTGATGGAACTGTGTACTAACTTAATTGGCAGCGAGAAATTTAATCACTACTTTCGAAAATAATTTTTTTAAACTCCACAAATCTTTAATTTCCCTTAAAAATAAAACCCTCTCTTTTTAATTTACTTATTTTATTTTTGTATACTAGGTGTGTCTGTACAAGGTTTAAGCGTAGCGCATTTTCATACCTGCATTTTATTTGCAGCATCGTACGTTTACTTTTACACATAAATTTTAATATTAAAAGTTACTAATAAAATAAATGCATGCAATAGTTGTTATTGATGGATTTGGCGATGGATTGCGACGACATCGGTTCATGAAAATGAGTCGCGTTGCTCTGGTAACGGATGAAATAAAATTATCGTTTCTTTCAGTCGTCAAATTAAGGGCCGCGGTAGCCTGGTTGGATGAGTAATGGATTAGTAACCTGTGTGTTAAAAGTTCATATCCAACCAGAGACCGTCGTGTACAAGGGGGCTGATGTACGTTAAATATGTCGTTGCATTAAATGTCCTCACGTTGGCGTGGTGTGAAAGTTTGGAGAGTGGAGCGAAAATTGAAATGAAAGATTTCAATTCACTTTATAAATCAGTTTTACGACATAGGTAAGTGAAAGATATGAAATAAAAATGATCTGAATTTTCTTATCAAGTGAAATCAATATGCTCGCTAATCTGCAACATTTTGATCTAATTAGTATTCTAATAGGAGTGACATACATCGGTAGTTTTTGCATACTGTTTAAAGAATGATTGAGAAATTATCTTTAAATTGAAAATAATTAAGGTTTCTAAACTAATATTGAAAGCTGTTTATATACGGTAAAATCATTGCAAAAAGAAGTTAATGGAATACGTCGAATAATTTTAGACTAATACAAAACATCGTTCAATTTTACCATTTTGTCTTGACAATAAAGAGTGAAGGCTTCATTTAGATTAAAGAAACGTGAATGCTGCAATTTTAATGTTCAATATACTTAGAAAATAGAATATATCTCAAATCTTTGAGATACTCTTGTGTAAACCAGATAAAAATCAGCCAGTACAAAATTTGCAATTTGTAGAGTAAAATATTAAGTTATTGGAAAATTTCGCATCGAATATCGATAGCGATTATCAAAATTTGTTACTAGTGAAATTTAGAGTGAAAGTCTAAATTTATGGAAACAGTTGCAGCATATTTAGGTTAACAATTATTAGGTTAATAATATAACAATTAAGGGGATTTGAATGCCAGTTCAGGTGTGACCTCGTCATCTGACCGTGGTTCCAAATTACGTAGAGTTGTCCTCGGATATTTCCATTGGGATTTGATCCCAGAGCGTCGTCAATAGCCCGCTGTGCTGCTCTAGTGCCAAATTAATCAAAATACCTACCTACCAAGTGTGTAGTGACTATGTTGAGATACCGAAACGAGTCTTTTCAGAAAACTGTTCAACTTGCTTTTTTACCACACAAACATTCATCACAGTTGTCGCTTTTATCTACTAACCATCTGGAAACCCCGTCCAAAACAAGCGCATAAAACATCCACACACAAAATAAGCCTTCAAAACATTTTATCGAATGCGAATGCTAATTTAGCCCCTCATCATTATGCAGCATCCGTCGCTGCCAATAACAGCGCGCGTGCGGCCTTTCATACCCCGCGATAAAACGTCCCTGTTTACGAAGACGCGCCATCGCCCCAGATGCGAGGTAAAAGGCTTACGCGATAAGCTGCGCGGAAAAGAAAACGACCTTAAAATATTACCGCAACGCTTAATGAAAACTGCGAGCCCAGAGGGCGTCAAAACAACGCCCTTTCTGGCCTCGGGGAGAACAAAGGGAAGGAAAAAGGCACGTGGGCGATTAAAAGATAAAATCCACTCACGCGGAGAAAGCTCGGGATGCCATCAAATGATAAAAACAATTTTATGCTTTAGTTGCGACACTACATTTTAATAAGTGTATCATTATTTGGGTTATAAATTAACGTCGCACTGGAGCAACACTATTGGCGACGGTCAAGGACCCATTCCGAAGGGGTACGATGCCTCGTTAATTTCAAACGACGGACAGATGATGAGGCCAACAGCTGAGCAACATTTTGCTCTCCAAACTTGCATACCACGCCAACGTGAGGACATATGAGGATACGACAGATTGAATATACACCTGCCCCTTTGTACACGTCTGTCTTTGGTTGGATTCAAACTCGCAACCGTCCGGTTGCTAATCCGTTACTCTTCCAACCGGGCTACCACAGCCTTATTTTTCTATTAGAGAGCGAATTAACTAAAGGAAGATATTAATTCCCCGATTGTTTACTAAACCGTATCTCATGCAAAGGTATTTTTTGCATCGACCTTCTAATGAAATAGAGGTCGCGATGGCCAAGTTGCAAGAATAACAGTTTATCAACCGGAGGGTTGCGAGTTCGAATCCAGCCCAAGACTTCGTGTGCAAAGGGGGTTGGCGCACGTTCAATCTGTCGTGGCCTCAAATGTCCTGACGTTGGCGTGGAAGGAGATTTGGAGAGGGGTGCCAGCTCAGCCTCGTCATCTGACCGTGATTCAAAATTATCTAGTGTTGTCCTCGATCTTTCCTTTGGGATTGTTCCGTCGCCAATAGCCCATTGTGTTGTTTCAGTGCGACGTTAATTAAAATATTTACGTACCTACGATACCCTTCGAAGATGTTTCCATGCGAAGCAATAAATTAAGCCCCATCTGAAGTCTCTTCTGACATCCAGTGCTCTTTCCAATTAAACTTATCACTTTTAATTCAATTTCGAGCTCATTTAATTAGAACGGATCATTCTTTTTTCTTGACGAAATAAATAACATTCCGAATTAGATATTTTCTGCCAATGGGAATATCTTTATTCTTGTTTCATAAACTTATGCTTCATTTTGAAATGAGCTCAAATATTAATGCTTCAAATTTAAATCGAGTTTTCTCTGCACAAACTAAAAAAATGGCTATCTCTTTTGATTTCCAAATTTTATACGTAACGTGCGTGGTTAAAATAACTCCAGGCAACAGAATAGCATTTCTGATCATGTAGGCGAAATTGATTTAAGATGTATATATACACTAGAAATCACGAAAATTGATCAAAATATCGATCTATTTTTTAATATTTCAAAATATTTTCCAACCCCTTAGCTTTCAAACAATCAAAGATCTTGTAAACATTGGAAATAGTTTTTAAGTTACACGGGTTTGGGTTAGGTACTGTCACCTTAGACACGTTTCCAAAACTTTAAACTCGATTTCGGAAGAACTATGTTTTTGCATTAGGATGCTTCTTTCGAACAGCGATAAGTCAACAATGAATTGATCTAATGTAATTACTTTTGTGTCATTATAATCTATTTAATACAGTGGATGTTTTGATCCTCAGTCGAAGTTATTAGTTAAGAAATTAATTTTTAATTATTTTTTAAATATTGAAATTCTTGAAAAATCTTGATTTTTTAGACTTCCTTCGTGAAAAAAACTGTAAAAATAACGTATTCTTTCTAGCAACTTGATAGTGTGTCAAAACATGAAGAACAATATTAGGAATAACAGGAATTGTCTTTCTGAACACATCGGAATTTGAGATATCACTGTTCAAATACATACTAATTATATCCAAATTAGGTGATTAATGAGTGGATTAATCAGAATTTTTCACATTAAAATGAGTTTAAGCACAAACCAATGACCTATTGTGAAAAAACTGGATTTTTAAAGTCAAAATTAAAAAAAATGTCCTATTGTATACATACACCTTAAATGAGGCAACATGGAGAGTTGGGTTTGGAAATGATAAGACTCGTTGCATTTGATTATTCATTTAACCCTCTAGCTTCACGAGATTTCCAAATAGTGTAGTGTGCTTTTCTTCCAACACACATTGGCGACGATCCGGTATTCATCCTGAAGGGAAATACCTCGTAATTTTGAACCACGAAAGAAAATATCAGCGAATGAGGAAATAGATTTAGATGTTAAACCACATTGCCTTACAGGTAAATGGGAAGGTAGGTACCTAATTAACGTCGTTGTGGGGGCAACACAGCGGGCTATTGACGACGGTTGGTGATTGAAACCGGAAGGAAAAGAGCCGAGGATAATACCACGTAATTTTGAACCACGATCAGATGACGAGGTCAACACCTGAGCCTGCACCCCACTCTCCAAACTTCCAAACTACGGCAACGTGGACATTTGACACGACAGATTTAACATTCACCAGCCCCCTTGGTACACGATGGTCTTTGATTGGATTCGAACTCGCAACCCTCCGGTTGCTTATCCGTTACTCTTCCAACCGAGCTACCGATGATCGAAAGAATCTCAGGAAAAGTTCTATTCGTCAAGAAGATCAGAACTAGTCAGAAATCATGCGTGAAAGACTGGATGTCGCAGAACGGATGTATGTGTGTTAGCCCCCTAGAGGGTTAACACTTTTTATAAATGTTCAGCTTTTAAAATAGTAGTGGGTTTCTGTTTAATGAACTAGTAGATTATGGCAAGAATCCGATGCAGTTGAAATGGTCTTACATGAGTTTCTCTTTATAAAATAAAAATCAGATGAAAGTTCCATAAGTTTATTAATTTCTTTCAGTCTGATTTGTTTTTTGCTTCAGGAGAGAACATGCACCTATGATAAATAAACAGGGTGCTCGGAATAAACCGTTTTATTTCTAATGAGTCTACAATCAAAGTTCTTGTGCTACTTCCGAATAAAAGCACTCGATGCACGCATCAATGCTCATTGTGCTTTATAAACATTTTTATTTTTCGAGGTTATAACCCGGCAAATTTAAATAACGGAAAATGCTTAATCTTGACACAATTATTAGAAAACTAGAAATTACCTTTGCGAAATCATTATAGGATTGGTGTAGCAACCAGGTTTCCGACTTAATATTTTCCCTTCTCTGGTTATGTCTATCTTTGAACAATTTAGAAGATATGTTTCTTTTACAAGCAATCAAAGTGCAAGAAATGGGAAGTTTGACAAAGGTGTAGTCTAACTAGCAACTAATTAAAGCCGATATTTCGAACACAAGCTCTATTCCGTTAAAAACATTTCTTTCCTTCAATCGTGGTAGCCCGGTTGGAAAAATAACGGATTAGCAATCGTAGGGGTGCGAGTTCGAATTCAATCCAAGACCGTCATGTACGAAGGGGCTGGTGCATGTTAAATCTGTCGTGGCCTCAAATGTCCTCATGTTGGCGTGGAGGCAAACACCTGAGCTGGAACCCCATTCTCCAAATTTCCACACCTCGCGAACGTGAGGACATTTGAGGCCACAACAGATTGAACGTGCATCGGCTCACGTGTACACGACGGTCTTGAGTTGAACCGAGTTCCGAACTCACAACCTTCCGTTTGCAAATTCGTTACACTCCCGACCGGGATACCGCCCTTTTCGACAATGATTAATAGTGTGAAGGCAATTCTGACTCTCCTTGAAAACGATTCGATATTCCGTATTAATTTTTCACAAGCTGCGATCCGTTACCTGTGTGGTGTGCGCATTCAAAATAACTCGATTATGTACCTCCCGATTCAAAAGCAATAGCCCGATATGTTGCTCCAGTGCGACGTTAATTAAACCTACCTACCAAATTCAAAATCAAAACCAATTTCTTTATTTCAGATCCTGCCTCTATCCAGACCTCGGTACTGCTTCATTTCTCTGAATCTCTCCTTTGAATTCTAAAGTTGTGTTTCTCGGAATAAGTCCGGCGACAAACGCGCCAAAACGCGCCGCCGCCAACGCTCCGTCGGTTGGGCGCATGGGTAGAGAACACTCCATCAAGCCGCGAGGAGCGACGACAGGCAATACGTAAGCAATATTCAGGATGCAACAGTTGAGACGGGTGCTCCTGCGATTCATCACAGCGCCTATGCCAGAAGCGCTCATGTGAAAAAAATACAGAATACGTTGGGTAACATATCTGCTCCTTATTACTCTTTTTTTGTTTCCAATCTCGCTTGGAGCTGCATATTTGGAAATTGTTTTTTATACATCTCTTGTTTTGGTTTTAAGTTTTATTGAATGTTCAATAAGGAAATTGAATTTGTGACGAAAAGAAATATTTTAAAATATCACACGCCACGCAGCATTTACTCCTTAATTTGTTTGAAATCCATTGAAACACTTTAGATGGTGTACTAAAACACTTCTTGTTGCGTGAAATAGAGATGTTGAGGTGTAAAGTTTTAATTAATATTTAATGAATGATCATAAGGAGAGAGAAGCGGAGTATTTAAAGTAAAAATATTTTAAAAGTCTCGCGTCGAGATATATAAAGGCATATCCATTTATTCCTCACTTTGCTTTCAATCTTAATTGGAGTTGTAATTAGTGGAGTATTCACTTTTATTTGTAATGGTTAGAGTTGTCTACAACTTTTTTAGTCGAAGAGGTTTTTCATGGATAGAAATGGGGGTCCCATTCCTTGAGGTAATATATATATATGCATATTAATGTTTCTGCTTATTTTTCTATCTCAGTTTGAATCGCCTCTTAATATATTTAGGATTTTTATTCAAAGTTTTTCTCTTTGGCATAGAAGATTTAGTTCACATCTTTACGTTATTATTATTGGGTAAGGAATGTTTTTCATGACGATGAATGACTCATTTTAATGAAATGTAATAATACCACCAAACAATTTATTTTAATGAAAAAGAAATTAATGTGTTTATAAAAAATAAATTATTTTTACAATAAAAAATATTTTACCTTAGTACATAGATATGAATCTTGTGCAACTATTGATTTGAAAAATATTCTCTGTAATGATTAGTCGTCACAAATGTCATTTCTATAACGAAGACATTTTATCCCAGATCAATTGCGTTAGTGTTTCTTTTTTTCCTCTAATGATTTACTTTTAGAATGTCACTGTCAAGTATAAAACGCTGTTTCTTATTTCATGATTTCGAAATACAAGATTAACGATTAATAATCTGTTTGATTACGTTTCTTATAAAATGCCTGTTTAATAGAAAAGAATTTTGCACCTTCGGAGTTATCCAACGGTTTTCAATATTTCTTAGTTTTTTAGTGACATTTTCGATTCATACTATTTTAATTTATTATAAAAAATGCAAGTCTTAATATATTTAAAAAATTCTGTTTTATTATATTCTTATAAATATAATTTTCCTCTATAATTATTAATAACTTGGATAGATTCTTGAACACTCATGCATTTAAGGTGAATAGCTTTATACTTTTCAATTCAATTTGATTCATTTGAAAAGTTTTATATTTTCAGCCAGATTTCATTTGTTTCCTCTTCATTATTTCCATTTTGTAGGTTTCACGTTTTCAGTTATTTAAGTATTATATTTTGTGCATTATATATGAGACTGCTTGGTATTGTTTAATTAGTGTACTCCAAAGTTACTTTTTGTAAAGTTTATATACAGCTGTTTTCAGATAATTTCACTATTTGTTTTTCGATTTCTTTTGTATAATATTTTCAGTTTACAGTTTTTCCATGCAGATAACGACATAAAATCTTGCCATTATGGTGTTTAAACTTCCAGTTTGTAGTTATAGACCAGTGGTTTAGTGATCGGCACCCCCTTGAATCTAAAAATAAACCCTCTCACCCTTTTAATAATGTGTTTATATTTCTTTATTTAGGAAATTACTTCGATTGCAAGATAATTTATTGGACAATAAACACACACATTTTCGTATAAATACAAAACAATATCTCAATTTTTAATGGCTACGTTGTTTATTCATTATACTTTTGAAGCGAGGCTCCTCTTTAGAAAGAGCCACGCGTAAGTCACCACTTGCATTTAAGCGATTTCTGGCTTTTGTTTTTGTGTGCAAAAGTGATGAAAATCCCATTTCACACAAATAGGTAGTGGCAAATGTTAAGTGCCTGCAATGCTGCTTTTGCCAGCTGTGGATAAGTTTCTGTGTGCACCATAACTGTTCTAAGTCCAGTTTTTCAAATTCCATTTGAGTACGTGCATTGGCTCGTATTTCAATAAGATCGTCTTTTTTCATCGCTGTCGTCCATCGAAACTTCTCTCGCACCCCCAGGGGTGCGTTCTTATTAAAATTCTCGTTTTGCAAAAACTGTTTAGCAATAATCCAAACTTTCCTCCTTACATTCTGTCAACAGGAATTTGGCTTATCCTTAGAAATGATCTCAATGCCCCAGTTTTAGGATCCAGCCAAAAATGAAATAAGAGATCCAAATTAAAATTTTAAAAGTACAAATAGCAAAGACGACGTAAATCCCAGCAAGTTAGTAAATTAAATACAATACAAATGAAAGAAAGTATAAAAAATCTATGATTGTTTACGACTGAGAAAAAGTTACACATCAAAACATAGTTGAAACAAAAACATGCGTCAGAATCTGGTTGATACTGAATTTGAAGTGTAACATTTAAAAGTATCAAACAATCAATTCAGAGCTTTGGGATTAGACAGTCTGTAGCATTTTCTTGAGGTCTTGATAAGATGCTTATTGCAATGTCAACATCCACTCGTATAGTATTCTTCAACTAATGTATCTTTAATGTATTCATCAATCTGAATTTGGCGAAAATTGGCAGATATTTTACATAAATGTTAAAAAACGAAATTTTATAATATTATTTTAATACATTTCTATGGCCGAAAATATCTGGGATACATTCCAAATAATTCATCTTTTGAAAGAATGCAAGCGTTAACTTTTGCTGTGAGAAAATATGGCAAAAAGCCAGAGTTGGTTTTCGATTAATTCCTGCCTCGTGAAACTTTCTCTTTGATCATTTTCAAAATTCATGTCTTCTGTCAGTTCCAAATGTTACGTTACCACCAGAGCAAGAAATACACCAGACTGTATTGCGTGCTCACAGAAACACAATACATATACAAGGTGATTCAAAATGGATATTACGGTGAACATTTTCTCAACCGTTACTCGTAGGCAAACACTTTAAACTAGAAAATGTGTTAAATCTATTGCGTTACTTTATTTGATAACCGGCATCGTCTGAGTTTTTGCTGCTTCAGGCAAGCAAAGCCGCTCTTGTTTCCTTAGCAGTTTCATTGCGTCAGTGAACATCCTTTTCAACTTTGTTCGCTTCATCTCGCCTTCTCCGTTTTCTTCTTCCGATTTCTCAGCTTGTGACGGATTTTTAAGTTTTGTGTTGATCGGTATGTTCTTGCGTAATTAAATTTTACTTCTGTGGTAAGAGTATGACGTAGTAAAAAGCGTGGATAAAAAGAGTTGCGTTGGCGTGCAAATTTCAGACAGAAAGTTGAGCTGTGCGAATTTCATGACGCCAGACGTCAACGTTCGAAGGTTTTTTGCTGCTTCAGATAGATTTTCTGCTTTGTAAGACATGATTTAGGTTAATGCTATTAAACATCTTTGCATCTCTTCTGTGATTGTTAATAAACATTGAAACTAATAAGTTAGTTTCTGAATTTTTATATCTATACGGCCTTGTGAAGGAAAATACATATTCAACATTTCAATTGGACGTACTTGTGAAGTACAGAGATTGAAAATTTAATCCCCTAACATTCTATCTGGAGTAACCTATGTTTAGACTTCAGTTGTAAGTCTATCAATGCCAAGTTCACACTCAGGTTCCAAAACAGAACTTAGTCGTTAATTGAGAGCTTTGAAGATAAATGGTGTCTGAAGTAGCTAATGACTTAAATATAAACGAGAGTTGTTTACTCTGGAATTCTGATTCCGGGAACTTAATGACTGTGTTTATGTCTGTATTTAACGCTTCAGTATGCGCTCACGAAATGTAACACCATCAGGGCATCATACCTCGATTTATTTGTTCAACGCAAATTACGTTGTATGTTTCCTAAGCTCTGGGAATTACGTTACAGTTTTTAAGTTCAATTTTCGTCTGTACATTGTAATTTTTCAATATAAGTTCCGTTTAATTGTATGCACTTTTCCAGAGTGAAACTCTTCTTGCCACTGACTCCCTTGTGTCTTAAGTCATGAAATCGCATACCACGGACAGGTTTTTTCAATTCTGGAGACAGTTGATAGTCTCTGGCCCCCCTATTAACACCCGCCTTCCATGGAAAGCAAATAATGGTTCCTAGATAGCTGACTGTCTTCCATGGTTGCAAAAGCAACACTTCACCTTCCTGGTGGTTGTCTCGACGATATATCGTCATTAGTAAAACTGACTTGATCTTGATGGACGAGATACCTCGTCAAAACCATAGAGGGAATATAAAAGTAGAGTGAGCAATGGTAAACATTTTATGTGTCCAGGATCATGTATCCAAAACTAGAAGTAAAGTGACCCCTAGACTACTTTCGTCTGCCGAGTGGAAACGAACATTCAACATATGATTGGTCGACGGGACGAGAGGACGCTCATCTACACATTCGTCGTCTGATTGGTGCGCGCGACATTGTAGATTTTGACGATTTCACCATTTTTGTCGCTACTCTAGAAATTAGCATTCACTCACTGCCTTGTCATAAGATGTTATATCTCCAACAAGGCGATAAGGTATCAAATCGGACAACCAAGTCAATTTTTCAGATCAGTCACGTGATTACTAGTCGACATGTTGGTCACACTTTTTGAAGCTCCTCCATAGCAATGCTCAGTCTACTATTTTACGAGTATGGTCCAAACCTGACTAGATCTGACAGTGATTCAAAATGATGTTGTCCTCTGGTATCTCCCCTCGGGTGTGATCCCGGACCATCGCCCATAGTCCGTTGTCCTGCTACCTACCTACCAACCCTAACTAGAAGAAAATAGAAAGAAAAAAGGTAGAAGAAAACTGAGCAGACAGCAAGAATATAGTTGAGAAAATGTTGTGACCTCATGAAAAAGGCAATATCTTGAATCGGAGATACCTCGTCATTGGCAAAATGGGTCAGATCTTGATGGACGAGATATCTCGTCGAAACCACTTGGAGGATTAAGAAACGCGTCTGTATCAGCCAGGCTGTAAAACCAGACATCGCCATTGACTTAATATCGTTGGAAAAACCTGTCAGGACCTGTGTACCTGAATGCATTAGTCATTAGGCCTACATTATTCAACACCAATTTCCAGAATTTTGGAAATATCCTTCGTATAATTATCACGTATATTTATTTTTTTAGGATCCATCTTCATGACATCTTGTCCGTTCCACAACTTTTTTGTTTCTTTCTAGTGAAAGCACTTTGATAACGCTTTCATGTTTTTTTTCTCCCTGAGCTTCGGAAACTTGTTTAAAAATACGAGGTTTTATCCTCGGATCTTTGCTTTCGGATTTGATCCTAGGCCATCGCCAATAGCCCGTTGTTGCTCCCATTGCGACATAAATACAACTACCTACCCTGAGTGGGTAGGTAGTTAATTAACCTCACACTGGAGCAACGCAACGGACTATTGGGGGCGGTCCGGGATCAATCCCAAAGGGAAAAATCCATACCTAACCTGGGATTTGGCCATTAGGTTTGTTTATCTTTCCAAACATGAAATCTATCCCATTAACATCCATCTACATAATAATTATCACTGTCTTCAGTGAATCATATTTAAATAATTTTATTCAATCCTTAATAGTTTCAGGGAAGGTGGAATATCTTACCTCCTTGAAGTGGTCCTAGGTACATAGCTATTTTAAGTATATTAGAGATAATGGGGCATATAAATATTTCTCTCATTTGATATTCCGATATCAAGGTGGGCTATAGATAGTCTATATAGTGGCGAGACATAAATGGGACCACCACACTTTAACCCTCTATAAAAGGGCTTCATACCTATATAGCCACTTCGGAAGTTGCAGTCTTTCCTACATGACTTCTAACCATCTTTAAAACTCTTGACGAATCATCTTAGTTTTGTTTTAACCTATAAACACACAACGCTAACTAACCACATCTATTATTTGAAAGATTCTACTGGTCCTGTCCTTAGATTCAAATCCTTTGGAAATGTTCTATTGGTCCTTTCCTTAGAATTGACCCAATCTTTTGGATATATTCTAGTGATCTCTTCCTTAGATTCAAATCCTTTGGAAATGTTCTATTGGTCCTTTCCTTAGAATTGACCCAATCTTTTGGATATATTCTAGTGATCTCTTTCCTTAGATTCAAATCCTTTGGAAATGCTCTATTGGTCCTTTCCTTAGAATTGACCCAATCTTTTGGATATATTCTAGTGATCTCTTCCTTAGATTCAAATCCTTTGGAAATGTTCTATTGGTCCTTTCCTTAGAATATACCCAATCTTTTGGATATATTCTAGTGATCTCTTCCTTAGATTCAAATCCTTTGGAAATGTTCTATTGGTCCTTTCCTTAGAATTGACCCAATCTTTTGGATATATTCTAGTGATCTCTTCCTTAGATTCAAATCCTTTGGAAATGTTCTATTGGTCCTTACCTTAGAATTGACCCAATCTTTTGGATATATTCTAGTGATCTCTTCCTTAGAATTGAGTCCTTTGGAAATATTCTATTGGTCTGCTTTCCTTAGAATAAAATCCTTTGGAAATATTTTATTGGTCTTTTCTTTAGAATATCAGGACCGCGGTAGCCTGGTTGGAAGAGTAACGTACTAGCAACCGGAGGGTTGCGAGTTCAAATCCAAATAAAGACCGTCGCGTACAAGGGGGGTGCACGTTAAATCTGCGTTGCCTAAAATGTCCATGTTGGCGTGGTGTAGAAGTTTGGAGAATGGGGTGCCAGCTCAGGTGTGACCTCGTCATCTGACCGTGGTTCAAAATTAAGTGGTGTTGTCCTCGGACCCTTCCCTTCGGGGGTTGATCCCAGACCGTCTCCTATAGCCCGTTGTGTTGCTCCAGTGCGACGTTAATTAAAATACCAACCTACCGTAGAATATCATCTGAAAATATTCTATTGGTTCTTTCTTTAGGATAAAATCCATTGGATTCTATTGTTGAAAAAGGCCAAAATGGCTAAAAGTCTTGCAAGGAAAATAGGTCGTAAAGTGGAAAAAAGCGATTGAACCCCTCGAAGGGCTAAAAAGGATTGAGAAAGGAAGAGTGATATTGGCGAAATTAAGTGCAATTCTTTCCCTATCACCCTAAATAATGACAAATAAGTAATCAATGGCAGAAGCAGGTGATCAGAAATGAAGCGGCGTTATCATCTCGCTCTATTTGAATACTAAGATAGCACAAAAACGGAATTTCCAGGAAGTTAACTTTGTTATTTCACCCACACAAAACATACTTTGCCATCCAAAGAAAGAAAATGGTGCTCATTAGGGTTTCTGATATCAAAACTTGACTGTTTTTCGGGGCAGAATTATTTGAGAATTTATAAGATAGCAAATTAATTTCGAATTTTTACTATACGTTGCCTTCCTCTTCCTGTTGTGTGTTCTTGCAGATAATCCTTTTGGTGGAAATTTTAGAGTCTCGGAATGAAAGACGGATTATCATGTGTTTTTACTCTACGAATATGAGAAAATAAGTTTCTTTTCACTTAATACAAAAATATATCTGAAAAGCTTAGAATAAAACATTTTAAGGATGTTCCTATGGATTTTTAGAAATCAACTTTCCGTGTATAAATACTTTCTAATAAATTTAGACCTAGGTAGGTATTTAATTAATGTACCACTGGAGCAACACAACGGGCTACTAGCGACGGTCCAGGATCAAACCCGAAGGGAAAGAACCGAGGACAACACCTCATCATTTCGAACCACGGTTAGATGAAGAGGTCACACATGAGCTGGCACCCCACTCTCCAAACTACCACACCCCGCCAACGTGAGGACATTTGAGGAAACGACAAATTTAACGTGCACCAGCCCCGTTTGTTCACGACGGTCTTTGGTTGGATTCGAACTCGCAACCCTCCGGTTACTAATCCGATACTCTTCCAACTGGTTTACCGAGGCCACTATGAAATTTCGAACACAATATGTTATATACACGAATATGTTGATGTTCCCTTCGTGTTATTTTATGAATACAATGAACATGTTCGCTTTTCTAAGAGTCTTAGAGCACAATATGGATGTTTCTTCTAACATCTTCTGCAAAAAAAAGCCTATGAAAGGAAATCCGCTAAAGCCAGATAGGATTTTTTGTCTGTCATCAGTGGTTTACGACCTTTCATCCTAAGGGTGCAGGATATTATTAGCGGTCCTTGGGGAACAAATAAGTGCTGTCACCTGGAAACAAAGATTTAATAATAAGCCCTGGGAGCCTATTTTTATTGTTTCCCCACTCTATTTCTGTCCTTTATTCTATCGCGAAATATCGTCAGGTCACAAAAGATATTTCTGTGTTCGTCTTGTTTGGGATTTATGAAGCTAACACATCAACAAGGAAAACAGATCACAGGAAAGAGTTTTAAACGTGTCCTTAGGTCAAGACAGTAGGGGTGGTACAGGTTAAGGTGTATGTATACCCTAGAAATCACGAAAATTGACCAAAATATCGACTTATTTTTTAGTAATTCGAAATATTGTCCAACCCCTTAGCTTTCAAACGATACCAAGATCTTGTAAATCTTCGAAATAGTTTTTTCATGTTACAAGGGTTTGGGTTAGGTACTGTCACCTTAGACAAACACGTTTCCAAAACTCGATTTCTGAACTATGTTTTTGCAATAGGATGCTTCTTTCGAACAGTGATAACTCAACAATGAATTGATCTATTATAATTACTTTTGTGTCATTGTAATCTATATAATACAGTGGATGTTGTGACCCTCAGTCGAAGTTATTGGTTAAGAAATGAATTTTTAGTTGATTTTTAAATGTTGAAATTCCTGAAACAAAATCTTGATTTTTAAGACTTCCTTCGTGAAAAAAATTGTAGAAAAGAACTTATTCTCTCTAGCAACTTGATGGAGGGTCAAAACAGGAAGAATAATATTAGGAATAGTTTCCAACAGGAATTGTCTTTCTGAACACATTAGAATTTGAGATATCACTGTTAAAAAACATGCTAATTAGTTAATTATATCTAAATTAGATAATTAATGAGTGGCTTAATCAGAATTTTTCACACTAAAATGAGTTTAAGCAGTGACCTATTGTGAAAAAACTGGATTTTTAAAGTCAAAATTAAAAAGAATATTCTGATGTATGCATGCACCTTAAATTGAGGACAAAGGAAAATACAAGATACTACAATGTTGGCCGTTCATTTCCAAATATTGTATTCGGGGGTATCTCATTTCAAACGAACATTGGGCCACGGTAGCCCGATTGGAAGTGTAAAGGATTAGCAACCGGAGGGTTATGAGTTAGAACCTAACCAGACTTTTTTTCGAGACTAACCAGAAAAGGGACTGCTGCACGTTAGACCTATCGTGACCTCCTCACGCTGGCGTGGTGTGTAAGTTTGGAGAGTGGGTTGCCTGCTCAGGTGTGACCTCCTCACGCTGGCGTGGTGTGTAAGTTTGGAGAGTGGGTTGCCTGCTCAGGTGTGACCTCCTCACGCTGGCGTGGTGTGTAAGTTTGGAGAGTGGGTTGCCTACTCAGGTGAGACCTCCTCACGTTGGCGTGGTGTGTAAGTTTGGAGAGTGGGTTGCCTGCTCAGGTGTGACCTCGTCATCTGATCGTGGTTCAAAGTTACGTGGTGTTGTCCTCGGATTTTTGCCTTCGGGTTGATCCCGGACCATCGTTAATAGCCCGTTGTATTGTTCCCAGTGAGACGCCAATTAAAATACCTACCTCAAACACGAGGATTACGGATTTCATGATAGTTTCTAGCATGGTATCTCCCATACAAAACTAAATTGATTTTCCTTATTTATAAGACCTATTTAGTTTCAAGGACGATATAGATAGATAATGCAATAAACTTCGAAATGAGGGATCGTAAAGGCAATTGGCGACGGTCCGGATTCCATCCCAAATGGAAAGATTCGAGGACATAATTAAAAAAAGAAGTCAATACATGAGCACACACACTCACCAAACTTCTCCAAACATCACACACTCCAGACTTCCATCCACACCAAGACAATGTGATAACATTTGAGGCCACGGCAGATTAAACGTGCTCTAGAACGTATGTACTCGATGATCTTTGGTTGGATCGAGTTTCGAACTTGCAACCCTCCGGCTGCTAATCCGCTACTTTTCAAAACGGGCCACCGTGGCCCATTTAAATATGGCATGGTATTTTTCAATTAACGTTGCACTGGAGCAACACAACGGGCTATTGGAGACGGTCCGTGATCAAACCCGAAGGAAAAGATCCGAGGACACCTCGTAATTTTGAACCAGGGTCAGATAACGAGGTCGCACCTCAGCTGGCACCCCGCTCTCCAAACTTACACACCACGCCGACGTGGACATTTTAAGCCACGACAGATTTAATGTGCACCATCCCCTTTGTACATGACAGTCTTTGGCTGGATTCCAACTCGCAATCCTCCGGTTAACAATCCGCTACTATTCCAACCGGGCTACAGCAAATATTATCAGGTACAAATTAAGAATGATCATCAAAACATAGAAGAACGATCAGTTTTTTTACACTATAACAAGAACTTCTGTGAATAATAGTTTATTCTTTTCTATAACATAATAATTATGTCTAATGTGTTTTGTATGTTAACTGATAAATTATGCTTCGAATACTGCCGTAATATATAACAGTTACGATGGGGTTCTTCGGGTTTTCTGTTTTAACTATTCTGCTCAGGTGTTCAAATCCTCCGTGTTGTCTGTCCAGTGCTTTCTCAATAGTCGAATTTCGTCGGCGTTATATTCGGGTTACCTCCCATAGAGTTCAACACTTCTTTCCATAGATCATTACAAGTATATCTTCCCAGTACCACAATATTTCTTCCAAACTTCTAATTCGGATTTCCTCAATGGCACGCAGCTACTTATCCATGTTATGCAAGGGTGTAGTTTGGCAGCATAAGCTCTTCATCCATTGGGAAAACACCAACTTTGGCGATTTCGGTGCCTTTGGATGTTACAGGTTTGATGGTTGAAATTGATTGTGATAACAGCTGCATCTCGAGTTCAAATGTCTTGCGTGAAGTTCGTCCATCAGGCAACCGAATTGATATAATCCCAGTGAATTCCATGTACTTGACGTTGTGATTTAGGCCCAGAAGGATATGATATTGGATCTTGTTGGTCTTGTAGGTGACACCTGGACCGTCAATGAAGAAACATTTCGATCCAGGTTCGCATCTCCAACTGCCCTTACGATGATGTCAACACTATCGATTTGATTTCCATTAAGAAGCCGGTACATACGTTATCCAAGAAACGCCATACGATTTTAGGACTCGTCACTATCATCCATGCCGAATCATAGCACCCATTTGCCGAAACTTCGGCCTTTTGCTTCGGTGTTCAGCTTTTAGGCGATGATTCGACAAGCTCGTTTGTTCACTTCTACGACATAACCTTCATTTCTTTCTGCTTCACGAATAAAGCTTTCGACCATGTCATCCTTCAATATTTATCATAGTTGCTTCGGGTTCTCGAGAGATCCAAGAAACAAAATATGTGTGAACAGCGTTATTGCTCTGGCCATCTTCGACATGGCATATTCTCGCGAGCCATTGCTGATCGTCGTAGGCGAGTCTTCGAACCAAGCAAGCTGACTTGAATATCACAAATAGGAGTATCAACCATTAGGAGATATTTGAAGCTTGTTTCATCCTTCACTTGGTACGATAGCAATTGTAAGTGGTAGGTTTCTGACTGGGTGAGGAAATTGATGTTGTGAATTCGGCCAATGATGTGTGGACTACGAGTTTTCCGCACCCTCTCACTTAATTTTCGTGGTCGGTTATGTGCTAGTAATAGTGGAGATTGACTTCTTCCAGGTTTCCATTTAAGCGATGGTTTTCTTGTTTCAGTGCAAGGTTGTGTCGGATATAGGCTTTTGATATTGAACCCTTCTGTCCGATACCGGCCAAACCTCCTTGGTCAAAGTTCGCGATTCAATACCGACTTGACAGATGGATACTAAGCGTTTACGGAGTTGAATAATGTTTGCAGTGTGTACAGTAGAGACATTCCAATCGCCGAAAGTTGGTTCCGTCCAATCGTCGAAAGTTGGTTCCGTCCAAAAGTAGAAAGTTAGTTCCAATCCAATCGCCAAAAGTTTTTTCTAGCTATTTGCCGAATGTTGGTTCCAATCCAATAGCCAAAAATTTGTTCCTATTTGCCGAATGTTGGTTCCCTTTTAATCGCCGAAAGTTGGTTTCCTTCTAATCGCCGAAAGTTTTTTCGTCTGACCTTTCCGTCTGACTGGTGTCTCGTGGAGAAATACACAAATAGCACCAGTTCCCAAAGGTTTTCCCAAAGTTGGAGATCAGCTTAATCGCTTACCCGCACCCGACAATGGTAGATCACCTCTTTCATCACAATGCTTTGATAATAGACAAGATAAAATTTACAGATATACCAAGAATGGTTCACTTTATAATTAGGATTAATTTTGGTTAGGTATAGTTATGTAAAATTTGTATATGTACGAGTATTTAGAATTTGTCTAAGAAACAGTTTCATATAGAAAGTGTCATAAGCAAACATTTTATGTATTTTAGAATACATAACGATAAAAGAATACCATAAAACGAATATACGAGGGATATTTCCGAAGTTCTAAGAATTTTATTACAAATTTATTATTTTATTTATAAAAATGTTTTGTACGTCACTTTTTTCCACAGGTTTACAATTTGTTTACGGTCATCGGTAGTCATGTTGGAAGAGAAACGCATTAGCAACCGGAGGGTTGCGATTTCGAATCCAAACAAAGACCGTCGTGACCTCAAATGTACTCACGTTAGCGTGGTGTGGAAGCTTGGAGAGGGATGCCAGATCAGGCGTTCACTTCGTCATCAGACCGTGGCTCGAAATTACTTTGTGTTGTCCTCAGATATTTCCCCTCAGGTTTCATCCCGGACCGTCACCAATAGCCTGTTGTGTTGCTCCAGTGTGACGTTAACTAAATACCTACCTACATTTTGACCGTGGTTCAAAATTACGAGGCGTTTTCGTGGAATCTTCCCATTATGGGTTTGATCCCTGACCGTCACCAAGAGCCCGTTGTGTTGCTGCAGTGTAACTTTAATTGAATACCTACCTACATTCTGACCGTGGTTCAAAATTACTTTGCGTTGTCCTCGGATATTTCCCTTCAGGTTTCATCCCGGACCGTCACCAATAGCCTGTTGTGTTGCTCCAGTGTGACGTTAATTAAATACCTATCTACATTCTGACAGTGGTTCAAAATTACGAGGCGTTTTCGTGGAATCTTCCCATTAGGGATTGATCCCGTACCAGTCATCCCGTTGTGTTACTGCAGTGCGACGTTAATTCAACTCCTACCTTATTCTTCAAGAGGCTAAATCATACCGACAGGCAGTGAACAATATCTTTGAGAAAACTTGAAAGGACTTGTCTGAACCTGAATAAAAGCAAAAGTCACTAGTCAGCTGGATCGCGATTCCTAGATATTCGGAAACGTCCGTCGTACTGTTATGTTTTGATTCAGATATAACTTTATATTTGTATTTCTCATAACCAGTCCGGAAACTACCGTCACCTCGTACGCTCGGATTGGTCCAGTATTTACTGCAGTCCTTTATTGATTTATTCGTAAATGTTTTCATGTTTGAATAATTTTTCCATTTGTATTCAATGTGAGATGGAAATATTTTTCGGATGGATATTTCATTCGTAAGTTTTATATTAAATTGCAGTGTTGGGAGGATCTGATATTAATCGCCCGTTTCCTCTCAGCCTGCGCCAGACGCAAGACAAACAATATCAAGTAATAGGCATACACAGAGACCTACCACGATTCTACACCACGATAAGGTGAGGACATTTGAGGCCCCGACACTAGCTACTAGTCCCCTTTGTACCCGATGGTCTTTGATTGGATTCGAACTTGCTCTTCCAAGAGGGCTACTGCGGCCCCAATAACTATCACAAAAGAGTTCACTGAATTCCAATCACTACGTTTTTTTACTATTGGATTGGTTTCCTTAAGGTAAGTTTTTGATACATGGCTCACTTTCCTGGGAAGTAGAGCTTCAAGTAAGCTCCGAGCTACAGCTAAGACCAGACACGGATTTCAAGGGACACCAGTACAAAATATCAAGCGAATATTGCGTGACTAAAAGCTTAGAAGAGCCTTTTGTGGACCTCCTTATTGGGTTAGTAGCTTTACCAAATTTGAATTGGGAAGGGCATTCTATCAGATCTGGATTACACGCAGCGTTGTTTAGATTACGAGAGTAGAGGGAATTAATGGTATATAGGGAACACACGGCCCACATGAATAGCTTGATTGCAACTTAAGTCTCCCAGACTTTGAACCTCGTTTGATGTGAAATTATACTTCGGCTAATACTTTGTTCCCGAAACTATTTAATATATGTAGCTCTATGTTTAAACTTTTAATAACAATCTATGTATTTGATATAATGCATTAGTAAATCAATCATGCATTAAAGGATTTATACTTCAGTGTGTAAAAGGTGCACAATTATCTGGTATATATTAACATGTATATATTTCCCTAACGTACGCGTACCTAAAATCGACGTCATTTGTTTATTGACGAATGGCAACAGCGTATGTAAACAAGGTAAAATCGACCGTTTCTGGAACCCTTCGCCCATTTTGAAACAGTGTAAATATGCTTGATTTGGGGTGTGGAGTTGAATAACATTACTAAACCTGCACGGAAAAGCTCATCACTCTGATGGAATTCTTCATCAGTCTGATTAAAGAAAGAAGCAATAGACTGTTTCCAAAGGATTCTATTCTAAACGAAGAATCTTTCAAAAGTATTCTTTTCTAAGGCGATGAGCAGTAGAATCTTTCTAAAGGATTCTAATTTAATGATATTACCAATATAATCCTTCCAAAGGATTCTAATCTGAGGAAAAGAGCAACAGAATCCTTCCAAAGTATTCTAATCTAAGGAAAAGAGCAACAGAATCCTTCCAAAGTATTCTAATCTAAGGAAAAGAGCAACAGAATCCTTCCAAAGCATTCTAATCTATGGAAAAGAGCAACAGAATCCTTCCAAAGCATTCTAATCTAAGGAAAAGAGCAACAGAATCCTTCCAAAGCATTCTATTCTAAGGTAAGTAGGTATTTTAATTAACGTCACACTGGAGCAACACAACGGGCTATTGGACCCAAAGGAAAAGATCCGTGGACAAATCATTTAAACCACGGTCAGATGACGAGGTCAACACCTGAGCTGGAACCCCACTCTCCAAACTTCCACACCACGCCAACGTGAGGAAATTTGAGGCCACGATAGATTTAACATGCACCAGCCTCCAATAGAATCTTTCTAAATGTTAAAAGAAATCACGGATTCTTTCTACCAATAAATGCGACAACTTATTCATTGCGTTGTGGGCAATACTACACTACCCGGAAATGTAGTGACGTCCTTGGATTAATGGTAAAACCTGGAAAATTTCTTGAATCCCAAAATCGTGATCGTGAACGGGTGTGTGGGGGAATGTTTCATGCTATATCATTTAAAGTCTTCGTTCCAGTGAAAAATTCCTGTAGCGTTAGAAAAATGTTTGTACATTACAAATAATATTAGGGTAAGTTGTGGTAAGCATTTTAGTTCGGACAAGATACTTACAAACTACCTTTTCTCATATCGTATATAATGCAATCTCACCTAAAAATTACCTAGGGTTTTCACACACACACACGGTGTTAGAAGATATTTGATCACTATCTCTTATTAAAAACGTACTTTTATTTTCATTTCTAAGATTACGTCATTCAGATAAATTTAACTCGAAAATTTCAGATGGCTTCAGTGCAGCATTAAAATTATAGAAATAAATTAATTTATAAACTTACTCTTATACCATCTACACTTTATACCATGCTATTTCCCTCTCTTTACTCTTTATACCATATACTATATTACCATCACAATACATTTGTATGCAAAATGTAAAAATTTTACATCTGAAAAAGTCAATTCTCCCTCCAAAGAAATTTAGGGATCTGTCTCCGTGTTCTTCCATTCGGTTCTTTAAAACGAAGTGATGTATTTCGATTGTGGAACTCCGTGAATGAATTTACACCTTTTGTGAAAGACCACACTTCCTAAACTCTAATTAATGAAGACCGAAATAGAAACTAAATTAACAGTCATGACTTTGCCAATTGACCTTCCGAATATTTCGATTCAATCTCATTGTATCATGCGTATTATTTTCAGCACGTTCGCCCTACGTGATTATCGTCCTTTCACAAATAATTATCTCATGTTACATCTTAGAGCTTTGATCTTTCGAATGAAAGAAATGTATGAAGCTATTTTGTTTCAAGATTCAACCAATTACCAATAAATATAATTTGGGAGTCAATTCCGTTCCTGTTAATGATTTTGAGGCATCTGGTTATTACGTAAAGGAGATGAGATAGGTTTCCTCGAATTAGCTTTAATAAAATAAGCTTCTGAGTAATAATATTACTTGAATATTTTAAACAAAAGTCTGGAAAAATTATAACAGTGGAGAAAATTAGTTTACATATTTGTTTCTTGCACGTGTTTTCTTTTGATTATGATTTCTAATTTAATATATCTTCCATTAAAGATTTGTTTGATATCAGGGATTTTTGTTATTCGAAATATCCAGACGTTTTTGAGATAGTGAGAGAATAATGCTGTTTTTGTTGTTTTAATGAACTTTGTCGGATCATCGTTAATGGTAGCCCATTATCAACAAAACAAGAGTATAAATTATCTATTATTTTATCTATTAAATTTGGAGATCACATAAGAATTGCATGTGCTGTGTATTTCGCAATGTTGTGATTTCAGCATCAGAAAATGAAAAATAACCCAATCTTGGAAATATTTAAAAATGTTTTGAATTTAAATGTGTGAAACTTTAAAGGCTTAATTGAAGAATATATTTTAATACTTTTGAATTTGATAATCTGAAATAAATTTGAAGAATTTTTTGGAAATTAACCATTCCGAGGAAAGTCTGTAAATTACTTTTTACTGCTAGTCAAGATGCTGCGGTTAGGAAACAAACTATCCGGCTTAGAAACGAACGTTGCAATGTGTTACTGCTCAATTTGATTTCGCAGCATTCTACGAATCAACACTCAGTGTTAATGACGTTCTTTAGGTTGGGATATATAATGAATCGTAAAAACATTAAATGCAAGCACAAACGTATTCTGGAGTAGTCTTAGAAATACGTTTGTGCTTGTATTTAGTTTCTAACACACAGAAACGCAAACTTCACAGACTAAAGTTCTTAAAAACATACGACCCTCTCTGAAATGTTAATCAGCATTGAGTCTGACATTTTTTACTATAACCTAAATTATTCTATTTTTGATTAACCAAATCAATTAATTAATAGTTAATTAACATTAATTAAAATACTCTTTAAGAACTCCATTTTCGGGAACGGATAAAGAATAGTTTGATAGGAAGGGGAATATCTGTCTAACCATTATTTTTATAACTAATAATCCATCCTTCAAAACAAGCGTGAATCCGAACACATCCGATTTGAGTAGTGTTTTAAGCTCCGAAATGAAAACAAATTAAGGAAGTCTCTTAAAATATGTTCACTAATAATTAGGATTAGGTTCTTCATTAATTTTGCTCCTCTAAAAATAACCGAGCACGATATTTAAAAAAGTGTCTTTGAACCCAATTATAATAATCTGTTTCACAATCTGTTCGGTGGCAGTGAAGAGTTTATTTTAAGCTATTTTTTCCAGTACTAATAAATCTATACATAATTTTCTAAATAAATTAATCTTGCAAAACCTTTTTTGATTGTCATTTTTGTCTGAAAACTAGCCTAATAAATTTTGGTGCGTGTTTTCCGTAAAAATGATAGGACATTTTTTGAGATAAAACAAGATTACAAAATAATTTCTGTGTCGGTTACTTTTTACAAAGGATTATTGTGATATGATATACTTATACGGGAGTATTTAGTGCTGAATAATAATCCCATTTGCAATTCTATGACCTAATTCCAAAGAAACTTTTCAGAAACACAAAGTTTTAAAATATGTAAAAATAAGAAAAGCATAAAACGATTAAATCTGGAATGAAAATAACAATTTGAATACGAACCAGCTTAAGTTTTAATACATCCAAATGAAAGTTTCAACGTAAGAGTAAGGGGAACTTGAGGAAAACATGCATTAATATTTAAAGTTTTTATATTGTCACAGGAAATTAGCGCTCTGCGTGGAGTTTTGCCAAATATTGTGTGTCCTTTATTGTTAGTATTAATGTTCTTGAATAGACGACATGCGTTCCTCAAATTGAAAAATAGGATATACCTTATTCAACTTTCAATTTCCGAAACATTGAATAGTGTTATTCAAAATATAATTGTTTTCAAAGTATGGGGACAATATTTGTTTCATTTCCTAATTGAAGGAAAATGCATGTTTATACATACTGTAAAACATTTGATTTTAGATGTATTTCGTTCTTATCGATTTTCCTTCTCTAGTTTAAAACTGTACACAGACATCCCTATTCTTAAATAGAAATGTAACGTTGATTGAAATATTTTCTAGAACAAGTTTTGTTAAAGAAAGATTAACATAAGGCTCAGATAGGATTCTTTAAATTAACGTCGCACTGGAGCAACACAACCGGTTGTTACCTGGATCTTTGGGTGAATTGGTTTTGATTGGCGATCTACGTTAATTTTTTCCACACAAGAGTTATGAACTGGTATAAATGATCAAAACTCGACATATATCAATTTGAGCAATTATGGTATCACGTCCTTTCGGCTTGTTTATTCACAAGCTTTATGAAGACATTGTGTTTGAGTTTTTTTTAATTTTCATTGCGTAATCATATCTTCGGGAAGAAATAACAAGTCTGGTTGACTTCGAACTAAACCTTATATCGAAGATTTTGATCAAGGACTTGGAATGAATTATTTGCTTCGATCGATTTCGTCACTTCAAACAAGCAGATAGTTAGATTTTAAGTTGAGTAAAATGGTCACGGCATTAAATTAATTAGAGTTAATTATATTAGACCACGGGTGATATATGTCTGGAGGGAAAGGAAGATGGGAGAGTTATGTAATGCGTTTCGATCCGTCGAGTAATGGATTTCGATTTGTTTTTAGCCTCAGGGAAGTGAAGAAGTATTCTTGAACCAACACTTGTTGACGTTTCGAGAACCCTGTTCGGTATAATACTTGAGCTGTTTTGATGAGACTATTTTTATTGAATTAATTATTTAGAAATTTGGTTAAACAAAAAGTCTGATATAGAACATTTTATCCTTTCACAGACTTTTCTAGTACTAACCGGGTGTCAACGGCGAGAATCAGGAATCCTGTAACGCTAGTTTGCGAGTTTGAATTCAACCGAAGACCATCGTATACAAAGGGGGCTGGTGCACGTTAAATCTGTTGGAGCTCCAAATGTCCTCACATTTGCATGGTGTGGAAGTTTGGAGAGTGGGGTTGAAGCTCAACTGTTGCCTCGTCGTCTAAAATGGACTCCAAATTTCGTGTTGTCCTCGTATTGATGCCAATAGCCCGTTGTGTTGCTCCAGTGCGATGTTAATTAAATACTTACCTACCTACCAGTAACATTAGTACAGTAAAATTTCTAAAACCGAAAGTTTAAATGCAACAAATTAGTATGTAAAAGTAAGCATTTCTTTGAACTAAATACCAAACGAAATTAGCATTATATGCATATTTTTATTCGTTTTTATCAACTCATAAGCCTATTTCTGCATCTCATTGTCATTGCCATTCATCAGATTACGGGCCGCGGTAGCCCGGTTGGAAGAGTAACGCATTAGCAACCGAAGGGTTACGAGTTCGAATCCAACCAAAGACCGTCGTGTACAAAGAGGGTTGGTGCACGATCATTCTGTCGTGGAGTCAAATGTTCCCACGTTGGCGTGGTGTGGAAGTTTGAAGAGTGGGCTGCCAGCTCAGGTGTGACCTGATCATCTAACCGTGGTTCAAAACTACGAGGTGTCTTTCTCGAATCTTTCCCTTTGGGATTGATCCCGGGCCATTACCAATAACTCGTTGTGTAGCTCCAGTGCGACGTTGCTACCTACCTCATCAGATTACTGTAGAGTAATTTATCCGTGACAGGGCCAAAGGAGGTAGAGTCAAAATGGCTACTTCTTAGAATCTTTAAGATGAATACTTTAATCTTTCTCACAAATATTCAGGAAGAAAAAGAGACATTCCATGATACAAATAATTGAAATTTGGATTCCCAGATTCATTTATTTCAATTTTCAGCATATATTTTTTTAAATAAATGTTACACTCGACTCCTTTGTATCCATCATAAATCAGACGTAACCCATTTTGCCTTGAAGCGAAAGAATTAGAAGAGATAAATTTCACATTTTTATTATTCTATAGATCCACTTCTAAAAGCCTGCATCTTCAAACGAAGCACACGAAGATTCAACTCCGCAGCGGTTCATTTTATTTGTTTACATCCATTTGTTGCCATTCAACAACATATAAATAGCGACGATTTCTGTGCCACGTGCGTTAATTAAATACAGATTCTAATGCACTTTCTTCGACTGGCATTCTTCCTGGTGTCTCTTTCCCCTTGAGGGAACTCGTTCTCAAACATGAGTTACTTCTTGAGAGACTTGAGACTCGTGGGTTCATGGAATTAATGCTTTCGGGGATTTAGTTTAGAGTGAACTTAACGGACCGTGTTTCCATGGTGAACTTTTAACCCTCCTGGTGGTTGCCTGGACGAGGTATCTCGTCACGGGAGAAACTGCCCTTGGACGAGATATGATGGGCCTTGGTGATCTTGGACGAGATATGATGGGCCTTGGTGATCTTGGACGTGATAGCCCATCATTAAAAAACTGGCCAGATCTTTATCTGGGTCATAATAAAAATATCGTCGATACCTTGATGACAAGGTTTATCTTCATTAACAAATTTGGTCAGATCTGACCAATTTTGCTGACCAATTTCGATAACTAAAACTTGCATGAGAAGTAATTTGATTTGCTTTCAAAAACATTTCTACCGTATTATTTTAGAATGTTTTACTACTAATTTTGTACTTAATAAATAGTAAATAAAAAACTGCAATTTAATGAAAATTGTATGTCCTTTTATATCTAAAGATAAACTTTTTCTCGGCTTTCACGATATCTCTCCCCTCGATGTATCGCACTTTTGTCTTCTATCCCAAAAAGTGCTATATAACGAGTGCGAGAGAGAAAACGTATAATACGTTGCGGACTTTATCTTTTATCCCAAGAAGCCCGATATAAGTGTTATGGTACTTGATCTAACCTGGACTGACGTTGTCTGTCTTGCGTTTGGTGCAGCATGGCGCCAAATATGGCTCTTGCGCCATGAAACACCAAAACCAACCAACCAAACCTGGAACTATGAGATCTGTAGCCAAGCAGCATAATAGCTTATAGGTGAGTTAAAAAAGATCTGGATACCTTTAAAGCGCGAGCAAGCATTGGAGGAAATAAATTTCTATGTAAAGATATAAGGAACATCTTAAACTTTGTTTTCCGACAAAAGCTAATTAGGTTAGCGAAATATGTCGTTGATGCGTAGCTTTTAGATTGCTTTTACCTGTCACAGGCAACTGGGATAACCAACAACTATTGATCCTTAACAAGGCCTATTTTTAGCGATCTCTTACAGGACATTTTTACTATGAGAGTTCCTGCTGTGAGACTACAACGGCAAAAATTTTAAAACAATTGTAAGATCCTATTTCATAATGTACTTACTCCATCTGCACACATTTCAAGAGCTCTGGTTATCATCATTTTCTCATTAAACAATTTAAGTTTTAATGCTGAGTTTTCATTTTGTAGGTAGGTAGGTAGTTAATTTACGTCGCACTCGAGCAACACAACGGGCTATTCTCTCCTGGATCAATCCCGAAGGGAATATCCAAGGACAGCGCCTCCTAATTTTGAATTACGGTCAGATGACGAGGTCACACCTGAGCTGGCACCTCACTCTCCAAACTTCCATACCAAGGCAAGGTGAGGGCATTTGAGGCCACGACAGATTTAACATGCACCAGCCCCCCTTGTAAACGAATGTCTTTGGTTGGATTTAATTTCGGTATATTTGTAAATGGAGATTAGAAAATTTACATAAATGTTTACACTGGATAAAGGAAATTGAATATTATTAATAATTTCAAACTATTGCACGATTTACGGAATATCATAACGTTTTGATATACAAATGTGAAATTAATGAGCATAAAATAAATAATATATTTAAATTTAATTATTTCTGAAATTATATTCCCTCAAACTATTTGTTATGACACTTTCATAAATTCGAACTATGTATTAAATTAAAAACAAATAAAAAATAACATTAAGTTATATATAAACTTGAATACGATTGAATACTCTATTTGGAAAAATTACATTCTAGTATATCTAGAATAACATTTGTGAAAGGAATTCTAGTATGTTTGAACGAACAAATTTTATCATTTGCTGTTTGTTATCGCCCCATTGCTCATTGTAAATCTTTTCATGAAGAATGTTTCATCTGTTTTTGCGTGTTTCTGCATATTTCGAGAAAAAACATCTTTTTCTACTAGACATTCTTTCGATCAAACATCTGTTTAACTTGTTTTTTGACGCCATTAAATACCATTTATTCGCTGGCTTAGAGAAAAATGTATGTCACTGGAGAAGGTTTTTTTATAGAATTCCATCACAAGGGTCTTACACAACCAGTAAAAACTATAAATAGAAAAATATCCCACATACTTAGGTTTCCCTTTAAAGTTTGTGTACAGTTCATGGTATCTGAAATAGAACGCCCTTTTCCGTGTTTTAAGACTTAATTATACTCTTTTGTTCGTGGATAAAAAGAGCTTTTTAATGTACATCTGAAATTAAAAAGGTAGCAAATCACTTTGTTAAAAAATAGTTGGAGTTTTTATCCTATTGCCAATCTCAAGAAGATCAAGTTCAATAGAAAGCCGAACTGCCTTGTCAGCTTTCCGGGATCAAACCCAAAAGGAAAGATTCGAGGACAACACCACGTAATTTTGAACCACGGTCAGATGACGACCTGAGCTGGCATTTCACTCTCCAAACTTCCACACTACGCCTTCAGGACATTTCAGATCACGATAGATTCATCGTACACCAGCCCCTGTGGACACAACGGTCTTTGATTACTCTGAGTTCCGAACTCGCAACAGTCCGGTTGCTTATCCTTAACTCTTCCAACTGCGGCCCCTCGCTGAAACCGGAAGAACCCCGTTTGCACAAAGCATAGGTCCCATGAACCAATAATGGGCAGTTAAAATTTATTCCCTAAAAATTATCGTCACATTTTGCCTCAAACCTACCGACTCGAGAGTGTGCGGTGTCTGATTAATGATTCATAGTAACTCGATATTATCTCTAGCCCAAAGTGTTCAAAGATTTATTAACGGAAGAGTCGAATTTACATTCCATGCACCCTCTCTAATTGGCCGAGAGGGAAAGAGTTCACAGTGACCATTCGCTTAGATTTTAATAAAGTATATCCAATTTCGATGATTTCATTGGCTTCACTTTGGATTTATGGATTGAACCTGAAATTTTAATTTGGGCTGATAGTTTTATAACTTAGGATTAGAGAATGCCTTTTATTTCAATCATGCATTATGTAGTGACTGTAATATTTGATGTAGTAAGTTTCTCGTAGTCAATTCGATTACTATTCGCTGGCTAATAGAAGTTGTACCACCTAAACTGCTAATTTGTAATGCGGCTCCGGTGAGGTAGGTATTTAATTTATTTAATTAACGTCGTATTGGAGCAAAACAACGGGCTATTGACTACGGTCCGGGATCAAACCCGAATGGAAAGATCTGAGGACAGCAACACGTAATTTTGAATCACGGTCAGATGACGAGGTCACACCTGAACTGGCATCCCACTCTCCAAACTTCCCCACCGTGCCAACGTTGAGGACCTTTGCGGCCACGACAGATTTAATGTGCACCAGCCCCCTTTGCACACGACGGTCTTTGGTTGGATTCGAACTCGCAACCTTCCGGTTGCTAATTTATTACTCTTCCAACCGAGCTGCAATCAAATACCAAAGTGTAGCATAAAATAGTATTTAACCCTAGTTGTCTCGACGAGGTATCACGCGATTAGCAAAACTGACCAGATTTTGATGGACGAGATATTTGGTCAAAATCATTTGGAGGGTTTATATGAATCATGGGTTTTTTGGCAGCATTAGAGAACGCATTTGTTTTTTCCCGACGAATCGTTTCAATCGTTATTTGCATTTGTTATTTGTGTTGCGTTTTAATTTATTATATTTTATGCTTAACTTTTATTAATTAATCATACCTAGAGCACACAAATCCTCAAAAAAGAACATAGGAATAAGAAAATCGATGAAATTCCCAAACTGCATTAACTTGAAAACCTTTTATGGCTAATTCCATCTGAAAGATTTAATTTGTGCAGAGTCAAATAACTTTGGAGGTACCCTCAGAGAATTTCAAAACAATAGAAATATATGCGTGTTTTGTACTTGATCTGCTCTTTAGTTTTGAATTTTGGTGCAATTAAAAAAAATTAAGATAAACAAAATTTTGAATGTGGAAATCTGAATATTTTTTAACGAACATGAAATAATTTCTTGTGCCACGTGGATTATTTTTAATTTGTTATATTTAAAAGAAAAGATGCATATTTATTAATCCTATTTTTTTTAAGTTCGTCCCTTGGCATTTTGATGTAAGAGTGTCTTATTTATCTGTTATTAATTATTAAGATACATAAAAACTAATAAAGACGTATGATGTATGGATTTTATAAAGTGTACTCTTAAATATTAAACTAAGTCATCAATAGATTATTTATCTGTTTTAAATATTGCAGTAATTTTGTTTTTTATTGTTTAACATAAAATGACCTTTCGTTCAAGCAAAAAGTAATAAATTCAAACTTTCTCATATTTCATCACCAAAAACAAGTCTAGTTCCTAAAAAAACGTAGTGTCTTGGGAAATTGTCGGTTTATTTGTTTTGCGGAAGTTTATATTTAGAAACCAATTTATTTTGACGCTATTATTCAACGCAGATTTTAGAACTAATTTTATTTAAAAAAATTACTTTCAATAAATATTTATTTAAAAGCATACTAATTTATTTTGTGCATTTAAATTTCCATTTGGAAAATCACCATAAATTTATAGTACTATAAAATCAATTTTCGAAATCGTAAAACAAATACAACGTAACGGATTAGCAAGCGGAGGGTTGCGAATTCAAATCCAACCAAAGACCGTTGTGTACAAAGGGGGCTGGTGCACGTTAAATCTGTCATGGCCTCAAATGTCCTCACGTTGGCGTGGTGCGGAAATGTGGAGAGAGGGGTGCCAGTTCAGGAGTGACCTCGTCATCTGACCGCGGTTCAAAATTACGTGGTATTGTCCTCGGATCTTTGACTTCGGGACTTGATCCCGGACCGATAGCCCGTTGTGTTGCTCGAGTCCACATTAAATCTGTCGTGGCCCCAAATATCCTCATGGTCTGGAAATTTGGAGAGTGGGGCTCTAGCTCAAGTATGACCTCGTCATCTGACCTTGGTTCAAAGTTACATGGTATTGTCCTCGGATCTCTGCCTTCGGGGCTTGATCCCTGAGCGTCGCCGATATCTTGTTATGTTGCTCCAGTGTCAAAGTTAATTAAACTACCTACCTACCAAAGCAACGTAAATAGTTTTTAATTTACAAGCTACAGAAATAGCATAAAAAGTTTAATGATTTGGACAAATGACTCTGCCTTACACATATTGAAATCTTAAACCTAGAGATTTACTTTTATTATTACAAAGTCGCCTTCAATACTATGGCATTTTAAAAAATAAACCAACTCATTTCATCCAAATGTTAGTTTGGAAACGGTCTTTAAATTTCTAAGAACAGAAGCTCCTAAGAAAGATAAGTACTAAAAACTTTCATTATTCATTTAGATCCAGGATTGTTATTATCTCAGAACGTCATGATTTATGTACCATGTTACAATCAATTTTTAACTCTCGCAATCCTCACGCATATTTCTTAGTCTTTCAGCGTGTAACAAATCGCCATGAAATGTTTTATGACGTTGCATTCTTTTTTAAAACGAAAGGAGCATAAAAACAATTCCGTAAGGGCATTAATATTTGCAAGGGTAAAAATGAGTGCTTATTTATTTTTGCAACGAAGCGCTCCATTGCGTTAGAAATGATCTTTTGAGAAGGTTCCAAAATTGCCATCACGAATATGTTGTTTACATAATTTGGAATTGAAAAATGGCGATTGGCAACGGACCAGAAAAAAAATTGGAAAGTTATCGGTTGAGTTGTTCTTCACACTACTTTTCGCCATTCTCAATACTTAATTATTTTCCTATAGGAATAATTGATTTATGAACCTTCGAACATAGTATGCAGATGACGTTTAATACATAACATTTTCAAAGTTCAATTGCTTTGGAGAATCTTCTTTATTGTAGAATTATTGATTTACGCTCTCTAGGGATATTGGAATTTATACAACACGATTGTATTGGAATGACCTACTTTTGGGGATTATTATTTTTTTAAGATTTAGATGGACTTACTTTGCACTGCAATTACGTTAAAAAATAAAGTTAAGATGTATTTTGTTCAAAGGAGCTCGCTCTATTGAAAAAAATTTCAATCGGTTAAGTTTGAAATAAAAACACTTTATAGATAGGTATTTTAATTAACGCCACACTTGGAGCAGTACAACGGGATACTGGTGACGGTCCGGGATCAAACGCGAAGGGAAAGATCCGAGGACAACACCAGGTAATTTTGAATCACGGTCGGATGCCGAGGTCACACCTGAGCTGGCACCCCAAACTTCCACACCACGGCAACATGAGGACATTTGAAGCCACAACAGATTTAACACGCACCAGCCGCCTTTGAACACGACGGTATTTGGTTGGATTCGAACTCGCAACCCTCCGGTTTCTAATCCGTTGCTCTTCGAACCGGAAAACCCTTTATAGACACACACTTTTACTTTAACTTTTTTTAAGACCCCACATTTAAACTTTATGATTTTAAGAGTACTCTTACGTACACATTTGGTAAAATGACGTGATAGGATTACGAAAGTTGATTTAAATTATTTAAAATGCAAGAATTATGTGTTTAATAATTGAATATTAAGAATCAAATAAGTGGTTTTATTTTATGATTGTACCAAAATTATAGTAGTAGCCATTTAAAGCTGTTAGGATAATTTTTTATGCAAAATAACACAAAGCTGAACACGAATAATGCGTTATAAATTTGCTATTATGGACAAAAATTTATGTGCAATGCAATAATTATCAAACTTAATATGACTTCCGGGAAAATAAAAGGAAATATTAGAATTAAAATCGTTTTGGTGATGGAAGTATAATTATTAATTCGTGTGTGCGATCTATAATTTCAAAAAAATAATCATAAGTAAATCTGATTGTAGAATGCTTGTTCGAACAAGTTTAAAGAAACAATGCGAGAGAGAAATGGAACCCAATTACTAAATTATGAATACGTAATATTAATATTCAATACGAATATCAGGTATTCAAAAAATCATGTTTTAACTTTAAATGGGAACAATGATTTTGAAAATAAGTAAATGGAATGATAATTCGTAAATATATACAGAAATGGGGTAATAAGCATAATAGTTCATTTGATTATATGGAAATCGAACAATTGATCTAGAAATTAGATATATTTTATTCTGATAATTTTTAATGCTTACTGCTTAGATCAATTAAAAATGTATGTTAAAATATATTGCATGTAAAGAGAAACTGCGTTAAATACCATTCATCAAAGGTTTTTAAGTTAATCGAAACAAAATTTAAAAAAAAAGCATAATTTCTTTCTTTTTTTGACACTTAGAATTAAAGACAAAATCAACCAAAGTATTTACACCAGGTACCAAGAAGAAATATTTTAGTTTGAAAATTAAAAACTAGTTGTAACATTTCATTACATTAAGAATTTTATAACCTTTTAAGCACAAATATGACACTGATGGCCATAGAAAATGCAAAAGATTATGATGGCATAGTAGTTGATTAACGTCGAACTGGAGTAACACAACGGACTATTGGCGACGGTCCGGGATAGATTTCCAAGGGAAAGATATGAGGACAACGATACCTACTTTTGAGCCACGGCCAGATGACGAGGTCAACACATGAGCTCGCACCCCACTCTCCAAACTTCTACACCACGCCAACGTAAGGACATCGGAGGTCACGACAGATTTAATGTGCACCATCCACCGTTTACACGACGGTCTTTGGTCGAATCGAGTTTCGAACTCTTAATCCTCCGGTTGTTAATCCGGTAATCTTCCAACCAGGCAACCGCGGCCCACAACACCATGAAGAAAGCATACAATAGCCTTGTAAGTTTTCACGATGTGCAAATCACGAAAGGATATGCAAATGATTAGCTTTGATGCGTGTATGCAAATCATGTGTGCCAGTAACACCTCCTGTAAGCTGCGTATAAACCAGGGAGGTAGGTATTAAATTAACTTCGCACTGGAACAACACAACGGGCTATTAGCGACGGTCCAGGATCGAACCCGAAGCGAAAGATCCGAGGACAACACAACGTAATTTTGAATCAGGGTCAGATGATGAGGTCTCACCAGAGCTGGCACCTACTCTCAAAACTTCCACACCACGTCAACGTGAGGACATTTAAGGTCACGACAGATTTGACGTGCACGAGCCCACTTTGTACACGACGGTCTTTGGTTGGATTCGAACTCGCAACCCTCCGGTTGCCAGTCCGTTACAAAAGGGATGAAAATCCCATTTCTCAATTTGTCAAATGGTAAACGATAGGCCGTTGTGTTGCTCCAGTGTGACGTTAATTGAAAAATACCAATACCAAATGGTAAACGTGTCCGCAATGCTGCTTTTGCCAGCTGTGTATAAGGTTCTAAGTGTGTGCACCAGAATTGTTACAAGTCCAGTTTTTCAAATTCCATTTGAATACGCTCATTGTCTCGTATTTCAATAAGATCATCTTTTATTAAATCGCTGTCGTCCATCGAAAGTTCTCTCGCACCCTTGGAAATGCTTTTTCGCACCCCCAGGGGTGCATACACCCCAGGTTATTAACCACTGTGTTGGACGAAATCAAACCACAGTGATTCTGATATGGAATTGGTTGCTGCAGGAGGGACGAAGTGATCGACTCGAATTGCAGCGACCTCATCACACACCGAACGAGAGGACAGACATCTTGTGGGCATGGTTAGTTGGTATCGTACTGCAACATCAAGAACCCTAGCTCAAGACTTAAGATGTGTTACAAAACAACCTGTTCCTCCTAATTCATGATGTTGTATTTTCGATGGACAGCAGTGTATAATTGAAAAATTTGCCATTCCTATCGAACTGAGGATAGATTCCTGACTGGTTAGTTCCTACCTGGGTATACAGGGTGAGTCTAAATTGTTTTTACAAAATAAGAGGGGTGATAGTACCCATCCAGACGAGCAATAATTACCATGGGGTCGCATCCCACTCTGAGAGGCAGAAAAGAGTAAAGTCGAAACGCGTCGAGCATCAACAAGTCATCGCCTCTGACGTCGTTTTGTACCTGCCTACGTATCATATCTCCTAAGCAAGATGGCCTGGTTGGTAGGACCTGACGTACCAGACGCCTGTGGACAAGATCTCATAGCGAGAATCGGTGTTGCCGCAGACAAAATGAACACACCACCAGGAATCTTCGAGAACCAGTCATTCCTTCGCCGGTGTGAACTGTGCAACGACACTTTGAGCACTTGCTGTGAGTTTTTCTCTGTTCAATCAATCAGATTGTGCAACTTTTGGTATCGTTCATTCGCTTTCCCAACACTGTTGTAAGTTCATGTTGAAATTCTAATCTGACCCTTTTCTGCCTCTCAGAGTGGAATGCGACCCTATGTGCCATGGTAATTATTGCTCGTCTGGATGGGTACTATCACCCCTCTTATTTTGTAAAAACAAGTTAGACTCACCCTGTATATCTCTCATCTGTGACTAAAACTTTCATTGCGTGTCTATTACTTGATATATTGTATGTCGTGTCTGGTGCAGCATGACCAAATATGTCCTTGCGCCATAAAAACCCCAAATCAACCAACCTAATAGAACTGCAAAACTAATTAATTGCAAGGAAACTTCATTAGAGTGGATGTGTTATTACATATGGGGAGGGGGGGTGGGCGCCTGGGCATCTTGACTGTCATTGGTCCCCAACAATTTTCCATGCAGTAACACCAATTCTAAGGTCGGAAGGTATTTAATTAACGTCGCACTGAAGCAGCACCCGGGATATTGGCGACGGTCCAGGATCAACCTCCGAAGGGAAAGATCCGAGGACAACACTACATAATTATGAACCACGGCCAGATGACGAGGTCACACCTGAGCTAGCACCTCACTCCAAACTTCCACACCACGCCAACGCGAGGACATTTAAGGCCACGACAGATATAACGTGCACAAGATTTTCACATTATTTTATGTACACAACATAATTTAAATTTGCTTAAATTATCATTTTAAATTATTATTATTATTTAAATTATTATTTAACCAGTAATGTATTCATTTAACCAGTAATGTATTCATTACTTGACTGAAGTTTACAAGTTTGGCTAGAATTGATTGAGTGAATTTTTATACCTTAATTTCGAAGATGTAAACTTCTAAAATACACATGTTTTGTAATGCACCATTTGTATAGAACAACATTTTCACCTTATTTTATGAACACTACATAACAATTTAAATTTGCTTAAATTATTTAACCAGTAATGTATTCATTACTTGACTGAAGTTTACAAGTTTGGCTAGAATTGATTGAGTGAATTTTTATACCTTAATTTCGAAGATATAAACTTCTAAAATACACATGTTTTGTAATGCACCATTTGTATAGAACAACATTTTCACCTTATTTTATGAACACTACATAACAATTTAAATTTGCTTAAATTATTTAACCAGTAATGTATTCATTACTTGACTGAAGTTTACAAGTTTGGCTAGAATTGATTGAGTGAATTTTTATACCTTAATTTCGAAGATGTAAACTTCTAAAATACACATGTTTTGTAATGCACCATTTGTATAGAACAACATTTTCACCTTATTTTATGAACACTACATAACAATTTAAATTTGCTTAAATTATTTAACCAGTAATGTATTCATTACTTGACTGAAGTTTACAAGTTTGGCTAGAATTGATTGAGCGAATTTTTATACCTTAATTTCGAAGATGTAAACTTCTAAAATACACATGTTTTGTAATGCACCATTTGTATAGAACAACATTTTCACCTTATTTTATGAACACTACATAACAATTTAAATTTGCTTAAATTATTTAACCAGTAATGTATTCATTATTTGACTGAAGTTTACAAGTTTGGCTAGAATTGATTGAGTGAATTTTTATACCTTAATTTCGAAGATGTAAACTTCTAAAATACACATGTTTTGTAATGCACCATTTGTATAGAACAACATTTTCACCTTATTTTATGAACACTACATAACAATTTAAATTTGCTTAAATTATTTAACCAGTAATGTATTTATTACTTGACTGAAGTTTAAAAGTTCGGCTAGAATTGATTGAATGAATTTTTATACCCCTTAATTTCGGAGATGTAAACTTCTAAAATACACATGTTTTGTAATGCACCTTTTGTATAGCCGATTGCGGTGAATTGTCATTCGAGTCGCATGGTTTTGAACGAGTCGAGTCTATTCTTTTCATTAGGGGGAACGTTAAACGTAAACAATGCCTTCCCATAAGTGGCATCCTCATCATGGTTTCTGTCACTTCTTTTTTCGTTCGGTGACGGTTGGCTGAATTTATATGACACAAGGGCCATATTTGGCCGTGCTGCTCCAGACACAAGACATGCATTATCAAGTAATGAACATACACACACACAACGAAAGTATTACTAACACAGAAGAGAGAAATAGAATGGAGGAATCCAATCTCAGAATATTTGAATCTGCTTCCCTAGAACTCGTAAGTTGCTAGAGAAGTGGGAATACCTTCTGAGACACGAAGCGGTGCCGGAAGCGATAATAATGATTACGAGTTGGTGAAACAAATATTCACAATGCATGATTATGCATAAGGCAACCTTTTCCCCTGACAAGCTTAACCCTCATTTTACAAATCGACTTCTCCAAGGTCTTTTCACCGTAGTAGGTATACCGTACAAGGTATCCTTGACGGAAAATATGTGGTTGGTGGCTTCTGAATTTTATGGCGCATGGTCCATATTTTGCCAAGCTGAGCCAAACACAAGACAACGGACGAAAAGAAGCAGAAGGGTAGGCGAGGTTAAATCAGAAGAGAGTAAAAATCACTGGTACCTTGGAGTTGCGCTGCCCGTACACTTCAAAAGATGTACCTCTGAGGGCCGGAAAACGTGATCTTATACGGAAATATAATCCGATAACACATTCCATAGAAGAGCTCGTCGCAGTAAACCACTACCCTATTTAAATCACAAAAATAAAGGGGACCACGGTAGCCCGGTTGGAAGAGTAATGGATTAGCAACTGGACGATTGCAAGTTTGAATCCAACCAAAGACAGTCGCGTACAAAGGGGCATGCTGCACATTAAATCTGCTGTGGTCTCAAATGTCCTCACGTTGGCGTCGTGTGTAAGTTTGGAGAGTGGGGCGCCAGCTCAGATGTTGACCTCGTCATCTGACCGTAATTTGAAATTATGAGGATCTTTCCCTTTGGGTTTGATCCCAGAACGTCGCCAATAGCCCGTTGTGTTGTTCCAGTGCGGTGTTAATTAAATACTTCCTACCTACCTAAATGAGGGGTTTTGAAAAACGCATAAATATTTGCTCAACCCCCCACAATAAATATTCGAAAGAAGCGAAAGACAATAATGGGAAATCGGACCGCTCTTAATTGGACTGGATTCATCCACTTTCTGCTCCTTAAAAACCCATTTTGCGAGAATAATGACATTTTAAGTGGATTCCTTACGTCAAACTAACGGTACTGATTTGGACTCGGAGACACGGAAAATGAATTGTGCGATTAAATATTAAAGGCGCAGCACAGAAAGGGAACGCGGCTTTTATTAAATGTAAGAGGGAGAACGAGAAAGTAAATTGTTTTCGCTTCTCCTTTTTGACAAGGATAATTAGGAGGAGGTTTTTGTTTCCTGTTCAGGGCTGCTTACTGATTGTCTTAGGTGGGATTATGAACTGTAGCTGGTGGTTTCATTTTAATATTCCGCTCTGCGGATGATTGATGACGGAGTTGTTTACCTCCGCAGTGGACGACTGGGAAGTTATGGACTAAAGAACTTGGTTGTGACTGCAATCCTCACAAACTCCATATTAAGTTGGATCTTGGGGTAATCTGGGAAACGGTAGCCTTGTTGGCAGAGTAAAGGATTAGCAACCGAAGGGTTGCGAGTTCGAAACTCGATCCAACCGAAGATCGTCGTGTACGCACAGGGGCTGGTGCACGTTAAATCTGTCAATATCCTCACGTTGGCGTGGTGTCGAAGTTTGGAGAGAGGAGTGCCAGCTCAGTTGAGGAGGTGTTGTCCTCGGATCTTTCCCAACGGGATTGATTCCAGACAACCCGTTTTGTGCCGTCGTGGCTCAGTGGGTATGCTCACTGCGCGAGCGACCTTCGAGTTGTAGGCGGTGGAAGTTCGATTCCTATCTGGTGCATTCCTCCATGGGTGTTTCTATCTTCCTGTGACAGTAAACTTTCATTGTGTGTGTCTCTCTTTTACTTGATATTGTATGTCTTGTGTCTGGAGAAGCATGACCAAGTATGGCCCTTGCGCCATAAAACCCCAAAACCAACCAAGTCGTTATAATGCTCCAGTGCGATGTTAATTCAACTACCTACCTCTGATCTAGAAAACCAAAAAATTTCATATCTTAAAAATTTTGGTTTCTGATGTTTCACTTGTAAATCAACGATACATTGATTGGTAGTTAAATAGTTGACATTTGAGGCCACGACAGATTTAACGCGCAGCATCCCCTTTATAGTCGATAGTTTTGGGTTGGATTCGAACTCGCAACCCTCCGGTTGCTCATCTGTTACTCTTCCAACCGGGCTACCGCGATCTGGATTTTGACAAGGAATCGCGTGCTATGATTTGTTGTGGTTGATTCTGTTCAAGCTGTATACTGCAATGGGAATAGAGGATGTGGTGGAACGTTTGGAAGATGCCTGAATTCATGGACTTCGTCTAGTTAGCATTAGACCACGAGAAATAAGAAACAATGTGTAATGCATGTAATCGTAGATATATTAATATTATTCTGACCCTTTTAAGGGAGTTGATTTTGCATAGATTTAAAGAGAAGTACATCACCGATAAACATCTGAAAACTTAGTGGTTGAAACGCCTATAGTATCATCATGCTAGTCACGTCAACGATTGAAACGCAAAACCTGTAATGGGTATAAGGAATTCAGTTTGGAAAGAGCTCAGGTATTGACCTCGTCATCTGACCGTGGTTGAAAATTACGTGGTGTTGTCCTGGGATACTTCCCTTTCTGGGTTTGATCCCGGACCGTCGCCCGGAATAGCCTGTTATGTTTCTCTAGTGCGATGCTAATTAACTACCTACCTGTTTCGAAAATAAATCTGGTGTGTGAATGAAAGTGTGTGATATCTAATACCCATATTAGTTGTTCTTTGTGTTTCGAGTCGATGATGATGTAGATAAAATAAAAATTAAACCTTGGAGCACACACAATGTTATAAATAGTTTTAACTAAATTTGAATTTATTAACTTGAAAGAGAAAAGTAGGAGCATCTAAAATTTTTATAAGTTTTATTTCTTTTCGTATTTTGTAAATACTGCAGAATGGAAAAAAAAATAATTTATTTCACAAAGTAGACACTTGAAGTGTTTTGTGTCTTTACGACAAATGCCAAATCTTTATTTCAAAAAGTCAAAGAAAAGAAAACTTCCTTTCACTGTTGCATGAAAGAACGAAGTTCTTGAACTTAATTGTTTCCTTTTCAGGAACAACTTTCATTCCATAAATTTATTTCGAGACAAGATTCAAAAACGTCAGAGTGGAATGGCATCACTTTTCCTCTCCATGCGAGAGGATTTTATTGAAATTCTCCATCAATAACTTTGCTATAATAAATTTATGATCAATTTCAGCCTCCACATGCCCCGAAGTGTAAACAAAGATAGTGAGATTGCATTTCTTTTGTTCGATAGAGATGCTTTTTCCAAATGTGCCGGGTAAGTAGGTAGGTAGTTCAATTAACTTCGCACAGGAGCAAATAACGTACTATTGGCTACAGTCTGGATGAATTCCGAAGAGAAAGATCCGATTCCAGCCTTTGGCGTGGCATGGAAGTTTGAAGGAGTGGTGTGCCAGTTCAGGTGTGATCTCGTCATCCGACCGTGATTCAAAATACGTGGTGTCCTCGGTAGGTAGGGGACCCGTCGTGGCTCAGTGGGCATGCCCACTGCGCTAGCAACCTTCGAGTTTTAGGCGGCGCTGGTTCGATTCCTGTCAGGTGCATTGGGAGGGAAATACACTTCCTGGGTGTATTTCCCTCTTCTGTATCAGTAAAACTTTCATTGTGTGTCTGTCTGTTACTTGATATTGTATGTCTTGTGTCGGGCTCAGCATGGTCAAATATGGCACTTGCGCCATAAAACCCCCCAAAACTCCTCGGTAGGTAAGTATTTTAATTAATGTCACACTTGGAGCAACACAATATAAGCTATTGGTGACGATCCGGGATTAATCTCAAAGGGAAAGGTTCGTGGACAACACCACGTAATTTTGAACCACGGTGTTATCCTCGGATCTTTCCCTTCGGGTTTGATTACGGACCTTCGGCAGTAGCCCATTGTGTTGATCCAGTTCGACGTTAATTGACCAACCAACTTGCGTTAAAAGTAGGTGCTGCCATCTGCTGGAAATGTTGGAAGGATCAGATATGGTCAAGCTGCGCAAACAAAGGAAATGCTTGAAGGAGTCCTTTGATTAGTTTCCCCGCTAGATTCCTTTGAATTAAGGCAGGGAAGTTGCACAGAACAAACATGAGCGTGAATGAAATGACACTCTTACCACGCTCACATTGAAAACAAGAAAACAGTTCGCTTATCCCTTCTTGTGGACAAGGGTCTAGAAGTATGGTAAAAATAAGTGGCAAGATATTGGCAATTTTTTGAAGACGGCGATAGCAAGATAAGTTTTCTTTTAATGACGAGAGACGACGAGATCTTGATGGACGAGATATCTCGTCGATCCAAGATATGGTCAGTTGTACTAATGACGAGACACCTCGTAGAAACAACCACCAGGAGGATGAATTCTGACAGTTGCTGGGACGCGGTAGCCCAATTGGAAGAATAGAGTATTAGTAAACGGAGGGTTGCGAGTTCGAAACTCTGTCCAGCCAAAGACAGTAGTTACAAGAGGGCTGGTGCAAGTTAAATTTGCCATGGACGCAAATGTCCTCTTGTTGGCGTGGTGTAGAAGTTTGGAAGTGGGGTGCCAGTTCAGGTGTTGTTTTCGTCATCTGACCGTGATTCAAAATGACGAAGGATTTTCCTCGGATCTTTCCTTTCGGAATGGATTCCGGACCGTCACCAATAGCCCGTCGTGTTGCTCCAGTATGACGTTAATACAATACCTACCCACCGAGTCAAGATTACCGGGAGTGGGCACATAATTCAATTCCCTTCTGGAATTCGATTCAAGGTTGAGGACACGACTCGAGTCGAATCTTTAGCGAATATAAATTGAATCCTTACGCCTTAATGAACAAAATACAAAAGTTCTCAATTAATAATAATTAATTTATATTCCCTAACTAAATGTTATTTGAAACTATAAGTAAGAGTGAATTCAATTAATTCAATTTTATATTCATGTCTCCCAGCAGAGTTGAAGTTTTCTAAAGCTTAAATTTAATTGAATTACTAAATATGGTGACTTTCGTTTTACTCTTAATTAAAATAATAAGATGCCTCGAGTCAGAAAGATTCCCTGAAATCTTTAATGAGAATGAATTTAATTTTGGGATTAACCCTCTGAAGGTTTCGCAATCATCTCACATTCCAACCTGCAGTCTCCCTTCCTTAACAAGGTATCCCAGAGCAACGGATTAGTAACCGGAGGATTGCGAGTTCGAAACTCGCTCCAGCCAAAGACACGGGGTCTGGTGAGCGTTAAATCTGTCGTGGCCTCAAATGTCCTCACGTTGGCGTGGTGTGGAAATTTTGACAACTCGGGTGTTGTTTTCGTTATCTGACATTGGTTGAAAATTACGTGACATTGCATCGGATCTTTCTCTTCGGGATGGATACCGAACAGTCGCCAATAGCCCTTCGTGTTCTCCAGTGCGACGTTAATTAACTACCCACCTATCTTGCTTGACTTGTAACCATTTTTAGCTTTCTTCACCAATAGATTTTTCCTAAGTTTTCTATTTTAAGGAAATGAGGAATATAACATTTCCAAAGTATTATATTATAAAAAACAGAGAGAGCAAGAGCAATAGAATCTTTCGAAACCATTTTCTTATCTTGCCCAATACGATCACTCCCTGTGTGCATTTCTCTCTTCTGTGTCAGTAAAACAGAGTGTATGTTCATTACATGATATGGTCTAACTTGTGTCTGACGCTGCATTGCCAAGTCTAGTCAGTGTGCCAAAAAAAATCTCACCAACCAAAGGATACTATTCAAAGGAAAGGAACAATAGAATCGTTCCAAGGCATTCTATTCAAAGGAAATGAGGGTCGCGGTAGACCGGTTGGAAGAGTAACGGATTAGCAACTGGAGGATTGCGAGTTCGAATCCAACTAAAGAAGAGGGAGGTGCGAGCTCAAGTGTGACCTCGCCATCTGACCGTGGTTCAAAATTCCGTTGTGTTGTCCTCGGATTTTCCCTTTAGGTTTGATCCCGGACAGTCGCCAATACCCTGTTGTGTTCCCAGTACGAATTAATTAAAATACCTGTTTTCTGCGACATTGTTTACTTGTCTTTGGTCTGTCTTGTGTTTGGAGTAGCTTGGCCAAATATGGCCCTTGCGCCAAAAACACTAAAATCAGCCAACCCCTTGCAAATTCAATGGGTACCTAGAATATACAAAGTAATTCGACTGGTTGCACGCTAAATCTTTCGTGCTCTTAAATGTCCTCGCATTTTCGTGGTGTGGAGGTTTTGAGAGTGGAGTGCCAGTTTAGGTGTTGTCCTCGTTATCTGACCTTGGTTCAAAATGACGAGGTGTTTTCTTCGGATCTTTCCTTTCCGTATTGATCCCAGAAAGTGGCAGGTGCGCGTCAAATCTGTCGTTGCCTAAAATGTCCTGACTTTGGCGTGGTATGGAATTTTGGAGAGTGGGGTGCCATCTGAGTTGTGACCTCGACAACTGAGCATAACTTCCTAAGGAAAGGAACGATATAGGATCTTTCTAAAGGTTGAAAATTTCCATGGATTTTTCAAACCTAAGCCATTAAATAGGCTATGTAGGATAAGGGAAATAACACACCACTCGCAAATATCTCGACGTTCAGAGTTAAGTTAGTAGTCTTATTTTGTTAGAACTGTAATAGATTAGTTAAATTTTTAATAAAACAATTTCAGTCCTCCCCGAAGAACTTCAAATCAGTTTTGAATCACCTGATCCAATAGTATGTTTTCTAGTCATCTTTCAATCGAAAGTGCGGTTATTTAGCCATTAAATGTGCGATGTGGAAGAGGAAGTCAGTTCCGACTTCGTCATTTTGAACAACAGGCAGATGAGGAGATCTCAGCTGGCACTCTCAAAATCTCCACACCCCGCCAACTTGAGGACATTTGAGGCCACAACAGATTTAACATGCACCAGTCCTCGCCCACGACGGTCTTAGGTTGGATCGAGTTTCGAACTCGCAACCCTCCGGTTGATAGTACGTCACCCTTCCATCAGGTCTACCACGGCCTTTCTTCCCTGAGGGAGTTTAAAACAGAATTTCCTTGTCCAATAGCATGCTTTCTACGATTCTTCCAGCCATTAGATGTGGTTATTTAGCCATTAAATGAGTGATGTGAGCGATAGCAACATTACGGCTTCTTGAAAATCTAGCGTCGTTCAGAGGGATGGTAGGTAGGTATTTAGTTAACGTCGCACTGGAGCAACACAACGGTCGATTGACGACGGTCCGGGATCGAACCCTATGAGAAAGATCCCAGGACAACACCACGTAATTTTGAATCACGGTCAGATGACACCTGAGCTGGCACCACACGCCACCGTGATTCAGGAGGATGAGCATCAAAACAAGGGTGATTCGTCAGTGGCTTCGGAACAAATACTCCTCACGATGGTCTTCTGTACTTTAGTATAAGAGCTAACATTACATAAACAGCGTGCCATTATTTTCAGGCTTAACCCATCTTTACACGCAGGTTGTCAGCCATTTTTTGTTTGGCAGTGACGCTAAAACAATTCGCTTCCGCTGTAGATAAGCTAGCCCAGACGTCAACGAAACTTTCCGGGTTTTGTCAGACATGAAGGATGACTCCTCGCGCTTCACAAGTTTCCTCGAAGCATTCTGGGATCTATTATTCCACCTACCCTTATAATGGGTAAAAACCAAGGTTTATAATCTCCCGCAAACACCGGGGCTGTGTTTTTAAATCGTAAATTCATGTCTGAGAGGCGCCTTATTTAATATTTATTCCAGCCACTCTCGTTAAAGGTCACTTTTTGTTTGAAGTTTCAGATAGTTTCGTTGAAAAAAGGGAAGCCATGATGAATTACAAAACCTTTTAAAAACGAGTACATGTAAAAGTTTTTTTTCACCTCTTGAATGTTGAGAAATGTTTTTTGAGTCAGTTCTTCAGTAACGCGGTATAAAATACCACCTCTCAACTACAGTGAAACGAAAATAAAGTGTAATTATTTTTTATCATTAAATTCAAAACTCGTTAAGGTAAGTGTTCCCCATGTTGGAAGGAGTAATATTTGATACACCTTTTTTCAGTCCAATTATGAAAGGAACTATTTTTTTACCACGTACTCAATTGGAAATTTTAAATGTTTTAACCATGCCCTTTACTGTTAACAATTTTTGTTGTGATGATAAAATTAAAATGCTTGGTACACTCAAAATTTTTGAAAAAACAAATTTTTAAATATTTTTTATTTTACATATAAATTTAGATACCGATGAAAGCTCGAGTTAAAACTTGAATTAATAAGTCCGGAGATTCCTTATAAAAAAATTCACGTGTTTACATTTGATTGTCTTTTTAGATAGGTGCAACACAACGCACTATTGGCAACGGTACTGGTAGGTAGTTAATTAACGTCGCAGTAGAGCTACACAACGGGCTATTAGCGACGGTCCGGAATCATTCCTCAAGGGAAAGATCCAAGAACAACACCTAGTAATTTTCAACTACGCTTATTTTGTAGGAAAAGAACCTATTTAAATGAGAGGTCAAGAGAAAAACTAGCTGATTGTAAAAACGTAATTTATCGTTACCTGGACGTTAAGACGTTATCGGTATGGTGTGGTATGGTATTTTAATTAACGTCGCACTGGAGCAACACAACGGGCTATTGGAAATGGTCCGGGATATATCCCGAAGGGAAAGATCGAGGACAACACCACGTAATATTGAACAACGGTCTGAAGACCTTATCGGTACCTGGCAATGTTGAATGAATCTCCATCTTTTAATTTCAATTTAGAAGTCAACTCAGGTGTTGACCTTGTCATCTGATCGTGGTTCAAAACTACTTGTCCTTGATCTTTCCCTCAGGGATTGATCCCGGACCTTCGCCAATATTCTGCTGTGTTGCTCGAGTGCGACGTTGATTAGTTAGCATTAACAATTGCCATTATCGAAGTCTGAGTATGCATCTCAGTTAAGACAACGAAATCGTTCATATTTGAGCATTTCTAAGTATTACGAGTGTGTTCTGTTTGTAACTAAAACATTTTTTTATTAGTTTTACTTTTGAAAGGAATCGAAGTTGAAATCTGATACATTTGCTTACATCTTATGGTTTTTAGGATTCTACATTTTTTGAATGACCGAAATTTCATTTCTGTAAAAGCTGCTATTATTGCATTTATGTGTTCCATTGTTTTATGTGACGTAAATAAGTTGTTTTCAAGTTAGATTTTAAGGTATCCGAACACTTTCGAGATCTTTTTTTAAATGTGGTGTAGTAACATTTTAATGATATTTTTATATTTAGTGTTATTATACAATAGCATTGGGCTATAAATATTTAAAATATATATTAATAATTTTGTAAAAACGATAATTATGTATGAAATTTTAAATAAATTTGTCAAAAACTTCAAATGTGCTACATGAAAATCTATTCAACCAATTTGAAAAATGATACTACCAAAATAAACTACATGCATTTTTCTAGGGAATGAACTAGAATCAAAAGGATATTTAAGTAAACAAAAATTTTAAAAGCGGTCAAAAAATGAATACAAGATTTTTGATAGTTTTAGTCATATACGTATTTCTTAAATAAATGGCCATAATTTAAAAACTTTTCAACTCAGCGTAATTCTTTTAGTTCATTCCCTAGACAACATTATAAAGAACAAGTTCTCAAAGTTTTACGTGAATCCATCAATAACTTTTTGTGTTATAACATTTGAAGTGAGGAAATAATGCATAAAAATTAATAAAAAAATTCATTTGAAGTGTTAATTGTTATGTTTTTAATTTAAATGAATAGCCAAAGAGAAACTATTTAAACATTTGAGAAGCTTTTCTAAAATTATATTTGTAAGAAAAGTAAGTTTTAAATTTAAATTTTGGTCTTTTCACGGCCATTTCCGGTGTTTTCCATACCTACTTCCGGTTTTCCCACCTTGATTAAAATCTTAATATCTCGGCAACTAATTAACTTAGAGACAAAATCATATATATTTTGGAAAGTCAAATAAATGCTATATCAAATGAGATCAAAACCTTTTTTGGGGATTTTTGGTCACAAATTATACATTTTCAACGTGTTCGGATACTTAAACAATTATTTATTTTGTGCACAATTTTGCAAAAGATAATTAATTAACTGGTAATTAATTAACGTCGCACTGGAGCAACACAACGGGCTATTACGAAAGATCCGAGTTCGTTTCTTGATGGGTATGTGTGTAATTTGATCAACTTCTCATAAGTCCTTAGTTTAAGATAGGGTCGTAGAATTCCGTTTCATAAAAAGAAATAAAATATAAAAATGATACCTTTTAAAATCCTTTAGCTAATCGTGCGAGGTAATTATTCAGAATTTTTAAATTTTGATATAGGTTTCTTTTGGCAAGACGATTAAAATCGGCAAATATATTTTGCATGTTTCAAATTCAACTATTTTGTTTTATTGATGATGTACTCAGAGAAGAAAGCTAAGCATAGAGGCTTTACTGCCATAGAAAGTAATGGTCCGCAAAATAGCATGAGATTTCGTATAGGCAGTAACGCCTTCGATCGCGGTGTGTCGACATTGTAACCGATCCTACTCCTTTCTCGAAGTTGTTTTTAAGCTTATTAAAATCAGACATTTTTTGTTTTCATAGAAACCAAAGTTCATAGGTTGCTTTTATTTTATGAAAGACAGACTTGTTAAAACCAAAAGCCACATAAATTCATTGACTTATGGGAGGGCCATAAAAAACATGGAAGAGTTATCTATCATACTTTATTTATTTTTTCATATACAGGGTGTCCCAAAAAGGTTGCTACGCAATTGATCTTTTTACCATTTGGAGATAGGCAGGCAATGTAAATTGCAAAAGTAATGTAATTGCAATGTAAATTAAGAGATGTGCATAAAATTATCACGTGATAACAATTTAGGCGGATTCAGTTTTTCATTTGTATGCAATCCCTCTAGATAAAAATCCGAGATAGCAAAAATGTTCCTTACCTGCATTTCTGTAGGTTGAACAGTAACGGAGGCATAATGACGCAAAAAATTTGACATACCGCTTGTGCACAGCTGTTGAAGCAGTCAGATTAGGGACCGTATACACAATGCTAAAAAGCATTTTTTTCGGTTAGAAAGTACAACATTGTGCAAAGTAATGTAGTATTGTAACTGCAGATGAAAATCGCAATGAATAATAGGAAATGTAACCTTTAATAAAAATATTGTATAAAAAATAGTTTAAATAAAAATAAAAGGAAATTCAAACGCATGTTCAAAATGTTTTCCATCTGCAGCAATGCAGAACTTAGCTCTTCATTTTTGGCCATGGGTCAGTTTACGTTCTAAATTTAGATACGGCCCGCTTAAAATGGAACCTCATGTATCTTCATTACTATTCAACTTATAGAAATGTACTTTTTTACTAGCGATAGGGGATACAGGTAAGGAACATTTTTGCTATCTCGGATTTTTATCTAGAGGAGTTGTATACAAATTAAAAACTGTATCCGCTTAAATTGTTATCACGTGATAATTTTATTCACATATCTTAATTACTTACCTTATTTGGTGTACTTTTGCAATTTACATTGCCAGCCTATCTCCAAATGGTAAAAAGATAAATTGCGTAACAACCTTTTTGGGACACCTTGTATATTGTCACAAAGACAATGAAAATTAGATAACGAATTTAATTTTGTTGCCTGACATTGGCATTGATTTGACAGTTCCTTTAATATTTGGGTCTATTTTTGCAGTAGCCAAGCGCAAAATTGATTCTAAATTTTTATTAGTCAAGCATTTCCTATTTTTCGAGTTATATTGCTCCAGTGTGACGTTGATTAACTTCCTACCTATTTTTCGATCTGTTGCTATTCATGACCGAAAACGTTTGGGGTCGAGATAGCCCTTTTGTTAGAGCAACGGAATGGAAACCGGAGAGTTGCGAGTTCGAAACTCGGTCCATCTAAAGACCGTCATGTACATGCGGGCTGGTGCACGTTAAATCTGTCGTGGACTCAAATATCCTCACGTTGGAGTGGTGTGGAAGTTTGGAGAGTGGGTTGGCAACTCAGGTGTGACCTCGTCATCTGACCGTGGCGTTGTCCTTGGGTCTTACCCTGAAGGATTGATCCTGGGCCATAGCCAATAGTCCGTTGTGTTGCTCCAGTGTGACGACAATCAACTACCTACCTACCGAAAAAGTTTACTTACAGCTGTATGTGCCACGCCTGCCACCACTACTTCGTTATACTCATGTGCAATTTTTAAAAATTATCTTGGTGTGACTTATTTAAGTTAAAATAACACATAGTGAGGCGGACCGCCATCCATCCAATGGAGCGCCGTATGAGGCCTGTATCTCTGTTCTATGGAAATAAAATAAATTAATAAATCTATAAATATAAATGGAGTGTGTTTATAAAGTGAATATTTTAGACAAATTTCAAGTTATCCGCGTTTCGAGCCCTTCTAATCCAAAATTAGTGTCTTGAGCGTTTGGTGTCTGTCTCTGTGTGTGCATAGCTGATGTATTTTCATGAAACTTTGTATATGAGTACTTACATTCATTTGGTGACTGAACTTATTTGCGTTGGTCTGCTTGTCTGTCTCCCCGTTTTACGACGGTTTTTTTCTGTTTGTTTATGTATCACAAAATTTATCCAACATATTTTATAAATCACAGGATTCATGTATGCATGAATAGAATTTGTGTCCAAAGTAAGTTGTTGAAATTACAAAAATGTCGAAAAGGTTAAATTATTATTTTACTCACTCTTAAATGATTTGGCATTTTTCTACGAAAGAGAAAGGTGATTATGCTGATCACATTTCCAATCTATAGTTAATCAATTCAACACGAATAAGGTCGGGTAATTCTGCTAGTAGGAAATAAAATAATAAGAGATTTTTAGATTTAGAATTTATTTTGTTATACTCTGATTTCAAAGAACATTTTCTTTTTTCCTATAATTAAAAGCGAAATATCCTAGACATTATATATCAATCTTTTAAACCTGAATTTTTTCGAATAAGTCTTCCGAACTCAAAAGCTTTAATTTCTGAAAACCATTTGTAAATTATAAAGCAACCAGTCTGATGAACTTGTTTCTTTAATTTCAGTTGTAAAGATTTTTAAGATACAAATATTCCAAAACGAGACTTTTTGACTTATTAGAAAAAAGATTGGTGCTGTTCCCTTGCTGATATAATCTGAAACATTATTTAAACTAAAAAGTAAGTAATAAGATATTTTTATTCATACAGTAAAGCAAGTATACAGCAAAAAAAATACATGCTTTACACAAGTTCTCAAGCATAAATAGTTCGCGATTTTCTGAGAAAAACATTACTTGCAGAGTATTGAACTTGTAAACAAAATCCTAGTTGAGAATTATTTAAAACACTTTGATCAAAATTTTCTTTCATTCTCAAAGTATGAATTTTTATTTGTAATCCTATTATTACCATTTTTAAGTTAGAATTTGAAAAGATCGCTATGCATAAAAATAAGTCTGCTGTTTTACATTATTTGTCGTCGTTCGATTTTATGTCTATAGAAAAACATAATAAGTAACTCAAATAAAGAAATGTCTTGACACTTAGATCACGAACAAAGCTGAAATATATACATATATTATGTTCTGATTAAATGCTGTTTACGTCAATAAAATAAAGAACAAAAATTTAAATGACAAGATTTTTGATACGTTAAATTCGATTTTAAATACTAGGGAGACGGCACCTAAAAACGATCAATACTCCTTTGCTTTTATTTTTTGTCCCAAATTAACCTTTATAACCTAAGAATGTAATTGGAAACTTAATTTTATTTTTCATAAGCATCCATCCTCATATGTATTACAAATGTTACTTAAAATGGTAGATTTTATTTCCCAGAAACTCAAAAGATAAGTAAAATACGGTTTGAATAGGGGAGTTTATACAGCGACGTTTTTTAGACTACAGAGGCTGTTCAGACATTTGAATTTTATTTTCACAGCAGTTAAATAGTTAAACTTATCGTCTGCTAACTCAGAGTTTTGTTTACTTTAAAAATGGCGCTTTTAAATAAGCAATGGATGGAAGGCTACGTTTCCTCTCTTTTCGAAGAGAATTATGTTTATTCAATTATTCAAAAACGCTGTAAAAGTCATGGGTTTTCGATATCTAAAGGTACGATAAGTAATATTATTAATGAGAAAGGCAAAAAACGTAAAAGCGGAAAAATACTTCTAAAAAGTATCCAAAAAAGAAAACATTTCTGAGAATATTTGTAAGGTAAGATCTTTAATTTTAAAAGAGAATCTGCTAAGTCAAAGGACTATAGCAAAGTGAACGTGAGAACTTTCTCTAAGAGATTTATGATTGTTGCCGATTTTGCATATAATGGAAAATTAAAAGTAAAAAGAGGGGAAATGTAAAAATCAACTCCCACATATTATTGGGGATAAAATATCAAGACCATATTTCATCCCCAATATTCAAAAAAGAAATACCATATCTTAACCACAGTGCCAATAATCAGTAGAACTGCATCAGGGTAAAGCAAGCAGCCACACATCTAAATCGACTATTAAATTCTTGGAAAAAATGAAACAATAAACTTTTATCAAGTCAATACACTTTACTGATATTCCTGCTAAATTTCCAGATGTTTCACCCATGGACTTTTGTGCTTTTGAACTTTTAAAAAGAGCATTATCGAAACGTCGATCGAAAACCATTCAAGGACTGGAAAACTGTGGAGGAAGAATGGGACAAAATACCACTGTCGATACTACAAAAGTCATTATTATCATGGAAATTAAGGTGTAGAAAGATAATTAATACGGGCTATCAAATGGAACATTTAAAACACTAAAATTTCATGTAAAAAATTGAGCTTCAGTCCATTAAAATCGTTCAAAAAATGTCCGAACAGTCTCTGTATTTTAGGAAGTGGTTTTGAAATTTTCAATTGTACTGATGCATTGAAATGTAAATTTTTGATGTATAAATGTTTTTAGCGTCTTAAAGATTATTTTAAGGTTAAAAGAGTGGTAATTATAATCAAATTTATATTTTTATATAAGAACAAAAAAGATTGTAGAAACGTGTTCCACCACTAGCCTTTTCAACCTACATATCATTCATTTCTAACCAACGAACGATTTAATATTTCCATTTGAAATTTAAAATAGCTTAACCTTAAACTTCGCATTTTCACTTGGTTGCATGGTGCCGCGTATGTCTGTTGGAAGAGTAACGGATTAGCAATAGGAGGATTGTGAGTTCGAAACTCGACACAAAAAAGAACATCGTGAATGTGGGGGTTGGTGCACGTTACATCTGTCGTGGCCTCAATTGTACTTTGGCCTGGCGTGGACGTTTAGAGAGTGGGATGCCAGCTCAGGCGTTGACCTCATCATCTGACCGTGGTTCAAAATTGCGAGGTCCTCAGATCTTTCGAACCGTGATGGCCCGGTTGGAAGTGTAACGCATTAGCAACCAGAGGATTGCTAATTCGAATCCAACCAAAGACCGTCATGTACAAAGAGGGCTGGTGCACGTTAAATCTGTCATGCCTCACGTTGGCTTGGTCTGGAAGTTTGTAGAGTGGGGTGCCAGCTCAGGCGTGACCTCGTCATCTGACCATCGTCGTTCAAAATTGCGTGGTGTTATCCTCGGATCTTTCCCTTCAGGTTTGATCCCTGACCTTCGCCATTAGCCCGTTGTGTTGCTCCAGTGCGACGTTTATTCAACTACCTACTTTTGTTGCATGGCGAGGTGGATTTCACACAATCCTGCATTTGTTGGTAAGTGAATCCAGTCCCTTATCTCCCGTGGATTATATCAAAATTCATAATTTGATTTGCAAAACCAGAATTATAAAACCAAAAGCCATCCGTCCTATTTTCAAGATCGCCGCATTATTCTCTACAGGGTGTTTTATATCTTGGCAAGAAGTATAGGTATTGGATTTCAGTTCAGTGGTTAGGAAAGGCACCCAAGTCAACGCATTACTTTACGGCCTTCACACAAGGAGCGATGTATTCTATCACTCCTATAAAGAAAAGTGTTTTCGTTCCTCTTTCAGTGTTATTGGTACTCTGTAGGAAAAGGAACAGTCCTTTGCGCCAAGGCCCGTATAGAATGTATATGGAGGTTCTTTGTCGAGGCCCAAAGGGAAATCTTTCCCATTCTCGTCTTTCGAAAACAATGCACTTTAGGATGCGAGTTCCTTCCGTTAGGCTGTTTATTTATTTATTGTTTACATGTCCAGATGCTTTGATGGCATTGAAGTAGTCCTCCGATAGTAGAATAAATATTTTCCAGTAGCTTTTTCATCTGCAGATGCCCTTATGATTAGGGTTGGTTGGTTGCTTGGGTTTTATAGTTATTACTGTTTTATGGTTTGGGTTTTACGAGCCATATTTGGCCATGCTGTACACAGACAACGTCAAGCAAAACATATACACACAAGGAAGCTCTTGCTTTTTAACGTACTTGTACGTGCAACTTCGATTCGATTTGGTTTTTGCCCCCTAGGGTTTTTTGCTTAGCAGAATCATGCATACACTTCTTTAAGTTAATGGTTTATGGGGGGCGGTAGGTAAGTAGTTAATTAACGTCGCACTCGAGCAACATAACTGACTATTGGCGAAGGTCCGGGATCAATCCCACGCCAACGTGAGGACATTTGAGGCCACGACAGATTGAACGTGCATCATCCTCCACGTACACCACGATCTATGGATGGATCGAGTTTGGAACTCACAATCTTCCGGTTGTTAATCTCCTGGGTTACTGCGGCCACTAATTACATTGTGATCCGTTTGTATAAACACATATTCAGTCTTCTGGGTATTTTTTTCAGTTGTCTCCAGCGTTAAAACATAGAACTTTTTTATAATTTTATAATTTGTTTCACCAAGATCCTGGTTCACTTCAATATATGATAAATGTCAAGGGATTCCTAAGTTTCAGAAAGGGTACAGATCTAGGCATCGTGATATTAAAATATAACACTAATTATTTCTAGCCAACCTTAATTTCTTGTACAGTAAAACGAACATTCCTTTCAAGACCCTTTAGAGAATAACATTTCAACCCTGTGTTACCCGAAAGTTCAACCTTGTTAATTCGTTCAATCTAATGAGCACTTTATTCTCTGGAGATTAATTGGGAATGATTCTATGGTCATCAATTTGCGAGCGATTTTTGCGAATTTAATTTGGCGACACGATGCAACACACACTGTACCTTCGTACACAGGACTTAATTAAAGGAAGATGCTTAATTAATAACTCGATTCTGGTAAAAAAATATATATGCTAATAAAGTGAATTATCGGGAATAAAGGATGCCCTTATCCGCTACGGAGCATGCGCTGTGCGATTTTTCCATACATGAGTCATCCCTGCTTTTAGTGATCGCTACCGCGAGCAAAAAATAGTTACTTTGTTTTTAATTAGATCTCCCTGCGCTTTTCTTCCTTGACGTAACAGTTCACCAGAATATGGAATCTCATTTTGGATATGGCGTGTTTAGGTTTTTCTTGTTTGTGTTTCTACGTAAACAAAGCGTCACTCGCTTTGTGACTTAAGAAATAAAGACACAACATGCTGGTGACAAGCAGGTGTGTTATTAATGAAAAATGGTGTTTTTGTCATTGTGTTGTTCTCGTGGTGCCCGTGTTGTTGAACGAGGATTAATTCCGCTCTGATTAAAAAGGGGAAGGTGTAAGGTTGGAATGTTTGCGATGGTTCCCTCTAATATGAACCACTGGGACAAGAAAGCGTACTTTGAAGCGTTTATAAGTTATTAAATTGAAAGTGATGCGTATTCAATGGGGACTAAACCAATAGAGCACCTTATTTTAGTCATCCATTTTAGAAACAAAATAATTTGTTTAAAAACAGCAAATCTGTTCAATTATAACGATCTGTTCTAACATTATCTGTCAATATTTAGCATATTTTATGCACATTTATTATTTTATATGTATAAAATATATTAAGACTATAAGATATATTAAAATAAATATATTAAATATATATATATATATATATATATAGATAAGAACAGATTTTTCCGAGAAAGAAGATAAAATGTGTAAATGTGAAAGGGGTGAGCCCGCTTACTTTGTCAAGGGGAGTAAAGCAGGAGTCACTCTTAAGAGATGCTTTGAGATTTTTCTGTACTTGTGTGAGGCTTAGCCAGAGAAATTAACACAAGTTACCCTCCGAAAACTCAACCGAAGAGAAAAAAATCATAATGAATAAAACATTAACAAGATTTGAAAGGAAAAAATAAATAAAACAGCCAAAGGAATAACAGCCAACAGAAATACAGCCCTACCAATTTGAAATGCCGCCACCCACTCCAAGCTATCCTGGAGAAGTATTCACTGCCAGATACGTCCTATCAAGAATAGCAGATTAAGAAGAGCAAGGGAATGGCTCGGTGATAGCAAGAATCAATTTGTACATTTGAAGAGGAGGGGGAAAGGTAATTTGTAACAAGAAATTATAAACGTAACAGGGATGAATTTGATGGAACTAAAGAGAACAATAGTGAAAAAAATATTATGAAAATAAAGTATGGTGCCATCTAGTGGTGAGACAAAAAATAAAAACTACTTTTAAATGAGGTTGAAAGAGGTAGGGAAAAACTTTTTAAGAAAACTATTGGGGAAATCGTATTTAAGAGGATAGTTTTGAGCTGATTATCAATAGTAACTTGATCCCTGCAGATATGATGAATTCTATGCATTTGATTATAAATTAAGTTCCTGTAGATACTGAAAGAAATATTAAAGTCCCAAGGAACAAGCTTGTTAATGTTAAATTGAAAATCATTTTTTTTGTCATAAATATCGGTTGTTGATTTTGAACTGAGGTGAGCTATTTGGTTTTTTTTAAGATGAGTTCAGTGAGATAAATATTTTTCCAAAAGTCAGCGAACTCTGGTGAGTTAAAAATGATTAAATCATCTATGCAGCGGTAAGAACTAGCAAATTTAGATGTGTGCGATCTTTAAAAGAAATGGAGGTAGAGATTAGCAAGAATGCTGGAGAAGGTACCTTGTGGTAACCCTTGTACTTGTTGGAATAGATGTTCACCATTAAAGGTAAAATTATTGAGAACACGAAGATTGAGGCTATACCAATATTGTTGAGAAATATTAAGGTTAAGTTCAGTGTAGTAGGAGTTAAGAACATCTATAAGGTTATGGAGTTGGATACTAGTGAACAGATCTTTAAGATCAAAGGAATCTATTTGGGAGATATATTGTTATTAGAAGAAAGAAAATTAAGAACTGGAGTGTTATTATTAATGATCCAACAGTTTTCTTTTATCGTGATTGCTTTAAGAATGATTTTTTAAAATTAAAAAAAATTTGTCTGGTTTATACATGTAATTTAAGTTAGTGCCACAAGTGATGTATCTAAAAGCTATGAGGTTTTTGTGAAATTTAGGAGTGATGGAAATGTAGGGCAAGAGTATATTGTAATTCTTAAGCTTCAGAGTTTCATTGAAGGCAATGATTTTTTAACAATAATATTATGAGTAGCATTAATTTTTTTGTAAGTTATGGAGTTTTTAAGTTCAATATCCAGTAGGTTAAGATAAAATTTTTTGCAGAAGAAACCGAAATGGCAGTTGGCTTTATCTATTGGGGTAATGATAAAAGAGATTGTAGGTTTTTAGTTGAATTTTTAATTTCTACAAAGTCGAATGTACTAGTTTTAAAGGAAGTGGAGGAGATAAATTTTTTTAAAATTGTACAGGTACCATTTCCATTCTGTGAAATAAATCCAAGGGTAAAGAAAATTTGTTTGAAATTTTAAGGCAGAAGAGGTATATGTCGTTAAGAAAAGTTTTAAGTACGAAGGATTTTTTAGTTTTAAGCAGAGGTCTAAATTTAGTGCCTTAAGACTTGAGTTGTCTAAGTGAAGCATTTTTGACAATATCGATGTTACCAGTTATTATGTGTTTATGGTGGGGATCGATAAATTTAGAGTAGTTTTTATCTTCCCAGATACAGATGGAGGAATCTCGGAAAAGATTGGTGGAGTTGCAAAATTTATTGTAATTAAAAATCATCCGACTTAGTGTGGTGTGATATTTAAAAACGTTTGATAATATTGATATTTTTAATGGGGAAGAGATGTAGCAGTTGATTAAGAACTGAGGAGAATTTGAAATTATCATAAGTTGGGTTTAGAAATTTAATAGTAAAGTAGAGAGGGTCAGGATTCTTACTAAAGTTAAAGGAAGAGATGCGAGATTGAACGAGGTCATAGATTAGGATTTTAAAGTAAGTGCTTCTGAAAGGTAAAAGTGTCAAGAATTTCAAGGAATTTGAAACCTTTTTTATTTAGAGAGAAAATGTAGTTTTTAATAGTTTTCCAGTTAAAGGAGGCGTTGAAGTATACCAATTCCAAATCTTCCAGATCATTTTTGAGGTTTTTACAAGGCGTAGAATAACAGGTTTTATTTCTATCTTTATTTCTCCTTCTACCACCTCTACAGTCACGTTTAGTTTTAGTTTCAGTGTGGTGAAAAATCTGGGATGTATTGCAATTTAAAGAGTTGATGCGTGTGCCATTAAAAGCATCATTAATTCCATATGGCAAGATAGCTTTAAATTTGAAAATATAGAAGTTTTCAAATTCTCGAGTCTTCTTGAGGTCAGGGCAAATATTTAAAATGGAAATTTTAGCATTGGTGAAAGGGTGACTTTGAAAATGGTTAAATTCAGCATTAAAGTATTGAGTTTTACTGTAATTTTTGATGTTGGATCTGTGTAAATTGATGCGGATATTTAAGGAGTTAGAAGTTTGGCCGATGTATTTCATGTTACAAAGCTGACATTCAAGAAGGTAAATACAATTGCTGCATTTGCAGACAAGATTATCGCAATTACTACTGATTTGTTTGACGTTATTTTGGACAGGTTTTACATCTGGAGTCTTTGCAAGTTGAGAATTTTAAATGTTTGGTTGCGCTCGCAAATGAATTATTGTTATAAAACTTTTGAGAGGATGAAAGGGAGGTTTTACAATGTTCCTCGTAGATAGAATTACCAGAGTGGGGCAGGGTCACTCACATGACAATCCAAGACCACCCTCTGAAGTAGTGATGTACCAAGCACAGCTGTTAAGCTTATTGCCAGTCGCTAAGGTAAAATTGTGTACAATTTTCATGAAAGATAGGACAGAGACAGTATACCGTAAAGAGCGCTAGAGTTGCATCATAAATAGTATATTAAATAGGCAAGGGCTAAGGCACTAAAGGGTCATTATTATTATTATTATTATGCTATTTTGTTTCATCTTTCTTTGTTCTTGTTATTACTTGCATTTTGTTTTTGTTTGGGTTCTCTTATTTGATTTTGGTGATGGTACTATTGTAAAAATTGTAAATATAAAAATATACTATTGTACAAATAGTAAATATAGAAACATACTATTGCAAAAATAGTATATATAGAAATATATTCTATTACAGAAATAGTATACATAGAAATATGGGATATTGTAAAAATAGTAAATATAGAAATATACTATTGCACAAAAATAGTATATATAGAAACATTCTATTGAAAAAATAGTATACATAGAAATATATACTATTGTAAAAATTGTACACATAGATGTTTACCCCAACTTCACCATGAAGTGCTTTTTGGTAGCCGTAGCTGAATTGTCTTTCTCGTGCCTAACTAAATTAGTGACCTACAGAGGGATTATAGAAAACCTAACAGAATTTTGAAAAGAAAAAAAAGATGGCTCTTCTGAAAAACAACAGAAAACGCTCGCCTCAATCGGAGTATACTTCGATGGATAGTCCACGATGAGTTGTTGAATCGTCAATGCGATACTAATCACTTCCAACAACTGTCTGAAGCCCTGTGATAACAGACACAGCGACTACTAATACCACAGCTTCCATCTTCGTTGCTCATTTCAACAGACTGTCGGCTGCACTCAAACTCGGCAGCTAAAGGTAACACAGGAGAGTCTATTGTCTCAATCTTCCATTGCTTGACCACTCATAGAGAAGTACACCCGTGGACTTAGTACAGTTCTCACGCAATTGACATAGTCATCCGACCGTGGTTCAAAATTGCGTCCTTGTTGTACTCGGATAATTCCCTTTGAGATTGATCCCGGAACTTCACCAATAGTCCGTTGTGTTGCTCTAGTGTGACGTTAATTAAAATTCCTAAATACCTACCACGCAATTAACAATCAGTCAACTAGTTGTAGCACTATCGAATCCAGCCATTCTGAATTCTGGACGGGGAGTTTTGTGGTGAGCATAGCCGCAACTACCAAAATTAACTTACAATACAATAGTATATATGTTACGGTTTATGTAATAAATCCATTTAATATTCATAATAGCTAGCTAATATTACTAATAAACGCGAATTTTATATTAATAATAACCGGTTAATAATACGGTTCATGTCATTAATGGTTAATATTAATAATAATCGATTAATCACATCATGAACCGTAATATATATATATATATATATATATGGCTCACCTCAACATTTACATATTTTATTTCATCTTGTTTCTCGGGGAAATCTATTCTTAGGGTAGCTGTTGTGAACTAGCAGCGATTTGTCGACATTGATGGTTTGGCGACTTTCTTAGGTCGCCAAGAGAGGGTGTGCCCGACGCATTCGATAGTGAACTGATTACTTCCTTGTTCACGCTCATGGTATGGTCCATAGCGAACTTCTTTGTTGTATCCGTTTATGGTATGGTCCATAACGTACTTTCGTTTTAATAATTGAACTAGCTCTTGGGAGCTAATTGTACCAGTTCATTGGAGCATCTTTGTTAAGCTTTCTAAATAAATAGAAAAACCAATTTGATCTTGTTGACCATTACAGTAGCTTTACTTATTATATAACAAACGATCAAACAAAACAAATCAAACATACAAAACATTAAAACGTAAAGTAACAGAAATGCAAACCAGCAAAACTAATATTGTTTCGTAATATTGAATTATATATATAGCTAATATTACAAAGAAACGCGCATTTTATATTAATAACCGGTTAATAATACGGTTCATGTGATTAATAGTTAATATTAATAATAACCGATTGATCATATCATAAACCGTATATATATATATATACATATATATATATATATATATATGTATATATATGTATATATATGTATATATATATATATATATATATATATATATAGATAGATAGATAGATAGATAGATAGATAGATAGATATAGATATATCAGTGTAAACCAACTCCACTTAGAAGTATTTTTCTGGAGTCAAAGCTGCATTGTGTTTCACACGTCTTTCTAAACGAAATAACAAGGATTTCCGACCAATACAATAGGGTGAAGCACGCTGACTTCAAACTACTCTCTACTAAATAAAGTGGTACAGATTGGAAACTTATTTTCTTATGGAAATGCATGTTTTTGGAATATAATTCGTTTTGAAAGGCTGAGTGTAAAAGGATATTTATATTTCATTTTTGTTTTTTAATCCGCTTTCCAATGCATGTGTTTTTAAAATCTATTTTACGGAATGTTGAAATGCCATCGCGTTCACGAGAAGTTTTCTTCTTGTCTTGCTTGTGTACCCGTACCATAGACGGATTACTAGGTTTCTCCGAGAACATCTCTGAAACTCAGAATTTTTAACTTTTGTGTTCAATGAACTACAAATTTCGTGTCGAAAAGTTCATTAAGCTGTGGTGAAATCGTAAGCGCAAAGCGACACGAGCAGACCAATCAGAGATGCCGGCGCGAGCGGTGAAAATGCTCTTATTGGTCTGCGCGTGTCGCTTTGCGCCGTGCGCTTCCTATTTGACCAGGTTCAGTGATTGCCAGTTGAGTAATGATAATTGATTAATATCTATACATACAAAGCAGAGTTGACATCTGTCTGTTCTCTATACAAATCTACACCGTTCGACCAATCTACACCAAATTTGGTACACTTATTCTTTGGAACCCTGCGGGTAACGTCGGCTACATATTAACCCCCGTTCTATTTGTCTTGGGTGTGCAGAGGGGTGTAACATCCCTTCATCCTGAACAGAGCACTTGATAGGGGGCGCTCTCTTCCGGTCTGGCTGTGCAGATGACGTCAGAGTTAACAACTACAGGAGTCGCCTCTCAAGATGACCTTAGAGTATTTTTTAGAATCTTAGAGAATGGTGCAATCAGATGGGTGCGTTTCCACTGAAAATCGCTCAGTATCATATCGTTTATGTATGCCGTCTGTAAATTCAAAAGCTGTAGCTTTATTATTGGAATATACATTTTTAGGATAAAATAAGATTATTTTCAAAGAAAGTGGTCTTTTATCGTCGATATGGTACAGGGGGCTAAAGGCAATTCGAAATCCTCATAGGAATAATATAGCGTATTTATACGATCAATGCCAGACCCATTGACACTAAATTTGGTACATTCATTCTGTAGAATTCTGCGGGACACATAGGCTATATATCAAACCAGTTCGATTTGTCGTGGGTCTGCAGGGGGATAAAAACAATTCGAAATCTCCATAGGAATAATATTGAGTAACATTACGATGAATTAAATCAATTCAACCCGAGCAACGACTGGTAATTCAGCTAGTATATTACAAAGGATATCGATCGCAGCTATAAAAACATGGTACTGCTTGTTCATATTTTGTGCACTAAAAGCATTGAGATCTTATTTGAATAGAAATGTCAACTCCACATCGACTCATTCTGCACCGAAACGAAAGTTCATTAAATCATTCCCAGTGAAAACACAAGGAAATGACTTCTAATCGCAGATACGTGATTTCAATGTGAGCTGATTGATGCATCCCGTAACATACCGACGGGGGGGATGTGCGCATTCAGCGGCCATTTCCAGCATTTCCAGTCGGCTAAGACAAATATTTAGGTTAGTATTTCACGGAGAAAGCGTATTATGGCTGACCGAGATACGCAATCTACATTTCTGGAATTCCAAAGTATTCCCCAAATGCCGGATTGTAATTGCGTGGGGTTGCCGGAATCTGATTCTTTCCGGCCATATGCCATAGTATTCGGATGCGTTTCAGGGATAATATCTGAATCGCGTGACTAGTATTGAACGATAAAACACATTTTTGTACTTTTGAAACAACTAGACTTTTCTACACATTTTAATCAGTAGTAAACGGATATTTACTACTGACGGTGGTATTTCAATTAACGTCACACTGGAGCAACACAACGGGCTATTGGTGACGGTCCGGGATCAATCCCAAAGGGAAAGATCCGAGGACAACACCACGTAATTTTGTACCACGGTCAGATGACGATACTACTGACGGAGACTTAAGGATATTTACACGTTGATACAAACAAGTTGAAACGTCTTTATTCAAATTTGCAACATTATTTCTCACCTAAAGATCGGGGCCGCGGTAGCCCGGTTGGAAGAATAACGGATTAACAACCGGAGGGTTGCGATTTCGAATCCTACCAAAGACACACGTGTACAAAGGGAGACTGGTGCACGTTCAATATGTCGTGGCCTCAAATGTCCTCCCGTTGGCGTGGTGTGGAAGTTTGGAGAGTGGAGTGCCAGCTTAGGTATGACCTCGTCATCTGACCGTGGTTCAAAATTATGTTGTCCTCGATCCTTCGCTTCTAGTTCGATCCCGGACCTTCGCTAATTGCCCGTTGTGTTGCTCCAGTTGGATGCTAATTAAAATACCTCACTACCTATCTCGTCGAAAAATCAGAAGTGAATCAGGTTTTCAGAGTAAATATAAACTACCGGAATACGACAAAAAATACATCCGGTAAAGAACTTGTTTGATTTAGTGTCGTTTTTACGATGTTGGCGCTGATTTCCACCGACATTAAGTTCTTTGTGTGATAGATTGGAGCGTTTCATGGATATGGCATTTGCAACACACGCATTGAGCACGTTTTCACTCAAACGAAAGAAAAGTATCAAGAAAAATGTATGTGTTGAGTCTTTCTGGGACGGAATGTAGGCGGAGTTACCGTTGCAAGATCTCAGAAGGGTTAGTCACGTGGGCTTAGGAATCAACCTGAACCGATTTGCTATCGAAACGCAGATATGTTTTTCTAATCACGCCGGGTGACCACTTTAACCTGTTCATAATTTGTCCCACATTAGGATTCATGCGTTTTCCCACAACCACGTGACACATTTTTAAACTGAGCATGAAGCTGCTAGCATATACTCCATCTATTTCATAAGAAGGTCGATGGTATTCCGAATATGACGTCACTTTTGCCATGTCCCATTATAGCTACAGTGCCGAATAGCAAACGCGATCATTTCACAAAAACGACTACCATTAGCTATACTCGAGCATTTGCACATTTAAATCGTAAATGAGTAAGTAAACGAATCCAGAAACTCAATATTTACCAAATCCAGAGAAACTAATTTTAACTTTTCATTCACTAGTTTGGATTTTTAATCACCTCGAAGCCAAACAGTACGACTGCTAAAAAAGGAAAAAAAGAACGAGCACCAAGTAAAGAAATGGAGCCATACTAGAAAAATTTAGACTAAACAGAATGCTATTTTAATTCGACTGCTGAAGTTAGCCGAAATTTAATTAGATCTCCAGAGAGGGCAATTAAACCAGAAAAGGCGATTTGACAAAGCTCGCAAGTCTGGCTAATGACCATTAACAATGTTTCTTTCTCGCAATGGATGTAGGTATTCGTTATAAATGACCGCCTCTTTAATACAAACGTATAAGGTCGAGGTTATTTTTCGATGCTGCAATCGGAAGCAAAGTACTCGAGAAATAATCTTTAGAACACGAATTTAAGTTAAGGGATCAAGTTGCGAATACGCCTTCGGTCATACGTTTAATATTTGTGTTTATTTAGAAGCAAACATACACATAAGCACTGAAATGAAGTTTTCAGAAGATTGCGTCCCAACTTGTCTCAAAAGATTATCTTGAAGACGTCTGGGTTACCCAGACTTTGTAGTGGAAACATTTCCCATGAAATCTTAGCTTATGGCGATGAGGAAGGTAGGGGTAGTTAACCCTCCTGGTGGTTGTCTTGAGGAGGTATCTCGTCATTTAAAGAAAACATATCAGATCTTGACCTCGTCATTTTCAAAAAATCAACAATGTCCTGATGACGAGATATCTAGTCATTAGTAAAATTGTTCAGATCTTGATGGACGACATATCTCGTCGAAACCGCTTGGAGAGTTATTAACGTCGCACAGGAGCAAAACAATGGGCTATTTGCGATGGTCAGGGATCCATTCCAATGAGAAGGATCTGAGGACACAACACCTCTTCATTTTGAACCACAGTCAGATTACGTCAACACCTTAGCTGGCACCTCACTCTCCAAATTCCCAGACTACGTTGACGAGAGGACATTTGAGGATGCTATAGAATTAACGTGCACCAGCCCTCATATTCACGACGGTCTTTGGTTGAACTGAGTTTCGAACTCATTGAGGTGAGTGAATGAGTCCAACTTCGGTTGTCTGAATTTTCACGCAGTTGGACTTCGGTGATTTGAACAAGAAAAATCTGAATGTCTATACTATTTAAATATAGTTCACTTGCTTTTGATCAATAGTATCCCAATATTCTTAACACCGATGCTCATGCATATCAATTTCAAAACTCCTTCCCATCAAACGATCACAGTACCGAGACGGGAGCCTTTAATCATGTCCCAAGAGTTCTGAATATTTGTTCGATGTTTTTAAAAGAAAAGACGCCAGAAGAGATGATTTATACGGAGTGAAGATGTGAAGGAGGATATTCAGTGCCTATCTCAGAAGAAGGTAAATAACATCCCACCCGGTTTCGTAAAGTAAACATATCTCATTCAATTTCAAAATTGAAAATGTCGCTTCACTCTTTTAAGTCGCATCTTAAAATAACATTTTGAAGAAGTCCTAGGCTGAAAATGCGTAACATAAAAGTATCTTAAATTATTTTGTTTGGAAAAAAATAAGCCCCCTAGCAGCTATCTGAATTAAAACCTTTTCGAAGAGTTTCGAAAAGTCGTGGAAATGAAGTTTAAGCTATCCACAAATTAAATGCGTTACAACACCAGTCTAATCCACACTTTAAGAAACGAAAGCGTTGCAGTCACTCAGAACCCTTAATCAGGAACAGATCAGATGGCAGCATATTCCAATAGGGTAGGTATGTAATTAACGTCGCACTGGAGCAACACAATGGGCTATTGGCGACCATCCGGGATCAATTCCAAAGGAAAAGATCCGGACACTTCGCCATTTTGAACCACGGTCAGATGACGAGGCAACACCTGTGTGAGCTGGCCTCTCACTCTCCAAACTTCCACACCACACGAAACCGAGGACATTTTGGGACGCAACCTTCCTATTGCTAATCCGTTGCTCTTCCAACTAGGCTACTGCGGCCTTATTTCAATAGGGATTTAGTGATAACACTGAATTAGCTCAATCACTGGGGCTAATACGCATTCTTTGGTTTGTCACTTTGTTTGCTAAACAGGGGCTTATTAGACAAGGACCCATGGCTTAAAGTAGGTTAGACACTATATATAGTCTGATTATACAACCTTTCGATACTACCACTTATGTATCTGTTTTCATTTTTGTAAAGAGCATTTGAAGAAGACAATTTTGAAAATCTGTCATAAAAGGCATAACTATGGTTAAAATGTAGAATAGTAAATATTAGACTGGCGTCTAGCCCCTGCACCTTGGCTACGATTTCAAAAAACGGAGCGCGCATGCGCACACGAAGAGAAATGAGCGTTGACGAGTAGCTTCATAATTTTTGAAGTGAAAATTCCTTAAGCGCGCCTCGTCATTCCAAGGAAACACGAATTTAGAAATTTAGTTTAAAAATAAATGTTTTTAGAATAATTATGAAGTGACTTAAAACTGGTTTGCGTCGTAATATTTAACCGAAAAACAACTTTTGATAAAATGGCATAGTCAAAATTCAACTTATTTTGTTTCTAAAGAAATCCGTTGCATCGGATTTCTTTACGGGTATAAATACAGAGAAACGAGTATAAATACAGGATTTTTAAGTTGAAATTATAAATGCATTTATTTATTCATTGTTACAAAGTAAATGTAAAATCATATTGAATATAAAATATTGAGATTAAATAATTTAACCATTATCATATTTATTTGATATCTTAATTGTATCTCAGTCGTCGTCATCTGTAATCGTTTCAATCATTATGTGATCAGATAAATAGCACACGGATAGTAAGTCCATAGTAAACATAATTTATTTCTCTTCAGGAAAAAAACCGATGCCATGGATTTCTTTAGAAACAAAACAAGTTGAATTTTGATTATGCCATTTTATCAAAAGTTGGTGTTTTTCGGTTAAATATTACGATGCAAACCAGTTTTAAGTCACTTCATAATTATTCTAAAATCATTTATTTATAAACTAAATTTCTGAATTCATATTTCCTTGGAATGACGAGGCGCACTTAAAGAATTTTGGTGGAGATGTCGAATCCGGGGCACTAGCGATTTATCGCCAAACATGGTAACCTTGGTGCTTTGATCCAGCTTTATGGCAACTCTATGCAAAAGGTTTTTCGCGTAGGAAAGTCCACGGTTTTTTTAACGAGCATACTGGCTTTGGACTCCATCTTGATTTGGCGACAAAAATTGCTTGGCGACAAACATGATTCGACATCTTTACCAGAATTTTCACTTCAAAACTTATGAAGCTATTCAACGCTCATTTCTCTTTGTGTACGCATGCGCGCAGAGCGCTTCGTTTTTTGAAATCGTAGCCGAGGTGCAGGGGCTTACCCATGCCTCGATGTTAATCGTTGTTTAGCTGGAACACTTGCCACCAAAGGTGTGAAAGTGTAACATTAATTGATGTGCATTCAAGATTAAAACATCTTTAGACTATTCATAGGTGAGTATTTTAGGTCTTATTAAATATTTTAGGTGAATATTGTGACTGATAGATAACTTTTTAAGTATGACGCAGTGACTGACGCTTATAAAATTTAGTTCTTTTATTAGGTTTTTTTATTTTTATATTTGAAATTATTTTGTTTTTGCTAATCACCAAGTGTGATTAGCGACTAATTTTAATATTCATAATTTAAGGGCTTTCATCTCTGATCTTGTTTGAGACTTCCTTATAGTTACTGTTCACAATTTTACATAATTTGTAACTGAAGTAGATCGAGTGTTAAGATTTAAACCTAATCTCTTTCCATTTTATTCAGTTTGTTTTCATTCTCGCAAATAGCAAATAAATGATTTTCTTATTCGCATGATAGAAATCGACTTAGATTTTCTGCCATGCGATACCGAATTAAATATCTTTTTGAAGTAGAAAGATTCCCTGAGAAAACAACTCATCAAAAGAACTTCCCTGCTCTTCCAAAGGAAGTTTGAATGTTATTTCAAGAAACTGAAAATTCTGCTAGATAAATGTTGTCTGAGAAATCAAAGTTCGTTATTTTACAGACAGTATCACCTAATATCGAAAGCAATTTCCGTCCTCGAAAGAGTTTGTTGTACTTCAGAAACGGGCACCAATATCTTGAGAATATTACCACCTGAGACATCTTCTCTTATTCTTAAAACAATCGAAACTACAGTTACAGATACTTTTGACATTCGGACTAGAACATGAATCGAAAAGACTGAGTTTTAATTTAATAAATTATAAGTAATAAAATACGATTCAATTTATAATTTCCATTCGATTCGTGTTATAGATAACTGGATAAAGTACCCGGCAAAGCAAAAAACAGTCAGGAAAATATGAGAAATTTTGGTTTCGGTACGTAGGTATTTTAATTAACGTCACAACGGGCTATTGGTGATGATCTGGGATCAAACCCGAAGGGAAAGATCCGCGGACCACACAACGTAATTTTGAACCAAGATCAGATGACGGGGTCACACCACCCTCCAAACCTCCACACCACGCCAACATTAGGATATTTAGGGCCAGGACAGATTTCACCAGGACAGATTCAGGACGTTCACCAGCCCCTTTATACACGACGGTCTTTGATTCGAACTCGCAAACCTCCGGTCGCTAATCCGTTACTCTCCCAACCGGACTACCGCTGTCGCTTTTGGTTCGGTTTCTTACGTTATATAAATTACTATACATAATGCATCTTTTTGAATTAAACTTGTTTTCTTTATTATATTGTATAAAATGTAAATTCCTTTATAATCCTATGAGGAGATTCACGCGCTTATTGTGTAACCCGCAGACCTTCATGCGTGACTTATAACCAGTTGCAACCATCTTCATCAAAAGAACCGTTCCTAGCATTCTTTCATTTAATCGATTATTTAGTCATGGGTGTTGTGGAGTAAAAAACGCAATACACGATCCAAAAACCTCATGAAACTCAGTGTTACCTCTAACTTTAATATTCATATAAAGGTATAATTCAATAATATCAAAATTAAAATTGAAACTTTCAAATTTTTAGTGTGCAGTTCCAATTGTGACGACAAATGAAAAGTGAGGTTAACTTTAACACTCCAAGTGGTTTAGACGAGATATCTCGTCCATGATTCGACCAATTTTGCTAATGACGAGATATCTCGTCCATCTAGATCTGATCCGTTTTGCTAATGTCGAGATAACACGTCGATACAACCACCAGGAGGGTTAATGGAATCCCTTGTAAATATGTGGGTTAAACTTAAATAGAAGGAGAATTGAAATAAGGTTGCTTAATGCAACAATAGACTAATCAACAAATGTTACATAAATAGACAAGCACAACTGCATCCCCTATTCATCTCCAAGTATTTGGACTAACCCAACATATAGGTTAGCTCATATAATACTTTATGTACCATACGAGTATGCTACCATCCTATCTGTCTGATAAAAAGTCGGGCAGCGGTAGCCCAGTTGGAAGAGTAACGGACTAGCAACCGGTGGGTTGCGAGTTCGAATCCAACCAAAAGACCGTCGTGAACAAAGGGGACTGGTGCACATTAAATCTATCGTGGCCTTAAATGTTCTCACGTTGGCGTGATGTGTAAGTTTGGAGAGTGGGGTGCCAGCTCAGGTATGACCTCATCATCTGACCGTGGTTCAAAATTACGTGGTGTTATCTTCAGATATTTCCCTTTGGGATTGACCCCGGACCGTCGCCAATAGCCCGTTGTGTTGCTCCAAATTGAAGGTTAATTTCAACTACCTACCGAATAAAAAGTCTTGAGAAACTGCAACTTTTGTACCTATTCCGTTTCCACTTCACAGGGAATGAAAATGAACACTAACTTGAAATAAAACTTGCACCACAACCCCGAGATACCCTAGTACTCCCGCCAGTTCCACCCTCGCCTGCTCTTTTTTTGCTTTGTTCCTTCCTTACTGTTATTTTAATTTTTAACATTGGTTCTTTTGTCCATGTTGGGGTGCGGTATCCCAGTTGGAAGAGTAAGAGACTAGGAACCGCAGTTGGCAGTTCGAAACTCGGTCCAGCCAAAGACAGTGGTGTATACGAGCACTGGTGAACGTTAAACCTGTTACGGCCAGTTGGAAAAGTAACAGATTAGCAACCGGATAGTTGCGACATGAAAACTAGGTCGAATCATAGACAGTCGTGTTCATAAGTGCTGGTGCACGTTGATTCTCTCGACCAGTTGGAAGAGTAAGAGACTAGCAACTGCATAGTTGGCAGTTCGAAACTCGGTCCAAACAAAGACAATCGTGTACACGCGGGCTGGTGCACTCTAAACCTGTAGGGGCCTCTAATGTCCTCACATTGACGTGGTGTGGAAATTTGGAGAGTGAAGTGCCAGCTCAGGTGTTGACCTCGTCATCTGTCCGTGATTCCAAATTACGAGGTGTTATCCTCGAATCTTTCTCTTCGGGATTCACCCCTGACAGTCGCCAATAGCCCGTTGTGTTGCTCCAGGTCGATGTTAATTACCTATCTATCTACCTTTGTCATATGTTTGGCGTAGCTTGGCGCCAGTATCTGGCCCTTGCACCATTTAAATCCAATAAACCAACCAACTTTGTTTTAACAAAACAAGGTCTTCCAGCTGTTGACTTATGTCCTTCGATTCGTAGTCTGCTTAAATTTCATGTCTCATGACTTTCGAAGCATTCCGAAGAGAGCGTGGGTGATTTTAATTAAATTCCCCTAATGTATGCGTCGCGAGAGCTGCGGATTACTCTGACATCATGTTGATTTGAAATTTAATCTTGTTATCAGCATAAATGCTAATATGCGCCATTAACAAAATTGAAAATAAAACCCGTAATGTACCAGTCTTAGTTACCTTTGATGAATGACAATCGGATGGAATAGTGTGCTGGATACATTTTAATCCTTTAACAAGGCCAACATTAATCTAAATTTAAATCTTCTCATTGTTGTTAACCCTGCAATTATTTCGACGAAATATCTCTTTCATCTAGATCTGCTTAGTTTTGCTCATGAAAAGATACCTCGTCGATACAAAACTGTCCTATTACTCCAACAGAAATGAAAATCCTAGTAGGAAAAATAAATTCTCTCTTTCCCAAAACTGGTGACAGTTTAAAACAGGATTTTTCCCCAAGGCTGGACACTACAAGGCAGTTTTCGGCGCGAAAATAAACCACAAGTAGTGTTAAACACGCATGCCACAATTCTTTAGCTGATTAACCCTTCAAGTGGTTTCGACGAGATATCTCGTTCGTTCGTCCATCAAGATATGACCAATTTTGCTTATGACGAAATAGATCGTTCATCTAGATATTGTCAATTTTTTATGATGGCAGGAACAAGATCTTGTCCATTTTTCTTCTAATGACGAGATATCTCGTCCATCTAGGTCTGGTCAGTTTTGCTAATGACGAGATACCTCGACGATACAACCACCAGGAGGGTTAAAAATTTCTTGCCAGTTTCTTTTCGTGGTTTATTTATTTGCTTAGTAATGCCTGAAGTCAGAATTTTCAGTTGATTCGTCTAAGTTCTGATGAGATTCGACATTATTTTTGTTTCGCATCAAATCAGGTTTCGATTTTTCATGTTCCAACTTGTTTTTATATTATTTTGTATCGTATACATACTACATCACTTTTTCATTCGATTTACTTGTGACATTCAATCTATCCCTCTATTAACTATTCTAGTTATTCGTTTCATTTTCTCGTACACAATATGATTTTTACATTTATTTGTTTCATCCATTACAATCTTTTCCGCAAGTTTCATCTTTGTTTATTCGATGCATCCCGTTCTTTCGTTGAATTACACATTACTTATGTGCTTAGTACGTTGAATTACTGTGGGACTTAAATTTAAAAAATTCATATTGAATTTTCAAAAACCTTTGTAGAGTTTCTTCTAAATATAATCTTGTAGTAGATAGAGATAGATAATAGAAAAAAAGTGCACATAGATATATGCAATACTTATAGAAAGCCATTATCAGGATAATGATACTATTTTTAATTGAATTGAATACTATGACCAGACATCCAAGTTGTATGTAATCTGAAGTCGACGGAAGGAGAGAAAAGCATATAAGTGATTCGTACAATTCGTCTGACGTGTATTAATACAACTAGATCGCTTTAAGAAAATCCAAAGTATGCATCCATTTAATCTTCATTATAAGATTTGATTCCAGATGGACATTGATATATTATTTCTTGTTTGGAATAAAAAAGAACTTACAAATATTTGCTGGTCCATGTCTTTAAATGTTTAATTAATCCAAAAATATTATAAATTTTTTTCTAAATAAATTTATTTAATATTTTATAAGAATGGCACAACAAACAATTCCTAAGAGGAATCCTTCAGTTTGCATTGGCGTGGTGTGGAAGTTTGGAGAGTGGGGTGCCAGCTCAGGTGTTGCTCGTCATCTGACGATGGTTCAAAATTACGAGATGTTGTCCTCGGATATTTCTCTTTGGGATAGATCCCGGACCGTCACCAGAAGCCCGTTGTGTTTTTCCAGAATGTCGTTAATTAAAATACCTAAAATACCAACCTTCAGTTTCCTACCGATAAATTCTCAAATAGAGCGCAGTTGCTTAGCAACGGGTAAGAGTTTTGTTGTTATATGGCCGTAAGCTAGTAATTCTGTTACTGGTCCGCGCCCCCACAACTTTCCGAGAACTTTCGGAAACATAAAGTCTGTCTCACAACAATTAGGTAAGTAGGTAGGTTGGTATTTTAATCAATGTCGCAATGAAGCAACACAACGGGCTATTGGCGACGGTCCGGGTTCCATCCCGAAGGGAAAGATTCACAAGGACAACAGTACGTAATTTTGAACCACGGTCAGATGACGAGGTCACACATCAGCTGGTACTCCACTCTCAAAACTTCCACACCACGACAATGTGAGGACATTCGAGGCCACGATTTAACGTGCACAAGCCCCATTGTACGCGACGGTCTTTGACTGGATTCAAACTCGCAACCCTTCGTTTGCTAGGCCGTTACTCTTCCAACATCCTTAGGAGATAGATCCGTACATCATGCAAATTAAAGAGAAAATATATACATTTACATGTAAGTTAATTGTTGTATACTTGGCATATATATTTGTATTTCATGAGGACTGCATCATCTATCTTGGTGCTAGAATCAGTTATCTTTCTTTTACTGGAAGGCAGATGTGGGCGCTTTATACTGGTAATATGTAGCGAAATATATATCCCGAAGCACTTGCCTTTAACACGATATTTTAATACATAGTCACTTTTCGATCGAGTTCCCAGACAATGGGCTTATCGTTAATTCACCATCATGGCATTCCTCCCTCAGGAACCCATCTTCTATCCTACCCGTGGTTCCACTATTCGCAATTCCCATTCATTGATATGTTATATTATCTGGTGATAAATCGGCTTTCAAATCTTTAACCACAAGGCATACGACTACTTTATTCAATATGGGACTTCAACAAAGCATTTCAAAACGCAGGTAATAAGAACAAAATTAAACCGTATTGATTTGGGGATGTATGTTCGCCAGCGCCATCTGGAGTTGCCAGAAGGCATATTGAGATTACGTCAGGTTGTCATTTTGAGCAATTGTCATTTTTTGACACGTGTAACTTGTACATTTATACAAATACCGAGATGACTGACGTTCATTTAGCGTGTGGGAAGGCTAACGGAAGTGAACGAGATAATGGGAAATTGTATCATGAACGGCACCCCGACAGAAGTACACGATCCACCAAACTCTTGCGAGTTTGTACTGCACCTGTGGGTTTACCCACTCTGTGCTAGTAACCTGTGATTTGTAGGCAACGCATGTTCAATTCCTGTCAGGTTCTATTACTTCCTGGGTGTATTTCTCTCTTCTGTGTCAGTAAAACTTTCATTGTGTTTGTCAATTACTTGACATTGCATGTCTTGTATTTGGTGCAGATTGGCCAAATATGATCCTTGCGCTATAACACTCAATGCAACTAATCAACCATGCCCACCACCGTGCTAGGAGCACAGATCAGAAAACCTTCCGGTTTTTCCCCAAGGTCTGTATGAAGTGCCTCATCTCCATCCCAGTGTTACACGGCCCGTTCCTGAAATATTTATTTCGAATGAATATTTGTTGCCGTGATCTACATCTGTCATGGCAACAGACTTGGACCACTATATTACCGCTTGTCCCATCACAACTCATCTCCACATCAAGGAACCACATCAAAGCACTATGACGCCTAGCGAAATAGTCTGGCAGTTCACTCCTTACTACAATAAAAAAATCATACAAATCGTGCAATGTCTGGCCGCCAGGGAGTTTGAACTAAAGCAACCGATTTAAATTCAGTCGTCTTTCATTTGAAACATTTTCTTTACGACATTTAAATTCAGTCTCTTGCCTCTAATCTTCAAGTGGTTTCGACGAGATATCTCGTCCATCGTTTTGCTAATGACGAGATGAATTGTCATCAATATATTGCCGATTCTTTTTATGACAGGATCGTGATCTGATCGGTTTTCTTCTATTGAAAGATATCTCGTCGAACAAGATCTGGTCAGTTTTGCCAGACGAGATACCTCGTCGAAACAACCACCCGGAAGGCTAAAACCCTCGCAGTAAAATTTTTTGAGAGCATCACCCGCGTGTGTATTTGACAACTCAAAATTTCTGCTCTGTATTACAAAAAGAATTATTCCTCGCTCACATCTAGTCATCTTACGCTGTATGAAATTTTTTTTTGTCGTAAACTCTTTGTAGGGTCAATATCCCATGATGTTGAGTTAAGTATGTCGCTACACAGTATATTTGAAGTCCAAATGTTCCATACTAGTCATCTAGTCATAGTTTTGGAATAATTTTTTTACCGTAAACCCTTTGTAGGGGCGGTATCCCATGATGTCCCACACAAGTTATCTAGTCACCCAAATGTCCAATACTAGTCATCTAGTCACCCAAATGTCCCATACTGGTCATCTAATAATAGAGTTGGTTTTTTTTCCATAAATCCTTTGTACGGTCGGTATTCCATGATGTCTCATACTAATCATATAGTTATAGTTTTGGAATTTTTTTACCATAAACCCTTTGTAGGATCCATATACCATGATTGTGTTGAGTCATATCTTTGAGCTTAAGTCGCTTCTAAACTAATCGGTGAACTTTCATATGACAGAGAATGTCGCAGTTAACATTCTACAGCGACTCGTCCATGTCATTTAAATTAACACTAAGTATCCGTACGCACTAACTGCTTAGTATGCATTGCTTTTTCCAAGTCGCTGCCATTGACAAGAGACCGAGACTTTTCCGTCCCGAAAACAAAGTGCGAAATAGTTTTTCATTCGAAATACATTGCAACAACACTACCCATCCCCTCCTTCAGAGCTCATTCTATTTCTCCGCATTCTGGAATTTTCCAGATTGAAAAGAAAACGCGCACGCGACTAGAAAGTAGCGTTCCAATAATGCCCTCTCAGCCCCGGGGCGGCCATGCGGAATCCTTTATTTGTCCAAACAAGGAGATTTTCTGTCGATTTCTTTTGTTGCACTCGTGTTAGAAATGAAGGACCGTTCTTCTTCTGCCTCACAGTTCCGTTTTCTAGGGTAGCTTCTGTTCGAATTCTACCGCCTGGAGGGACGATTTATTTTAAAGTATTCGATTTATATGAAAATTCTACATCATCCCCATTCATTTATTTCGACAGAAACTACCTTCAGGAGAGATGGCTTATTCTATAACCTTCTTTAACTTTATTAACAGCTGTTTGTCGTTATTCTGCATTTCTATGTCCCATTTAATTGAAATGTCCCTACCCAAATGTCCCATTTAATTGAAGGGCTACGCGCAACATAGTGATAAGTCACAGAATCCTCCCCGTTCATTTATTAGGACTGAGGCTATTTTCAGAAGACATGGTTTATTGTATACCATTCTTTCAAGGACTCTGGGCAACATAGTGATAAGTAACAGAATCCTCCCCGTTCATTTATTACGACTGAGGCTATTTTCAGGAGAGATGGTTTATTGTATACCATTCTTTCAAGGACTCTGGGCAACATAGTGATAAGTCACAGAATCATCCCAGTTCATTTATTACAACTGAGGCTATTTTCAGGAGAGATGGTTTATTGTATACCATTCTTTCAAGGACTCTGTGCAACATAGTGATAAGTCACAGAATCCTCCCCGTTCATTTATTACGACTGAGGCTATCGTCAAGATTGATGGTTAATGCCATACCATTTTTTCACTTTATAAACAGCTGTCTATAATTTCTTTACATCTGAGGATCCAAATGTACCATTCAATTGAAGGGCTTCGGGTAACATAGTGATAAACCACACAATGAAAATTCGGTAATGTAAAATATCTAAAAAAATATTCAGGAGGATCAAAAGAATTTCTGATAACTTCAATGAGAGTGAGTAAAACTTGAAAGTTTAAGGTAATGTGATCTCTTAAATAGTTTCTAAGCTATTACAATTTTGGAAATTTTTTAACAAACTTGTACAATTCTTGAACAAACTTGCACAACAATTGAATTTGAAAAATGGCTTACCACTATGATGGCCGGGGCCCTTCAATTTGAAACTGGACTGCAGAGTGTTGGTTTTTATCAAGGCTACAATGGAAACAGAATTCTTTTTATTACATATATTAACACATATTATATTTACAAATGATCTTTCGAAAGCTGTGGCTCTGTGACTAGTCACTTCAATGTACGGATACCATTGTCCATACAGGAGGATTATATTCAACAAGTTTGAGAGAGAGAGAGAGAGTGGTTCACGGAAGCCGGGATGGAGGAGTAGCGGATTAGCAGCAGGAGGGTTGTGAGTTTGGAACTCGCTCCAACCAAAGACCGTCGTGAACGTGGGGACACGTTAAATCTGTCGTGGCTTCAAATGTCCTTAAGTTGGAGTGGTGTGGAAGTTTGAAGAGTGAGATGCCAGCTCGTGTGTTGACCTCGTCATCTGAACGTGATTCAAAAGGACGAGATGTTGTCCTCGGATCTTTCCCTTCGGGATAGATCCCGGACCGTTGCAAATCGCCCGTTGTGTTGCTTCAGAGCGACGTTAATTAACTACCTACCAATCGAAAACATTTCTTGAGTTAATTTTCGACACGAATCGAGTGATATGATTATTGTGATACCGATTCTGACCTCCTTTTGTACTTTATTAGCCTTTGCCTAAAAGATAGTTTTCGGAATCAGGTTCTTTTCCCGACGCGAAAGGTTCTTACTAGATTGTGCACAGTAGTCAGATGAATTTGTGTTATCGATCCGAAGTAGACACATGGACCAGACTATTTTCTCCATATAAGGCTTCCTTTAGTTGTTGCTTTTCGGTTCTTATGCGGCTCAGAGGCGGAAGTGGGCGCAATTAATTTTCCACCCCAGGAAACCTTTCAATGACGTTAATAACACGGGAGGTTTACTGACCTTTAGGCGACCAAAAAACTAAGTTGCTTACATTATCCATAAACGTGGAATGTAAATAGACTGAGCATTGCTATTGAGAGGAGCTTCATAAAGTGCGCTTGAGCAACATGTCGACATGTAGTCGCATGACTACTCTATGAAAATTTGACTTAGTTAGCCAATTTGGCATCTTATCGCCTAGTTTGGCGACATAAAATATGATAGAGTAGATATGTGAATGCGCATTTCAACAGGGTGTCGACAAAAGTGGTGAAATCGTCAGTTTCTGAACCAATCAGATGACGAATCAATGGATGGGATCTTCTCCCCGGTCCTTGGACAAATGAGATGATGAATGTCCGTTTCCACCTGACAGACGAAAGTAGTCTAAGGGTCACGTTACTACTAGTTTTTGTCGCATGATCATGGGCACATAATAAGGTTACCACTGCTCACTCTACTTTTATATTTCTTCTATGGCGCGGACAGCGGTAACCCGGTTGGGAGAGTAACGGATTAGCAACCGGAGTGCTGCGAGTTCGAATCCAACCAAAGACAGTCGTGTACAAAGGGAACTGGTGCAAGTTAAATCAGTCGTGGCCCCAAATGTCCTTGAATTGGCGTGGTGTGGAGGTTTGGACCAAAGATGTGGGGTGCCAGCTCAGGTGTGACCTCGTCATCTGACCGTGGTTCAAAATAACGAATCGTTGTCCTCGGACCGTCGCCCCAATAGCCCTTTGTGTTGCTTCAGTGCGACGTTAATTAAAATACCTACTTACCTCTATGGTATTATCGGGAGAGCTCAACTCTTAATCCTGCGGAACTTTGCTGTCTGTTTTCTTACCTTAGATCTGGGATGGTATGGTATAAGACTCCAACAAGTTACGCGATATATACAGGGTGATTCTACGGTCATGGGAAAAACTTCAGGGGGTGATAGAAAACAGCGAAACAAACACTTTTCCCCATAGAATGTAGGGTCGCAAGTGCAGCGGTTGGCGGCTAGAGAGCGCAGTCAAACGCTTGTATAAAAGCCCTTAGAATGACTATTGGATGAGTCTAAACTAATACGACAAACTTCAGGGGGTGATAGAACACAGCGAAACAAACACTTTTACCCATAGAATGTATGGTAGCTAGAGGGCGCTTTCCATTTCGGCACAAACACACGGACCGACGCAAGTTGGAAAGAAGAGGCATGAAATATGGAAAGATCGCTTTGATGTCAAATAAACATCAATAACTGCTTGACCAAAACGAAATAATACAATTAGATTTGCATAAATTAAAGTTAAGTGTAAGGAACAACGGGTAAGTAAGAAATGACATGTACAAAACATGAGAAACTTTTCACATGGAAATGAAACGACATGTACAAACATCAGTCGATAAGTTCAACGCAAATGCGCAATTACAGAAGCTGTTCAAAATGTCGGCCACCACACATGATGCAGGCCTCACATCGCCGACGTAACGCTTTTATACAAGCGTTTGACTGCGCTCTCTAGCGGCCAACCTCTGCACTTGCGACCATATATTCTAAGGGGGAAAGTGTTTGTTTCGTTCTGTTCTATCACCCCATGAAGTTTGTCCCATGACCGTAGAATCAACCTGTATACAAAACGGTCTGTTTCTTTTTAAAACTTACAACGGATGCTAATTTCATAATAAATATAGATATTAATCTTTATTTAACAGATTTGTATGCACGTGTTTGTCTAAACGTTCATTTATCACGGAATCTTTCTCGTATTCCGTCACTTTTACATATTCTTAAACACTGTATGCATTTGTTTTTCAATTATATTGAAAAATCTTAAATTACAGCTATTTTGTCGATATCAAATCTTTTTGGTCCATCATAAATGGATGGAAGGCTGGTTGTTTTGAGGTTTTATGACACAAGGGCTATTTGACTAAGCTGCACCAAACACAAGACAGACAACACAATGAGGGAGGAAGAAAAAGCAAAAAGCAGAAGGGTAGGCGAGGGTAAAAATGAAAGGGAGGAAAGATCACTCAGGTACCTCGGGGTCGTGATGCCCGTACACAACCAAAGATGTGCCCCTGAGAACCAATCATATGAAATGAGACATCTTAAAAAGAATAAATCCCTATTAAGAGACCTGGGCCGCGAAATCCCTATTGGTAGGTAGTTATTGTAATTAACATCGCACTGGAGCAACACAACGGGCTATTGGCGACGTTCAGGATCGAACTCGAAGGGAAAGATCCGAGGACAACACCACGTAATTATTAACCACGGTCAGACACTGTCATATAGCGCGTAGAATCGTGAATATGTAGTGCTGCAGACGAAGTATGCGGAACGAAAAACCTTGCGCCAGTTTCTGGCCACCCCTTAGGCAAGAATTTCTCATGCAAGCAGAATGTCAGCGGATTCATATCATTTCGTTATCAGAGGGCAGGGTTGGTTTGGTTTTGATTGCACAAGGACCATATTTGGCCATGCGGCGCCAGACAGAAACAATGTAAAGTAATGGACATTCATGCGCAAGGAAATTTTGCAGACACAGCAATAAATACACCCGGTCAACACTACAATCAGATATACAAACCCTATAACTCGCAGGTTCCTAGCGCTGTGAGAATACCCACTGAACTACGACGGCCCTCCTTATCAAAGGAACAAATATAGTGTATTTCTTTTACTCTGAAAATACTCATTTAATGACTAAATAACCACATCTATAATGGCTGAAGGATTCTATTGATCAGGAAGATGGTAGGTAGGTATTTAATTAACGCCGCACTGAGCAACACAACGGGCTATTGGTGACGGTCGGGGGATGAAACCAGAAGGGAAAGATCGAGGGCAACACCACGTAATTTTGAACCACGGTCAGATCAGTGGTCACACCTGAGTTGGAATTCCACTTTTCAAAGTTCCACACCGCTCTAACGTAAGGACGACTACAGAACGGATATATGCGTTTTCATACCCCCGGGATATACACTCATGTCCAAAGTTATCTTTACATGCATAAAATCACGGATTTATCAGAAACTGTGAACTATAATTCATTGAATTTGTGTGAAATGATACATAACATTATAACACATAAATACAAAAGAAAAAATTTAAGAGCACTGCATATGATAGCTGTAGCATGAAAATATATAGCATATGATGATAAAACTGTAGCATGAAAAAATAAAAATGGCAATATGTGACAAGGAGAGTTCAGAAAATAAGAATGACTCAAAAAATTAAGGCTTATCAATTTAATATAGAATGTGATCTCCCCTGACGTGTACATACGTATCACGTGTTTTAATGCTGGCAATAATGTTGTTAACCGCAGTTTGGGGAATTAAGTTTCACTTCCCCAGAAATGCGGTCTTCAGGGCATTTATATCTCTAGGAGGAGGATGTCTCCATGCAACTGCTTTTCCAAGGTAGTCCCATAAGTTCTCTATCGGGTTCAAATGAGGAGATTTTGCTGGCCACGGTATTCGCTCAATGGCTTCACTTTCAAGGAATTCGTCAACGAGGTTTGATCGATGTAGACGAACATTATCGTCCATAAATAAAAAGTCAGATCCATATGCACCTCTGAAAAGTCTTACATGAGGTTCTAAGACCTCATCCCGATAACTCTGGCCGGTCACAGATCCGCTGTTGAAAACATGTAGGGGCTTACGTCCATCGATCATTATTCCTCCCCATACAATCACACCTGCACTAGCGAAACGGTCACGTCCCACAATGTTCGAAGGAAGTTTTCGCGTTCCTGACTCCCTCCAGATGTAAACACGTTTAGAATCAGATGTTAAATTAAACCTCGACTCATCAGTAAAGAGAACATGGGTCCATTGGTGTTCACTCCAGTTCTGATGTTCTTTGCACCAATTAAAGCGTCCCTCTTTTCTTGTGAAGGCAGTGAAACACATACCCTTGGCTTTCTGGCATAAAGGCCTTTTTCATTAAGTATACAGTTTGCCGTGATACAACAGTTCCAGTGGCGGCTGAAACTTCTGAACTTAACTGCCGAACAGTAGTCTTTCTGTTACGACGCGTAGTTATTGCCAGATATCGATCTTGTTAAGTAGTTGTTATTCGTTTACGACCTTGTCCAGTCCTCCTTACAACAGTTCCAGAGTTCTGAAATTGTTTCTATAGCGTAAAGACTGTCTGTCTGGAAATATTCACGCATCTCGCAGCTTTCATGATTGTCTGCCCTTTCTAAACGGCCGATAATTCGCCACTTCACAGATTCTTCCAAATGTTACTTCGGAGCCATATCAAACCGTTTTGAGTCGTTACACACTGAAATCAAACGGTGTGTTGCAGAAATTCACTCAGATATTCACTTTGCGCAAAGCGCTTGATTCACCGTCGGATGACGTAACGCCGTGTTTTGCATATCAGAAACCGTTTGATCACTTTTCATTAGATAAGGCTAATTAGGCTTTTCTTTCACATTCCCTCTAAAAATGGATTACATCGATTGGATATTTCATGGAATATCATTATTTTTGGGTATGTAAAGATAAATTTGGACATGAGTGTAATATAATTCATACTACATAATTCCAAAACCTAATTCAGAGCCCAGACTCTCGTTCCTAATAATTAAAGGAGCATTTTGTGCTTAGTGATTACCAAAGGAACTGGCTTCATCTTAGGAGACAAAATTTGCGTCAGACTCGGGCCTTGCAAGATACCTTAGTTTAATGACGTTCTTTCGACGTAAATAGTGTGCCAGACGGGAGTTAGTTTCTTAAAGCTCTCTTGGGAACTTTAAGTCTACCTAGATTAAAAGAAATCGGCTTTAACATGGTTTACCCGCATTTGCGAAAAGTATTATCATAATAACTTTCTAATCGTCATAAATTTAAACTGGTACTTCCATCTTGGTAAGAAAATTCTGCTATGCGTTAAATTAAAGAAATTCAAAGAAACATAAAATTGCAGATGAACATAAATTTGCAGATACACATAAATTTGATTTAAGGTGAAGTATGCACTAAAAGATTTTTTTAAATTTTGACTTTAAAAATCCAAGTTTTTTACAATAGGTTGTTGGTTTGTGCTTAAACTCATATCAGTGTGAAAAATTCAGATTAAGCTAATCATTAATTATCTAATTTAGATATAATTAGCTAATTAGCATGTTTTTTAGCAGTGATACCTCAAATTCTAATTTTTTCAGAAAGATAATTCCTGTTGGAAATTATTCCTATTATTCATGTTTGACCCTTTGTCAAGTTAGAAAGAATAGGATCTTTTTGACAGGTTTTTTTATCATGAAATTCTAAAAAATCCAAATTTTTTCAGGAATTTCAACATTTAAAAATCAACTAAATATTAATTTCTTAACTAGTAACTGTGGTTCAAAACATCCACTGTATTATGGATTATAATAACGCAAAATAATTATACTTGATCCTTTTATTGTTGAGTTATCACTGTTGGAACAAAGCATCGTATTGCAAACACAGTTCTGCAGAAATTGAGTTTAAAGTTTTGGAAGCTTGACAGTATCTAACGAAAAACCCTCGTAAATAGAAAAGTATTTCGAATATTTACAACATCTTGGCTATTGTTCAAACGCTAAGACATTAGGAATATTTTAAATTAAAAAGAAGCATCGATATTCTGGCCGAAAGCAAGAGGGAACATTAGCTCAAAGATGCTAATAAAATGCATCAACAATTCACAAAGGGTCTATGGCCATTTCGGTGGAGCGAGACGTCTTCCATTGTTCGACACCGAAGAAAACATGCGTGGAAAATTCAAGTGGGTGGCCAACATGTTTTTCAAAGTAAGCCTTTCCATAAAACGTGTAAACATGGAAAAGCTCTAGTATCTTATATTCGTATGGTCAAACAAGGCAATTTGTTGTTTCGCCCAATGTATAATTCAAGAATAGATTTCATAGGTTGGATTATTTTCACTCGAAAACAGATTTTAGAAGATACTTTTCTTTTATTTCTCTTTCCTTTCTATTTATCTTTTTTTAAAGTATTTCATTCTTTTTTACATTTTGTGCTTTTGTTAACATTGATTAATAGAGATTAATTTGCATCTAGATCTTCAGTAATAGAACTTCAATATTTTTAATTTTAGAGATAGAGTTTAGGATAATTTTAGCAATAGAGCTTATAATAAAGCTTTAAAATTTGCACACGTAAAACTTTACAATGTTTTGTTACCGCATGTTTTTATTACATTTATAAGGTAAAGGGTTAATAGGATTATAGTTAAAACATGTTTCAGATATTATAATACTTTATAATCTCAAAGTACTACTTAAAAGTCAGTAAAATTATTGTGTAATACTAATTTGAATGTTTGTAGTATAGTTTTCAAGCAATATTTTAAACTATTCTTTATTACGTTTGATGACAAAGCATCATTGTGCAACAGAAAACAAAACCAAGCTGAATAGGATTTATGGTATGCTCATGAAGCTATTTTCTAGATTTGATTAAAATTTTTAAATGAATTGTCATTCCAGTCAGGTAACTTAAAAATTAAATTTTTTTTCAGGAAATTATTTCTTTCTCATAAACTTCTGTAATGATGTCGAACAATGGGCTTGTCAAATATTAAATTGGTTTCCATATTTATAAGACAGAATTTATGCAGTTTTTAAACATCCGACATTTCGTATCAATGAATAGTTAACATTCATTTTATTAGGTAATTCACCGAGCCTTTGAAAGCAATAGAGGTTGCTCTTTAAATATTTATGAGGGCACCTTTTTCCAACGGTTGCCACCTTTTCAGATGATTAGAAACGTGTTGACTAGATTGAGAATTTTTACGGTATTTAAGTCTACAAGTAAATCCAGTCTGAGTAAAGAACATAAATTATTGATATAAGACTGGATTATGAAGACGGCCTAAATCAACAAAGTTCGAACAAAATTTGCATATAAATTAAAAATATAAAAAATGAATGTATTCTAACCGTGATAGGTGAGTTTTAAGTAATGCTGTTTTAAATATCTACCAAACAAATTTATTTTCAAGGAACCCCTTTGGAATCTATTAAATGGGAGGCTTCAGCCTCTAAAAATGCATAAAAATTTTAATACATCGATTTTATGAAAATGCGCCATCATTGAGGATCCTGTATTTCCCCACAATGGTGGAAGGATATTAATACCACGATCTTGCAAGATCTAATTTTAGATTGCTTCTTTAGCCTTTTAAAGCAGCGACAGAAGTGCAGTAACCCCTTCGATAAATCGCGCATTCGATTACATCGCTCTTTTTTATTCGTGGTCTATAAATTTCCAATTTGAGACATCACACGAAATCCCAAATATCTTTGGGGCCACATCTTTAGATACTTCCCAATCCCGAAGTACCTGAATGTGATCTTTCCTTCTTTTCATTTTTACCCTAGACTACCCTTCTGCTTTTTCTTCCTCCGTCATTGTTTGTCTGTCTTCTGTTTGGCGTGGCTTGGCCAAATATGGCCTTTGCGCCCTAAAACCCCGAAAACAATCAACCGACTCAAATATATTTCTTTAGCAGTTCAAATAGTCGCTTGTTTCAAGCAGATTTTTTAAACTGAATTTCGTCTCAAGAGTATGGATCAGAAGGATTTTCTTCAAAATTAGGGGCCGAAGTATCTCGGTTGGAGGGGTAGTGGGATTGGAAACCGGAGGGTTGCGAGTTCGAATCCGAGCAAAAACCGTCGTGTATAACGGGGGCTGGTGCACGTTAAATCTGTCATTGCCTCCAATGTCCTCACGTTGACGTGGTGTGGAAGTTTGGAGAGTGGTGCGGCACCTCAGGTGCTCACTTCGTCATCTGACAGTGGTTCAAAATTATGTGGTGTTGTCTTCAGATCTTGTGTTTGATCCCGGACCAACCAAAGACCGTCGTTTACGTGAGGCGCTGGGGAACGTCAAATCTCTCGTGGCCTCAAAGTCCTCCCCTTGAAGTTCGGAAACGTGAGGGCGTGACAGATTTAACGTGCACCAGCCCCCACCAACGCGACGATCTTTGACTGGATGGAGCTTCGAACTCGCAACCCCCCGGTTTCCAATCGGCTGCGCTTCCAATTTACACCCTAAAGTTTAATGTAACAAACGCTGAGTAAAACATTCAACTCGGTCCTATTCAACAAATTGTATTCAAACAGCTTCGGAACGTAAACATTCGACTCAGTCCTATTCAACAAATTGTATTCAAACAGCTTCGGAACGTAAACATTCGACTTCAATACTCTTCAACAATTCGGGAACACGAGTCATCAATGTTCTGGGAAAAAAAATCTGCCAGGAACAATCGAAAGCTGTTTGAAAGGGAATAATTAAGGGGAAAAAACACGGAGACGAAAACGTCTTTTTGACTAAAGGAGTCGGGAACCTGGAATTAGTCAATTACTCTGACAATTAGCGGATCCGGTTTCTTCACAAATGAAGAATCTCTCAGGAGAAAAGCTAATCGATAATTAATGTTGACTTTGGGCACGGGAAAGACAATGAATAACTGCCTATGGCTTAATTACTACTCTCGTTAACTTCTGAGTTTACGAGTTCGTGGTGGCGACCGATCCGCTTCGGCAGACGTCCTTGTTTGTTTACATATTGCGAATGAGTTTTTCATGCCTCCAAAGTAATCGGATTAAAAGGGATCAAACGAAAGAAAGTTTTTAATGATGCTGTCAGTAATTAAAATCGCTACGTTCACTGTAACATCGAAGTAGCCCTGACTTTCGAATCTTAAATTCAACCTAATAAGCATTAGCGTTGTGTGATATTGACAACTGGGGATGCGAAGAGATCATAGGCAATAAAATCGCGTAAGCTATGTCGGTAGGTAGTTAAATTAACGTCGCACTGGAACAACGCAACGGGCTATTAGCGATGGTCCGAAATCAATCCCAATGGGAAAGATTCGAGCACAACTCTACGGTCAGATGAGGATAACACATGAGCTGGCACCCCACTCTCCAAACTTCCAGGCCAACGTGAGTGCATTTGAAGCCATGACACATTGGACGTGAACCAGCCCCCATTATACACGACGGTTTTTGGTTGGAAGGTTCTGTCGGAACACGATCATAATGTATTACGTGAATACGTCTCGTTAGCATAGTTATTTGTGTGTGTTAAATGTGGACAAATTCAGTAGTCGGTAGGTAGGTATTTAATTAACGTTGCACTGAAGCAACACAAGGGGCCATTGGTGACGGTCCGGAATCAATACCAACAGGAAAATCCCAGGACAACACGTAATTTTGAACCACGGTCAGATAACGAGGACAAGACCTGAACTGACACTCCACTCTACAAACTTCTACATCGCGCCAACATAACGACATTTGAAGCCCCTACAGATTTAAGGTGCACAAGCCCATTTATACACGACTCTGGTTGGATTCGAACTTGCAACCCCTGGTTGCTAATTCATTCCTCTTCCAACCGGGCTTCGGCGGCCTTAGATTCAGTAGTCATTTCATTGTTTATCGAAAGCTGAGAAGTTGGTCTTTCGCGTTGGATGTATTTCTACTTGGCTTTCCGACGAGTACATGGCGAGATTGTGATTTTTTTTTATTTTTCAATTGCGATCCAAAGTTTCAAACTTCTAATGCCTTAACCCTTTCACCCCGACTTTTGCATGATTAAAATGTAACTCTGAAAAGTATTTTAATTTAGTAGTTTAGTAGGTTTTGCTCTTTTGGACGGACGACCGTACTTTTGCGTTCTTTTTGTGTTTGCTTTCTCCCTTCCAACATTTCTTAGTTGCTCAGCTAAGGGGACCATGAATGATAATAGTGGTTCTGTTTTATGTTCCACATCACACTTCGTAATCCATGCATTCGCAACAGAAATCATAACTAAAAATCTTTTTCCAGCACTTGTGTGATTTTCTGCCATGACCCTAAAAAGTTGCCATTTCATCACAGCGGTCAACTCCATTCATGTACATATTGTAGTGGGAAATGGCTTCTGGGCAACTAACGTCTAATTTTGTACCATCTGTTTGTTTCCGAACCACGGTCGCTCATTCATCAGAATGAATGGGCGTGCTCAAAAACATAAGTCCGCCATTTGCAATCTGAAAGTATTGCCAGGTTTCTTGAGTCATATTTTTATTCCCTAATTCCTTAAGAACACTGAAAACGTAAAAACCCTTTCAAAAGTGGGATTTATTTACCCAATCTAATCTCTGGGACATATATGCCCATTAGGCCCGAAAGGGTTAAATCGACAGATCTCGAAGTTAGTTTCGTTTGAGACCTATACCCATTTCAATATCATAGAGCTTCGCGGTCCTGATTTATACTGATTTGAAATTGGCGCCGGTCATTATTTAGATCGAAATCATACGTTATAGAGATCGATATAAATGCTTAAAAGATTTGATATTGAGTTGGAATTTCGTCGCTTATAGAAAAAGGTGCCGTAATTAATCATTCGTGAATTCGATACGCAACGGCAAAAATAGAGTCGAGTAACGTCTGTGACGTCAAGTGATTAATCTATGTAGGGAAACATGTTTGTTTAAGCATCAACTATTTTGTAACATTAGAAAATTGTACCTTGTTTTTAAAAAGGAGTTCAGGAAAGCAAAGAAAACTACTTCCGCATTCTTAAAATAGAATTCGATCAGCGGAACGATGGGTTGCTTAAAATAGAAAGAGAGGGTGTGCACAATGGTCTGAACTTCGGTTCTTATTTTTATGTTATTTATTATTTTCAATTATTCCTTAAATCCTATACATGAACCATATAGTTCGTACAATAGTAAAGTTCATATAGTCAGTGTTATTTATGAAGTTACTATTACATGAATCAGATATCTACCATATTGATAAACTTCATAATAACCAATAGTAAAACTCTTAAATGTCAATAAGGACCTTGGTAGCCCGGTTGGAAGAGTAGAGGTTTAGTAACCGGAGGGTTGCGAGTTCGACTCTCGATCCAACAGAAGACCATCGAGCACGTGGGGACAGGTCCACGTTAAATCTGCCGTGGCCACAAATCTTCTCATGTTGGCGCAGTGTGGAAGTTTGGAAAGTGGGATGCAGCGAAGGCGTTGACCTCGTCTTCTGACCGTGGTACAAAGTTACGAGGTGTTTTCGTCGGTAGGTAGGTATTCAATTAACGTCGCACTGGAGAAACACAACAGGCTATTGGCTACGGTCAGAGACCAACCTCGAAGGGAAAGAACCCAGGATTACAGTTTGATCCCGGACCGCCGCAAATAGCCCGTTGTGTTGCTCCAGTGCGACGTTCGTTGGGGCCTCCCCCGCTACTCTGCTGTGGCAATATGTCGGGCGCGGAGGGGCCTGCGCCCCCAACTAAGTGTAAATGCGCGACGTTCGTGATGACGATGTACCTCGTCATTAGCAAAATTGGTAAGATCTTGATCGACGATATATCTCGTCAAAACCACTATTATATTTTAATCGGGAAATCGCAAAAATGTATTTATGTATATGAAATAGAAGACGTAGAACTAATTAGGTAAACGAATGCGGTGTTAATCATTACAAAAGCATGTTTTAGTGTGGCCAGTAAGAAAATATTCAAAGTTTTTAGGTTTTGGGTTTGAAACTTGTGTCAGTAGACAGTTCCAATTTAAAAAGATACCATTAGGATGTTAAAAAAGCTTCAAAGTCCAGTTTTTCACTATTCATTCCATAAAAAATCTACATGATTTTATTTAATAAATTGGAAATATTGTTTCTTGCTTATTGATTAAAAGTATCTGCAGTTGCTAATCAGTTGCAGCCTTTTTGACCAATTGAAAATTCCATGAGGATTTTTTCAATCAATGGAATGCTTTCTGTACTCCCCAAAGGACATTATCCATATATCAGCATTGATATTTCAACTGAAATGCAGAACCCTTAGGGAAAAGTAAGAAATTAATCAGATTTCGAAAAAAAGGGATTGTAAGTAAAAAATATCGAAATCTCAAGATTATGTTACCGCTTCCGGCATCGAGAGGATATCGCATTTGTCTGTTAAAGTGACGCTTTTATGGAAAAGGATAAAATATTAAATACTTTAAAATAAGTTATACTGTATTTTTTATTGGTAATCGCATTTTTTATGTGCAGTTGCAATTACATTTTTTTTACTTATTCTAAAGAAGGATTCAATATCGGATTTGAGTGAAATCATTCGGAAAGGTTTTGAACAACATTTAAACTCCACAAAAAGTAATATATTTCATCTCTCTAGGCCTGGTTTATCTTTAGAGTTCGAATAGAATTTATTCTCTTTTTCCACACAAATAGTACTTTATGTACCCTTCAAAAGAAAAAAATGAGACAACTGAAAAAAACCATCTGAACTTAAAAAAGTACTTTTAAAGAGAATTACTTAAGGCGTTTAAAAGATTTGGTGTAAGTCTGTCTAGTATAATAAAAGAAATTCAATCCTTCAAGAAGTTTTTCTGGAATTATCTACTTTCTAAATGTTGTTTTGTAGTTCATATCCACTGAAATGTTTTGAAACATGGATTTAGATAACTTGTTATATAACGAGATTAGATTATAAGAAAATAAATGTATAAACTTTTTAAATATTTACTTCTAAATCCGTGTACTTTTTATGTTTTGACATGTAAAACATTTTGTATACTGCCCGAAAACGTTTATCGCCCGAAATTAATCTCTTTTAGTTTTTCAATTTTTTATAAAAGGTTTGAATATGAAAAGTAAATTCCTTTTTTACATTATGCTATTAATAAAAATACGTATTAGTTCAATGTATGAGGGAGGTAGTTGAATTAACATTGCACTAGAGCAACACAATGGGTTGGCGATGTTCCGGGATCAATCTCGAAGTTTAATGTAGGAGGAAAACATATATACGAGGTTTGTTCAAAAAACATCGGACCATAATTTTTCGTGTGTAAACGAATAAAGCTAGGGATGTGTAGTTTAGTGCACGTATGTAGGTGATACTAATGCGCATGCTTGAATTTTTTGCTGCCTGTAGAAGCTGTCAATCGCCGGAAGACCTCCAATGAGTGAGGAAATGCAAGTGAGCGCCGTCGGATTTTCGTTTTTGACAAAATGACAGAAAAATTTGAACGACGCTACTGCATTAAATTTTATGTAAAGCTTGTCGATTCTCAAGTGGAAACGATCCGCAAGATTCAACAGGACTTCGGAGACGAATCAATGGGAACCACACAGATAAAGGAGTGGTACAACCGCTTCAAAGATGGAGAGATCAGTGGAGAGTGAAGCATGATCTGGTAGGCCCTCAACATCCAGAAATGAGATCGTCATTGACGAAGTGAGGATCCTGGTGATTCAGGATCGTCGAATCACGAACTTGCAGACGAAGTGAGCATCAGCATTGGATCCATTCATTCCATTTTGTCAGAGGATTTGGGCTTCAGGAGAATCTCAGCGAAGTTCGTGCCAAAACTGTTAACGATCGAGCAGAAGCAACGTTTGGAGATCACACAGGACATGCTGGAGACTGAACAGAGATTCCAACTTCCTCAACACAATGATCACTGGCGATGAGTCCTGGATTTATGGGTACGACCCAGAAACCAAGTTGCAGTCATCCCAATGGAAGCATCCAACACCCCGAGGACAAAAAAGCAAGGCAGGTCCACATCAGTGTCAATCATGCTGACTATCTTTGACTCCAGTGGCGTGGATCATCACGAGTACGCACCACACTGCACAACCATCACCAAGGAGTACTACCAAGATGTTCTGCGTCGCCTTCGTGACGCTGTGAGACGCAAACGACCGAATCTGTGGACGGGGTAATTGGCAGCTCCATCACGATGACGCACCCGTCCGTTCTTCTCATTTGATACAAAGTTTCCTGGCCAAACACAACACACCTGTGCTTCGTCAGGCTCCCTACTCTCCCGACATGGCTCCTTGTGACTTCTGTCTTTTCTCCAAGCTGAAAATGCTCCTGAAAGGGACCAGATTTCAGTACAGAAAAGACATCATGCAGAATGCGTCGGACCATCTGCGCGCCATCTCAAAAGAGGCGTTCCAGCGCTGCTTCCGACAGTGGCAGAACCGTTGGGAGAAGTGTGTGGTCCAAAGGGACTACTTTGAAGGAGATTAGTGTAAGATTGTTGTATCTGAATAAGAGTATTTTTTATGAATAAAGGTCAGATATTTTTTGAACAAACCTCGTATATATGATGACGCCCTGATCCACTTCATTTTTTTTCGAAATTTTCTTGGCACTCTTAAATTTAAATTCCAAAATTTCGCCTTGTTTTGTATCCATGCTATATCTGCAGCTTCAGCGCGCATACATGGACAGTTCTGTTTTCTGGCTTCTGTTTGACTATGTTCATACCCTGGTATTGTGGCTCTTTAGCCTTTTGGCTTTTTGCTGATATGCATTTCTGGTACTTTGCTTTTTAATATTTCGTATGTTTGATTTCTTTAATATTTTGTAAGTTTGATTGTGATTTGAAAGACAATGTCAAGCTTGCATATGTTTTGATTGGCAGCTTTACCCTTATCATTAAACCCTCCAAGTGGTTTTGACAAGATATCTTGTCCATAAAGATCCGACCAATTTTGCTAATGACGAGATATCTCGCGTCTTTACGATATCGCGTATTTTTTGTTATGACGAGGGTCAAATCTTTTTCTAATGACAAAGTATCTCGTCCATCAGGTACTGGTCAGTTTTTCTAACGACGAACCCTCCTGGTGGTTGTATCGACGAAATACCTGGTCGAGACAAGCATCAAGAGGGTTAGTGTACTGCTTTGGGTAGGTACTCTCCAAACAAATCACATTTTCAGAATATTTTTGAGTTTGTAATGAATACAATAAATTATTTTTCATTACCTTACCTTTTGGTTTTCCTGCACTCTCTCTCTGTGTGTGTGTGTGTGGGGGGGGGGGTTTATTGTATAGATGCGCGATAACTTTTCTACTTTCCATACTTGTTGAAATATGCAAGCTCACTAAATTCATGCTTAATCAACATACTAGCTGAATAATTCATTAACCACTTGTAGCATGCCCACAAGTAGTTAATGAATTATTCAGCTAGTATATCGATTGTGCTAAACTTTTGGCGACCGGTGTCACAAATTAAAAATTATACACCCGAACGCGTCCAATTAAAATCAAGAAACCGTTTACATTATCAGTTCGTCTTGACTTTAATTAAAGTGGAGGCTAATATGATTTACATAAATTACTGTAATTAGAGGGCTCCAAAATTAAATTTTAAGCACAATGCACAGCAACTGAGTAAAGTGGCGACAATTTCTTAACAGGCGATTGCGTAATTATTCTCTTTATACATCCAATTACATGAAATCCGAGATATTATTAAACACAAATTGGAGTGCCGGTGATTTTTCCATGCGCTTAATTGATCTTTGCCTGCTTTGTAAGGTTAGAGGATTGCTGTTCCTTTAGTTTTCAATGACATCTGAAATTTGTGCAGAGAAAATCGCTTTATTTTCCTGTTGAGCTGTTTGGCAATTAATGGAAACCCAGCAGGATGGCAGAATTTAAAATTTAATTAGTCATCTGCCGGCTATGTTTCAGATGTATGGCATCGAAAAAAGAGTAACGCATTCATGAATACTTAATTGAATCTCCGTCTGCAGCTATTTTCACGAAGCTTACAGAAAAGTCTTAAGACGAACTCTTAAAAAACTAAAGGAGCTTTTACAAAACACTAGGGGTCTATGGCCATGGTTAGGATTAGAATGAATATTGGAAGCCTCGTTTTCACTGGTATATAAATCCATTTATACTAAAATTGTAGTTTGTAATTAATTTTTTAAATTGTGATTAAGTAAGCAGCCCAACACTGGCCAATGATTTTACTTCCGCTTACACAATGCCAAATGCGTTCAACCCCCAAACACTAGCGCCATCTACATTTAGCTTTACAGAAAAATCGTATATAAATTGTAAAATTCTTGTATAATTGTCAGGTTTACCTTTCATAACCTCTTTTCGTCATTCTAACAATGTTTTTTGCAATACGATTTGATAGGTAGGTCGAAGCTTGGTCCAGTCAAAGACCGCTGTGTATACGAGGGCTGGTTAGCGTAAAATATGTCTTGCTCTCAAATGTCCTCACGTTGATGTGGTGTGGAAGTTTTGAGGGTGGGGTGCCAGCTCAGGTGTTGTTCTCGTCCTCGACCGTAGTTCAAAATTACGAAGTGTAGTCTTTGGATCTTTCCCTTCGGGATGGAACCCGGACCGTCGCCAATAGCCCGTTGTGTTGCTCCAATGAACTGCAAATTAGCTACCTACCTAGATAGGTAGTTGAACGTAAATGAACACAATGGGATATTGGCGATGGTCCGGAATCAAATCCGAAGGGAAAAATCCGATCAATTAAATTAGGATATTTGGATTTGTAAGGTTTTAGATGCAAATCTTTCATTTATTGCATTTTAAATAAGAAAGCAATTTAATTAACCAAATCGTGTTTGATTGAGTGTTGAGTAGATTTTTTAGGTTAAGACACTCAATCAATTTTTAAGGCTTTCAGTGGATGGTGAATATCAAAAGGGGAGCCATGACAAGGAACTATTTAATTCCGATTGCATAGTCTCGTCACCGATGGTAAACTTAACGAAACGGAAACATTGGTGAGTAGTTGAATTAACGTAGCATTTTGAATAGTGAAATTATGTTTTCTCTTTATGGTAGGTAGGTATTTTAATTAACGTCGCACTGGAGCAACGCAACGGGGTATTGGCGAAGGTCCGGGATCCAAACCGAAGATCCGAGGACAATACCACGTCATTTTGAATCACGGTCAAGTGACGAGGTCACACCTTAGCTGGCACTCCACTCTACAAACTTCCACACCACGCCAACGTGTGGACATTTGAGGCCACGACAGAATTAACGTGCACCAGTCCCCTTCGTACACGACGGTCTTTGGTTGGATTCGAACTCGCACCCTCCGGTTCTTAATCCCTTACTTTTCCAACCAGGCTTCGGCGGCCCTTTTTCTTTATGAATAGCTAAATTAGCAAGACGATTTCTTTGACCAACTTGCAGAATAAGTAAATAATTCTGGTAAAGCGATCGATGGGAACTGACCTCGGCACTCTTGATAAATGAAACGGATAACACCGTTGGATTCCTCGACCGTGTCCATATAATAACATTAATGGAGACTCATTTCTCCAGATGGCAGGGAGTATCCAGCCCGAAGCTTCCCCACGTGTCCAGTTAATTGATTATGCAAGGTCATATCAGGCATGTTAATCTATTTAATGACAGCTGTAAATTTATTTCAAGTTCATGCCATGACGTCAGTTTGCGGATAAAAGTCGTACAAGATCTTTCATGGATTGAAGATGGTTAGGTTATTGTTTTTTCTTCTTTATTGCATATGTTAAATAGGTTTATTGAAGGCAATAAAGAAAACCCATAATATATATTTACGAGTCACGGTCCTAATATAATCACAATATAGAGTATTAACCTTACTACTATAGTGTATAACAAATACCAAAATCTGTCTTCCCAAGGAATTCTAAATGTCTCTAAAATAGGATTATAATTTTTAAAAAGGGTCTGGGAATATGTCGTATCTTATTTCCGTGTACTTAAATGCAATATTAAGCAATTTTCTTCCCTGTGAAATTGTTAAAACCGTTACAAAACTTTATTAAAAGTGTAATTGTACATCCTAATTACTAAAGATATTTCTTTAAGAACCGCTTTTAAATTTCTTGGTTGTTGTTTCTAAGTTGTAAGAATCAACTTTAATTACAGAAAAGTATTAATTAATTACATGTCTTTTGTTAATTAAATGTATCAACAAAATATCACAGTAGCATCTTCATATTAGTGAAGTTGAAAACTCCTAGGTTAAAACCCCTAGGAGTTTTCAACTTCACGAATATGAAGATGCTACTGTGATATTTTGTTGATACATTTAATTAACAAAACATTTAATTAACTGGTTTTAACCTAGGAGTAAGAGAGAAATCTACATTTTATTCCGTTTATGTCAAGGGTCGCCAAACTTTGACCGTCGACCCCTTCAAGAGTGTCTTGACCTTTTATCGACCCCCTCTATTTTCGTAATTATAATAGGACAAGCAAAAAAGACGCTTATGTGAGTTTTTAGATAATTTATTTTATAGTTAGTGTTTATTGTATGTATAATATAGCATATATTATATTAACGTCAAAGAAATACGTTTATGTTTTAGACGTCCTCCTTAACATTACATATTGGATAGGAGGGATATGTGAACTATACAATTTAATTTAGATAACAAAATAACAATAATGCAGTCTTCCTTATATATATGAATATTAGACTATTAACTTAGTATACAATTTACTAACGTTGTTAATGCGAAGGGAAACAACTCTTGACATGTTCTTGTCTCTTGAGCTTTGTACGTAAACCAATGGTCACCAAAGTCGTCGATATATAAGACATCATTGTAAAATATTGACAAGTAATATCAACAATATTGAAACTTGCTCAATATGACTCTTGACAAGATTAGCAATATTTGATTGACCTCATTAACTATTTTCATGATCCTGCTCCATCTAACAGGTCCTACTCGTTTCACTGTTCCTACGATTCACTCTTAATTGTGTTGTCATTTAGGATGGAGGTAATCCAAGTTAATCGAATTAAATATTACCCTTACAATGATATCTTATATTTTACAATGATGTCTTATATATCGACGACTTTGGCGACCACTGGTTTACGTACAAAGCTGTAAAACCAACTTACATTGAGATATGCTTGGCGAATATCATATTGAAAAATATGATATTCGCCATGTGATTTTTTATTTTCGTAAATAATTGAAATATTCAATAATTGTATTCTGATTTCGCCCTTTCTACGTCGGACAACTCTTGCTAAGCCCTCTGAGGGTCACGAGATTTCCGAGTATTGCTTTTACCCTACATCACACATTTAACGAATAAATAACCACATCTATTGGTTGAAAGAATCCGAGAAAGCAATATGCTATTGGTCAAGAAGATCGGCATTGATTTCCGAACGTGTAAGCCCTTCAGAGGGCTAAATGTTTTTCACCAAAGAACCATACTCAATACTAGCTCCTGATCAAACTCTATTTGAAATGTTGCAAACCATTTGAACTCAGACGTCAAGGTAATCCTAATATTAGCAGGGTTTTTTCGAATATTGTATCGCCACTTCTTTACAAATAGGTTCGCAGTATCTCGGTTGGTACGGTAGCGGATTGACAACCGGAGGAATGCGGGTTCGAAAGTGGATCCAGCCAAAGACCTTCGTGTATGTGAGGGATGGTGCATGTTAAATCTGTCATGGCCTTAAATGTCCTCACTTTTTTTATTGAACGAAAGCAAACTCCCCGTGCACCACATAAGTACAACACGGGGCTTACAGAAGTAAGTTGATTTATCAAAGAAACAGTGGAAAACAATTTAACTAAAATTACAAGATTTTAAGAACCTTACAAATGAGTAGAAAAGCAGATTAGATTTAACAAAAACATCGAGTTTCACTGGCCATGTTTTACCTAGTTTTCTCAAATCATTTGTAGGCACATTCTTTGATTTTCAAATGCAGGACAACTAAACAGCAAAAATGTCCTGACTTTGACGTGGTGTAGAAGTTTGGAGAGTTGGATGCAAGCTCAGGTGTTGACCTCGTCAAATGTCCGTGGTTCAAAATGACGAGGTGTCCTCGGATGTTTTCCATCGGATAGATCTCGGACCGTCACCAATAGTGCGAGTTGTAGGCGGTGCGGGTTCGATTCCTTATATGGTCAAATATGGCATAAAACCCAAAAATCCAGCCGACGCCAAACAGCCCGCTGTTTTGCTCCAGTGTGACGTTAACCCTAGAATGGTACCTAAAAAAATCTATGCTTAATGGTACCTATACCTCCCATAGACGTACCCCTCCTAAAAAGTTACTATACCCTCTATAAATGACTTCTAATTTTTTCCCTTATTTTTCTCAACTCATACAATCAAAGGCTGAATTTTAGAAAGTTTCACAGGCGTAGCAGATTTTGGAAATAAAATACTGACCTTAAAGTGAACTGCTAGGCAATTTGATGAACACTGATCCCCCAAGAGAGCTTCAGTTGAGGCATACCTGGGAGGTGGGGTTCCGCCGCGAAACAAAATGGCCGCTTTTCTTCCACTAAACTACGTCTCTTAGACTTATAGGTACCGTTCTAGGGTTAATCAAGTACCTACCTCTCCACAAGCAGCGAAAAACTCTTTAAACTGTCCATAACCATTTCACGTTGTGTTAAACTGCATCGCCAATAAGCCATTGAACCTGCCAGAACCAACTTGCGCTCAGAAGCACGCACGCATACTCAGAATAGTTATGGAATTCATTGGAGAAACATGGTTTAATTAGAGAGCTTCCCATCCTACAACATTTATCCAATTATAAGACCTCCACATCACGGATATCGATAATCGATGGCGCGAGGGTGAATCGATTTCGTTTAACACCACTTTAAGCGTCCGGTAGATCCATATGGGATGAAATGAAGTGAAGGGAGAACACAAATTTGAAAAGAGCCACGTTCGAGCACGCGGTCACGTTTCCACGCAGAAGCAGGCGGAAGTAATTTAGAATCCTTTATTGAGTGCGGAAGAATGCGGAGAAATAAATTTGGTGTCCTGAATTCGAAGAATGTTATCACTGTCTGGGACTAAATAATAATGAAAAGGGACATGGGGGTTTTAGAGCTTTATTTTTCATTCGAGAGTTTCGGGCCGGGACAAAGCGTTCCGTCTTCCGCGTCAGGCGAGAAATAAATCGTGGGTTCCTTTGTAGTGAAGTTGCTTCAATTTCTGTGGTGGAACAGCAACGTTTAGGTTTTAATCAAAGAGGAATGCGACCAAGATTACATTTCCAGACAGGCATTTGAAGCATCCCTTTAGGTCCTAAGAGATATGTTGCGAGTTCGAAACTAGGTCAAGCCAAACGACCGTCGTGTACACGGGGGCTGGAGAACGTTAAATCTACCGTGGCCTCAAACATCCTCACATTGGAGTGGTGTGGAAGTTTGGAGAGTGTGGTGCCAGCTCAGGAGTTGCCTCGTCATCTGATCTTGTCTCAAAATGACGAGGTGTCATTTTGAGCCGAGGTGTGTGATTAACGTCGCACTGAAGCAACACAACAGGCTATTGGCGACGGTCCGGGATCAATCCTCGGATCTTTTCCTTGAGGATTGATACCGGACCGTCGCCAATAGCCTGTTGTGTTGCTTCAGTGCGACGTTAATTAACTACCTACAGGTATACAAAGTATATACAGGATGTGCCACGAAAATGCAACCCGTATCGGTCCCATTACTGTATGTGGAATATGATTGAAATACGTACGGCATATTTATCTGTCTTTTACAGAGGATGTGCTGAAAATGATCTCCTTGAACATCAACGTACCTCTGCACGTCTCGGCATGTTTTGAGACACTCTTTTCAAGCTCTCACTGACAACACTGTTCCATATTGCAACCCGAAAGTTTTCCTTCAGTTCGTTTATTGTTTGGGGAATATTGGAATGCACTTTCCCTTTATAATTTCCCCAAGGATAAAACAACACTCAGAGAGGTCTGGTGAACGAGATCACAACCCTTTGCTTATAACCCGTTCTTCAGTGAAGGCCTCCATGGATTCGTGTCATTTATACGCCAGTCGTGTGGCAGGTCGCTCCGTGCTACTGGAAGAATCAGTATTCCAGTTCCTCAAACGCGAGCTGCGCATAGAATTCTTCATAGATTCGCCTTTTCGTGGTCCACCCTGTATAATGAATATCTATATGATGAATCTTCGAAATAAATAAATTTTCTTATCTGCTTTTATATCTTGTGGGTGGTTTGTCAAAATCCAAGTGATTGCATCTTCTGTAGATCTTTGGGGAAATCGGATATTGATGTGTTTACTATTATGGAAGACAATCTTAGCTCTGTTGCTGAATTTTGCCTTACCATAGAATTCCCCACAGATAAAAAACAATAGAATTGGTCACGACTGCCTATCGAAATATTTACATCGTAGAAATAATGCTTTTGACCCTTTCTGCAGGCTTTGCGATCTTCGGGAGGAAATAGATAGCGATTACCTATTTCGTTGCCTGCTATCAATAACCCTCTAAGTTGTTTTGACGATATATCTCGTCCATCAAGATAGGGTCATTTTTGCTAATGACGAGATACCTCCTCCATACAACCATCAGGAGAGTTAATCCTTTTTGATTCCTAGTGGGAAACCATTGGAGTTTATGAGCTTCCTGTAACATTCTTGTGTTAATCTTTACATAGTTATATGTTTTGTACTGTACATTCGGCTCTATTGGTTTTTGTAACCCTGCCATTAGAAATAAAAATTATGTATCTTGCTTCTACAGCGTTTACACTTATTACCACACGTAGCTAACAAACAGAAGTAAAGTTGGCGGAAAACAAAGTGGTTATAAAGATATGAATTCATGGTTGTCCTCCATTTCTTGATATAGAATAGTTACCACAACTTATACCTAAAAATCAGGGGGCCACAGTAGCCTGGTCGGAAGAGTAACGGATTAGCAACCGGAGGGTTGCGAGATCGAATCGAACCCAAGACCATCATATACAAAGGGGACTGGTGCACGTTAAATCTGCCGTGGCCTCAAATTTCCTTACGTTGGCGTGCTGTGGAAGTTTCGAGAGGGATGCCAGCTCAGGTGTGACCTCGTAATCTGACCGAGGTTCAAAATTATGTGGGGTTGTCCTCGATCTTTCCCTTGGGTTTGATCCCGGACCGTCGCCTATAGCCCATTATGTTGCTCCAGTGTGACGTTAATTAAAATACCTACCTACCTAAAAATCGAACAAAATTAAAATGCGAAATTAATTACGAGTGAAAAAAAATAAAAAAATAATGTTATTGCACATGGTCAACTAACACGAGGAAACGAAATCTCAAAAATTTGGGCAACATATTGTAAAAGTCCTGTAAATAATCTTTAAAATTCTTATTTCAATATCCATCGGAATGTAATTATCGGTATTTCTACAACGTACCTAGCAAATAAGAAAATTTACATTGCTCATCTCCACGAAAAAAGTCAATGGTTTCCCGATTATAAAATAAATAAATGTGGACAATGTCTAGGCGCCGTTAAGTACAGTGTATTTTAATAATATTGTTTTAAAAATGAAATTTTACAAAATGTGTACTAGTGTTTGCGCTGCTGTTAAATTAATAATAAAAAATGAATTTTACTTTTCAAAATTAAATCGAGTCATTTTTTAAAAAAATAACTATCAGTAAGTGTAAAAAAATCCCTTTGCATATAGTTTATCATATTTTTTTCAGTTCTTTTATATAAGCGGCAGAAATACAAATTCTCATTCAAAATACTTTCGACTTTTCTCTAAAGTATTCTCTCCTCTCTCTTTTTTAAAATATCTTTAAAACAAAGTTCTAAAATAATTTTTAAACACACTAGAACTAACCGAAAATTCAAATAAAAAATAACTTTTTCTATATTTTTTGTTGAAGCGTCAAAGGCACTAATGTCAATGTAAATCTTTTAGAAAAACTGAAATAGAAATGTAAATATTAACGTAACAATTAAAAGATGGATGTCGTAGTTTTTATTCGTACTCACGAAGAAAATGATTGAAAAAAATAATTATTTCGTTTTGGTTCAATCTTGTTTTAAAGTAAATATGGCTAAAAACAAGACAGGTTATTTTTATATCGCATAATGATATATTTTTTAAATTTCCCCGAAACATTTATAACCATTATAACATATCCGTATATGGGAAAAGAGAATCTTTAGCCCCATTTACATTTTGTCTCAACTTTTTAAATATTTCGTGACAGATTTTTTGTTGTGTTCAAGGTTTCATGTGTTTAATTATTTAAAATATAATTAGCAACATCAACAGGAACATAATAATTAACAAGTCAATGTTTAATAATTAACATCAACAATAACATAATGAGCATATGATACTAGCTAAAAATTTCTAAAAATGTAGTCCGAGGTTATGATTGGTGAACACATTGGTTAATGTTTTCTCTGAATATCACTTGATAAACAAGTCTCCCTCTTCTTTCCTACTATTGCCAAGTAAAAGACTGTTAAAAAATTTCTATTGAAAATCCAAGTTGTGCACTATCGTTAAAACTAATAAACTGTGATATTTTATTGAGCTTTGTTTTTCTGCATACGTAATATTTCTTACTGATTTAATCTTAAAATACAGATCCATTCTTATTGTAATATAATTCCATATAATTGGTTAGCAATGTAATGATACGTTTTAATGTTTTTAATAGAAACGTGAATGGCAATCATCAAACAACTTTTACAAAAAACTGAGTCTTTCGTACTATAGAATTCGTATATCTTTGTTAATTGGGAACCAAATTTTCAGGAAATGGGAGTAATTGGGTTAACTTTTATGAAGGCTATATTAGTGTAATAATTTTTTTTTATTTCCGTAAAAGACTTGTCTAGAATAAATATTCACTGAATGTATTTTCTTCAAATTAAAATTATTATTCAATTAGGAAATTAAAACAAAATTAGTCAACTGTGGTGAAATGTTTTTTGTGCAAATGACATTAAATTCGTTTCACGAATTTCTTCGTTGTCCGTCTTAATGTATGAATCTATTTTCATCGAAATATATCAGTCCTGCTTTACATATTTCATTGAACATTTTTTCATAGTTAATATTAGACCCTAAAATGTTATTTTAAAAAGAAGCATTAAGTAATTATTAATTTGATAAGATTTAAATCTTAATATTTATCTAAAGTATTTTTTATTAATAGAAGGTTAATTAATGCTTTAACTTTACGTGGTGTAATTTCATTGTAATTAAAAAAATTTAATTAAAAAATAGTTTTAATACAGTAAAATTCCATAAACGAATATATATTTAATTCTCTAAAATAAAAAAATTTTAAATACACTATTAGAATTCTTTATAAAAAGAGTCTAAAAGTAAACTAAAATTCTTTGAAAAAGGAATTTTAAGCAAACTATTATTTTTTAACTAAGTAAATGCATTAACTTTTAAAATCAATTTATCAATTTCATTGTTTTAACTGTAGCAAAATAAACAAATCAGATAGAAATTTTTTTAAATATTTCTCAAGATATGAAATATTGTTTTGGATCTAATCTAACATAAAATTCAAAATCTTAAGTATCAAGACCAGACGACGTGAAACATGGAATCCAAGATTAAACTTTGAAATACAGGTTCGAATTTCGGTATTAAAAACAAATGGCGTCGTTATAAATTATGAAGTTTGCAGTTTGACAGTAATACGTATCTTTATGACAATTTTATGCCCTTGAGTTTATAAAAGACATTATTCTTATCGAATAGTATTTATTCCTTTACTATGCGATGCCCGAATAGAGAAGAATAATTTTTGTAGTAAACGTTTTATACATCTTTTAATTAATAATAAAATGATAAATAGTTTACTCCCAACCCTTAATGTTTTCTTTTACGATTTAGTAGTTTTAAGCAATTTTATAGCTTTAACGTTTAAACACTGAGATTTTAACTGATTTCTGTATGGTTGTATGTTCTGATCGTGATATTCCTTTTCCCGTCATTTTTGTCGTATGCAATTAATAGGTAGGTAGATATTTTAATTAACGTCGCACTGGAGCAACAGAACGGGCTATTGGTCCAGGATCAAACCCTAAGGGAAAGATCCGAGGACAACACAATGTAATTTTGAACCACGGCAAATGATGAGATTACATCTGAGCTGGCACCCCACTTTCCAAACTTCCACGCCAACGTAAGGGCATTTGAAGCCCTGATAGATTTAACGTGCACCAGCCGCCTTGTACACGACGGTCTTTGGTTGGATTCAAACTCGCAACCCTGTAATTAATAGATTTGTGTAATGGTTAACTTTCTGTGTAATTGTCATGTGTTTTGTTTTATTGTTTGTTTGTTTCTTGCATGTTCCGTACTTCTGATCTTTTTTCAATTAACTGGATTAGTCTGTTTGACAGTCTGTTTAATAATAAATACATTGATATGATCTTGTGTACATCGATGTAGAGAAAAACTAAGTCACCTTGGAAAGGTTAAGAAAAAGGTTTCCTTTCATTGAATTCCAAATCAATGTGCTATATTTGGGATGAACAGGTGGACCAATTGGCTACGGCTGGAGCATAGTTGGCCCAAACTAAATCCCCTTTACCTCTATGCAACATCAAGATGTTTATTTGCTCGTCTATAAAGACTAACAGACTCTCAGTCTACAAAAAGATGTCTACAGAAAAGAACTGGAATGTTTCATTGAAGAATAAAGCTCGTATCTGAGGTTCCCTGCCCAGACGTGTAGAAGTCGCTTGCTTCCGACCTCTGACCGGACATGACTACCTACAAAGACACCAACACAGTATTAGAGTATCGAGATAGGCCATCTGTCCCCTCTGCGAACTGGACAAAATGACTGGAGACCACATTAAGGACTGCCCTAAAATTCTTGACAATAGAAGTGAAAATATTATTAATAGTATTAGAATTTCGACTATACACTATATGGACAAAAGTATTTGGACGCCGCATGTTTTTCAGAAAAAAGACTTTATTATTCTATTTAGTAACGGGTAGGCTCTCCTTTTGCTTGTATTACAGCTGCAACACGTCGAGGAATACTTTCCACAAGTTTTCTATAAGTCTGGGCAGGAATAGCTCGCCATGTCTCTTGCAAGATTGTGAGAAGAAATTGTTGTGAAGATGGGGTGTCGTACCCGTTACTCCAGTTCGTCCCACAAGTGATCGATCGGATTGAGATCGGGGCTCTGAGTAGGCCAGTCAAGCAAATTCACCTCATTTTCAGGAAACCAGTCCAGCACACGTTTTGCAGTATGACATGGAGCTCGATCCTGTTGGAAGAAACAACCATCATCGCCGTAGTATTGCCATAGTGTAGGCAAGGCAGAATTATCCAGAACGTCGAGGTACACGCCAGCGTTCATGGTACCAGATACATAAAACAATGGGCCGAGTCCTAACCAGGAAAAAAAACCGCACATTAAGATGGATCCTCCGATTTTCTGCAGTGTCCAAATACTTTCGTCCATACAATGTATATGGGAATGTAGAGGTGGACCAATTGGCTACGGCTGGAACATAGTTGGCCCAACCTAAATCCCTTTTACCTCTACGCAACATCAAGATGTTTATCTGCTCTTCTATATAGACTAACAGACTCTCAATCTACAAAAAGATATCTACAGAAAAGAACTGGAATGTTTCATTGAAGAATAAAGCTCGTATTCGAGGTTCCCTGCCCAGACCTATAGGAGTCGCTTGCTTCCGACCTCTGACTGGACATGACTACCTACAAAGACACCAACACAGTATTAAAGTATCGAGATCGGACATCTGTCCCCTCTGCGAACTGGACGAAATGACTGGAGACCACATTAAGGACTGCCCTAAAGTTCCTGACAATAGAATTGAAAATATTAATGATAGTATTATGGTTTCGACTATACATCTGGTCCTTCAAAACTGGCATTTTGTTAATGACGAGATATCTCGTCGTGGTAGAACTGCCCCGTAACTCCAAGTGGTAAAGACAGTCTACCTTGCACAGAACTGATGACAACTTGGAACAGGTTTTACCATCGGAGACTGTTCACTACAGGGCAGTATTCAAACCGAAGATAAAGAATTAGGAGGGTTGGGCCATTTCCCCCCTTCAGAACACTACTGTACTGATGGCCGGCCCTCAGGAACACATCTTCAAGTGTGTACGGGCATCACTAACTCTTAGTACCCGAACAATCTTTCCTCCCTATCACTTTTACCCTCGCCTACCATTCTGCTTCTTGTGTTTGGCTCAGCTTAACCAAACATGTCCCTTACGCCATAAAACCCGAAAACAACGACCCAATCGATTGGCAGCCGATATGTCGTAGGGGGGCCGTTGTAGCCCGGTTGGCAGGGTAACTGATTAGGGAGGGTTGCGAGTTCCAATCCAACCAAAGACCGTCGTGTACAAAGGGGGCTGGTGCACTTTCAATCTGTCGTGACCTCAAATGTCCTCACGTTTGCACGGTGTGGAAGTTTGGAGAGTGGGGTGCCAGCTCAGGTGTGACCTCGTCATCTGATAGTGGTTCAGAATGACGTGGTGTTGTCCTCTGATCTTTCCCTTCGGGTTTGATCCCGGACCTTCGCCAATAGCCCGACCTATCGCTCCAGGGCGACGTTAATTGAAATACACACCTATCATCAGAGACTGGTCCTACAGAATAATTTTGGAAGCTAAGATAAACCATCAGAAGGTTTGAGCCATATTTTTTCACTTCAGAACACTTTTGGTCTTTTCGTCGATTGATGGCTGATATGCCTTAGAAGGGTATAGGATAAGAAATAATAATAAATAAAAATAAAATAAACTTGTGGTATTTAATTTATGTAAAACTACTTGCATTGGAGTAAGAAAAACTACTTCTATTAGAGTAAGAATAAATTTATAAGTTGGGCGGATTATGTGTTCCAGATGACAGGGGATGGTCAGCTGGAAAAGCAAAATCCCACACAATGGACTTTTACGACGTCGACGCCTCTTCACAGAATCAATTGCGAGCGGCTTTTATCCGCAGTAGGAAGCGATAAGCCACTTTTCAACCAGCCGACCGCACCACACAAAGCGCTTGGAAAAATTTTCCATCTACTCCTACAGGAACCAATAATAGGAGGGCCAGGAGCGAAAGGCTTGTATTGATCCCGAGCCACAAGAGAAACGAAACATCAAAAAACGTTTAGGCTGGAAAAAAGCAGCTCCTTTCTATTCAGGACTTTTCGCATTCGATTCAAGGTGCGAGAGTAATTTACGCTTTTGCAATCTCGAGTCCGCTCTAGGAAGCGATAATTGAATGCGTAAAAGTCCGCAGAAGTGGGTTAACTCCGTCCGACGCCCCTGAGAGGGTTAGGGACAGGTATAAAAATATTCCAGGTATATTAAGACTGCGTTCAGGAGGGAGTAAAATGTTTAGTAGACTGATGAACTTTAATACTCTGAATGAAGTGGTCTTACTGATAATTAGGTTGGTTGTTTTCGGGTTTTATTGCGCGGCCATATTTGGCCAAGCTACGCCAAACAGAAGACAGACAACACATTGAAGGAGGAAGAAAAGCAAAAGGGTAAGCGAGGGTAAAAGTGAAAGGGAGGAAAGATTGCTCGGGTACCTCGGGGTTGTGATGCCCGTACACACCTGAAGATGTGCCCCTGATGACGATATAATATGGAGACGACTAGAAGATTAACCTTCCAAGAGGTTTCGATGAGATATCTTGTCCAAGATCTGGTCAATTGTGCTAAGACTGTGAGGTTCTCCGGCCAACACACTGAGGAATGACGAACACTCTTCACCCCTGCCGTTCTCATTACCAAGGACACCCCCGCCAAAGTCCTTCGGATATCCAATAGTTCCTTCCGACCAACATTCCTCAGTGTGTTGGCCGGAAGGAATCATTGGATACCGGAAGGACGTTGGTGGGGTGTCCTTGGTAAGGAGAATGCCAGAGGTGAAGAGGAGTGTTCCTCTTTCCTCAGTGTGTTGGCCGGAAGGAATCATTGGATACCCGAAGAACGTTGGCGGGGTGTCCTTGGTAAGGAGAATGGCAGGGGTGAAGAGGAGTGTTCCTCATACCTCAGTGTGTTGGCCGGAAGGAATCATTGGATACCCGAAGGACGTTGGTGGGGTGTCCTTGGTAAGGAGAGGTGAAGAGGAGTGTTCCTCTTTCCTCAGTGTGTTGGCCGGAAGTAATCATTGGATACCCGAAGAACGTTGGCGGGGGTGTCCTTGGTAAGGAGAACGGCAGAGGTGAAGAGGAGTGTTCCTCTTTCCTCAGTGTGTTGGCCGGAAGGAATCATTGGATACCCGAAGAACGTTGGCGGGGTGTCCTTGGTAAGGAGAACGGCAGAGGTGAAGAGGAGTGTTCCTCTTTCCTCAGTGTGTTGGCCGGAAGGAATCATTGGATACCCGAAGAACGTTGGCGGGGTGTCCTTGGTAAGGAGAATGGCAGGGGTGAAGAGGAGTGTTCCTCATACCTCAGTGTGTTGGCCGGAAGGAATCATTGGATACCCGAAGGACGTTGGTGGGGTGTCCTTGGTAAGGAGAGGTGAAGAGGAGTGTTCCTCTTTCCTCAGTGTGTTGGCCGGAAGTAATCATTGGATACCCGAAGAACGTTGGCGGGGGTGTCCTTGGTAAGGAGAACGGCAGAGGTGAAAAAGAGTGTTCCTCTTTCCTCAGTGTGTTGACCGGAAGTAATCATTGGATACCCGAAGAACGTTGGCGGGGGTGTCCTTGGTAAGGAGAACGGCAGAGGTGAAGAAGAGTGTTCCTCTTTCCTCAGAGTGTTGGCCGGAAGGAATCATTGGATACCCGAAGAACGTTGGCGGGCGTGTCCTTGGTAAGGAGAACGACAGAGGTGAAGAAGAGTGTTCCTCTTTCCTCAGAGTGTTGGCCGGAAGGAATCATTGGATACCCGAAGAACGTTGGCGGGGGTGTCCTTGGTAAGGAGAACGACAGAGGTGAAGAAGAGTGTTCCTCTTTCCTCAGAGTGTTGGCCGGAAGGAATCATTGGATACCCGAAGAACGTTGGCGGGGGTGTCCTTGGTAAGGAGAACGACAGAGGTGAAGAAGAGTGTTCCTCTTTCCTCAGAGTGTTGGCCGGAAGGAATCATTGGATACCCGAAGAACGTTGGCGGGCGTGTCCTTGGTAAGGAGAACGACAGAGGTGAAGAAGAGTGTTCCTCTTTCCTCAGAGTGTTGGCCGGAAGGAATCATTGGATACCCGAAGAACATTGGCGGGGGTGTCCTTGGTAAGGAGAACGACAGAGGTGAAGAAGAGTGTTCCTCTTTCCTCAGAGTGTTGGCCGGAAGGAATCATTGGATACCCGAAGAACGTTGGCGGGGGTGTCCTTGGTAAGGAGAACGACAGAGGTGAAGAAGAGTGTTCCTCTTTCCTCAGAGTGTTGGCCGGAAGGAATCATTGGATACCCGAAGAACGTTGGCGGGGGTGTCCTTGGTAAGGAGAACGACAGAGGTGAAGAAGAGTGTTCCTCTTTCCTCAGAGTGTTGGCCGGAAGGAATCATTGGATACCCGAAGAACGTTGGCGGGCGTGTCCTTGGTAAGGAGAACGACAGAGGTGAAGAAGAGTGTTCCTCTTTCCTCAGAGTGTTGGCCGGAAGGAATCATTGGATACCCGAAGAACGTTGGCGGGGGTGTCCTTGGTAAGGAGAACGACAGAGGTGAAGAAGAGTGTTCCTCTTTCCTCAGAGTGTTGGCCGGAAGGAATCATTGGATACCCGAAGAACGTTGGCGGGCGTGTCCTTGGTAAGGAGAACGACAGAGGTGAAGAAGAGTGTTCCTCTTTCCTCAGAGTGTTGGCCGGAAGGAATCATTGGATACCCGAAGAACGTTGGCGGGGTGTCCTTGGTAAGGAGAACGACAGAGGTGAAGAAGAGTGTTCCTCTTTCCTCAGAGTGTTGGCCGGAAGGAATCATTGGATACCCGAAGAACGTTGGCGGGGGTGTCCTTGGTAAGGAGAACGACAGAGGTGAAGAAGAGTGTTCCTCTTTCCTCAGAGTGTTGGCCGGAAGGAATCATTGGATACCCGAAGAACGTTGGCGGGGTGTCCTTGGTAAGGAGAACGGCAGAGGTGAAGAGGAGTGTTCCTCTTTCCTCAGTGTGTTGGCCGGAAGGAATCATTGGATACCCGAAGAACGTTGGCGGGGTGTCCTTGGTAAGGAGAATGGCAGGGGTGAAGAGGAGTGTTCCTCATACCTCAGTGTGTTGGCCGGAAGGAATCATTGGATACCCGAAGGACGTTGGTGGGGTGTCCTTGGTAAGGAGAGGTGAAGAGGAGTGTTCCTCTTTCCTCAGTGTGTTGGCCGGAAGTAATCATTGGATACCCGAAGAACGTTGGCGGGGGTGTCCTTGGTAAGGAGAACGGCAGAGGTGAAAAAGAGTGTTCCTCTTTCCTCAGTGTGTTGACCGGAAGTAATCATTGGATACCCGAAGAACGTTGGCGGGGGTGTCCTTGGTAAGGAGAACGGCAGAGGTGAAGAGGAGTGTTCTTCTTTCCTCAGTGTGTTGGCCGGAAGGAATCATTGGATACTCGAAGGACGTTGGCGGGGGTGTCCTTGGTAAGGAGAACGACAGAGGTGAAGAAGAGTGTTCCTCTTTCCTCAGAGTGTTGGCCGGAAGGAATCATTGGATACCCGAAGAACGTTGGCGGGGTGTCCTTGGTAAGGAGAATGGCAGGGGTGAAGAGGAGTGTTCCTCATACCTCAGTGTGTTGGCCGGAAGGAATCATTGGATACCCGAAGGACGTTGGTGGGGTGTCCTTGGTAAGGAGAGGTGAAGAGGAGTGTTCCTCTTTCCTCAGTGTGTTGGCCGGAAGTAATCATTGGATACCCGAAGAACGTTGGCGGGGGTGTCCTTGGTAAGGAGAACGGCAGAGGTGAAAAAGAGTGTTCCTCTTTCCTCAGTGTGTTGACCGGAAGTAATCATTGGATACCCGAAGAACGTTGGCGGGGGTGTCCTTGGTAAGGAGAACGGCAGAGGTGAAGAGGAGTGTTCTTCTTTCCTCAGTGTGTTGGCCGGAAGGAATCATTGGATACTCGAAGGACGTTGGCGGGGGTGTCCTTGGTAAGGAGAACGACAGAGGTGAAGAAGAGTGTTCCTCTTTCCTCAGAGTGTTGGTCGGAAGGAATCATTGGATACCCGAAGAACTTTGGCGGGCGTGTCCTTGATAAGGAGAACGGCAGGGGTGAAGAGGAGTGTTCCCCATTCCTCAGTGTGTTGGTAGGAGAACCTCACAGTCTTAGCACAATTGATCAGATTGGCCGTGCGAGGGTCCTTTCGCTAGCATTGTCCGAGATTTGGAACTGTATATATCATGTACACATCAATGTATGATACCCGATGACAATAAACATTGTAAATTTACCCCTAAAGAAGAGTCGCTCCATCTCTGATAACGTATATATGGATGAGAAAAGAACCACAAACACGCGTTATAGTTTACACAGACAAAACTGCCCAATTAGTCAAAGGAGAGAGATCCAAGTAGGAAAACAAATTGTTCCTTGCATAGAACTGGAGGCAATCTGGAACAGGTTTTTTGTACCAGAGGCTGACCACTACAGGGTGGTTTTCGACGTGGAGTGTTAAAAAGATAATTTTATTGATCATTTAAATATAATATAATCTCTAAACACTCAAATATTAACACTACATGCAGTTAACAGTCAGCTTGACTGAGCAAAATTGAAAGATAAAAGTGAGCAACTTTTCCGGGACTAGAGTTTTTAGTCAGCTTTGGCGTATTGGTTCTTAACTATATTTCCGTATAAAATGTTTCAATTTCGTTGATGTATAAATGTTATCTGATTGGATGTTCTGATGTCAAAGAAGCTCTTGAGGGGGAGACATACGGCCTCCCGCTTCTTAGAGAAACTAGACATACAACAAATTACGTATGAAACGCGGGTAATATATCTGAACCATTTGTTTTACTACCTGCAAAAAAGCAGCATAGAGCTCTTTAGCCCAGACAAAACACTGGATACAAAACATACATGAACATGCGTACTCCTTGAGAACATGTCGGTACGCATGCGCATTTCAGCCGATTTAGTGTCGCAGGACTGATGTTGGACCAATGTGTGACTTCCCTTAGAGTTAGCACTAAAAGCTGTAGGTCTCGATCAGAGCTCATGTGCAGCAAAAAAAGGACAATAGAACGTTAAACAAAATCCTAAGCCAAGCCACTTACTGAAGCAGCATGCGAAGAAACTATATCGTATGCGCGTGCGTACTCTGTTTCTGAATAGAAAACACGTCGGTACGCATGCGCATTACAGCCAATATAGTGTCACATGAATGATGTTGGATCAACGTGGGGCTTGCCTAAGAGACCCATTTTTTAAACCTCCTGGTGGTTGCCTCGATGAGGTTTCGCGTCATTAGTAAAACTGACCGGATCTTGATCTCGTCATTATCAAGAATTCGGCTATATGTAGATGACGAGATATCTCGTAATTTTTGAAAATTTGATCAGATCGTGATGGACAAGATATCTTGTCGAAATCGCTTGTAGTATTAAAACGATAAATGTCAGAAATCAACCAAGCAGAGTTGAGAGTTTTCATTGGGCAGCCGTTTCCAATCAACTAGGGTGGACAAATCGGCGAGAGTAGAAGAAACTAATTACAAATTTAACGTTACTCAGATCCATGGAAATCTATCTTAAGGAATGAAAAGTTTGGTTTGGATAAGGCCACAAGAGCTGGATCATGTATGCTGCCCCTAGCACAAAATAATATGGAATAGGATTAGCAAGTGATTTTATGAATGTGTTGCAATTCTCGGTGAGTAATTGGTTAAATGTCAAACAATTATTTTTAAAACTTTCGAAAGAAATCATGTGAGACATTTGCTTCGAGTAGTGCTGGTCGAAGCGATAATTTAAGTCTATAATACTAAAAGACTGATAAATAATCTTATGGAAACAGGATTGAATATGGTATACCAGTGTATCCTAAGCCATTGAGGAAACCCAAAAATAAACGTTCTGGTCAACAGGTGGAAGAGGACAGTAGCATGCCCCAGTATACAAAATCTATCTTACCAACATGCTAAAAAGGTGTTATTCAATGCAACTAATTTAAATGTAAAGAGTAGACATGAGACAAAAACGGTTGGAAAATTTTGGGTTGGTATGGTAGGTAGGCATTTTATTTAACGTCGTGGAGGTATTATTTTACTAACGCCTGGAGCAACACAACGGGCTATTGGCGATGGTCCGGGATCAAAACCGAAGGGAAAGATCCGAGCACAACACGTAATTTGAACCACAGCCAGATGATTAGGTCACAGCTGAACTGGCACTCCACTCTCCAAACCTCTACACAACGCCAACGTAAAGGCATTTGAGGCCACGACAGATTTAACGTGCACCAGCCCCTTTGTATACGACTGTCTTTGGTTGGATTCGAACTCACAACCCTCCTGTTGCTAATCCGTTACATTTCCAACCGGGCTACAGAGGCCCGGAAAATTTTGGAGCAGTTGGGGACAGTAGATTTAATATTTTGATCCGTATAATATTGATAAATTGCGAAGTTTTGTTTATAATTTTAAAATTGGAAGTTCCAGATACTTTGATAAAAGCAACTGATAAACAAGTCTTTATGAAACTTATGTACCTAATACGTAATTATTTTTTCCTAAATTAAAAGTGTTCTTTAAGCTTGTTTTTTCTATCATTATTCATGCAAACCAGAGCATATCTTGTGGTTTCTTTTTAAAATTTAAGAATATGAGAGTCCATGTGTGTGTAAGGAATGTTAATAACTTCCTTAAGAACATGACACTAGTTTTTCTACTCGGAGAAAGAGTAAGAGATTGCAAACAGAAAGGTTGTAGAAAGAAAGAAAACTCAGCACTCTATTTTTTAAGTTAGGAATTTTAAATATTACAACAAAGGAAACGCGTACATTTTCTCCATGTTTTCACCTCCGCTATATTTTTCTCATTACATTATGTTTTTCTACTTTTTGAAATGCTTCTAATGTTTCGTTGTTTTTTTTTGTTGCCTATCCACACTTGTTCAACCACTTGCAATTTTTCTTTTGGATATGAATAAATTTTCAGTTTACTTTATCTGAATATTCAACATGAAACATTCCGAAATTAATTTGTAAGCACTTTTGTTACCACAACTTCGAATTTTGAGATGAATTACATACGCATGGTGATATTTTTAATATTTAATCCCACAATCCCTAAAAAGCAGTTATAATATATGTTTTGACAAATATACATTTGCTTATAACCTTTATTATGTTTATTGTATAAATTGTTTTGCTTACTTTAAACTCAACAATATTAACATGCATTTAATAGGTAGCTAGATAATTAAATTAACGTCTCACTGGAGCAATAGAACAGGCTATTGGCAACTGTCTGGGATCAATCCCAAAGGGAAAAATTCGAGGACCTCGTCTTTTAAACCACCTCGTCTTTTTAAACCACGGTCATGATTACAAGGTTATACCTGAGCTGGCATTGCACTCTAAAAAATTTCCAAACCACGCCAACGGGAGGACAGATGAGTTCAACTTAGATTTAACGTGCACCGGCCCCATTTACACGACAATTTTTGGATGGATCGCCTTTCGTACTCGCAACCCTCCTATTAATTCACTACTCTTCCAACAGGGCTACCGCGGCCTTACAATAAATCGGAAACAATTAATTTGGTTGATTGGTTGTGATAATTTTCCATCGACAGATTCGTTTCTTCCATGGAATCTCTTCAGATAGAAAAATATAGAAAAATAATTGTGTTATGAGCAGCTGCTAAACAGTAAACATGTAACATATGAGCGACCGGTTCGACGCGGAGCTATAAACCTCCGTTACATGTCGAACTTTGAAATTAAAAAGAACATTTTTATCGTCAGCTGCGCGACTTGAAAAGTCACGCCGCAGATTTTTCCCGATATATGATTTTATTTGTTAGCGTCCGTGATTGTGTTCGTGTATTTTTGTGTTTTAAATTGTCTTAGTAAACTGTATTTACAAAAGTCTTTTATGTATTTTTAAAGTCTTTTTTTTTTCTTTTTAACTTTATATCCAAAAGTTAAGCATAATTCGTAAAATGCGAAAAAATCGGAGTAAATACGAATATAATGATTCAAAATCACTTGTGGAGAATCGCGGGACGAAGGTAAAACATTTTGCATATGCAAAACAGTTCAGTCGACATGCGCAAAGCACCGGCGCACGTAGGAACGTGTATAAAACGGCCTCGATCGGCATGGCCAGTTTATACAGAAATTTCGCAATTGATGTGGTACGGAGTGTTGTTAACAATCAATAACGACGAAAGATGTCACAAAGATGCCAACTGGACATGTTTACGTGGAAACGTGGAACGCGTTTTCACCCGGGAAAACATCACGGAAAGACATCGTTTTCCTTCAGGGGGAGTCATAGTCTGGGCAGGCATCATGCTGGACAGCCGCACAGACCTCCACATCTTTGACACGGGTTCTGTTACCGGTCAAAGATACCGAGACGAAGTCGTTGAGCCTACCGTTCGCCTGTTTCGAGGTGATGTCGATCCTGGTTTCATATTCATGGATGATAACGCGGCTCCTCACCGTGCAGCCCTGGTCGACGCCTTTCTTCAAAGTGAAGATATCCACCGCATGCTGTGGCCTGCCAACTCTCCTGATCTGAATCCTATGGAGCATGTGGGGGGTATGCTCGGGAGACATTGAAGCTCTTCGTCACCCACCAAGATCCGTTCCGGAGTTAAAAACTGCTCTCCATGGGGCTTGGAACTCTTTGAGCACACAACTCATCCATACCCTCATCGAAAGTATGGGAAATTGTTGTGCCGCATGCGTGGCTATCAGAGGTTCCCACACACCGTATTAAACTTCAGCATCACTTTGCTTGAATCATTTTATTTCACTAAAGTTGACACTTGTATTGTGAACCTTTCTTCAACCCTTTCCTTTGGATAATAAAAGTCATTATTATCCTGTTTTGTTTTCTATAACCCTATTACACCCGTATACCGCGTTTCCTTCCATTCCGATATAGAGTTTCTGAAATATTCACATCAACATCAATTGTGCTAAACTTTTAGACATGAGGGTATATGGAGTAACTCTCCATTGCAGTTCCCATAAAAATAGAATAATTTAGTATTCACTCCCCCAATAATTTTCTAAATTTCAAATTGAGGCTGCTTGAGTTAGTCAAAATACATATATGTGAAAATTCTTTGACTAGTCCTAACTACTAAAAACCAATCCTTCTATTCATTCTACCTATTATTCTTTGATAGGCGCAATTCTAGTCCAAACTTCTAAAAACAAATCATTCTATTTTTCTTTGACAGGCACAATTCTATATATATATATATATATATATATATATATATATATATATATATATATATATATATATATATATATATATATATATATATATATATATATATATATATATATATATATATATATATATATATATATATATAACCCATACTCTAAAATTTAATCATTCTATCTATTGTTCTGCGATAGGTGCAATTCTAATCCAAACTACTAAAAATTAATCATTCTATCTATATTATTCTTTGCTATGCACTATTCTAGTAGAAACTACTAGAAACCAGTTGTGCCATTCATTCTAATTATTATTTGATAGGCACAATTCGTCGAAACTACTGTAAGCAAACCATTCCATTCATTCGATCGATTATTGTTTGATAGCACATTCTAGTCCAAGCTACTAAAAGCAAAATATTCCATCTATTTTCAGGTTTTAGATGCAGGACCACCTAGTCCCCCTGTAGCTGGACATCATCACCATGACCGTCACCGAGACGACCGTCTTCTTCATCCACTCCCCCTCCATTCCGATGACCCTGAAGGACATCAACTCAACCCTGCTGGAAGCGGCGGCCCACCCTCCGCTGGACCCCCCGACCCTGGACCCGGCCCACGAGGCCATCCTGGAGATGCACGCCAACAGCGAATCTAGCGCCCTCTTCTACGTGGTGGTGGTGTTGGTGCTGTACGTGTTGGCGCTGATAGCCGTGCTCACCAAGTACTTGAGGACAGAGCGCTACGACAACCGACTCACGCGGCTCTACGACGAGTTTATGAGCAGGGACCGGTTCGTGAACAGGGCGGCCAAGAGGGAGCAGCCCCCTTCCAAGGGCCCCGGGGTCGAGGAGCAGAAGCAGTCGCTCGTCGTGAAGATGGTCAACCCCGAGTTCGTGGTCTGACTCCGTTTCTGAAACACTCCTTACCCATACTGAACTCGAAAGGACATCCAGTAACGTCTTTATAAAGCATGGGCACACTGAGCAGTTGTGTGTGTCAGACTTCCCTACACAGTTTAATTCCAATTTTAACACTGGTTTCTGAACCCCATCCCATTAATTTTACATAAAAGTGTGTTGAGTTTAATTTCGTGCATCATTTTCTTAACCCTCTTGCACATTGTCTCTACAAGGTATCTTTTCATTATTTAAACTAGCACAGATCTTGATGGACGAGATATCTCGTCATTAGAAGCAAACTGACCAGATCTTGATAGAAGAAATCGGTAATATCTTTATTACGAGGTATCTCGTCATTAACAAAATTGGTCACATCTTGTTGGACGAGATGTGTCGTCGAAACCACTTTGAGGGTTAAATATGTACATTTCATTATTTTCCATAGTGTATCGCATCCCTTTCATAAGTCTAATTTCGTGCATTATTTTCTTAACTCTCTTTGTGGTTGTCTCGACACATTATAGCATTAGCAAAACTACCCGAGATCTTGATGGATCTCGTCATTAAAAAATTGACCAGATCACATAATGACTAAATAACCACATCTATGGCCAAGGTGCTCTCATAACTGACTAATTACTGTCCTTTTCATCAACACCGTCTTCGACAGAGTTTTCGAAAGTACAATTTTAAATTTCTTGTTTTTTAGTTTCATTCAAAAACACATAGCATGCAGCGAAGGCTGCCAGTTTCAGAACGGATATATGCCTGTGAATTCTTCAGAGGTTTAAATGTGTGTACAGAAGTTTCTCTGCGCTTCAGATCTGATTTTATATTGATTGATTGAATTGTCCATTGATTTTATTGAAGCTGTCAAAACTTTTCAAGGTTTCCATTTTTATTCCTGTTAATGGGTGAGTTATGCCCCAATGTTCTGCTCTGCTGTGGTCTATATTGCTCTTAACCCTCCAAGTGGCTTTGACGAGATATCTCGTGCATCACGATCTGACAAGTCTTGGTTTAGACGAGATACCTCGTCGTCAAGATATTGCTCATTTTTTTATGATGACGAGATCAAAATCTGGTCAGTTTTCTTCTAACGACGAGATATCGCGTCCATCAAGATTTGTAAGATTTACTTATGTAAGTTTACTCATAAGTTTTACTTATGACGAGATACCTCGTGGAAACAACCACCAGCACGGTTAAGACGGTCCCTTGTGTTACTCGAAGTTTGTGACATCTGATTACGGAATACAACTGCTTGTATCGAGAGGAGAGTATGAGCAGAAAAACTAATAACTGACCATTCCATTAATATTTAAGCATGTCCGTTTGAACTGACATGCAGGGACCTTGAAGATGTCTTTTCCCGCTTTTTAAGCATGTACGGAATGACGAATGGTCTGTTACAACTTTTTAAATAATCAGTGCTGTACAGAACAAGATTATATTATTTTTTCATCGCTGTGAAAATAATTTATTCATTTCCAGGAAATACAAATTTCAGATAACCATTTAAAAAAGCATTCATCTTATCATTGTTTGGCTTAGAGTTGAAACTTATTCAGACAAAAATATTTTTTAACTTCCCAGCTGTCTGTTTAAAGACTAGCTATAAGTTTTTACGTAAAAAATAACAATTTAAAAGCTTTTAGTAGTGTTATATGTTTTTCAAATAGATCAGGACATGACAATGTATTTCTCTTCATCACAAAAATAAGCATTTAGTGTCTAAAAATGTCGGTGTCATTGTGGTTCAGTGGGTATGCCACTGCTCTAGCAACCTGCGTGTTGTAAGCGGCGTAGGTTCGATTCTTCACTGACAGTTTCCTTGTGTGTATGTTCATTTACTTGACGTTGCTTAGCTCTGCTTGGCCAAATATGGCCCTTGCGCCATAAAAAAACTCGCCAACCGAAAATATGTCAGTTAATGAGTTTCTACTCTAAGTCGACGATATGTTTATAAATTCCTTCTTGGCGTAACGAAATTTTTTTTCACATACAGCTTGTTTTTGTGCAAAAATATGCACAAATTTTTCAGATAGATTGATTTGAGTTTAAGTTGTGAAATAACCGATTCTTATTAATTGCACCATTTTTTCTATGGAACAATTTTATTAGATCAGTATTTGAATCGTTATTCCTTTAGAGAATTCAGATGAACTATTTTTTAAATTAATCAAAATCAGTACTATATCAGTCAACTATTTTATAAAAAATAGTTATATTTTGTTTAGAAAATTAGTAATTTCAATATTGTTAGAGTGAATACGATATTACTATGAATACTAGAGTGAAAGAAAAGAAAAGAAATGGAATAAACTAAAAATAACCATTGTAAGTTAAAGTCGTCAGATTCATTAGTTCATTTAATTGTCACATTTTGAACTGTATTTAGCGTGTAAAATTACATATGTTTCTTACTTTTTCAAACTATTTTGGGTCATTCTTATTACGGTAATTTGCTTCTCTCGAAAATATATCCGTCATTGCCACAAAATGGGTATACTCCATCTCGTAATATCCTCCTTTCAGATCTTCAATATACATACTACGCATGGAAGCATTTTTGTATAAAATTACAGACAAAATGTGTTTTGCTACGCATGTAATCGAAATGCTTTTAAAATTCCAGTACTATATCAGTAATCTTTTATAAAAATTGTTCTTTTATTTATAAAACAATTAGTAATTAGTTTGATGTTGGAAATATCTTATAAAAATGATTTTATACGTAACTTGATACTAATCAAGAGAAATCTATTCATTAACGCGCCTTGGTGGTTGTCTCGACGAGGTATCTCGTCATTAGAAGAAAACTGATCAGATCTTGATGGACATCTCGTCATTAGCAAAATTGGTCAGATCTTGATGGACGAGATATCTCGTCGATACTACATGGAGGGTTATATGATGAAAACACACATGCCTTCGTAATCCATCAAAAGTATTATAAATGTGCAGGTACCGTATAATCACTATTGCCAAGTACCATATAATTTGGATCCTCTTTTCTTTATAAAAACCTTTTACGAATTGGGTTTTGTTGTTTTATATATTTTGCAAATACAGCTTACAGCAACTATCTGCAGAATTTCCATGACCTGATTCAAACAGCAGAACTTAAGGCGGTCTAAGCATACATTATAATTGTAGATCATGTGAAATGTGTTACTGTTAAAAATAGTTAAACTGGTACACTAAACAGCTACAAATTTCGATACTTATGATGTCATTGCTTACAACTTGTTCTGTTTGCTGCAAAGATTTTTGAACTTATACCCAATAGCTTAGATAGATGTTTAGCAATCAGTATATTTCTAAATATATACGGATTGGGTCAGAATCGACTGAAAGATTATACCACTCGATTCATAGTCTTGAAATCCAGCCCGAAAGTGTCCATTTTTCGATTGGAAGTGGCATTGACACATGCGTACCGGCAACTGGGAGTTTAACGCACACTTATTTGCAAATCCATCTGGTGCTTTAGTTTTGTACGTGTGTCGCAACTTATCCTCCGGTACCCCAAGGACACCAAAAGGTCTATCTGGAGTTTATAATTCCGAACGACCGAAATAGACGTCATAAAACTTTTGACGCGAATGCCACGTCCAATCGGGGGCTGCGGAAACCCAGTTGGAAGAGTACGGGATTATCAACCGGAGGGGTGTGAGTTCGAAACTGCCCAACCAAGCACCGTCGTCTGTCTACACCGGGACTGATGGCCTCAAATGTCCTCGCGTTGAAGTGGTGTGGAAGTTTGGAGAGTAAGTGCCAGCTCAGGTGTTGACCTCGTAAAAATTATGAGGTGCTATCCTCGGTTCATTCCCTTCGGGATGGATCCTGGATCGTCACCAATACCTTGCTGTGTTGCTTCAGTGTGACTCTAATTAACTACCTAATTGCCACGTGTGATCGAAACACGGACATAATTTTTTCCGGTAGGTAGTTGAATAAATGTCGCACTGGAGATACACGCTGGGCTATTGGCGGCATCCGGGATCCATCCCGAAGGGAAAGATTCGAGGACAGCACCTTGTAATTTTGAACCACGGTCAGATGATGAGGTGAACACCTGAGCTGTGGCACCCCACTCTCTAAATTTCCACACCTCGCCGACGTGATGACATTTGAGATCAAGACAGATTTAAAGTGCACCAGTCCCCACGTTCACGACGGTGTTTGGTTGGATGGAGTCTCTAACTAACTCTCTGGTTTGTAATCCGCTACCCTTCCAAACGGTCTACCGTGGTTTCCACTTTTTAAGGTTGATTTTCTATAATCGGGGTTCGGTTGCGATTCGGACCATAAAAGGAACTATTCGTTGCAACTTCAAGCATCGTTGAACAATTTTTTTTGTTTTGTGCTTCAGATGGTGGCATTATTGCGTCAGACAGTAAACGTGAAATTGTTTAAAGTTACATGATTATTGTGCCATTTCAATGAGTGATAACACTGAGCATTGCAAGAAATGTAATTTCTCTATTTCTATTGTGCTATTAAAAGTTTTCTGATGTTTGTGGATCGTTTTCTTGGATGTTATAAAATGAACTGTTTACTACTAATTTCACTCAAAAACAACTATTTGTTGTCGGCATTTAATGCTTCATTTCCATGTCATTGGTAAGCTATTAACCTCTTGAATAAAGCTATTAATTGGTAAACTATGAACCTTTGTTAAAAAAGGTTGTTTTCGTAAAAATCATTCAGAGTGTAGACCTATCGTTTTATATAGATGAATCTTGCACATAACAAAAATTTAATTTTGTAGTTTCTGAGGGGGCGAGGCTCTTGAATAGAGCTATTAATTGGTGAACTATGAACCTTTGTTAAAAAAGGCATTGAATAAAGCTATTAATTGGTGAACTATGAACCTTTGTTAAAAAAGGTTGTTTTAGTTGCTAGACCTATCGTTTTATATAGATGAATCTTGCACATAACAAAAATTTAGTTTTGTAGTTTCTGAGGGGGCAAGGCTATTGAATAGAGCTATTAATTTGTGAACTATGAACCTTTGTTAAAAAAGGCATTGAATAAAGCTATTAATTGGTGAACTATGAACCTTTGTTAAAAAAGGTTGTTTTAGTTGCTAGACCTATCGTTTTATATAGATGAATCTTGCACATAACAAAAATTTAATTTTGTAGTATCTGAGGGGGCGAGGCTCTTGAATAAAGCTATTAATTGGTGAACTATGAATCTTTGTTAAAAAAGGTTGTTTTCGTAAAAATCATTTAGAGTGTAGACCTATCGTTTTATGTAAATGAATCTTGCACATAACAACAATTTAGTTTGTAGTTTCTGAGGGGGCGAGGCATTTATCTTACATGTCTATGTTTATTACAATATATCGGGGATTGATGTTTATTAATGAGAATGATTTTCTGTGATGCCAAATACTGATTGCGATAGTGTTTAGGTATTGCTTTTGAAATTTCAAAGCTGCCGTGGTAGCCCGGTTAGAAGAGTAACGGACTAGCAACCGGAGTGTTGCGAATTCGAATCCAACCAAGGACCGTCGTGTACAAAGGGGCTCGTGCACGTTCAATCTGTCGTGGCCTAAAAAGTCCTCACGTTGGCGTGGTGTGGAAGTTTGGAGAGTGGGATGCCAGCTCAGGTGTGACCTCGTCATCTAACCGTGGATCAAAATTACGTGTCAGGTTCTTTCCCTTCGGGATTGATCCCGGACCGTCGCCCATAGCCCGTGGTGTTGCTCTAGTGCGACGTTAATTAAGATACTCACTTACCTTTATTTTTCACTAGTGGTGTGGAAGTTTGGAGAGTGGGGTGCCAGCTCAGGTGTTGCCTCGTCATCTGACCGTGGTTCAAAATTACGTGGTGTTGTCCTCGGATCTTTCCCTTTGGGATTGATCCCGGACCGTCACCAATAGCCCGTTGTGTTGCTCCAGTGTGACGTTAATTGAATTAAATAAATAAATAAAATAAATAAATTATTTTTCACTAAACGTTTTCCTGATCATCAAAGAAGACAAGTATGCAAATTTTAAGTTTGAGAAGATAGGTTCTACTATCGCAACTTAATCTCCCCAGGGCTTACGAATGTTTTCGATAGGAAACTTGTGATGATCGATTTTTTACAAGATGCCGTGAGTACTTTAATCAATTGTTTCGTCATCTGACCATGGTTCAAAATTACGTGGTGTTGTCCTCGGATCTTTCCCTTTGGGATTGATCCCGGACCGTCACCAATAGCCCGTTGTGTTGCTCCAGTGTGACGTTAATTGAAATACCCCCCCCCCTTAATCAATTGTTACATGCTTATTAGAAAAATCAATCTCTGGGAATTTACTCCGTTTATTCTCGGCAAATATCTATTGATTTACACAGGAGGGCCGCGGTGGCCCGGTTGGAAGAGTAACGAACTAGCAACCGAAGGGTTGCGAGTTCGAATCCAGCCAAACACCGTCGTGTACAAAGGGGGCTGGTGCACGTTAAATTTGTCGTGGCCTAAAATGTCCTCACGTTGGCGTGGTGTGGAAGTTTGGAGAGTGGGGTGCCAGCTCAGGTGTTGCCTCGTCATCTGACCGTGGTTCAAAATTACGTGGTGTTGTCCTCGGATCTTTCCCTTTGGGATTGATCCCGGACCGTCACCAATAGCCCATTGTGTTGCTCCAGCGTGACGTTAATTGAAATAATAAAATAAAATAAAATAAATAAGATTTACACAGGCTTTAGTAGTTTCGAAGTTTAGAATTTACGTCGCACTAGAGCAACACACGGGTCTATTGCGACAAATCCGGGATCAATACTGAATTGAAAGATCCAAGGTAGGTAGGTTGGTATTTAATTGACGTCACACTGGAGCAACACAACGGGCTATTGCTGATGGCCCGGGATCAAGACCGTGATTTTAATCACGGTCAGATGACGAGATCAACACCAGAGCTGGCAATGGTAATGGTAATTAATTAACTATTGAAACACAACGGACTATTGACGACGGTCCGGGATCAATCCCGAAGGGAAAGGTTCGAGGACAACACCGATTCCTCTCAGGTGCATTCCTCCCTGAATGTATTTCCTTCTGTGTCAGTAAAACTTTCATTGTGCCTGTCTGTGTATTATTTGATAGAGTATGTCTTGCGTCTCTCTGGCGCAGCATGGCCAAATATGACCCTTGCGCCATAAAACCCGAAAACCAACCAACCGAGGACAAGACCACGTAATTTTGAACCACGGTCAGATGATGAGGCAACGCCCGAGCTGGCATCCTATTCTCTAAACTTTCACAGCACGCTCCAGTGCGACGTTAATTAAAAGATATGCCTTCACAACGTGCCGGAGTATTTTACACATTTATCGCAATTGATTTTGATAATATTTTGTTAACCCTCTTATTGTTTGTCTTGACGAAGCATCTCGTCATACTTGCCAAATGGATCAGATCTTGATGGACGAGGTATACAACCTATGGGGCGGCAATGGAGGAGGTGGGAGGTATTTCAATTAACGTCACACTAGAGCAACACAACGGGCTATTGGTGACGGTCCGGGATCAATCCCGAAGGGAAAGATCCAAGGACAACACCACGTAATTTTGAACCACGGTCAGATGACGAGGCAACACCTGAGCTGGCACCCCACTCTCCAAACTTCCACACCACGCCAACGTGGGGGCGGCAATGGAAACAGGTGAGCTGATGAAAGATTGCACCGCGAACACTTCTCCAACAGGCGAGTACGGAATCATCCTGCGTGCACAAACTTTATCTCTTAAGCCGGGTCCACACCTGCCGCGCAGAACTGCGCCGTGCAAAATGTTCTGTTCGTCGCTGCACGAAAATGCGCGGAACAGAGAAGGACGAACCACAGAGAGAGGTGTGGACGGCTCGTGCTCAGCCTGTTCCATTGTGCTCGCGTGCGTGCTGGAGGTTGTGTGTACGAAATTAAACTGAAAACTTATTCCTTAAAACAAATTGTTTAAATGTCCCGTTCTTTACAAAGTCGGCGCAGAATAACGAGTGCTGCGTATATTGTCATTGGCGATTTATTAAAGAGAAAGGGGAGTAATCCCCAAAGCATCATAGTTTTCTTCTTAATATGGTGATTATTGTTGGTTGGGTCCCACAACGGCCGATGATCACGATATATAGATGAATCACCCTTTCAATGTTGCTGTGGTTCCAGTCTGCTAAAACAACTTAGTAGGTAGGAACGAAAAACAACAGTAGGAACGAAATAATGATATTGGCAAAGTGAATACGAACCGGGGGGGGGGGAGGATCGTACGGCGTGCGTGAGTGAACTGAAATGCCGGCTAAATACCAGCGAGCACAAACGAACGTTTTCCTTTGATGTACCGACATGGAGCGGATCGCGATTGCGCGTGTTCGAGGTTGCACAACATTGCGCAGTTCACCGTCAAAACAGCCCGCGCAATCCTACGCTGTTCGCTTTTATTTAGTTCAGCGCAGTCGGTGTGGACGTGGGTTTAGATGTGGTGAGAAATCACAACCCCTTACGCAACTGGGGAGGGATAGTAGTTGAATGCACTGTCGCATCACAACGGGCTATTGTTGACGGTCAGTTACAAGTCCCGAAGCGAAAGATCCTTGGACGCCTCGTTATTGTTGGAATCGGTCTCAAACCTCCAATTATAGTGCCGTATGGGGCACATAAATTTGAAGAATATGTAAATCTTTGAATGTATAAAAGTGAAGAAAAATTGGGGATCATGATCTGATCAGACTTCTTGTTTTTCAAAAATGTATGTTTTAAACTATAAGACTTGGCTACGTAATAAAATTTATTTTTAATGTATAAAACTCTGTCTTCAATCGATAAAACCCAACAATTGGTTATGGGCCACAGACCTTAAGCTGAACCTGAATTCTGCCACTACCGGTTTCCAGTATGATGGGGATTCAAGAAATGTCCATGTTTTCCTTCCCGAAGTTATCGGATTTCAACTATGCCACGTGGAAGACGGACATGAAGATATTGCTAATGGACCGGAACTGCTGGGATTTTATCACTAAAACGGAACCTCTATTATTGGAAGATGCTCCAGAACAAGAAAAAAGAGACTATCGTTATAGGAAACAGAGGACATATACAACTATCTACCAGGGCATAGACAGAAAATATCAAGTCTTAATTTCATCTACTGAGGACGGTAAGGAAGCCTGGGATATATTAAAGACCAACTTTGAACCAGCATCTAGAGCACGATTGGCAGGCCTTGTGGACGAGTTCTTTTCAATCCGCTACCAGCCGGAGGACGAATCCATTGGACTCTTCTGCAAACGAGTGCATGAGAAGCTGTTACAGATAAAAGAAGGTGGATTCGAAATCCCAGACCTCTTAGTTTGCTTTCAACTAATAAGACATTTGCCTCACGAATACGATAATCTGGTACAACTGCTATACAGGATGGATGACAACGAGTTCACGGTAGACAATTTGTCTAAACATTTAATAACAGAATCCAGCCGGATCGACCTGAAGCGGAAGGACGAAGACACAAAATTAAGTATCGTGGCCGATGCTTATGCTACAAGAAACAAGTCATCTAGATACAAGGAGACACGGGCGTCTACTCCTGATCACAGCAGATGCGTACTGGACCCTGAATTAATTCCTTCAAGCCCAAGAAAGTCGACAGTTTGTCGTATGGGGCCGCGACCATTCTGCAACTACTGCAAAAAGTCGGGACATTACGAATCGAAGTGCTTCAAGAAATGCAATCGGCAGAAACCTGGTGGTGAATTATTTTATATGGAGGACAATCCAAAAACTGATCTTCAACGTGCCTATGCAGTTTCAAATTTTCCAAATGAAAGACCGAGGGAATTTCTCATTGATTCTGCTGCAACTGCTCACTTCTGTAAAGAACGTGATATGTTTACGACATTCAGAAAACTACCACCACAGAAGATCCTAGTCGGAGACAAGGACAGCACCTCGGAAGTATTAGGTATGGGTGATATTCAATTTACAGTTTTAGATAGAAACAGAAATTATGATATAACTTTAAAAGATGTGTTATACTCGCCTAATATGAGAAGAAATTTAATTAGTGGTGCTCGTATTGACCTTGTGGGAAACCAAATTAAATGGGGAAATAACAAAATGATTATTTATAATAGTTATAATAAATATTTGTTTACTGTTCCCAGAATTGGAAAATTGTATATCTTGAAAGGTTATCCCAAGATTAAAAATTATACATATGTAACTGGTTTAGATCTAGAAAAAGCCCACCGTAGGTTTTGTCATGTTAACATGCCCTTAATTGAAAATATGAGTAAAATTAATTGTGTAAAAGGAATTGAAAAACTTAATTGTAAAAATATAGATAAAAATTGTAAGATTTGTGCTATTGCTAAATCCACTAGAATATCCTTAAAAAGAAACTATATGTACGAAAGGAAAACTAAAAATGTTTTGGAAAGGATCCATATGGATTTGTGGGGTCCTGCTCCAGTTAACTCTCTAGGTGGAAACAAATACTTTTTATCTATTATTGATGATTTTTCACGAAAAGTAACTATTTATATTATTCGAAATAAGAATGATTTTTGATTACTTTAAAAAATACTTGGTTAGAGCTGAAAGACAGCTAAATGTTAAGTTAAAATGTGTCCGAACTGACAATGGTTTAGAATTTTGTCACAAAGAATTTAAAAAGTTTTTAAATGATCTAGGAATAAAAATCGAAAGAACTTCAACTTATACCCCTGAACAAAATGGCATTGCAGAAAGGTTCAATAGAACAGCCATGGATTGTGTCAGAGCTATGCTTCAAGACAGTGGTTTACAACCACAATTTTGGTCAGAAGCACTTTTAGCATTTATTCATACTAAAAATAGATGCGAACACAAATTAACTGAGGGTATATCTCCTAACGAAATATGGACTGGTTTCAAACCATCAGTAAAACATTTTAGAATTTTTGGCTCTTTGGCATATGTTCATATTCCTAAAATACAGAGAAATAAATTACAACCCAGAGCTAAACTTGGTATTTTGACAGGATATGGTTTGAAAACTAAAGGTTACAGAATATATGTACCAAACGAGAAGAGAATAGTTGAAACAGTCCATGTTCATATCGACGAAAGTAAGAAAGCTGTTGATGTACTATTTGGTAAAAACTTTGAGTACGTTTCTTTCGATCTTAATTCTAATATTCCTATTTATCAATCAAATGAAAATATAAAAGTAAAATCGGAAAGTGAAACTCAAGTTTTAGATTCTAAATATTTAGTTAAAACTGAGAACTTAAAATGTCTTAACATTTCAAATTGGCGAAGAATCGAAAAACCTAGAAATAAAAGCAATAGGATAGATGTATACTATTATTCTCCTGAAAATTTGAGAATGAGATCTTTAAATGATATTAAAAAATACTGTACTAAAAATAAGATTAGGTTTGATCCTGTAAATTTCAATTTTAAGCCAGAGACTGAACATCCTAATGTGGATATTTCTAGTGTGCCATCTACTTCTAGTGATGAATCTAATTTTTTAGACCAACAGCTGTACGACATGTATGATCAGTGTTACAATGTCGAAATCCCCAAAAGTTATGAAGAAACGCAAGCAAGTAAGGATAAAATTAAATGGAATACTGCCATGAATGAAGAAATTCAGATAATGAAGGATAGGCAAGTATGGAAATTAGTGGACACACCCCCAAATACAACCATAATTGGAAGTAAGTGGGTGTACAGCATAAAAATGGACGAAAACAATATACCTAAGAGGTATAAAGCTCGTCTTGTTGCTCAAGGTTTTAAGCAAAAACCCGGCATTGATTTTAAAGATATTTTTTCACCAGTTGTGAATTTTTCTATTGTTAGATTATTGTTTGTACTATTGATTTCTATGTTGGGTTGGTATCACTGTCAAGTTGACGTGAAAAGTGCATATTTATATGGACACCTTAAGGATACTATATACATGAAACAGCCAAAAGGATTTGTGCTGAAAGGATCCGAAAACAAAGTATGTCTATTGGAAAAGGCTATATATGGTCTGCATCAAAGTGGTAGAGAATGGAATTTGGAATTAGACGGTATTTTAACTAAATTAGGATTTTCTCAGTTAAATTGGTGTAACTGTGTCTACAAATTTAAAGATGTAATTTTAATTGTTTATGTAGATGATATGGTTTTGTTTTCAAAAAGGGAACATTTGATAAATGAAGTAATCGAATTATTGGACAAAAAATTGGATCTTACAGTCCTATGTAAAACTAAATATTTGTTAGGCGTAAACTTTCAAGAAATTGAAAATTCGATTTATTTACATCAAATTACCTACATTGAAAAATTAATGTCAAAATTCAAAGATCTTCCTAAATGTTTTGTGAATTTACCTTTTATAATTGGTTGTAACTTACCTGATAAGGTTAAAGAGGAAGAAATAATTGAAAATGATTTAATGAGGAAATTTCCCTATCGTTCCTTAATAGGATGTTTATCGTTTTTGTCAGATAGATCCAGACCAGATATTGCATTTGCCGTTAATATAATGTCTCAGTTTTGTAATGGTTATACTTACAAACACTGGTCTTACGTTGTTGATATTATGAACTATGTTTTTCTTACAAAGGATTTTAAAATTAATCTTTCCAATGTAGAAAGTTCAAATTTGATTGCTTTTTCTGATGCAAATTGGGGATGTGGTCTCACAAACAGACATTCAAGCAGTGGCTATTTAATTTATTTTGGTAACATCCCAATATCATGGAAATCTTCTAAACAAAAGTGCATAGCTCTTAGCTCAATGGAATCTGAATTTATTGCACTAACCGATTGCACTAAAGAAGTTATTTGGTTTAGTAGAATTATAAATGAATTAAGTTTGTGTGATTACATAAGACCCCAAGTATATTGTGATAATCAATCTGCTATCTATTTTTCAAAAAATAGTCAGGAAAATGTGAAAACTAAACATATTGATATCAAGTACAAATTTATTCGTAAATTAATAAAAGGTGAACTATTTAACGTAAATTATATTTCATCGGAAAATAATTTGGCTGACTTTTTAACAAAGCCTTTATTGTTAAATAAATTTAAAAATATTATTAGAAAAATATTTTGTTAGATTTATATATATATATATTGAATTGTAATACATCTGCTGAGGTTTTACAACCGATGGGGCCGCATGTTGGAATCGGTCTCAAACCTCCAATTATAGTGCCGTATCTGGCACATAAATTTGAAGAATATGTAAATCTTTGAATGTATAAAAGTGAAGAAAAATTGGGGATCATGATCTGATCAGACTTCTTGTTTTTCAAAAATGTATGTTTTAAACTATAAGACTTGGCTACGTAATAAAATTTATTTTTAATGTATAAAACTCTGTCTTCAATCGATAAAACCCAACAGTTATTCTTAACCACGGTCAGATGACGAGGTCAACACCTGACTTGCCATCCCACTCGCCAAACGTCTACACCACACATTCGTGAGGACAATTTGAAGCAACGATAGATTTAACATGCAACCATGTCCACGACTGTCTTATATTGTACTGAGTTTCGAACTCGAGACCATCTGGTCATTCTGTCCTCCGATCTTTCCTTTGGGATTGATCCCGGACTGTCACCAATAGCCCATTGTGTTGCTCCAGTGTGACGTTAATTGAAATACCCCCCCATCTGGTCATTCGCTACTTTTGGAATCGGGATACTGAGGCCCGCCCACCGCAACTGAAAGAGCTTCATAGAGACCTGGAATTAACTGCTTTTCAAATAACAGCCTAATTTGAAGAAAATAATAAGATAGCGTCCACTAAGTATTTTTATGAGTAGAATAATTACTTTCTTTCGACTTCTGAGCTTCATACTATCCTTGAAGGCTTGGTTATCACTTCAAAACTTGCAAATTCTTTTGAGTTTACATTTGATAATTTAATTGTAGAGCTCCGTTTCTTTGAAAAACAAGATATAATAATTAATTTTTTATAGCCCCAGTAACTATTCCAAACAAAAACTTTATAACATTCAACAGATCTCGTCATCCCCAAGAAAAAAAGCATGTGTTGTTTGAAGAGCTTTATAGTACCTGGAAATGTATATTTGACATTCCTGCTCACGAAACACTCAACAAGATTGAACATTTCCTAGAGCTATAGCTCGAGAACTCTTTCACAATGCAGTCTATAACCGAGCATGTCTGACGAAGTGTTATTTTTCGGTTGTAACATCGAAAATTGAATTTCTACTAGAGCGAAAGAATAGGAAAATATCTTGGAAATAATGGTTTTCATTTTTAAAGAAATGTGAAGTTTTAAAAAGTTGGAAAATAATTCTTACCTAGTTGGTAGAATAGATTTTTTCGGTCGTTTAAATTTTCCGATATTCTCGTATAATGTCTTACGGAATTCGAAAAGATATTTTAATAAGACTTTCTGTAATTTGAAAAATTTCAGAAATATTCTGCGCAGATCCGTTCATCGTGTGTTGGAGGATGGATGCTTACATAAATATAATTATTTTCTGACATTTGTTAGACAGCTCCCGAAAAAAGCTCCCCTTAAATTTCCATATCCCCTTATATTACTTTTAAATCAATCATACTTTCTGTACAAGAACTATAATTAAAAGATGTATAACTGAATCCTAATATGCTTAAGGTTTAATTTCAGCGTTAAGTTTCAGTACTATTTTACGGTTAATTATGTTGATTAAATATTTTTGTAACTCGCTATTTTACTTAAAATTATATATTTACCTTCTTTTTTTCAATACACTTTATTTAATCTTATATCTAATTATTTCAGTGATTCTAGAGCTATTTAGAAAGCTTTGTTTGCTGAGTGGGTCTAAAAAAATAATTTGCAGTCACAACTATTAGAGATATATGAATACAAATTTCAAGAAAAGGCGGTACTTTTTAAAGTAAATATTTACGATGCTTCCAAACTTTATTATGAGATTAAAGTGTAAACCATAAAAAACCTGTATTATAAATATAGAGAGTGTAAATTTAAAAAAGCATGCATTCAATTTTTGTGAAAAGACGTAAATGTATGTTTGAGTCATTACATTTTTTTATCAATATTGACAAGTTAAAAAAATACTGGAAAACCAAAAAGATTTAACGAACATGTTTTGGAAAAAGTATCTAATTTGATTTATGTGCAAAATAAATATTTATAATTTTTTTACGATGGTAGGTAGGTATTTTAATTAACGTCGCACTGGACCAACACATTGGGCTATTGGCGACGGTCCGGGATCAAACACGAAGGGAAAGATTCGAGGACAACATAATTTTGAACCACGGTCAGGTGGCGATGTCACACCAGAGCTGGCCACCCCACTCTCCAAAGTAAATTTTGGGCCGCGGTGGCCCGGTTGGAAGAGTAACGAACTAGCAACCGAAGGGTTGCGAGTTCGAATCCAGCCAAACACCGTCGTGTACAAAGGGGGGCTGGTGCACGTTAAATCTGTCGTGGCCTCAAATGTCCTCACGTTGGCGTGGTGTGGAAGTTTGGAGAGTGGGGTGCCAGCTCAGGTGTTGCCTCGTCATCTGACCGTGGTTCAAAATTACGTGGTGTTGTCCTCGGATCTTTCCCTTTGGGATTGATCCCGGACCGTCACCAATAGCCCATTGTGTTGCTCCAGTGTGACGTTAATTGAAGTACCCAACCCTACTATACCCAAACTAAATTTTACAACGGATCCTTTTGCAAATAAAATTAACTTTTATTTCTAATAGGAATTGTATTCCTTTAGTGTCAACTTTTTGTAGGTTCTACTGTGCAATTCCAGAGGAGTGTATCACAAGAGGTGTTTGGATACATTTTGACCGACTGTACTTGCTATGATATTAGTTCGGGTTTGATCCCGGACCGTCACCAATAGCTCGTTGTGTTGATCCAGTGCGACGTTAATTAAATACCTACCTATGGTATTTTTTGGTATTTTTTCAATTAACGTCACACTGGAGCAACACAATGGGCTATTGGTGACGGTCCGGGATCAATCCCAAAGGGAAAGATCCGAGGACAACACCACGTAATTTTGAACCACGGTCAGATGATGAGGCAACACCTGAGCTGGCACCCCACTCTCCAAACCTCCACACCACACCAACGTGAGGACGTTTGAGGCCACGACAGATTTAACGTGCACCAGCCCCCTTTGTACACGACGGTGTTTGGCTGGATTCGAACTCGCAACCCTTCGGTTGCTAGTCCGTTACTCTTCCAACCGGGCCACCGCGGCCCTACCTACCTATGGTAATAGTTGGAATATCCTGGAACGAGGGTGGGGCATAGGGTAGTTGAATTAACCCCGCCCTGTAGCAACACAAGAGGACTCTTGTCGGCGGTCCTGGTAGGTAGGTAGTTAACTAACGTCGCACTGGAGCAACACAACATGCTATTAGCGATGGTCCGGGATCAATCCCTAAGGTAGGTAGATAGGTATTTTAATTAACGTCACACTGGAGCAACACAACACCAATCCTGGCACCCCAATACCCTAACTCCCACGTTGGCTGGTGTGGATGTTTGGAGAGTGGGGTTCCAGATCAGGTGTGACCTCGTCATCTGACGGTGGTTCAAAATTACGTGGTGTTATCCTTGGACCTTTCCCTTCGGAGGTTGATCTTGGACCGTCGCCAATAGTACGTTCCGTTGCTCCAGCGCGACGTTAATGAACTACCTACCTTTTACAAGCGCAGAAACCTTGCTTTGATCCCTGTGGGTAACGAACCCCGCATTCAAGGTAGCCGCGAATGCTCTGAACGGTTCTCGGGAGATGTGTCACAATTTCGTCTTATACATGCTCTAATGGATCCCAAGATATTAGGGATATTTTAGGGTTAATTGGAGTTTTATGGCGCAAGGGCCAAATACCAAATAATAGACACACAACGACACTTACACACAACGGCAGTTTTACTGACACAGAAGAGAGAAATATACCCAGAGAGGAATGGACTTGACAGGAATCGAACCTGCATCCCTACGACTCGAAGGTTGCTAGCGCAGTGAGCCACTGAGCCATGACGACCCTGGATATTTTAAGCCGATCCATACCGGCCGCGTGGAACTGCGCCGGGCTCTGTTCATCGCTGCACGAAAATGCGTAAAACCGCCCGGAACCGCGGAGGACGAACCACGGAGCGAGGTGTTTGTGGCTGGACGACTCGTGCTCAGCTTGCCATTGTGCCCGTGTACGTGCTGGAGGTTGTGTGTACAAATTAAACTGAGGGGGGGAACTTATTGTTTAAACAAATTGTTTAAGGGGGCACAGTACTTTTAAAACCTTAAAAAAAAAAAAAAAAATCGATTTTCTAATTTGATTTTTTTATTTAGATAGTTTAAAATCTTCTGATTCTGGTAAAGAGAACTGCATGAAACAATTCGCATTCGTTCGTTCATAGGGCCGCGGTGGCCCGGTTGGAAGAGTAACGAACTAGCAACCGAAGGGTTGCGAGTTCGAATCCAGCCAAACACCGTCGTGTACAAAGGGGGCTGGTGCACGTTAAATCTGTCGTGGCCTCAAATGTCCTCACGTTGGCGTGGTGTGGAAGTTTGGAGAGTGGGGTGCCAGCTCAGGTGTTGCCTCGTCATCTGACCATGGTTCAAAATTACGTGGTGTTGTCCTCGGATCTTTCCCTTTGGGATTGATCCCGGACCGTCACCAATAGCCCGTTGTGTTGCTCCAGTGTGACGTTAATTGAAATACCCCCCCCCCCCGTTCGTTCATAATGAGGATTTTTCGAACACACCTATTTTTATTTTCAGCTGTTCGTTTGTTTACGTTTCTTAGTTTTGGTTTGGAATTATGCTATTAATTTTTGGAATTATGCTATTAATTTTTGGAATTATGCTATTTATTTTTTTCGAAAGTTTTAATAATATTTTTTCTGTAACAAATGTAAGCAGAATATGTACTACTCAACTCTTTCATTTCACAAATCTATTTGTTTACTTGAACGCACGTGAATGCTAAAAATAACTATTTCAACTTTAATTGTGGGCCCATCGTGGCTCAGTGGGTATGCCCATTGCGCTAGCAACCTTCGAGTTGTAGGCGGCGCAGGTTCGATTCCTGCCAGGTGCATTCCTCCCTGGGTGTATTTCTCTCCTCTGTGTCAGTAAAGCTTTCACTGTGTGTGTGTCAATTACTTGTTATTGTATTGTGTCGTTCATTGTAATTAGGAAGAATGGAGACAAAAGCCTAATTCTATAAGTCTCAAGGAAATCAACAAACCAAACTTTAATTGCATTTATCTCAGAATGGTAATTTTCAAGCTTGCGCGCACTATAACTCTGCAACTAATGAACGTATACTCCTGAAACTTTAAATGGAAATAGATTATCAAAAGGTCTTCAATATGAAACTAAAAATATATTAAAAAATTTTGATATAGTATGAATGAAAATTTGGAAAATTAATGAAGTGAAATATTAATTGATTGTTATATTTATGTTTCACTTAACTACTATTTTTTGGTTTTAATTTAAAATAAAACCATCGTGTTACTCATATCAGCCATTAGTTTTATAGAAAATGCACTGGATGACTCAGAATGTTGCGCACAAGTTATGCTTGTAAAAAAGTAAGTTAAAAAATGACCTTATGTAAATTCTAGTAAAATATTATTTAATTTTTAAAAATCAAACCACTTTTTCTGCATTGTGTAGTATAAAGTATAAATAAACCCTGCAAAAAAATTTCACTATGATACACATAAAAGTTTTGGTGATACAGTATATTGAAATTAGTCTATTTTACCTGCTGATTTTTATGCTTAAAGGTACTGTGCCCCCTTAAATGTCCCGTTCTTTATAAAGTCGGCGCATAATCACGAGTGCTGCGTATATTGTCATTGACGATTTATTAAATAGAAAGGGGAATAAGTCCCAAGCACCTTTTTTTGGTTCTTAATATGGTAATTATTGTTGGTTGGGTCCCACAATGCCGGTTGTTGGCTATATAGGTGAAACACCCTTTCAATGTTGCTGTGGTTCCAGTCCACTTTCTCCTGCTAAAACAACTTAGTAGGTAGGAACGAAAAAATAACAGTAGGAACGAAATAATGATATTGGCAGAGTGAATACGAACTGGGGATCGCACGGCATGAGCGAGTGAACTGAAATGCCGGCCAAATATATCGTGCACAAACGAACACTTCCCTTTGATGTACCGAGACGGAGCGGATTGCGATAGCGCGTGTTCGAAGTTGCACAACATTGCGCAGTTCGCAGTCAGAAGAGCCCGCGCTGCCCGCATTCGTCGCAGTTTAGGGGAAGCAACAGATCTGAAAGTCCAACTTATCGAGTCCAGATTAATTCTAGTAGTGAAAATCTCAACACAAATAGACATGTCTGTTACACAATAGACGGTAATTATGGAACAGACGAACAACTTCGTGGTCACGGTATCGGATAATTCCCATTAGACAATACTATTGGTAATGGTAATTAATTAACATCGCACTAGAGCAACACAACCTGCTATTGACGACTGTCTGGGATTAATCCCGAAGGGAAAGGTCCGAAGACTAAACCATGTAATTTTGAACCACGGTCAGATGCCGAGGCAACACCTGAGCTGGAACCCCACTCTCCAAACTTCCACTACACGCCAAGATGAGGACATTTGAGGCCACGACAGATGCACCAGTCCATCTGCACGACGGTCTTTGGTTGGATCGAATTTCAAACATGAACCCTCTGGATGCTAATCCACTACTCTTCCAACCGGTCCTCGTGAAGTCTCAAATAATTTTGTTATAAAGCGAGTTGGTCAAATTAAATTATAGAGTATAGGGGTCTCCACGACTGACGACCATCCGCACTTACGACCACAAAAAATAAAGAAAATAGTAAATAAAGAAAAGTAATTGCATTGGTAAGGTCAAAAAGATGCAATAGAGTACATATTATGCATTTTTCACATTATGTACAATAATTATTCGTACGTAGATTGAATTTTTGTTTTTATGTACAATTTTTGTAACCCTCGTTTGAATGAAAATAGTGTTGAGAAATATAAATCCGACTTACGACCTGTCAGTCGGAACGGAACTCAGTCGCAAGTGACGGAGACCTTGTGGTTCCATGAATTATACATTCCTCTGATAAAAGTGCTTTGGTCATATAAACAAAGGGAAACATCGCAAAGAAAGACGATTGAAGTGTGTTGATCATTTTGGGCAGTTGGATATTCGTCACCGGTAATGCGTCATTATATAAAAGATAAAAGGAACTGTTTCATATTTATCACTAAAAGTTGTGCAAGGATGAAATCTGAATAACACTGGGCTTTAATATGCTTTATACCACGCCATTTCTTCAATGGCATAGATACCGCTGTCAGTCGAGTTACTTTGCAGCCGATAGCCATCTGGTTTACCCTTTCGCATTTCCCGAATGATAGTCGAATAAGAGTGCAGGTGCACAACAATCTCCTCAAAAAGGATTCTGCGGAAAATTACGGACTGAAAAGCTTTTACGACTATTTCCTCTCTTTTCTAAGCTCAGTGTGACAACGCATTTTTCTTGAGTCGTCCCTACATTAAGGGGAATTTTCGTATAAAATAACCCATTCGATAACTCTACCATTGCTTCGCATTTACAAAGGAGAGAGTTGATGTTGGAAGTGGCTTCTTTCGACGTTCTGATGAAGCCTGTTTTTCTGCGTACTGATATACGAGTATTGATTGCCTTGGTGAGATAGCTACCGCTGACTGGCTGATTTCTTTGTTCCCCACCTGAGATTTCAACAAATGTATCTCTTTCAGTACTTTTGGAAACGAAATTTTTCTCTTATAAAAAAATGTCCATTTTCGACCAGCTGTTGCGAAATGGGAAGTTTTGGGGCATGTAACATTACTTTCTTTACAAATTTGTTCAGGACATCTCAAGCTAAAAATAGTTAGATGATATAATAACGAAGGACGTCAGAATTGTGACCGCGCATTAATGATACTATTCCTTGTCGGAAACCGGGCCGCGTAGCTTTGTTGGTAGAATACCAGATTAGCAACCGGAGGGTTGCGAGTTCGAAACAATCAAAGACCGCCTTGCACGTGAGGGCTGATTCACGTTAAATCTGCAGTGACCTCAAATGTCCTCACGTTGCATGGTGTAGAAATTTGGAGAATGAGGTGCCGGATCAGATGTTCTCGGCATCTGATCCTGGTTATAAGTTACGAGGCGATGTCCTTGGATATTTCCGTTTGGGATTGATCCAGGACCGTCACCGATAGCCCGTTGTGTTGCTCCACTGTGACGTTAACTAATTACCTATCCACAGAAAACCAAGATAATTCCCAACCAAGTCGATATAGATCATCAGACTCGAACCCGTGTCCGTCTGTCTTCAAGTAGCGCTTGTAACACTCGTCAAGGAAGTAAAGTGATAATAAGAGTAAAAGGCATAATCCAGTGCATCAAATAAAAAAATTAGCCCGGTTGGAAGAGTAACGGATTAGCAACCGGAAGGTTTCGAGTTCTTATCCAACCAAAGACCATCGTTTTCGAAGGGGGCTGGTGCACGTTAAATCTGTCGTGGTCTCCTATGTTCTCACGTTGGCTGGTGTGGAAGCTTGGAGAATGGGGTGCCAGCTCAGGTTTGACCTCTTCATCTGACTGATTCAAAATTACGTATTGTTTTCTTCGAACTTACCGTTGTGTTGCTTCAGTGCAACGTTAGTTAAAATACCTACCTTTGACAATGAAATAAACAAAAATTTTCAAATTCTGATGTGAAAAGTAAATTCCTTGCACATCTTTAAAATATGGATGTTCCCTTTTTCAGGATGGAAAAACTTTTTCAACGAAAAGAATTCGAAATACGTATTTTACACTTGGTTAAAAATATATCCACTTTTATCCCAAATATCAAACATAAGCCCACACTTGAAAGAAAATTGAATTTTGGAAATGGTGTATGGATAGATGTTTCATATATCCAAAAACTTATCTCCGAGTTTCAAAAAAAGATCTTAGAAAATATTCCGAAAATGATGTTTTCTTTTCAAGAGTGGGAGGGAGAATTGCATCCCGTCTTTTTTATCTGGCTCTTTTTAAGTGTCAATAACAGCATTGTTTATTTTATCGAAATAGGTTTCCGGGAACACGAAGGCCTCTCGAAAAAAGCTAATGTGTAGCATGTAAATATATTTAGCGTAATATCTATTAAAATTTGGAACGCTTAGTATGAAAATTTGTTTTAACGCTAATCCTAAAGAAGGATCTCTTTAAGGCGTTGCGCTCCATTGCATACTATTTGGGATTGATCCCGGACCGTCACCAATAGCCCATTGTGTTGCTCCAGTGTGACGTTAATTGAAATCCCCCCCCCCCATTGCATACTGTTAAAACTGGAGATTGTGTACCGTAGGTAAGTAGTTGAATTTACGTCTCACTAGTTTTGGTAGGTAGATATTTTAATGAACGTCGCACAGGAGCAGCACAGCGGGCTATTGGCAACTGTCCGGGATCAAACCCGAAGGGAAAGATCCGAGAATGGCACCACGTAATTTTGAATCGTGGTCAGATGACGAGGTCACACCTGAGCTGGCACCACTCTCCAAACTTCCATACTACGCCAACGTGAGGACATTTGAGGTCACGACAAATTGAATGTGCACAAGCTCCCTGTGCACACGACGGTATTTGGTTGGATTCAAACTTACAACCCTCCGGTTTCTAGTCCGTTACTCTTCCAACCGGGCTACCAAGGAATCGAGTGAATGTAGAACAGTCCCCCTCCTGGTGGTTGTCCTGTCAACACCCATATGCATGCCGCACAATGTTACGTGTCTGGAAGATATATGGAGATTTTATTTCCAGAAACAGCTACCCTTTCTTAACACTCCAGATGATTGTTTCAACGAGGTATCTCGTCATTAGCAAAACTGACCTGATCTCGAGGGACGAAATATCTCGGTATTAGAAGAAACCTGACCAGATCTTGATCTCGTCATCGCAATAAAAATTGTCAATATCTTGATGACGAGATACCTCGTCCATCAAGATCTGGTCAGTTCGCTAATGACGAGACATCTCGTCCATCAAGATCTGATCGGTTTTAATGGCGAGACATCTCGTCCATCAAGATCTGGTCGGTTTTAATGGCGAAACATCTCGTCCATCAAGATCTGGTCGGTTTTAATGGCGAGACATTTCGTCCATCAAGATCTGGTCGGTTTTAATGGCGAGACATCTCGTCCATCAAGATCTGGTCGCTTTTAATGGCGAAACATCTCGTCGATCAAGATCTGGTCGGTTTTAATGGCGAGACATCTCGTCCATCAAGATCTGGTCGCTTTTAATGACGAGACATCTCGTCCATCAAGATCTGGTCGGTTGTAATGACGAGACATCTCGTCCATCAAGATCTGGTCGGTTTTAATGACGAGACATATCGTCCATCAAGATCTGGTCGGTTTTCTAATGACGAGATATCTCGTTCATCAAGATCTGGTCAGTTTTGTTAATGACAAGATACTTCAGCGAGGCAACCACCAGGAGGTTTAAGGTAGGTAGTTGAATTTATGTCTTTATGTCACACTGGAGCAACGTAAGTGAGGTAAGCTTTAAGATCTTCCCTGGTTTATCTTTTTATAAGATGTGTTCTTTTGCTGTAATAGAAAAGAATGAATAATTGCCTTACATCCATCACATTACCTTCTTGACTGATATCAGTCATAATATATATAATGGCATAAAAACTCTAAACCCGAATAACCTCTTTCTGCGAACAACTTAACTTCTTACCGGAATTCCGAACGAGCATGCCTTGTTTTTTTTCCTTTCCGAGCCTTGTCATTTTGAGTCATCCCATGTTGTACCTAAAAAAGGATGCCACGCCAGAGGTAAAGGATTAACAGCGCTTCGTGTGCCAACGTCAACAATGTATTCTTTTCATATTGTAAATACTCATAAGATGTACAATTCAATTGGAGATCAAGGTTTGTATATCTGATTAAACCTTCACACACACACATATACATAAATTGTAGATTAAAAATATTTAACAAAACCTTTAAGGAATAAAAGGTCTTAGCTATAATTGGAAAAATAATGACTACTTCCCTTGCCATACATTAATCCCATAATGGATTGCAGCTCAAATGTTTACTAAAAACATTAAAAGAAAAAATTTGCTGCGATAGAAAAGAATAAAAAACTAAAAAATCTAAAAAGAGAACGACTGGTGTCGTATTTACGACTCCACTTAAGTGACCTTTTGCGTCACTGAACTTGATTCTACTCTCCGAATAAACCTCTTAGATTACAGTAATCTACGCCCTGAGGTCACGGTAGTTAAAAACTACTGCATCAGTTAAGACGGTCAGCTAATACAATTTCAAATTTAGGATCGCTCTGAGAGGGATTTAGAACCCGAGGGGGCTTTAATTCTAACAGTAGATTGTGACTACCTTCATTTATTTTCGCTTTCTGCAATGGGGTGATACTCTTATAACTGCATCACCATTCCACTGGTGGTTATTTATGACTGCATTGCAATTTAACCATTTTATATGCTTTAAATTAAACCCAAGTAGGGCATTACAGTTTATTTTGGTTTATAGCTCTACGATCGTCCGTTACGGCTCTAGAACATAACAAATTTCAATGTTTAAAAGTGGTTCTAAAAGTATGAAAATGAGTTCAATTAGTGCTTTAGCGGATTTTAAAATCGAAAGTACGGTGAAAAATTATTCAAGGTTAACCTTCCAAGTGGTTCGATAAGACTTGTCCATTAAGATCTGATCAATTTTACTAATGACGACATACCTCATCGTCAAGATATTGCCGATTTCTTTATAATGACGGCATCAAGATCTGGTAAGGTTTTTCTAATGAAGAGAAACTTCATCGAGACAACCACCAGGAGAGATTTAAATATCGTATACACATTGAAATATTGCTGAATCTTCAAAGTTCAATATACAAGTTTTTAGACATTGAACATTGAAGGATAAACGTATGTTTTATTGATATATTAGGTTCAGTTGAAGGAATAGTATTCGCAATTAATCAATATATCCTCGTGAAATGTGTTGTTACAATAATTGTGCGAAATGCGTTGTGAATTCGGTAAAGTGGAGAATTAGTAAGGAGATTTTACATGGATCTTATGTAAGATTTTAATTCTTGAGAATATTAGAATCTGGCAACACACATTACTACCTGAATCTGGCAGCGCTAGTGTTTTTAAACTTTGCACAGGTTTCAAGAGCGAGCGAGTATTCTTTTTTTTTTAAATGTTACAAAAAGACCTTAAGCGGTTATGCTGAAATGGTATTGATGTTTTCCATTGATAGTTGATTGATGTTGCCGGCTGTATTTGTCGCGTTATGTATAAATATTTTGTTGTGTTCACGAGCGTTCCTGTTCTCGTTACCTTGAAAAGCAAAAACTTAACCCTAGATGACTGAGCAGGTTGGACCATCCTAATGATTCGGAGAAACCTTTTCATACTATGCATAAGTCAACTTCCAACTTATTTTGCAAATTGCAAAATAAGTTCTTACTAATTCCCTTGCTACTAATCCCCTTGGCAAGACAAAGCCCAAAAGACTGTTGAACAAGTCGTACAACGACCAACTTCTGTTGATCCAGGAGCTGTCCTGCCTTCAGGGGTACATCTTTAGGTGTAGGGGCATCACAACCCCTAGTTTCCCAAGTGTTCTGTTCTCCCTTCTGTTTTACCCTCCTATTGTTTCCCATCGTTTTCTATCTTGTGTTTGTCGTCAGATTGGTCAAATATGACCCTTACATCATAAACCCCAAAAAACCTCATCCAGGAGCTGTCCCAGAGGCAACGGTACAATCTAAAATATGCAATAGAGTTGCTGAAGTTTGTGGAGCATGGACAGATTGGAAAGCTCTTAACTCTTCTGCACAAAAGTAACAGTAAAGTAATTACCATAGTACGTTTGTCAGATCTTTTCTGGACATTTGAAATTACAATTAAAGGCCCAGTTTCTTTGCCAGCAACTACCTTTCCACGGTGTAAGGTAGAGACACGATCTGTGGTGTAATTTATGTAGGAACGCTGGAATGAATCCCCATCTTTTTCACTTCCAGAGTAGGACTAATGACCCTCCATTCTGTGCTGAAACCATTATAACTCACACATATTTCAATCGTTTTCTCCTGGCGAATTCCAACAAGTGTATTGTATACCTTAATGAGGAAGAGACTTTAGAGTATATCTTGTTCGACTGCGTCGGAGAGAATACTTTTAGAATTCTTTACAAAAAAATATGATTCCTTTTCTATTATTTTTTCTAATATTCGTTTCATGTATAATGCTACGCTGATTTATGGAAGACATCTTGAAATCGGGGTCAATACGCCGTTTGGTTGTTAGTTAATTAACGTCTGGAGCAACACAACGGGCTATTGGCGACTATCTGGGATCCATCACGAAGTGAAAGATCCAAAGACGACGCCTCGTAATTAACCATGGTCAGATGTCGAGTACAACACCTGAGCAGGGGACCCCACTTTCCAAACTTCCACACCAGGCCAACGCGAGGCCATTTAAGGCAACGAAAGAATTAACGTGCACCAGCCCCCGTTTACATGGTGGTGTCTGGAAAGACCGAGTTTTGAACTCGCGACCCTCCGGTTGTTTATCCGCTGCAAACTCGGCCCAGCCCAGTTGTAAGAGTAACTGATTGGCAACCTGATAGCGAGGCGATCCAACAAAAATCGTCGTGTACCAAGGGGCCTGTTGGACATTAGATCTGTCGGGACCTCAAATGTCCTCCAGTTGGTATGGTGTGGAGGTTTGGAGCGTGGGGTACCAGCTCAGGTGTGACCTCGTCATCTTACCGTGGTTCAAAATTACTTGGTGTTTGGACCTTTGCCTTTGAGCTTGATCCCGGACCGTTTCTAACAGCCCATTGTGTTGCTAGAGTGCGACGTTAACGAAAATACCTACCTACTAACTGGGCTACCGCGGTTTAGTCAATATGCCAGACTCGTGTATCAAGATGTAATTTGGAATTGCAGTCAATTTTTCTACGGCACGCAATGGTACGAACAGACTTGCTTGTAAATTTTCATTTCCCCAAACACAATGAAAGGAGTCGCTGCCCTAATTAGAAAGGCTCATTAAGAGCAGAGATCTAATGAAGCGTAATTTTTCAGATGGGAAATAACGTCGTGGGACATTCTGATCTCCCCTTTGTCGGCATGCATTCCTTTGAAGTCTCGATTCCCTTTGTAAGGAAGCGAGGAGGTGGGACGTAACCTACTTAATGGAATCTTCTCCCGTCCTATGTCTTTGTTTCCCTCGATTGTTCGATAGGTAACTGCAACTGAGCGCTTTAATGTCGCTTGAGTGTGCGAGAGCATCGGGGTCTTTTGTGCGGCTGGAAATTTGATCTGCACTGTGCTACGACAGTTATGCTTAGTTGTTAAAGTGTTAAAAGACCAATAGAACAGAATACATTTTCTGGGTCACGCGGAAACCGACCCCTGTTCGCTTTCTAATCTCATCAGATCACTTTGTAATAGTAACTAGTGTCGAAACAAGAACTATCCTGTTTTATTTTCAATCACTATAAATGTAAGGGCAGTAGTACCTCGCTTGGATTTGGTTGGTTTGGGGTATAATGGCGCAAGGGCCACGTTTGGCCATGCTGCGCCAAATACAAGACACACTATTTCAAGTAATTCTTGAAGGAAATGATGGAGAGAAGAAAGTAGAGAAAATCGCTTTGGCATCCTGGAGTCACGATTCCATGTTTACCAGGCAGTAAACCCCATGGGAAAAGTATTCCAGTTGGAAGAGTAGAGGATAAGCAACCGGAGTTTTCCTAGTTCGAAACTCGACCCAACCAAAGACCGTCGTGTACGTTACATCTGCGGTGACCTCAAATGTTCTCACACGTCGGCGTGTTTTATAAGTGTGGAGAATGGGGTGCCATCTCAGGCGTCGACCTCGTCATCCGACCGTGGTTCAAAATTACGAGGTGTTGTCCTCGGATGCTTTCCTTCGGGATTGATTCCGGACGTCGCCAAATTTCTTGCCCTCTTTTCTCTTAAATACTACTTTATATTATTTTTACAATGATTTTATGATTTTATCTTGGGCTTGGCGCAGCATGTCCTTTTTTAGACCGTGCTCCATAAAAACCCAACAATAAATCAATCAATCAACCGGACGTCGCCATACCCCGTTGTGTCGCTCCAGTCCGACGTTGATTCGACTACCCCCCTGCAATCTAAGTGTAATGTAAAAAACCGTGAGTGGATCACACTGTGCAAAAGATAGTAAGAATCGACCACAGATAATCACACAACGGGATTCCTTGTCGAAAATCATCCCGAAAAAGTGTCCTGTTTTGATTGAACGTGGCATTCCGGAGATGTGTTCCAGCAACTGATTTTCAAGCTTGCAATCAAATTAGCATATCCATCTTGTGCTTTATCTTTCGTCTCAATCGACTCTCAGTTACTTTCGACTACAAGAACACCAAAATAATACTTTGATGTTAGAGCTGAAATTCGGAACGACCGGAAGGGACATCATACAACTTTCGAAGCGAATATTTCCAAAATGCCACATCTAATCAAAAACCGGACAAAACGTTTTCGAGTTGGTATTCGAGAAGAGGGTAGTTGAGTTGTATCTACTTCTGGTTGTCTCGACGAGGTACCTCGCCATTAGAAGAAAACTGACCAGATCTTGGTCTTGTCATCACGAAAAAATCGGCAATATCTTAGTGATGAGATATCTCGTCATATGCAAAATGGATCAGATCTTGACAAGATATCTCTTAAAACCACTTGGAGGGTTAATGTCGCACTGAAGCAACATAACAGCTACTGGCGACGGTCCAGAATTAACTCCGAAGGGAAAGATAGATATTTTCGGCAGGGAATAGTGATGTTCTTGAATATTGAGATCGATTCTGCCTACCGTGTATAAATGTATATACGATGTTTGATGAAAAAGCATAAGACTTTTGCTCATAAATATAAAATTATTGACAGTTTATAAGCCGTTGAGTATTACTCCAGTGCGACGTTAATTAAAAATACAGATACAAAAATGCATTGACATAGTTTTTAAACCTAGTCCCCCTTCAAAACATTCTTTCTAGTCAACCAACTTCTACGTTCTTGTACGTTTACTGATGGAGGAATAATTGAATGTCACGTTTGGGGATCTGCATTAGGTTCTTCGTCGTAATTTTTTTTATTTCTTTGATCTAAAATCGTGATCATTTTTAGATATAGAGTCAAAACGTTACTTCGATCCGAATATGAAAAATAGGGCTGCCGAATCTGAATATGTTACCGGCAACGTATGAAAATATCAAATAAAATGCAAAACTTTTTTTACAGAAAAAAAATTAAGAAAACTTATTACTTGATACTTTGCCGGGTTTTTTTTGGCATTGCGTAAAATGCCTAGTAAATGTGAAATATTAATCGTTTCATAATTTTGCCCCAAAACGCCAGGCGTTCAATATATTGCCTAGGCATTCTATACAATGCCTGTTTTGCTGGTAACATATAAACGCTGTCAGGATATTAAATCATCGAGAATTGGTATCACACCATTTCAGCCATTTATCCCTCCTGGTGTCTGTAGTGGCAGGTTGTGTCTCCAGTACACCAAAATACTTTTGTACTAAAAAACACAAATTTTATTAACACTAATATCAAAAAGCACAATTGATGTTTATGTGATTAATTTCAGAAAATCTACATCGGAATGGAAGGAAACATGGTATACGGGTGTAATAGTGTTATAGAAGAAATAAATGCAAACAAGGATAATAATGATTTTTATTATCCAACTAAAAAGGTTGAAAGTAAAAGGTTCACAATACGAGAGTCAACTTTAGTGCAACAGAATGATTAAAACAATGTGATGCTGAAGTTTAATACGATGTGTGGGAACCTCTGGTAGCCAAGCATGCTGCACAACGATTTCCCATATTATAGATGAGGGTATGGATGATTTGTGTGCTCAAAGAGTTTCAAGCCTCACGGAGAGCAGTTTTCAATTCCGGAAGGAACTTGTTGGGTGGCGGAGGGCTGAAATATGTCTGCCGAGTATATCTCACACATGTTCTATCGGATGCAGATCAGGAGAGTTGGCAGGCCACCGCATGCGGACGATGTCCTCACTTTGAAGAAAGGCGTCAACCAGGGTTTCACGGTGAGGAGGCGCGCTATCATTAATGAATATGAAACCAGGACCGACAGCACCTCGAAACAGGCGAACTGTAGGCTCAAGGAATTCGTCTCTCTACCTTTGACCGGTAACAGACTCCGTGTCAAAGATTTGGACGTCTGTGCGGACGTCCAGCATGATGCCTGCACAGACCATGACTCCCCCTGAAGGAAAACGATGTCTTTGATGTTTCCCGGGTGAAAACGCGTTCCACGTTCTCTCCAGATCGTGGTACGACGATAATCAGTTTGCAGACTAAATCTGAACTCGTCACGACATTGCTGTTGTCGACACCAATGAGGATGTTGCAAACTCCACTGTTAATGCCCACGTTTCTGTGCAGACGTCATGGGGATGCAAATTTCTGGTCGGCTGGCATACAGACCAACGTGTCTGACTCTTGTAAACAGTTTGTCTCGAAACTATGACTCCTGTGGCGGCTGTCAGGGCTGAAGCCAGTTGTCTGGTAGAACGGTTCCTCTTACGTCGGGCAGTTATCACCAAATATCGGTTTTGCCGAGCGGTTGTTACCCTTGTCCGATCTACTACTGGTCGTCGGGTAACATCTCCAGTGGTTTAAAATCTCTGCCAGTCTGGAGATCACACACAAAGGCACATTCAGAATTCGGTTTATGGTGAACCATATTCCAGCATTCTAATAATTCGTCTTTTCACAAACATGTCCAGCTGGCATCTTTGTGAAATCTTTCGTCCTTATTGATTTTTATTAACGTTCCGTACCACAACAATTGCGAAATTTCTGTTTAAACTGGACATGCCGCTTGAGGCAGTTTTATACTCGTTCGGACGTGCGCCGATGCTTTGCTCATGTCGACTGAACTGTTTTGCATATGAACAATATTTTACCATGATTCCACGATTCTTCGCAAGTAATTTTGAACCATTGTATCTATATATATTTATTCCGATTTTTTCGCATTTTACGAATTATACTTTTTGGACCTCAGTGTATATCATATACAGATTACACGGAATTATATCAAGGATTTCACGCACAGACAACCGCCGTAGCAAGCCGGTGTCAGACGTTAATCTCTTTATATATCTATAGCCCGTTATTAATTACCATTACCTTATTTATCTACTCCTTTTTGAATCAAGTGAGTATGGCTTGCCCATGTGAACGGGGCCCAAATGGACTTTTTCCAACGCGCGTTTGATAAGAATTTTCGAGTGCTATCATGTGAACACCTCTTGGGCGTTTTTCGAGGTCAGTTTCCGTTATGCATTAAACTGTGTTTTTTATTCCCCTAATCCATGTTTCTATCTTTTGAATGGTTAATGATAGAGTCAAAATTTAAACGGATTTCAAATCAGCTTAAAATTTAAGACAGATCGATACCCAAAACATGATTTTCTTTGAAAATATTTTTTTTCGCAATTGTCCAACTAATCTTTTTGAAGATATTCCTTTTAAAAAAATACTAAGCGTAAGTGGAAGTATTGCCTTGCTTTTAAAGGGAATATCACTTTAATAACATATTTTGTTGCCTCTTATCAACTGTTTTGATTTTACAGTCATTAAAAATAGGATGAAAATCTTTCCCCCACCTAAAATTGATTTCTCTGTGTTCACAAGAGCCTGGATTTGGTTAACTTAATGTATAATGATCAATAAAATGCCTAAAAGAATCTAAAAAATATTCAAAGTGACGTAAAAATTTGCCTGTGAATAAAGTGTTTGAACTTAAATCTTTGTACGTAAATATATTCAATATAATCGACTTGCTAACCAGAAGTGACAAACTAAACAGGTAAACCTTTCGTAACGTATAGTATACGATAGTATACGCCTTTCGCATGTTTTTCAAATTTTTCGAATGCCGGGATATTTTGGACCTAGGTAATGGTATGAGCCAGAGGCTCACAGAGAAATAATGTTTCATGCAGTTCAAATTGTGTGTGACATTAAGCATTTTATTAACTATAAAAACCTAAAGTATTCGTTTTTACTTTTAAGACTAGAGGGGGGGGGAATTTCAATTAACGTCACACTGGAGCAACACAATGGGCTATTGGTGACGGTCCGGGATCAATCCCAAGGGGAAAGATCCGAGGACAACACCACGTAATTTTGAACCACGGTCAGATGACGAGGCAACACCTGAGCTGGCACCCCACTCTCCAAACTTCCACACCACGCCAACGTGAGGGCATTTGAGGCCACGACAGATTTAACGTGCACCAGCCCCCTTTGTACACGACGGTGTTTGGCTGGATTCGAACTCGCAACCCTTCGGTTGCAAGTCCGTTACTCTTCCAACCGGGCCACCGCGGCCCTTTTAGGACTAGAAGAAAACCCTATAACCTTCACTCTCCAGTGTCGATGATTCACCCACCAATAAAAATTAGTAAGGATTTATTTTGTGTTAAGGGGTGATTACGGTTTTTTTGGGTTCAAGAAGCTAGCAGATGAGTTATTTGTGATGTGTTTTATCGTAAAATCGAAACTGAGCATGAAAAATTGGAATATTTCTGTAAAACTTTGATTAAAACGAAACTAACTGGAAAATGACCAAACAATTTCCTTAAATTTTAAAATTGACAGGGTAAAATAAAAATATATCCCACAAAATCTACATTTCTAAAACCAGGAAAGGAAACGCAAACAAAATCTGGCACTGGCGATAACCTTTCTTTTTATGTTATTTTTGCTGGTTTTATCGTGTTTCTTACGATTTATAGCTAATTTTTATTTAATTTTCCTTCTAATAAATCTATATATTTTAAAACCTATCTCTAAAAATTTTAATACGTCAGCACAAATAACACATATGTAACTATAATTAGTTTTTATTTTGAACACAATTTTCCCAGAGTTCCGACTATCCGAAACGAAAACTAACCCTCCAACCTACCCTCTTTCAGGGCTTTTTTAGCACTGGAATAACGAATGGGAAATATTTCAACTAAAATTTGATTAAACCCACGATGAAACGAGAAAATCATGTTAAAACTAAATATATCTCAAAGGAAACCCAAAAAAGTACATTTCGAAAACCAGGAGATTCCTAATAGAATTTGTGTCTACGCGTATATATGATATAAACATTTCGATTAAAGTAGTAATAACACTAACTGCAAGATTAAAATATAAATTCTATGAAAAATAAGCTCACAGTAAATTAAGTTCATTTTCAAAAGTGATATCGAGGTCAATGTAACACGAGGATGTGAAAAATGAATGAAAATTGAAACTAATCTTACGCATTTCACCAGTTGAGGATAAATAAAATAACTAAAGTTTAGCTTTTAAATTGAATATTTAATTTTAGTTTTATTTTAAAGACGTTTGCCGCACATGAAAACTAGAATGGGCAGTTGTCGGTATACATTATTCTCCGAAATAAAATTACCCACTATCTTTAGTTATAAACTATCACATCTTTGCAAGTTTTATGTGAAAGCAGGGTAAATTTCTTCAATAAATCGAATACGATTAAATTTTCTCATCCTATTTTTAATGGCTATAAATATAAAGCAGTAGATTAAGACAAAATACTCCAATCTCAAGTTATATCTTTTCTATAAATACCAGATGAATACTCCCTTTTGTATTCGTAATAATATATTCGTCAAATCCGTATCGCGAAAATATTAAAGTTACATTTGAAAAATTATTTATTTATAGAAATCACATTTTAAGTATCGTTCTAGTGTAAAATTTTCCGCAGATTTCAAATCGGATGAAATTTTCACTCTTTCTTTAAAGATCGCGAAGATGGGAACTTGGACTAGAGGAATAAAAAAGCCCTAACGCGCGTCAAAACGCGTGTCATGTGAGCGGTGCAGTAGATACATATGCTTCTCCAAACGCCTTCTAATCGCTAGAACGACCGGAGATTGTTGAAACGTCGAAGCTACCTAGCGCTTGGATTCTCGCGATTTCTGCATGTGAACACTCCAATAGAACTCTATGTACTTTGGCTACCCGCGTTTTTGTTTTGACGTAAAACGCGCGTTGGAAAACGCCTCATGTGAACGGGGCCTAAACGAAAATTGTAACATGCTTCAAAGGTTGAAGGTCAACATGTGGTTTGATGTGTTGGGAAAGAATTTTTGCCACAACAGCACTTTCTTTCCTGTCGTTTGATTTTGTTTTGGGATACTTATTAATACAATTTTCGGACAAAACGGTTTTAACCACAAGTGTAACATTTTATTTTCCTACTTATTTTGTGCGCCAAATATGGCCCTTGCGCCATAAAACTCCAATAAACCAACCAACCTACTTATTTTGTTGTTTAAGGCTTGGTTTTAATTCTTCGCGTTTTAAACGACGTATGTATTCAAAATCATTACCCGAGTTGTGATTTAGTTGAAGTTTTGTAGCGACTCAAACGTGTTCCGCAAATGATTTTCCTTTCGAAGAACATGTCGCATTCTTTGCCCATTTGTGTGTTCAAACCAACTTTGCTCTTGCTTGAAATTTATGAAAGCACCTGTTTCTTGATCTAGCGTTTGGTGTAAGGTATCACTGACAATTAATTCTCCTAATGAATTGAAATCATTAACGTCTCTTAACTTTCAATACTGTTCCCAATTGGTTGCAAGTCTCGATGCAAACGGAACACGAGTTTCGTTTGACGTACGTTCGGCTTTTTGAAAATTTTGTAAGCAAATTAATGGTGTCAGTTCAGATTCTCTAAGAACAACTTATTTTATTGTAATCCTTTATCTCTTAGTCTTTAAAACACATTAATATATTTAATGCTTTTCCTTTAGGAGATTCGATCCACCGTCGACAATAGCCCGTTGTGTTGCTCGAGTGTGACGTTAATTAAAATACCCACATAGGGGTAGGTAGATATTTTAATTAACGTCACAATGGGCTATTGTTGGCGGTACGGGATTAATCACAAAGGGAAAGATCCGAGAACAACACCAAGTAATTTCGAACCACGGTCAGATGACAAGGCTGAGCTGGCACCCCACTCTCCACCTACCCCTAGGAGATTCAACAGAATTTCCAGTTTGAATTTGTCGGATACATTTTTGGCTTCATATACTCCTTCTAGTGACGAGAAAAATAACAGCCCTCTGACCTTTCGGAACAAGGTAGGTAGGTATTTAATTAACGTCGCACTGGATCAACACAACTGATAATTGGCGACAGTTCGGGATCAAACCCGAAGGGAAAGGGATCAAACTCGAAGGGATCCGAGGACAACACGTAATTTTGAACCACGTTTCGGAACAAGGAGTGTTAATGTGCAAAGAGTAAATGGAATTTCGATTCAAAGTCGACTTAAAATTTACATTAACTTGCTCAGCCCTGGGCCACATGAACTTCCAAATTTCATCTTCCCTAAATTTATTCTTTCTAATTCTAACTGAGCTTCCACACGCAATCGTGAACTTCCTAGTTTGCTTTTTCGAGATTTATTTTTTCTAACTCGATTCGAGCTTTTTGCTTTCTTTAGACTTCCGATCCGCTCTGAGTGCATATTGTGTGTTACGAATGTTTCATCCTGTACATACTTTCGCTGTTCAAAAGATTTTATAACTCGATAACTTTCATATCTGGGGTAACTGTTTCGCCTATCTCCTCAGCGATTAACTAGAGATCTTCCTTTTCTCCTGAAACATTTTAAAGATAAATAATTTTAATTGCCTGCTTAATAATATTTATTATCTTGTATACTGAAAATGACCAAACAGCGCAAAGCAAAAGTTGCCTAGTGCATCATCCTTGTTATCCACTGGAACAAATCCACAAACTAAGACCGATTATTAAAGTAGATTGTTAATTAACGTCGCACTGGATCGTCATAATGGGCTATTGATGAATGTTGTGAGGGTTGCGAGTTCGAATCCAACCAGACTCTCGTGTACAAAGGGGCTGGTGCATGTTAAATCTGTCATAGCCTTAAATGTCTTCGCGATTGAGTGGAATTTTGGAGAGCGGGGTGCCATCTCAGGTGTGACCGTGCCATCCATTTGACCGTGGTTCAAAATTACATGGTGTCCTCGTATCCTTCCCTTCGAGTTTGATCCCGGACCGTCTCCAATAGCCCGTTGTGTTGCTCCAGTGCGACGTTAATTTTAATATCTAGACGCATTTGGTAAAAATATCTGGAGGTGGTGAGATGAGTACAGTCAAAAGTTATGTCGAATGATGTTACTGTACCTACTCTCTGTTCTGTGGTCTCTTGTATCAAACGGTTTCTTTTATCATGTGGGTAACAGATTATATTCCTCTTTGAAATTTATCTACAAGAAGTGTTCCGTGATGAATTGCATTCAGATTTAAAAACAAAATCCTAATGTGTCCTTTAATAATGTTTTTCTTATTTTTGGGCGTTGTAGCTTAATGAGCCAATTTTAGCTAAATTATATTTGGGATTTATAATCACCAATGGCACGTAATAATTTTTCTGAGAAAGTACACGAATTGAACGTGAGACATTTCATTGAAAACAGATCCAATGTCATTCTTGAAATTCAATGGTTGCATGTTACTGACATTGATGCTGTAATAGATGCTTGTTTTTTCAAAAAAGTCGATCAATTTATTTCTTCATCAAATAAGGATTAATAATCATCTGCAACAGTCTTGCATCTTAATGTCACATCAAGATGTTTTATTTCCAACAAAATTCAACAAAAGATGCTTCTTTCCAAAGCAAAGTTATCTGAAACTTCACAAAATAGGGAATCGTCGTTTATATTTCATTCCTCAGATGGCGCTACGCCTATATTATCATTAATATTCGTATCAATAGATGGCGCCACAAATCAAGGTAATGAGTGGGAATTTGCTTCTTTTGTTAAATGATGAAAGAAGGTGATCGTACTAAACAAATTAGTCTTTGAATCACGTGGTTTAGAAAGCAAAAAGCGGTTGATGCGCAACGAGCTGAACACTATTTGTCATGACATAACATTTCAATCATTCAAAAAAGTTCAGTTTTTGTTAATATATGAATAGAACGACTATTGGCGAATAAAAGTTGTTAGTTAAACGGATATTTAAAGTAAAATGTCTCATTTTATAACTTACGGCTTCATTTCTTTTGAACACCACAAAAAGTGTTTGCAAAACTTGTCAGGAAAAGTTGTTACTAGTTACGTAGAGCAAGCAGATAATGGTGAGGAATATTTAACATGAAACCTGGGTACAGCTATAATGTACGTATAGTGTGATGGCAACGCTTTTGGCGCACTTTTCGTAGCGAGTTATAGCAGATGAAGGGCAGTCTTTAACCACTCAACGCATTTACCCGTGTTTGACACGGGCGAAAGTTACCGGCAAATTTGCACATGCTCGTGTCTCACACGGGCGCTCATGTATCTCGCGATATTTTATTTCTAATGCCCGTCTGAGATCCGTTCTAGTAAAAATAGATAGGCTAGATTAAACTTATATCAAAGATGGCATAAACTTATTTATCATAGATGATTTACCACTTATTTATAGATGGATATTAAACTTATTTACCGTAGATGGCACCACTATGCACCATTTTTCTTGTGTAAACCAAGTGGTGCATTTTGATGATTAGCTATAAGTTTGTTAGGAATTATTTGTTATAAAGCAGTTGTTTGGTGTGGAAAAGGTAATATATCCATTTTTATTACGTTAAATATCATGAAAGTAAACAGTTAACCATAAATTAATTTTTACTAAGTGTTTTTGTAACTTGTTTAGAAAAAGTTATCTGATAATGAGCGACTCTGACGATTTTGAATATGCCAATTTATCAGAAAGTTTCAGCGATGAAAGTGATGATCTCTTGAGTGATGGAAGTGAATCTGAAGTTAATATTTTATTATTATTAATATTTTGAAATTCAAAATAAACATGTAATAAAATCGTTTACACTTTGTTTGTATAATAATTTTTTTATAACTTTTACCCCACCCCCCGCAACTGAAATTGCAAAAAATAACTTACACTATACCTATATATATATTCATTTTCTGTCAAAAAAAACTCGATCATTTTTTACCAGTTTTTCCGAAAAAAACTCGTGCTTTAAGTGGTTAATAGGATTATTCCCACTTTTACGGCAACCTCGGCAAGCGTAAAATTTAAATTTTCATTCGAAAATTTTAGAATGTTCATTTCTGTTAAATTGTCCATTGATTCAAAAAAATATTTCCCAATTCTTTTCCCTTTTATGTAAATTTGAAGAATTAAAACTTCAGCTTGGTTTTAGTCAATGCCCTGGGCAGTCGCATCAGGTTGTACTGTTTCTTGCTATTTTCTTTTTTTTGAAAATCGTTATCTTTTCTCTTTTAACATGCCTTCTGTATTTAGTGTTGTACATAAGTTTCAGGGAGTTCTTTCGCGAAATTTGAAGTTAATTTTTCTGATGGTAGGGCAACTTTAGGCAGTAAGGGCTAATCGTTTCTTTTTTTATGCATTTTGTCAGGATAAGCAGCTTTTTAAAATTTCCTTAAGGAATAGGAATTAACTAAATCGTTTTTTATGCGATAAATGCAACGTTCCGATGAAGTTCGCTGAAAAAAATTTACTTTGAGACTGTTTCACTTGGTTTAGTAAAGATGTTCGCGATAATAAGTCTTATTATTTTCCGTTAAGAAAAATGATGTTTTTCTAATTGTTTCCGTTAATTATTTTCCGCTAAAGCGTATTATTTTCCGTTGAGGAAAACGTTTTTTTCTAAGAATTTCTTCCTTGGCGACATAAAAAGTGGGAGAAAAAACGCGCCAAAAGCGTTGCCACCAAAGTATGCGCATATCAAAGCTGTACCGAAACCTGTCTTAATTCCCTGTTTGCTACAGTGTATCGTTATTTGAATGAAACAATCATCTAGATCAGTGGTGCGCAAACTATTTTCATTTCCGGCCCGAATTTTGTGTACTATTTTGTCGCGACCCCTGGATAGACAATAGACGTTTTTTAATCATCAACGTAGTTAAAGTTGAATTCTTTTTGGGAGTTTCGCTTATGTTTGTGTCTTATTAGAGGTCTGAATAAAACACGTAATTTTATGAAGGAATGGTTTTATTTATGCATATGGGTATAAATATTTTTTTAATGGAAAATACTTTAAAAAACTTACAACATAAGAATTCAATGTGAGGTATGCGCTTGCAAAGAGTTCGTGATTGCTTCTATGTTCGGATCGGTATTGGAAATCGCAAGCCGTAAGTCATCCTTTGGATCCAATCGAGATCGATATTTTGTTTTAATGGCAACTAATTTTGAAAAGCCTGTTTCACATAAGTAGGTCGATGCAAACTGAATTAAAATATTAATTGCCTGTTTCCAATCGATAACCAAAATTTTTGTTAAGTCAGAGACTTAAATTGAATGCGCATTGTTTCGTCGCTTGAAACATCAATTAACTGTTCTTTTTAATTTAAAGATATATTGGATTTAAAAATATCAAACGAAAATGGATCACGTATCCATCCTAATTCATTATCTGGAAAATTTTCGAAAAGTTTTCTCTCAATTTTATCATATGGCGGGTAATGGTGTTTTTAAGTATCAAGAAATCTATATTATTTTCTTTAGTAAATTCTGAAAAGCACGGAAACATGTCTGTGTTTTTGTTCAATTCTTCTTGCCAAAGTATCAGCTTATTCTTAAAAGCTTCAATTTTACTGCTCGACGTTCAAATGTTTGTATTCTCTCCCTGTATACTTAAATTCAAATCGTTAAATTTTTCGAAAATGTCAACCATGTAACTGAGTTTCCCAAGCCAATCTTCAGTAATGAATGAACTTGCCAATATATGTTTCTTTTCTACCAAAGAAATGTAAACTTCGTTTCTCAAATCGAAAATACGTCGCAATATTTTGCCGCTTGAGAGCCATCTGACTTCGGTATGTAGTAATAATGTCTCATACATAGAACCCATCTCATAACAGAGTATTGAAAAGAGACGACTGTTTAGGGCACTGTTGCTTTTAATTTAATTAATTACAATAACAACATCCTGTAATATCTTGTGCAATTCATCAATGTCTTTTGCAACAAGAGCTTGTCTATGTATCATGCAATGGTTGAATACTAGTATATGGGGAGCAATTTTCTTTATTAACCCTCTTAATCCTTTATTACTACCTGTTAATGCTGCAGCACTATCAGTGCAAACCGTGACACAGTGTGTCCAGGTAAGGTCATTTGTTTCAAAATATCTATTAATAATTTCAAATATTTTCTCTCCATTTGTTTTTCCTTCCAATTTTTTACAACATAAAAAATCTTCTGATATGTCTTCTTCATAAAAATAACTCACATAAAAAATTAATTGAGACAGTTTGGAAATGTCAGTAGTTTCGTCACGTTGTAGAGCAAATACAGGAGAGTTTTGTAATCGATTTAACAGAACTGATTCTATATTACGTAATATGGAGTAGATTCGGCGAGAAACGGTATCTCTTGATAATGGTATCGTTTTTAAATCGTTACCATATTTTTCTCCATGCATAATTAATGTCATTTTAATTGGTGAAGGAAGAATGAGTGATTCACCAATTGTATGTGGTTTCAAATTTTCCCCTATTAAATATGAAACTTCTAAGGATGCCTTCTCAGGAATTGTGTATTTTTCTCAAAAATACATTTTGATTTTTCATACTTTCAGCTCGTTTTTTAAAAAATGTTTCAGATTTATGTGCTAATTATTTGTTTGGGTTCCAAATGTCTTAATTTAGCAGGTTTCATACTTTCATTTGCTAATTTATCCCTGCAATTAACGCACAATGAATGTTCTTTGCCATTAAAAACGCAATATGTAAATCCATATTTAATAAACTCTTCTTGATATTTTCTCAATTTTTTATTAGATAGCACATTTTGTTCGATATTTTTTATGTAGAAACAGGGCCATTGGATTCATTCACAGTTTTTCTAAGTTCATTGGATGTTGGTCCATCATTTTCATTTGTATTGTCATTCTTTTCATTTTCTAGACGTTGGGTACCTATTTTTAGCCATTTATCCATCATGAGCAACTAAAACTAGAACAAAATTATAAATATACAATATTTCATTTCTTTGCGTTTGTTCAATCACGTGCGGCTGCCACGTGGGAAGAAAATAAAGTCTGGGATTACTCTGTATAAATCATGTTTATTTGTAGCTTAATCAGACGAGAATTAAAGAAAACAAAACTTAATTATAAGAGAAACATCTCTTTATACCAATTGCACATGCTCGCTCTTTAAAATAAAAAATACAACGCTAAAGTAAAAATTTACACATGGTAATCGAGGCAAGTAAATATTTCAATTGGTGTTGCCAGTCGAGCACACATCTATATTATACACAGAGGTTACAGTGAATCATAACATACAAATATTGGAGCTTACTTAAAAAATACAAAACGAGTACAAAATTAATTATAGTGATTTAATATAATTATGTTTAACATTACTTACTCCAAAGATGGGAAAAAATATATTTAAAATTGCAATTAGCGTTTATTTTTCAAAATTCATCTTACTATGATCTTAAATTTGTACTCGCACTTAAACTGCAAAAGCAGGCTTTGTTTAGCGTGCCGCCATCTGTAATCCAAAAACAGAACTAACTGTTCCATTACACGTTTTAAAATAGTAACTATCGTGGTAGCGTTTCCAACGAAATATCAGTTGAGGATAATTGATTTTCGAAAAAATCAAGAACGAAAAAAAACTAACACAAAATATTTTTTTAAACAGTTTTTCTTTATAAACATTTTAATATCTATATTGATTTTTTAATTAATTGTTTATTATTGCCTTCCGAGCACGCTACTGAACTGTCCTGTATTTAAAAAAATGTGTTATGTACATACCCGATTGCAAATTGTACTTAAAATTAGCAAAAGCGGTATATAAACAGAATTGCAGAATGCACTTGAATGAACGTAAGAAGCAGCAAACTACTGAGAACAGACGGAAAGAACTGTACGGTTCTAGCTGTGATCACAGTATAAAGACTAAATAGCAGGGGTGCACATCTACATTGAAAAAGCTGTAGTAAAGATGACCACTGCTAAACGTCAGACCGACCCAAGTTGCATACGAATCCCACCGGAGAGCAGGTAAAGGGCATCTCAAATTGACAATTATCTTTTATCACCATGTCTGTTCGCCTGCCGGTTGTCGAAGTTTAGGCATTATATACGAATATATACGAAGGCATTATATACGAAGTATAGGCATATTTTACGAATACAGACAATTGTATTCGTAAAAAAATATAGTTCTTTTTTATAAATAATATTACCTCATTTCACTATTTTACTGGTACCTAATACTGGTTGAAGAAAATCCTTAGATCCTTATATTTTTTATTGTCAAATAAATTTCTTTGAATTCGGCGACCCACAAAAATTTTCAAGCGACCCCCAGAGGGGCTGCGACCCCCGGTTTGCGCACCACTGATCTAGATTACAGATAAGCAAGTTCCTTTTCTTTTTAACGGCTAACCTTAATTGCTGTTGTGCTGCCATCTACTGCTTTTAACTGATACTAAAGATTTTTCATAATTTATGCGCATCATCACATTTGTAAAATAGAACTGATGTTCTTAGATTTCAACGAAATTTGAATCGATAAGTTTGTTAATCAGGGGATCCTGAGGTTTTTTTTATCCTTTCACATTTAAAGGAAAATAAGCTCAACCCTAACGTAGTCGATTGCATGCCATAACCGAAACAGTTGAGAGAAATTTTGGAGAAATATTTAATGTTTCAACAATCAACAAGTCATTAACATGCTTACAAGGAAGATCAAATTCTAATGTTTATTAATGTTCATTGCATGTATGCTTTGGGGTCCACATATTATTTCGAGACTTAATAAACAACGTATGTTCTTGTAGAATCTTTTAGTAAAATTTTTCGAAAGAAAGAAAAGAATGCAAGATAGCGAATGTTTTTGTGATTAGTACATCGTTATAAAACTCCAAAATATACTGAAATCCAATCTGTAGCCCATCACTGCGTAAGAGTCGTCTGCATATAGACTTAAAATTGTATAGTGGACTTTAAAACAAAATTTTGCAGCCACCCGATTGTAATGAGATCATATGATTTCTTTCCCATCAAAAAGCCTATACTATAAGAAATATGTTTAAAAATATCAAGTTGTGGCGAAATTCTTACGTGACACATCAAAATTCGCTAAATTATCAAAAATTGAGAGGTCCTATGGGTATTAATTTTCCATCTATCCTCATAATTTTTGTTTATACTACAGTTCCTATATATGGTAATCAGATTAACTTAATTTTAAACTGTATAACACAATCAAAATTAAAAACAATTTCGTCTTAAACACTTTAAAGTTTGCCGAAAAGTAAAAATTAGGTTAAAGAACATTTGAAAACACAATTTCAAAATTAGACAGCAGAAATAACTATTTATTTACAGTTAAAGATGTACAACAAATTTAAAGTATTATCCAAAATATTTCAAGCTAGAAAACTTGATACACAGGAGATAGTAGTTCGAAATCAGAAAAACATCAATCTGATAAAAACGCATTTTGTCTACTATACTAGGTTATATTATATATCATCGATAGACCTACTATACTTGGGTAATATATTTTTATATTGTGGTAGGCAGGTATTTTAATTAACGTCGCACACAACGGCTATTGGCTACGGTCCGGGATCAAACCCGCAGGGAAAGATCCTAAGACAACACCACGAAATTTTGAACGACGGTAAGACGACGAAGTCACACCTGAGCTGGCATCCCATTCTTCAAACTTCAACAACCAGATTTAACATGCGCCAGCCCCATTTGTACACAACGGTCTTTGATTGGATTCGTACTCACGGCCACTACTATACTTGGGTAATATAATTTCACATTGTGTTCCCAAATCTAAGTCAAAAATTATTGCAATTGAAAAGTTCTTATTGGCATCTATAGCGTTTGGTATCAATTACTTTAAAGCTAAAATTAAATATTTTAGATCAATTTTGGTGATTTTGAAAATACACTCCATATTAAACAAATACGCATTTGTGTTCTCTTCGCAGACGTATCTTTGCAAAGCCATGTATTTTAATAGAAATGAATATAAGAAAGCAAAGGTTTGGTATTGGTATTTTCAATTAACGTCACACTGGAGCAACACAACGTGCTATTCCAAAGGTTTGGAAACCATTAAGATATTGTACTAAAGGGTCGAGAGACGTAAAAAGAAAAGACATGTTCGTCTGTATGCTCCAGTGCAGGTGTTGCCAAACCTTGACCGTTGATCTCTTCAAGAGTTTCTTGAATTTTTATCGACCTCTCTATTTTACTATTACGTAATTAAAATAGCACAAGCAAAAAAGACGCTTAAGTGGGATTTTTATTGCTTAATTTCATAGTTACTGTATGTGTAACATGGTATATATTATTATATTGTCTTAACATCAAAGGGATACGTTTATGTTCTTGACGTCCTTCTTAACATTACATATCTGATAGGAAGGGGATAAATAATATGTAAAATGTAATTTGGATAACAAAATAATAATACAATCTTCCTTTTATACAGGGTGAGTCTAAATTGTTTTTACAAAATAAGAGGGGTGATAGTACCCATCCAGACGAGCCATAATTACCATGGAACATAGGGCATTCCACTCTGAGAGGCAGAAAAGAGTCAAATTAGAATTTCAACATGAACAGTGTTGGGAAAGCGAATGAACGATACCAAAAGTCGCACAATCTGATTGATTGATCAGAGAAAAACTCACAGCAAGTGCTCAAAGTGGCGTTGCACAGTTCACACCGGCGAAGGAATGACTGGCTCTCGAAGATTCCTGGTGTTGTGTTCATTTTGTCTGCGGCAACACCGATTCTCGCTACGAGATCTTCAGCCGAGACCACAGGCGTCTGGTACACTAAAGATTTCATGTGCCTCCAGAAGAAAAAGTCCACTGGGTTGAGGTCCGGTGAGGCCAAGCCACAGGTCCGCCACGTCCGATCCATCGTGCGATATATATGGCATTCAAGAAATGCCGGACCGTGCCGGGAAAGTGTGCTGGGGCTCCATCGTGCATGCTCGACGCGTTTCGACTTTACTCTTTTCTGCCTCTCAGAGTGGAATGCGACCCTATGTTCCATGGTAATTATTGCTCGTCTGGATGGGAACTACCACCCCTCTTATATTGTAAAACAATTAGACTCACCCTGTATATGTGTGTGTAGAATCCATCCCCATACCGCCATCACAGGTCACGCACAGCGCGCGGAATAGAACTGTAACTGTGACATTATTTTCCTGACTCAGAGTTAGACTTGTGACTGTGTACGCTTCTACGCGCATGTGGAGCGCCGTTTATGCAATTCATACATGTGCCAGCGTGTAGGCTGTGCCATGATCCATGTAACCTTTACTGTACATAGTTTGTAGAATAATTAAGTGTTGTTTTAGTCCTCATCTCCGTACCATCCAGCTTCGCATCTTCACACCCTAGATACAGTACAAGAGATAGCTCCGGCCGCGATTTGAACCTTCATCAGGGTAACGGTTTGTAAAATTGGAGGTAGTATTATTTAATTATAATTACATGAGCATATTGAATAAGTGCAGGAAGGATGGTGTCTTATATTTTTCTATCGACCCTCGAGCCTGGATCGACTCCTAGCAATGCTATATCGACCACCTTGGCGAGCACTGCTCCAATGAATAGATTTAATAAGTGAAGACACGGTTGTGTTCCCTTCGCAGAAACATCTTCTTTCGTGACTCCTTCTTTTTCTTCCAGGGATAGGCGGCCAGGTACCAGAGGGTTTCGAGGAAATCAAACATTGCAACTAAAGACAAGCCAATCCAAATTCCTATGTAGCCACCGACATAGCTGAAAGCCTCAACACTCTGCAACACATAAACAGAAATTGCTTTAAAGAACATGAAATAAAAGCAAACAAATAGTTATTTGCCTAAATAGGAAAGCAAATTTTAGATAAAGCAAAATAAAATACGACGCTTTAAGAGAAAATATTTATTGTGTGAGCTAGAAAAATCGTAAAGGTTGGTGGAGATATCGAAACCGGGGCACTAGCGATTTATCGCCAAACATGGTAACATTGCTGTTTTGATTCAGCTTTATGGCAACCCTATGCAAAAGGTTTTACGCGTAGGAAAGTCCACGTTTTTTTTAATGAACATACTGGCTTTGGACGCCATCTTGATTTGGCAACAAAAATTGCTTGGCGACAAACATGCTCCAGATTCTACATCTTTACCTAAAGGTTACATCGGGGCACGCCAGCGCAGGTCTGACGTGAATATGTCTCGTTCATCGACCTTAAAATGAAATAGACGGAGCATGTGCCAGCAGCTTCGCGTTATTTCTTCCAGTTACTCGGTTTGAAGATCTGTCATGTGGTTGCGGGTAAAAGCTTGAGTCCTAAATTATTGATTTTCTAAAATGATTAACCACAACATCAATAACACTAGTCTACACTTCCAGAGTCAATTGGCTAAGTCTATTTGTGATTTACCCATCAGAGATCTTACGAAAGCGACTCCGCCGACATGATCCGCCTATTTCAATAGAAGGTCGATAGTCATACTATTTGGGTGTAGCAAATGAAGGAGACAAATTCAGTAGTCAATTCAGTGTTTATGGATGAATGAATTTTAATTAACGTCGAACTGGAGCAACACAACGGAATATTGGCGACGGTCCGGGATCAAACGGGACCAAACTCCGCCCACATGACCCGTCTATTTCATTAGAAGGTCGACAGTCTCATACTATTTTGGGTGTAGCAAATGAAGGAGACAAATTCAGTAGTCAATTCAGTGTTTGTTGATGTAGGAATTTTAATTAACGTCGAACTGGAGCAACACAACGGAATATTGGCGACGGTCCGGGATCAAACAGGACCAAACTCCGCCCACATGACCCGTCTATTTCATTAGAAGGTCGACAGTCTCATACTATTTTGGGTGTAGCAAATGAAGGAGACAAATTCAGTAGTCAATTCAGTGTTTGTTGATGTAGGAATTTTAATTAACGTCGAACTGGAGCAACACAACGGAATATTGGCGACGGTCCGGGATCAAACGGGATCAAACTCCGCCCACATGATCCGTCTATTTCATTAGAAGGTCGATAGTCTCATACTATTTGGGTGTAGCAAATGAAAGAGACAAATTCAGTAGTCAATTCAGTGTTTATGGATGTAGGTATTTTAATCAACGTCGAACTGGAGCAACACAACGGAATATTGGCGACGGTCCGGGATCAAACGAGAAAGGAAAGATTCGAGGACAACACCACGTAATTTTCAACAACGTCACCTCACTCTCCATACTTCCACTTGGATCCAACGTAAGGACATTTGCAGCCACGACAAATTTTACGGGCACCAGCCCCCTTTGTACTCTACAGTCTTTGGTTGGATTCGAAGTCGCAACCTTCCGGTTGCTAATCCCTTACACTTTTAACCGGGCTGCCGTTGCCCTTAGTGTTTATCGAAAGCTGACGAGTTGGTGGTCCGCGTAAACTTCCTGGAAGGTTGCGAGTTCGAAACTAGGTCTCTCCAAAGACCGTCGTGTACACGGGTGTCGTTAAAAATGTCGTGGCCCCAAATATCAGCGTTGGCGTGGTGTGGAAGTTCGGAGAGTGGGGTGCCAGTTCAGGTGTCGACCTCGTTATCTGACCGTAGCTCAAAATCACGATGCGTTGTCCTTGATCTTTCCCCTTCGGGATTGATCCCGGATTGTTATTTAACTACCTACCAAATCCGCGCTGACTACGTTTCATGTATTTCTACTTAGCTTATCGACGAGTATACTGCGGAAATTTAGAGAATTTTTAAATGTGATCCCACGTTTCACAACCAACACTTTATTCCATCTTACTTTCAAAGCCTTAAATCAACAAATCTCGACTTTAGTTTCCGTTTGAGACTGATTTCCAAGTCTCATTGCTTCGCAGTCCCGAGTTATAGTGATTTGAAATTAGCGCCAAGCAGAGGAAAGTGACGTCGTAAAACTTTCGCAGCGAAAATCTCAGTAAGCGGACGCTTTTTCGGGCCGCCCTATATATCCAATGCAATAGTTACAAAAAGGAAAATTCCAAAACTAATTTTATATACATGCATGTAAAATATAATGCTTTATCGGGAATAAAGGTTGCGAAATAAAATTAAAATTTACTCCTCTTCCACCCATTACTTTACTCTTAAATTTAGTTTTTATTTGAACTAAGTCATCACGAATTCAATTGAGTTCAATTCTGAGATTGGTTTAAGTTGAAATATCAGTTATTAAAAATTAATGAATACTTCAAAAGATACTGTAATTAACGTCAAAATAACACACCAGAAGTAATTTTTAATAAAACAATAATGTGTTGTTCACTTACATCATATTTGGGTTTGTAGGATATGATGGTCAGCGTATATCGGCTGAAGAACGCTTCCAGATAAATGAATTGGAACCTAAATGAAAGAAATTTCTATTATTGGTTTTACGAAATGCTAATTTAATCATTCTATCAGATAAAAAAGTGAAAAATAAGGCCGAGATGGAGTTAACCCCTACAAGTTGTTTCGAAACGATATCTCGTCAATCAAGTCTGACCAATTTTGCTAATGGCGAGATATCTCGTCATTAGCAAAACATTCTACGAGAAATAGTCCGGAAATAGGTTCTGCCTTCCGTATCTTTTATGTTGTAGTTCCATCTCAGTACACATTTGTCTCTCCAATTCTGCAGAGTAATCAGAATAGGAGGGGCTCTGGAAACCCAAGCCTAACCTGCAAAAACTGCTAGTTTTTTATTTTTAAAAAATCAACAAATAAAATATAAGTACCGTAAGAAGTTCCTTTTAATATTCACAGTATTTTTATCACATAAATAATAGCCTATCATTCATTGTAATATACGCTTTAATGTTTCGTAATGAATTCTTCAATCTTTTGCGCAATAAAAAAGTAATGATCATAGAATTAGGTTTTAGTGCGCAAGACCGAAAATCCAATGTTCAAATATCGTATATCGCATCACCTCTAGGATCGCGGTAGCCCGATTGAAGAGCAACGGATTAGCAACCGGAGGGTTGCGAGTTCGAATCCAACCAAAGACCGTTGTATACAAAGGGGAATGGCGAACTTTAAATCCGTCGTGGCCTCAAACGTCCTTACGTTGGCGTGGTGTGGAAGTTTGGAGAGTGGGGTGCCAGCTCAGGTGTGACCTCGACATCTGACGGGTGTTCAAAATGACGCGGTGTTGTCTCGGAACTTTCCCTTGGGGATTGATTCCTGGCCGTCTCCAATAGCCGATTGTGTTGCTCCAGTGCAACGTTTAATAAAATACCTACCTGCCTTGCTAAGAAGGGCCTGCGAGTTGTAACTGCGCAGGTTCGATTACTCCCTTAGTGAATTTTCTCTTCTGTATCAGTTAAACTTTCCATGTGTGTATGTCTATTTCTTAACGTTGTCTGTATTGTGTTTGGCGCAGCGTGGCCAAATATGGCCCTTGCGCCATAGAAAAACCGTTCAACCCAATCAACCAACCCTTGCCAAGAACTAGTAACAGTTTGGAACAGGTTTTTAAATTAGAGGCTAGCCACAACAGGGTGGTTTTCGACACAAAGATCAAGTTAATACCAGCTGAGAATTCTAATATTAATTCATTTTTTAAACAATGAAACGAAGGAATTAACTTACTGACAGCCCGTATTATCAATGTGTTCTCTCTTTTTAAAGCCACACTACATAAAAAAGAGCAAACTGTTATTAAATATGTATGATGAACTACGGAGTGAAACATACATTACATGGATAATTGAAATAAATCATAAAATAAACTGTTGATAAATATATCAACAGTTGTATCATGGACAAATTAAGATACAATTTTAATTAGATCCGTTGAGCAGTAAACAAAAGAGACTTTGAATTGAAGTGTTGACACTGCATTGGGTGCCATGAGACAGAAGCATAACTGAAAACTTAAAAAAAGAGGTGTCTTTAGTAGATTTTATGATCACTTCGAATACTGATGCAGGCATTGCACAGCGTTTGCATACAGTGAATGGGGTTATAGATGTGTTTTTGCGGTAGCAAAACGCAGTTCTATGTACAAGGATATATCAAAAAGTAAGGTGAATTTGTCTCTAAAACTCAGAGTTTTTTGTGTAGCTAATTAATTTTTTTATATGTTGCAAGTACCAAGGTGATAGTAGTGCGACGGCTTGTAGAAACTTCTACGTCAACCCGTCTGGTGCTTAGAGCAAATCAAAGATGGCGCATCGACTTGAGCATTATTCCAAGGAGGAGGTGCGCGGTGTCATTCGTTTTTTATGGGCCAAGGGGAAAAATATGCAATATTCATCGAGAATTGTTGGAAGTCTATGGAGCGAGTGTTATATCGCAGAAACAAGTGTATGTGTGGTGTAACGACACGAATGTGGCTGTCGCCGATGCCATGATTCGTGAAGACAGAAGAGTGAGGTTGCATGATATTGCAAATGCATTGAATAGCTCATATGGTTCAGTGAGCAGTATTACCATTTTGGATTATCATTTGTTTGGCCCTGAAGAAACACCTCCGTGAGCAGCGTTTTCATACACTGGAAGAGGCACAACAGGCTACACTTACCTGGTTAGGGAACATGGAGCAAGATTTCTTTGAGAAGGGCATGGATGATTGGGTGCCACGTTGGAATAAATGCTTAGACCGCTATGATTCCTTTGTCGAATGATAGTGTGATACGATTTGTCAAACATAATAAATTTTCATATATTTATCTCTGTGCACGTTTTTCTGTCAATCAAAAATTCACCTTACTTTTGATACTCCTTTGTAAAAGCATCGACCTTAACATGAAATAGACGGAACATGCAGCTTCATGTTATTTCTTCCAGTTGCTCGGTTTGAAGATCTGTCACGTGGTTGTGGGTAAAAGCATGAATCCTACATTATTGATTGGTTAAAGTGATTATCCACTGTGATCAAAAACACTAGTTTGCGATTCGACAGCCAATCGGCTAAGTTGATTTGTATGTCCACGTGATTTACACTTCAGAAATCATACGGCAGCGACTCCGCCCACATGCTCCATCTATTTCATTAGAATTGCGACGTTTTAAAGCTACTGACGTCACGATTCCAAAATTTGTATTTGCACCAGCTTTCTTCTGAATATGCTAGGTTATCCAAATCGTCACAGGCTATTTTGTTAAATTTTGTGGTTGAACCTTTAACCCTCCAATTGGTTTAGACGAGATATCTTGTCTTTGAACACCTAATAAATTTTGCTAGTGACGAGATATCTCGTCATCGATATTGCCTATTTTTTATATTGACGAGATAAAGACCTAGTCAGTTTTCTTCTAATGACGAAATATCTCGTCCATAAGGATCTGCTCTCAGTTTTGCTAGCAATTAGATACCTCATAATAACCACAGGAGGATTCAAATTAATGATGTTTCTTAAGTTTTCAATACCAATGTATGTTAGTATGTAAAGAAAAGGAATTTTTCTTGAACTGAATTTTGTATTCGTTTTTGATAACGCCCTCCAAACTGAAAATAATTGTAAATCTTTTTCAAACATCCCACTGTCACACATTCGACAATCACAGATTGTAGACATGAAAATGGTTGTATCCTTTACTTATTAACCAAAAATAGTTTTTCGATTTAAACTATCTACCCTTCAAGTAAAAGTATCCCAAAGTCAATGGGTATATCTGTCATTTTTTTTTGTACAAAAATAGCATCCATGTCAAGTCGTCACGTATTGTCACAATGAGTCTTGTTACTAAAATCGTGTGTGGTTGTCCCATACGTAATAGTGAGATGTCCCTTTTGCAAGCGTCGATCTGATTTATATTTGGAGATACCATGTCTTCTGGTATAGAACTAGCTCCTGGTCAAGTTATTTCTCACCTGATGAACATATACCTCAAGGAAACATCACATTTCAGTTAGAGATGTGAGACAATTTAACCCTCCAAGTGGTTTCGACGAGATATCTCGTCATCAAGGAATTGCCGATTCTTTGATGATGACGAGATCAAGGTCTGATCATTTTTTCCTAAAGACAAGATAGTCGTCCATTAAGATCTTTCCAGTTTTGCTTAACAAATACCCAGGCACGTGATGAACATAGATTCATTTTCTATATTATAAATTAAATTGAATAAGTTAATTAAATTGAAATACCGTTTAAAATAGCAATATTTGGTGATAAACTTACCGCGAAAGTCCCCGATTCTTCATAATCCACCTCAAAAGTTCGCTCTCTAAAAATTAAAATATGAATTGCATTACAATGTATGTTATTATCCATCCATTATTAAAACAATGATTCAGAATCCATAGCTTTACCACGCAAACATGTGCAGGCAAACACAATTTAGATGAACAGATGAAAACCTTTGTCAAATTGATTTAAAAAATTGAAAAACCTTTAAAACAATGACAGATATTGATGTAAAAACTTAGAAAAGATCATCAATGGCCATTTCGGTGGTGCAGGACGTCGGCCCTCATACCAGGACAGTCCTCATGATGGTGGATGTCTTGCTCCACCGAAATGGATATAGTTTAAATTTTCTTAGATCGATAGTTGTCATTGCTTTGAAAGTTTTTCGATTTGTTCTATCAATTTACTTTACAGCCAGACACTAACAGCGACTTTTAGATATAAATAATAAGGATTCAGTTAATAAGGATTGATCCGAATTAATAACGAGACTGACTTCTTAGTCCGAATTCTTAACCCTAACCATTCTACCCATAAAATCTTAAAATATAAATGGGATAGTCCATTTGCATAAAGGTCGTTTAGCTTACAAGGGCTTGATTAAATGAGATTTCAAAATAAATGGCGATTTTTTTTCGCATGGCTTCCGGCATCCAACGATCAACACTGTAGGTAGGTAGGTATTTAATTAAGGTGGCACTGGAGCAACACAATTGGCTTTTGGTGGCGGCCGGGGATCAAAATCAAAGGGAAAGATCCTAGGACAACAATACGTAATTTTGAACCACAGTCAGATGACGAGGTCACACCTGAGCTGGCACCCCACTCTCCAAACTTCCCTACCTCGCCAACGTGAGGACATTTGAGGCCATGATAGATTTAACGTGATTTAACCCATTTTGTGCACGACCGTCTTTGGTTGGATTCGTACTCGCAACCCTCCGATTGTTAATCCGTTACTCTACCATGAAACTTCCCTGTAGTGATCAGACTTTGGTCCACAAACCTATTCCAAACTCTCCAGTTCTGGACAAGGGGTAATTCATTTTTCTTATTTGGATCTTCATTTCTCTTGGGGTAATAGGCAGTTTTGTCTCGACGTGATAGTCGTCATTTGCAGAAATGACCAGATCTGGGACGAGATATCCCGTTGAAACACTTGGAGGGTTAAGAACCAAGCTCAGGAACGCATAGTTTACGTTTAACCGGCCCCTAACTTAACGAATAGACTCGTCCATAATCACGTGACACAAATATTAACTGGACGGAGCCGGACTATACAGTAAAAAGGAAATCTGACTGAGACGAGGATAATAGAAATAATCGATTTTGAAATAAGTATGTTTCTTACCTGCAAGGATTGCCACAGATCTTAGTGCATTTTTTCAAGATTTCTTCGGTCAATGTTGACTTACCTAAAATTAAAAAAAAATCGGAATGGAATTTTATGAGTAATGCAATATTTGTTTTGTTGGAATCGGTTTCAACCTCTGCAGAGGACTTGAAATTGCAGTGCCGTATGGTGTATATGAAAGTAGAAAGTTATGTTAATCTTGAGTATATGAAAGATAGCAGAAGTAAGTGTAATAGACGAGACGTCTTGATTTTGAATGCATGTTATGTTTGTAAATACGAGTTGGTTTCAATAAAATCAATTTTTAATGTCTCGTAAACTTTATTGTCCTTTGGCCCCAATCGATCAAATCCAACAAGTTTGAACAGTAAAAGGAATAAAGCATTACGAACATATGATCAGAGGTTTTTATGCGCCTGAATTTGCTAAAATAAATTAGGCGAAGAGTAAATTTTGCAGTTCATTTGTAATCTCTTGCACTATGCATTGCTTTAAAAAATTTGTTCTTAAATAATGCTGAATCACTTCCAAAAGGACCAGAAATTCCATGTTACTCGACACGTTAATGTTAGAGATTGAAGTGAAATGTTGAACACACCAGTCACGATGTTAAACGGGATTGCAATGGGACTCCATGATAAAGAAGATCATTGAGGCTCTATACAAGACACTAGGAGTTATTTGCCATGTACAAAATGTCAACCTACTAGTAAAACACACTGGGTTGGAAACATAGTTGACAGAAAACGGAGGTTGTAGTACTTCCTACGCTTTACTCACGTGTGTTTACAAGTTTACGTAGTTTACACCCAAAAAGAAATCTAACTTTCTCTAAAGAAAGAAAATGTAACTATGGACTTCACCCACTCCTAAAGAAGAAAGAAGTGACGGTCCGGGGTCAAATCCGAAGGAAATACAGTGGTACCTTGAGATACGAGTGCCCCAATATACGATTTTTTTTTTGAGATACGAGCCGTCACTAGGTCGATTTTTTCCTTGAGTTACGAACCAGAATTTTAGATACGAGCCTGCTTGGTGACGTCATAACCACCACTCCGCTCAGATTCCCGTCTTGCTCGTCGCTCAGTTCACATCTTACCTCACCTGATGACAGTTAACATCTCTCACAAAATCAATCAATTTCTTAATTTGGTTTGATATTTATTGTCAACTGCCACCGGGAGACCCGAGTCCCCCTCTTATTATTTAAAAAATTTTCTTTTCTCCGACCAGATGCGTCAATTCTGAAAACGGAAAAACGGGATGTGTAGTTATTTAGCTAATTTTTTCGTATAACTATGGGTCCAAAGGTGAGTGTAAAGAACAGTGGTGAGAAAAGGGAAAAGGTAATATCCATGGAATTAAAGAGTGAGATAATAAACAAGCATGATAAGGCGTACGAGTAACAGACCTTGCAACGCAGTACGATCGCACTACTTCTACGATATGTACTATTCTGAAGGACTCGATAAAGGCTATACCAAGAACGTTTGATCATACAATTTATGACTCAGTCAAGAGTGCTCAAAGCCCCATCTCAATGGCGCCCTTCACCCCGGCGGAAGTTCATCGCCCGATTGCAAAAATTCGAGAACACCGCCCCTGGACCAGACCGCCTCACCTACTGCCATTGGGCCTCTGTAGATACAGAGGGCGTAGTTCTTTCAGCCATCTTCAACCTGTACATAAAGTTTAACAAAGTCCCAAGTCAGAAGGCTGACTCCAGCTAAGGCTATGACTCCAGCTAAGGCTATGACTCCAGTAAAGGCTACGACTCCAGCTAAGGCTATGACTCCAGTAAAGGCTATGACTCCAGCTAAGGCTATGACTCCAACTAAGGTTGTAACTCCAGCTACATTATTTGTTCATTATAAATACATTGTTAAAAATATTGGAGTGGTTTTTCAGGGGCTGGTACAAATTTATTTCATATCAATTAATTTCAATGTGGAAAATTGATTTGAGATACGAGCATTTTGACTTACGAGCTCGGTCAAGGGATGAATTAAACTCGTATCTCAAGGTACCACTGTAGCCGAGAAACACCACGTAATTTTGAGCCAGTGCCAGATGACTAGAACAACACCTCAGCTGGCACCCCACTCTACAAATTTCCACACCACATCAACGTGAGGAAATTTGAAGTCACTATAGATTCAACGTGCACCAGCCTCCCTTGTGCATGACGGTCTTTGATTGGATTCGTACTCGTAACCCTCCGGTTGCTAATCTGTTACTCTTCCTATCGCGGCCAGTAAAAAAAGAGCGGATTTATTTGTACTGGTTTCCTTACCCAGGGCACAAACCGTATCCTCGTTCGGGTAGAGGATATTTCGGTCCATGCACAGGCCTTTCTCTTTCAGACTGGTCATCTTACAATATTCGAAGCACATCTGAAAGAACAAGATGATTTCAAATAGTCACATTCTGCTGACAGCTGTTCACGTACAGTGAGCAGCAATACAACTCAAATAACTCACTCACAAAAGGGTAAAAAAACTCAGGGGTCTCTTGATGAATCACATTTCTATGTCTTTTTAAAAGATTAGGAAGTAATGCATTTAATAACGTGAAGCAAAAAGATTAATACACAGGTGATCAGATCACACAATCGCTCAATAATCACATATGATTCAAGAGTAACATATTAGCAACTGGAGGGTTGCGAGTTAGAATCCAACCAAAGACCAAAGGGGGCTGGTGCACGTTAAATCCCTCAAATTTCCTCACGTTGGCATGATGTGAAAGTTTGGAAAATGGGGTGTCAGCTCAAGTGTGATCTCATCATCTGACCGTGGTTCAAAATCACGTGGTTTTGTCCTCAAATATTTCCCTTTGGGACTGACCCCCGACCGTTGCCAATAGCCCGTTGTTTTGCTCCAGTGCGACCTTAATCTAATACCTAACTATCTCGTTGATATAGACACCAAGAGGGGTAAATCAGTTGTCCAATAGAAATAAATTCTTTGAAAAATAGGTTGAGTTTTGGGGTTTTATGGCGCAAAGGCCATATTTGGCCATACAGAGTTAGACACAACATAATATCAAGTAATTGACATAAGACAGAATATCAAGTAATTGACACAAAGTGAAAGCTTTACTGAAGCATACCCACTGAGCCACAACGATCCCTTTCAAAAATAGGGACAGCATGGCTCAGTGGGTATGTCCACTGCGCTAGCAACTTTCGATTTGTGAGTGGCGATCCTGTCATGTACATTCCTACCTGAGTGTATTTCTCTATTCTGTACCAGGAAATCTTTCATTGCTTGTGCATTTCTATTACTTGATATTGCATATTTTGTGTCTGGAAAAGCATGATCAAATATGGCCCTTGTTTTATGAAACCCTAAAAGCAGCCAACCTTTCGAAAAATAAGTACTGTACCTGCACCAAAAATCTGTTTTACTGCATTCCTTGAGTTGTTTCCTTGTTCATTTTTTAAATTTTTAACACAGCAAATTTTTGGACTTTTTATGGAATGGTAGGCAGGTATTTTAATTAACGTCGTACTGGAGCAAACTTCGGGATCAGACCAGAAAGTGAGAGATTCGAGGACAAACCACGTAATTTTGAACCACGGTCAGATGACGAGGTCACACCTGAGCTGGTACTCCACTCTCCAAACTTCCACACCACTCCAACGTGAGGACATTTGAGGCAGATTTAATGTGCACCAACCCAAGCCTACACGACGGTCTTTGATTGGATTTGGACTCGCAAACCTCCGGTTGCTAATCCGTTACTCTCCCAACCGGGCTACCGCTGCCCCTTTTTATGGAACGACATAGTTTTCAGCTAAAATATTAAGTCCTTTAGGAGACTCAGGACGTTGAATATTTTTTACAGGTATATATTTGGAGGTAAGAGGCAACTTTCCCCCTATTCTCAAATCAAACTCGAAATTCTTCTTCTTTGGCCTATCTAAACCACCCACCCTATTGTCCATATCCGTATGTTGCTTTATTTTCGCTTACCACCTCTAAATGCCACGTAGAATCGAAAAACGGACACTTTTTAGTTTGTTTTTGACTAGGAAACGCGTAGTATGAGTGTGCGGTCGACTCTGACCACCCTGTATTATAAATTTAATTACTAAACCTATTTTATGCGCAAATAGGTATATAACAATATATATACTGCAATAGCACAAAGTTGTGTTCATGCTTCATGAATCATCGTCATTTAAAGCCACTCATGTTACTGTCGACATGATTCAAAATTACGTGGGATTGTCCTCGATCTTTCCCTTGGGGATTGATCCCGGACCGTCGCCAATAACCCGTTGTGTTGCTCCAGTGGGATGCTAATTAAAATACCTACCTACCATGTTACTGGCGACATCAGTCAAATGTTTCAACCTGAAATTTCTTCCCCATTGTTTATCAAGCGTTTGACCTCACTGTGTTAATTTGTAGGTTTTGAATATACGATTAAAATACCCCTCCTTTGTTAGCAATGGATATGTTGCTTGTACCAGAATTCGCATTCTAAATGTTTATTTTCATTAACTATTAATTATTAAATTAAGGACATGGAATAGGCCCATCTCCCTTAGATCTAAATTTCTAGCTGCACGTAATATTGTATGCCCCTTAATTGCAAGAAATTCGAAATTGTCCATACACAATAAAATGCTGCTCTATAGAACCATGCTTCCTTTAGTGGTTAGTTACACCAGACAGGTCTGGAGATATGCAGGTAAAACCCACAAAAACAAACTTGAAGCACTCCAAATTTCTACCGGGCCCGTCGTGGGTATGTCCAATGTCAGGTACATTACTCTCTGGCTGTATTTCTCTCTTCTGTGTCAGTAAAACTTCCATTGTGTGTGTCTATTACTTGATGTTGTATGTCTTTTTCCTGGCGCCATGGCCAAAGTACCCTTGCGACATAAAACCCCCAAACCAACCAACCAACCAAAATTCTACCCCCGTATCATAGTCCATGGTATTACAGAAATACCAAACTAAGAGGACTAGGAATTTTAGAACTGAAAGAATTTTTTGGCAAAATTAGCAAAACTTTTTTCCGCTGCCTTCGTTACAATGAAAACTCAGATGTAACGCGCATCCCCAGATATGACCATCGTCTACCAATTAACAAGAACAGACCAAGAGCCATTATGAATAATGCTAAAAATGTAAACAATAACTTAAAATCATGCTTTTGATTTTTTTATAAATCTAATTTCAGTTTGGAAAATCATGTAGTATTCCCAAATCTTCTAATCAATTCATAATTTTATTACTACATTACTTTTAACCGCAGTAGCCACAGGTATTCTGAAATATGATTATTTTCTAAGATCTCTCTGGAGTGAAAGGCTTGCCTACCGCTCATTGTAACGGCTACAGCACCAACTACAACTGCACCTGTCTTGATAGCCTGACACTCAATACTTTGCGAAGCCGTTGAAAGTTTCTCATAACCTAAATGTATTCGGAACACAAGGACTTTGTCATATGAAGATGGAGGGTCTTCGGCCCAGGAGCTCCATGGAAAATTCACTCTTTCTACACTTAAATTAAGAGTCGCCAATAGCCCTTTGTATTGCTCCAGTGCGACGTTAAATAAATACCTAGCTTAAATTAAGAAAGGAACATAAAATAATGACTCAATTATAAAAGGATTAACCATTAAGGGGGCACAGTACCTTTAAAACCTTAAAAAAAGAGATTTTCCAATTTTGATCTATTTAGTAGTTTGAAGTGTTCTGATTCTGGTAAAAAAAACCGCATGAAAAAATTCGTATTCGTTCGTTCGTAATGAGGATTTTTCGAACACACCTATTTTTATTTTCAGCTGTTCGTTTGTTTACGTTTCTTAGTTTTGGTTTGGAATTATGCTATTAACTTTAGGAATTATGCTATTTTTTTCGAAAATTTTAATAATAATATTTTTACTGTAACAAATATAAGCAGAATATGTACTACTCAACTCTTTCATTTCACAAATCTATTTGTTTACTTGAACGCACGTGAATGCTAAAAATAGCTATTTCAACTTTAATTGCTTTTATCTCAGAATGTTAATTTTCAAGCTTGAGAGCACTATAACTCTGCAACTAATGAACGTAGACTCCTGAAATTTTGAATGAAAGTAGATTATCAAAAGGGCTTCAAAATGAAACCAAAATTTTACTCAAAAGCTAAAAATATATTAAAAAATTTTGATATAGTATGAGCGAAAATTTGGAAAAAATTAATGAAGTGAAATATTGATTGTTATCATTAGGTGTTACTTAACTACTATTTTTTTGTTCTAATTTAAAATAAAAGCATTGTGTTAATCATATCAGCCATTAGTTCTATAGAAAATGCACAGGATGACTCAGAATGTTGCGCACAAGTTATACTTGTTAAAAGTATGTTAAAAAATGACCTTATGGTAAATTCTAGTAAAATATTATTTAATTTTTAAAAATCAAACCAATTGTTCTGCATTGTGTAGTATAAAATATAAATAAACTCTGCAAAAAATTTCATTATGATACACATGAAACTTTTGGTGATACAGTTTACTTAAATTAATCTATTTTACCTGTTGATTTGTATGCTCGAAGGTACTGTGCCCCCTAAATCAGCTAAATTTGTACACTTTCCACAAAAATAAATGCGTTGAATAATTTACCGCTTCGAAAATATACTTATCTCCCCCTGTCTTAGTTTCCACTAGTTAAGAAACAAGCGGTGTTGTCACGATCAACTAATTGCAGCTTTTCAAAATAAACAAATATAAACCAATTGCTGCTCTTAAATAGTCTTTACCTTCTGAGTTAGGGGTCCCGTTCCATTCCTTTTCCTCCATTGGTCGAGGTAATCCACGCAATTAGTGTCATATGGCGCCGGAAGGTATCTCCTTTCAGTCTGGAAGAGACGGGCAGTTAGAATTTACCCGGATCTGTCTCATGAATAAATTACAATGTGGGATGAAAGTCGTAAAAAATTCTGCGACATTAACTCGAATTGGTTGAAACGCATGAAATGAATAATACTGCAGAAGAAATGTCCAGGTTATTGCAAAACTGTATTGTTTTCTATTCTTTTTGCTTTTTTCTGCGCGGGTTTTCTGCGAGGTAGTGTCTGTCATAGAGTTCTGTTCTAAATTGAGTTTTGAAATGTTTCGATCATTTTCATTATTTAAGAAGGAAGTTGCAGGTTGAGTTGAAGTATGAATCGTAATAATAAATATTTGTTCAAAAACAATTCAATAAATATTTGTTCAAAACAAGGTTTATCAAATAGTTCTACAATAGGTAGGTAGAGATATTTTAATTAACGTCGCTCTGGAGCAACACAACGGGCAATTGGCGACCCTCAGCGATCAGTCCCAAAGGGAAAGGTCCGAGGACAACACCGCGTAATTTTGAACCATGGTCAGATGACGAGGCAACACCTGAGCTGGCACCCCACTCTCCAAACTTCCACACCACGCCAACGTGAGGACATTTGTGGTCACGACGGATTTAACGTGCACCAGCCCCATTTGTATACGACAATCTTTGGTTGTATTCGAACTCTCTACCCTCCGGTTGCTAATCCGTTACTCTTCCAACCGGGCTACCGCGGCCCCCTTCTTAAGAGGGAAGTTGAAGGTTGATTTGAGGGGAGGGGTATTTCAATTAACGTCACACTGGAGCAACACAACGGGCTATTGGTGACGGTCCGGGATCAATCCCAATCTGAGGACAACACCACGTAATTTTGAACGGTCCGGGAACCTTCCCGAAGGAAAAGATATGAGGACAACACCTCGTCATTTCGGACCACAGTCAGATGACGAGGCAACACCTGAGCTGGCACCCCACTCTCCAAACTTCCACACCACTTCAACGTGAGAAACTTGATTTGAAGTATGAATCGTACTAATAAATATTTGTTCAAAAACAAGATTTTTAAAATATTTGTATAATAGATTGCGTCATAAAATGTAAATTTTCTTAAATGGGTTTATTAAAATGGCATACACACTTAGAAGTAATTGTTCAAAACCGATATCAAAAACACTCAAATTTTCCCCTTGTGAAGTTAATTATCTTTCCAATTTGTTTGAATATAAATATTCGAAAAGAAGTCTAATGGGTGAAATTATAAAAACTAATAAGCTTACCATTGACACGTAAGCGCTGTAGCGTATGCCACCTTTCAAGTCGACCCCATCTTTATAAGGATTGATAAGGGCCTTTTGGTCGTGAATAGCTACTTGAATTTCGGGAAGATTGTCGTAAGTCAGATATTCTTCGTGATGTGTGTCGAGTAATATGCTTACGTCTGAAACAGATGAAATTACCAAAGTTATGTATTCCAAATAAAGGCATAATTGCTCTAACACAACATAAATAGAGTTTAAAGGAATACAAAAATAAGCAATTTAGAGACTTTAGAACATTACTCACTCAGCTAACAACGACGCAATTATAGGGTGTAGTTATTTTTTTTATTGAACAAAAGCAAACTCCCCGTGCACCACAGAAGTACAACACGGGGCTTACAGAAGTAAGTTGATTTAACAAAAAAACAGTAGAAAACAATTTAACTGAAATTACAAGATTTTATGGACTTGACAAATGAGTAGAAAAGCAGATTAGATTTAACGAAAACATCGAGTTTCACTGACCATGTTTTACCTAATTTTCTCAAATCATTTTGCAGGCACACTCTTGAAGTTTTGAATGCAGGACAGCTGAAAAGCAAATGCTCTACATCTTGTGGCTGCTTTTTAAAGCACTCGCACAAATCATTAGTCCGAAGATGAAACCTATATAGATATTTAGCAAAATTTCCATAGCCAGATAAAAATTGTGTAATTTGGAAGTTTGTGAAGAAAAATAATTCTGAGTTCAAGCTTAATAGTAGGAAAAAATTTTTTGGTGTGGCAACTTTCTCAGACGAGACATACTCTTCGTTCCACTCAGCAACAAGCTTGTCATAATATGAGCCTTTCAAGTAACACTTAGGAATGTTACAATTTACATCAATTGCTAAATTCAAAGAGTCTGACTAAAACATCAGCTCTTTCATTCCCGTAAATTCCACAGTTGACAGTGTATTTATTGAAATACGTTTTTTGTGAATTCAGTGATCTTAGCCCTCTGACGGTTCACACGCTTACATCCGTTTTGAAATCTCTAGTCTTCCCTGCATGCTAACTAGTTTCGGCCTTTCTTTAACCCTCCAAGTGGTGTCGACGAGATATTTCGTCCAAGACGTTGCCAATTTTAGTGATAACGAGATATCTCGTCCATCAAAATCTGGTCAGCTTTGCTAAGGTCAAGATACCTCGTGGAGACAAACCTGCCCTATTACTCCATGAAGAATGAAGGTCTAAGTGGGACAAACAAATTGTCCCTTGTCCAGAACTGGTGACAGTTTGGAACAGGGTTTTGCATCAGAGGCTGGACATTACAGGGTGGAGAGGGTTAATACTCGACCACTGACCTATGGGACTTCGATGCTACAAGGGACGAACTGACTGCTGTTTGTGAGGGGAAACCCAGTGGGTCAGTCATCGTTGCTCCTAACAGGAACAATCACCAACATCCATACCCTTAAAAGCCTATTCGAACCCTGGACCCACTGGGTAGCAGGGTTCGACCGTCTTGACCAATATAATCTTTCCGATGATTCTTTCGACCTATAGATGTGGTTATTTAAGCAATGTACGTTGAGGGGCAAAAGGAGTGACTTTTCACAACCAAATCTTGTAAATTTAAAATTGTATTTTAAAAATATCTAAGATGATGGTGACTAAGACAAGAAGGCCGAAGAAAGGAGAAGACGAAAGCAGAAAAGGGGAAAGGTCACTAGGCTACCTCGGGATCGTCAAACCACCAGTACACTCTTAAATATGTGCCCCTGAAGAGGGTATACCTACAGAATGTGTTGTCATGTAGCGTAGGTTGAGCTTTTGGATTTCCAACCTTCGATTCCACAGTATAGCAGAGATTCAGTTCGTAGGGGTGATTGGCTTCTCTTGCAGGGATACGGAGAAAGGGTTGCCTGAAACAAAGATGTCCGTTAAGATTAGCATTTAACACTAAAATGAGTAAACTGTTATTTTGAGTAACTTTTTCAAGGTGCTACTTGTAGACCCACATAAGCATCTTTTCTAGCAAAGGGAACGGTTGCCCCGGTGGTAGAGTAGCAGATTAGTAACAGAAGGGTTGCGAGTTAGAAACTATCCAAAAAAAACCTTCGTGTACGTGCAGGCTGGTGCACTTAAATCTGACCTGGCCTCAAATGTTCTCATTCTGGCTTGGTGTGGAGGTTTGGAGTGGAGTGAGAGATCAGCTGTGTGTGTGTGTGTTGACCTCGTCATTGGACCGTGGTTCAAAACTACCTCAGATCTTTCCCTTTGGGATTGATTCCGGACCTTCGCAAATAGCCCGTTTTTTTTATTTGAGGCTGCTCACTACAGGGCAGTTTTCGGTAAGATAAATCGCCTGAAGGGATTAAGTGTGATGTAGCGTAAAACGTTTAGCATTCATTATACTTGCTGACAACAAAACTGTCAATCTAACAGGTAATAACTGTTATCGAAAATTATCAATAACCGTTAGCGCAGTTATCGTAAAAATAAGTTATGTCTATCACTAGTAAATAAACCGTTATTTCCATATCAGATTTTATTTCTATCTTTTGGAATTACGTATAGGTTTTTGATTTCTTTGAGATTGATTTTCAGTGTAAACAAACCATTAGAAGATGAATTTTACTCCCAGTTACCCAATAGAGAATACATACATGAAGCACGTTCCTCAACAAAAACACTAGCGCCATCTACATGTGGCTGTACAGGAAAGACATCTCAAGACGGCTCCAGTGTGTTCGTTCCTCTTTCTGATAAATAGAATTAGGTAGCAAAATTTTTTCATCAAAAGAACATATCGAATCAACTGTTACTTTCGAACTTATATAACTCATAAAATATTACCATTAAGGTTGTTGGTCTATTGGTTAGCTCTCTGACCCTTGATTCAACAAGGTTCGAATTCGGGTCTAAGCAAGGATGTTCGTAGTGGTTCGGTTCTTCTTTTCTCTTTGTAATTGTTATGGCGCAAGAGCGATATGTGGCCATGCTGCGCTAGACGCAAGACAATGTCAATCGACATACACAGAAAAGAAAGTTTTACTGACACAGAAGAAAGAAATACATCCAGGGAGATGCGTAGAAGTTGGGAATAAAATTTAAGGCATAGGTGCTGTCTTAATTATCCCTTTTATAGCAAAAAATGACCACAGAGAGATTGAGAAACCACCCACCATACCATCCAGGGTGCATTGAGCAACGTGAGGTGATGCGAACGATTGTGTTCCAGTCTGCAGGTGGTTACAGCATCAGCTTACACCAGATGTTAGACAGTTCGCTAGCAGACACGTGGTTTCACATAATTTTTCTCTAACCTTTTCAAGGACTATCAAGAAATTATTATTAAGAAAAACTTTAATGATCAGTCTTATCAATTTAATAAATGTATCTCACGTAAAAAAATTAGGTTTTTTCCAGTTTTTTTTAGGATGGCGTTCTATAATGCCTAACCACCCTTTTGGAGCACTCCTACGTCAGAATATAAAATTGGAGACATTTAGAGAGTGAATTTTCCTTGGAGCTCCTGGGGCCCTCTGTCTCCAGAAAACAACGTCCTTGTATTCCGAATACGTTTAGGTTATCAGATACTTTCAACTGTGTCTTGGATGTCAGATTATCAAGGAGGTCGAGTTGGAGTTGGTGCGGTAGAAGGCGTTACACAATGAGCAGTAGAGAAGCCTATATCACTCCAGAAAAAGTTCAGAATACCTCCGTCTACTGCAGTTAAAAGTAGTATTAAAATTATAAATTAATTAGAAGGGCTTGGAAGACTACGTGATTTTCCAAAGGGAAATTGGATAAAATTTCTTTTTTGAAACAAATTTGAATTTTAAATCAAAAATAAAAATTTAAGTTATTGTTTACATTTTTATCATAACTCATAATGGCTCTTAGTCTGTTTTTGTTAATTGGAAGACGATGGTCATATCTGGGGATCTGCGCTACAGCTGAGTTTTCATGGCAACGAAAGGAGCGGAAAAAAGTTTTACTAATTTTGCCAAAGAATTATTTGAGTTCTAATTGGAGAACATTACAATCAGAGGAGGCCCGCGGTGGCCGGATTGGAAGAGTAACGGATTAGCAACCGGAGGGTTGCGAGTTCTAATCCAGCCAAAATACTGTCGTATACAAAGGGGACGGATGCACGTTAAATCTGTCGTCGCCTCAAATATCTAACCGTTGGCATGGTGTGGAAGTTTGAAGGATGGGGTGCCAGCTCAAGTGTGACCACATCATCTGACCGTAGATCAAAATTACGTGGTGTTGTCCTCGGGTCTTTCCATTTGGGATTGATCCCAGACCGTCAAAAATAGCCCGTTGCGTTGCTCAAGTGTGACGTTAATTAAAATACCTACCTGCCAATGAGAGGTTTTCTGTATAGCCCAATGTAGATGGCGCTAGTGCTTTATGGGTAGAATGTGCTTAGTAATATCTTCGTCTTCCGATGGTTTGTTCACACTGGAGATCCATCTAATACTTTATCAGCTTTAACCTGCCTGGTGTTGAGGTATCTCGTCATTAGCAAAACTGACCAGATCTCAGTGGATGAGATATGTCGTCATTGGAAGAAAACTGATCAGATATGGATCTCGTCGTCATCAAACAATCAGCAACAACTTGACAAGATATTTCATCGTAAGAAAAGTTGGTTGGATCTTGATTTTGACGAGATATCTCGTCGAAATTACTTGAGGGTATCATTTAAATTCCTAGCCGTAACTATTTCAAGAAAAGTACTTCTCACCCACTCGCTGGAAAAGTTAAAGCAAAACGGGATTGCAATAGCACTGTAAATAGAGTGGTAAAAAGAAGGTGGAATTTCACTCACCTGCAGTATTTCTCGGCCATACTGACAGTGGACATCTTGCAGTCGGCGATGGTGTTGTTTTTGTGACTCTCTTTTTCAGCTGCCTCCCACGTCAACTGCAAGCAGGGGGGATAGAGGAAGGCCTTGTTGGCGGGGTACTGAAACACAAACGGAAAGCGAAGCTCTAAATATTTTGAAACAAGTCTGCTTTGGAAGCTACAAAAGTAAGAGTACGACACCGCTATTCAGGGTGAGGCTTAGAATCAGGCTTCAGGTTCAATGTTACATTACGATTCAGGTAGAGAGATTCCATTTGAGATTTATTATGCGATTCCATTTGAGATTTACATAACAAATCCATACGAGTTTCAGGCTCCGTTCACATGAGGCGTTTTCCAACGCGCGTTTTACGTCTAAACAAAACGCGGGCAGCCAAAGTACATAGAGTTCTACTGGAGTGTTCACATGCAGAAATCGCGAGAATCCAAACGCTAGATTGCTTCGGCGCTTCAACAATCTCCGGTCGTTCTCGCGATTTGAAGGCGTTTTGAGAAGCATAGGTTTCTTCTGCAGCGTTCACATGACACGCGTTTTGACGGGCGTTAGGGCTTTTTTATTCCTCTAGTCCAAGTTTCTATCTTCGCGATCGTTAAAGATAGAGTGAAAATATTTCAACGGATTTGAAATCTGCGGAAAATTTTACACCAGATCGATACCTGAAATGTGATTTTCTTTAAATAAATAATTTTTCAACTGTAACTTTAATATTTTCGCGATACTCATTTAACGAATATATCCATTACGAACACAAAAGGGAGTATTTATCTCGTTTTTATAGAAAAGATATAGCTTGATTGGAGTATTTTGTCTTAATCCACTGATTTATATTTATGGCCATTAAAAATAGGATGAGAAAATTTAATCGTATTCGATTTATTGAAGAAATTTACCCTGCTTTCACACAAAACTTGCAAAAATGTGATAGTTTATAACTAAAGAGGATAGTGGGTAATTTTATTTCTGAAAATAATGTATACCGACAATTGTTCGTTCTAGTTTTCGTGTGCGGCAAAGGTCTTTAAAATAAAGTTTAAATTAAATATTCAATTTAAAAGCTAAACTTTAGTTATTTTTTAATTTTTCTTCAACGGGTGAAATGCGTAAGATAAGTTTGAATTTTCATTCATTTTTCATATCCTCGTGTTATATTGAACTCGATATCACTTTTGAAAATGAACTTAATTTACTGTGAGCTTATTTTTCATAGAAGTTATATTTTTCATAGAAGTTAATCTTGCAGTTAGTGTTATTACTACTTTAATCAAAATTTTTATATTATATATACGTGTAGACGCAAATTCTATTAGCAATCTCCTGATTTTCGATATATACTGCTTTTTGGTTTTTCTTTGAGATTTTTTTAGTTTTAACATAATTTTCTCGTTTCATCGTGGGGTTTAATCAAATTTTAGTTGAAATATTTCCCAGTCATTCTATTCGTGATTCCATTTGTGCTACGAAACCCCTGAAAGAGGGGGTTGGAGGGTTAGTTTTCGTTTCGGATAGTCGGAACTCAGGGAAAATTGTGTTTAAAAATTAAAAACTAATTATTGTTATATATGTGTTATTTGTGCTGATATATTAAAATGTTTAGAGATAAGTTTTAAAAAAGTATAGGGATTTATTTGAAGGAAAACTAAATAAAAATTAGCTTTAGATCGTATGAAAGACGATAAAACCTGCAAAAATAGCATAAAAAAATAAGGGTTATCACCAATGCCGGATTTTGTTTGTTTGCGTGTCAACTTTTTGATAGTACTTCGTAGACAATGCCATATAAACAGAGATTCCGTTTCCAATTTCCTGGTACTAGAAATGTAGTTTTTTTGGGGATATATTTTTACTTTACACTCAATTTTAAAATTTTAAGGAAATTGTTTGGTCATTTTCCAGTTAGTTTCGTTTTTAATCAAAGTTTTACAGAAATATTCCAATTTTTCATACGCAGTTTCCCTTTAACGATAAAACACATTACAAGACTCATCTGATAGCTTCTTGAGCCCAAAAAACCGTGATCACCCCTTAACACAAAACAAATCCTTCTTACTATTTTTTATTGGTGGGTGCATCATCAACACTGGAGAGTGAAGGTTCTAGGGTTTTTCCTCTAGTCTTGAAGTAAAAAACGAATACTTTAGGATTTTAGAGTTAATGAAAATGTTTAATAATGCCACAATTTGAACTACATAAAGCACTGTTTCTCTGATATCCGCTGGCTCTTACCTGTTCCTAGGTCCAAAATATCCCGTCATTCGAAAATTCTTGAAAAACGTACGAAAAGCTAACGTTCAAAAATTTACAACCGAGGTTGATGTATACTATACGTTACGAAATATTTACCTGTTTAGGTTGTCACTTCTGGTCAGCAAGTCGATTATATTGCATTTATTTATGTATAAAGATTGAAGCTCAAAAACACTTTATTCACAGGCAATTAGGGAACGGATGTTTTACAAATCGAAAGAATATCAAATTTTTACGTCGTTTTGAATATTTTTTAGATTATTTTAGGCATTTTATTGCTCATTATACATTTCAAAGTTAACGAAATACAGGCTCTTGTGAATACAGAGAAATCAATTTTAGGTTGGGAAAGAAAGATTTTCATCCTACTTTTAATGGCTGTAAAATTAAAACAGTTGATAAGGGGCAACAAAATATCTTATTAAAGTGATATTCCCTTTAAAAACAAGGCAATACTTCCACTTACGCTTAGTATAAAAGGAATATCTGAAAAAAGATTAATTGCGTCTATTGCCAAAAAATAATTTTTTCAAAGAAAAGCATGATTTTGGTATCGATCTAACGTATAATTTTACGCTGATTTGAAATTCGTTGAAATTTTGACTCTATCTTTAACCATTCAAAAGATAGAAACTTGGATTAAGGGAATAAAAAAACAATTTAATGCATAACGGAAACTGACCTTGAAAAGCGCCCAAGTGCTGTTCACATGGTAACGTTCGAAAATTCTTATCAAACGCGCGTTGCAAAAAGTCCATGTGAACGGGGCCTTACAACGTAATTCCATACGAGCTTTACGACGCGATTCAATACGACTTTTACGACGCGATGCCATACGAGTTCTACTATGCGATTCCATACAATTTTTACGAAGCGATGCCATACGAGTTTTACGACGCGATGCAATACGACTTTTACGACGCGATGCCATACGAGGTTTACATCAGGATTTTGATAGAGATCGCAAACTGGCTCGAGGAACCAGATCCATTGCAGTGTTGTGGGCAATGAAATGACAATTTTGCTTATCTGAAAGCTTCAATGAATTCTCAGATTTCAAATGTAGTACTACTTCCTACAGGTATGTTCGATGGGAAAATTTGTTTTTGTGATGAACGATTTTTTACAAGATGCCTTGTCTATCTCGTTGGTGAGTGATTTAATCAATTGTTACATGTATATTAGAAATATTTATTTCGGGTATTTTACTCCATTCATTTCCGATAAATATCTATTGATTTACGCAAGCATTAGTAGTTTGGTAGTTTACAATTTACGTGACACTTGAGCAACACGATGCTCTATTGGTGACGGTCCGGGAACCTTCCCGAAGGAAAAGATATGAGGACAACACCTCGTCATTTCGGACCACGGTCAGATGACAAGGTCGACACCTGAGCTGGCATCCCACTCTCCAAATTTTCACACCACGCCAACGTGAGGACATTTGGGGCCGCGACAGATTTAACATGCACCAGCCCTCACGACGATCTTTGGTTGGATCGAGTTTTGAACTCGCAACCCTCAGGCTGCTAATCCGTCTCTCTATCAACCGGACTACCACGGCTCCCAGAAAATAAAGAAAATACGAATTGAAATCATCTTGGGATTCATCATTGTAACTGACCTTGTAGTAAAACCTCTTCTTATCTTCATTGGTGGCGAATAGCTTGCAGGTGGGTGGGAAATCAGCGCACGTGCTCAGTTTTTCGTTGTGCACACACTGGCACTCTTTTTTCTCGCAAACCACGGACCGCCTCCGCCTGCGTCAGGGAGAGAACAGTCGGATTAGACTCTGGAACGAAACGTGTCTTTACCTCAACTTCAGGCGTTCGGTAACCACTAAAAGTGTGTGATGGAAACAGTCGACCCATCGGTCTAGTTCGCATTGGACACGCGTTTCACCCATCGTAATCTTTAATTGGGAGAGGGCGCACCCTTTTGAAACTCATGCTCTACTCCATTTTCTGTTTTTCACATTTTAATTGTCTGTCCTCTTTTTTATCAACAAAATATCCGATATTTTAAAACTACAATTTTAAATTTGCGAGATTTTATTTGGGAAAATCCCCATTCAAATCTCTTCTCATTTCTAAATGATAATGGCTTTTTAAACCTAATTTAATAATATTATTTTTTTACTATTCGCAACTCATTAATCATACCTTTTTATAATATACACCTTGTTGTTGTGGTCAACATGTTTTAAACCATCAATTCATATCAACCATATGTTGCGCTTTTATCTTTATCAGACCAGGGGTGTCAAACTGAATTAAAACACGGGCCATTTAATGCAACTGGTAAAATTCACGCGGGCCACATCACATTTATTAATTTTCTTAAATTATATTTTGAAGTGAGGATTCAGGAATATGGATAGGATAATTAAAACACATTATGTAATTAAGTGAATTTAGGGTAATAATTTATAATATTGCTATATAATTGCTTTTATTTAAACGTTTATTTAATTTAATGTATTTATAAAACTAAAATTAACTTTTTTACCGGAAATGCCAGCGCTTTCCTCCTACTAGTTTTCCAATATCTGGATTCAAAGACTAGGAACGACAATCTTCATTATTGGCAGATAGATGTTTATCAGTTAATATTGATCTGTAGGCCGTTTTATTTAATTTCATGGACGAAAATAGTTGCTCACACATTTTGAACATGAAATTGTGTGTGCGGTATTGCCTCGATCTCCCCTAAGAGCTATTTTCTTCATAACATATTGTCCTGTTTTCGTTTTATTTCAGAGCATCGTGGGCCACAAAAAATTACCTCGGGGGCCACATGCGGCCCGCGGGCCGCCAGTTTGATACCCCTGTCTTAGACCATTGATTTTTGAATATTTTATAGTTTTTGGGGTCACATTCTGTCTTGTACTTGGAGCAGCTTGTCCGCTTTGGGACCTTGCACCATAAAACCCCAAAATCCAATCTAATCATCGGTCTAGTAGGAAACATAAAAGTAGGGTGATGGTAACCTTTTTATGTGCTCAGGATCATGTGACCAAAACTAGTCGTAACGTGACGCTGAGACTACTTTCATCTGCTGGGTGGAAACGAACATTCAAATTTGATTGATCCACGAGACAGGAGAAGATTCCCATCCATTGATTCATGATCTGATTGGTTCGCGCGACATAATAGACTGGCGATTTCATCACTTTTGTCGCCACTCTAGAAATGGACATTCACATACATCTACCCTGTCATTTGATATAAAATTGCCAAACGAAGCGATAAGATGCTAAATCGGAGAATCAAGTCAATTTTTCACAGAGCAGTCAGGTGACTACTTGTCGACATGTGTCGCACTTTTCGAAGCAATGTTCATTCTACTTATATTCCACCTCTGTGGCTCTCATCTGGATCGAAAGGTTCCTGGTTTAAATCCGGGATTAAGGCATGTATGTTTGTCCATCTAGAATGTATGTGTGGCCTCTATAAACCAGTTGTGTCTAGAATGTGTGACTGTATGTGATTCCACTCCCGTGGTGCACCAGGAGATAAGTGGTTCATAAATCTTCCCTTGTAGTGTCGTGATGATTCAGTTCAATTGGTCGTGAATTAGCAATGTAGGTTGTGTCGAGGACACTCCTTAATTTTGTCGTGAGTACTCGGACCTGATGTTGGATCGTGAAATGCATGAAGAAGACAGGAAGTTTGAACGATTGTCTATTGTGAATATTCAACAATTAATTTAAAGTTTGAAGGATTAAAGTGCAGTTCGATATTAATATTGAAGAATATTTTATTCATTATAGGCCTGTTATTATAGCGTAGTTCGTTAGCTTTCGAATGACACCACTTAGGTAGTCGTCGCTCAACTCAATCTAAAGTTACTGGCCCAAACCTCGCCCAGTTCCGTATAATTTCGATACCTAGCGGACCCCCTCCCTGCTCTCAGTGCGCCTGCGCACTCCATCCGAAGGTCATGTGTGCGGGCATCCTTTGTCTACACGACTCTATCTTCTGGATCTTTCTTCTGTTTTGAAATCATAGGACAAAAGAGTTGTAATGCTAGACATTTCATGCATGCTCACATTACTGTTCTGATTTCAAAGAAGTATTCACGTGATAAAAATGGGAGCTTATTATCTAACCACTTGAGTTGAGGTTAGTGAGATTCATTTGTTGAGGGGGTTAAGGTTGACGAAACTAATGGAGTAGTAAAATGGAACCCAGTATTTGGACGGTGGATACTGCCATGGTACATACCATTTATTCGTTCGTGACTACTACACAAAGAAATCCATTTACATGACAGTGTGAAACAAAAATAACAGAAGGGAAAGAAAAGCACATACACAATACAAAAAGACAGAAAGAAAGCACAATTTGCATGAAAAAATACACAATCAATTGAAACAGTGTGTGGCTTTGAAAAGCGGATTTTAAAGTTTTATATTAAATATTGCGTGCCCCAGATGGGGTATTTAGATTAAAAAACGAATGGAACTATCCAATGACGTGTTTCTAAATAGGCTCTGAGGGATATACACGCATATATTCGTTCCGAAACCTGCAGTATTACCTGCATGACTTCAAAATTGTTTTGACCTTAACCAATATAATTCTTCGTTCCACCAATCGATGTGGTTATTCAGTAATGTGTGTGTTGAAGGGTCAAATCATCTACCTTTTATATATGATAAAACTGACAGAACCTGTGAGCGGTTTCCTCCTGGTGGGGTTGTTTCGACGACGCATCTCGTCATTAGAAGAAAATTGACAAGATCTTGATCTGGTCATAATAAAAAATGGGCAATACCTTGTTGACGATATATCTCGTCATTAGTAAAATTGCTCAGATCTTTATGAACGAGTTATCTCGTTAAAACCACTTGGAGGGTTAAGATATCTGAAAAGTGGGTCGCGTGGACTTGGACCGACTGACTATCGAAGTGCGTACGAGTTTCTTTAATCATGCTCGCCAGAATGTCAAATAATTGGACTCGAGATTTCTTCCAACGTCACGTGATCCTCACGTTGGCATGGTGTGGAAGTTTGGAGAGTGGGGTGCCAGCTCAGGTGTGACCTCGTCATTTGACCGTGGTTCAAAATTACGTGGTGTTGTCCTAGGATCTTTCCCTTAGGGATTGATCCCGGAGAGTCGCCAATAGCCCATTGTGTTGCTCCAGTGCGACGTTAATTAAAATACCTACCTACCAACATCCGTGACGTTCACCCTGAGATCTTCAAACCGAGAAATCGGCAGAAATAACACGAAGCTGCGGGCACATTCTCTATCATTAGAAGGTTGGCGTTTTTGACGTCATTCAGTCGACCCTTCTGCGACTTCGGATAAAGAATTAGCCTAGAAAAAGATTCGGTAGGTTTTTAATTAACGTCGCACTGAAGCAACACAACAGACTATTGGCGAGGGTCCGGGATCAAACCTGAAGGAATAGATTCGAAAAAGGGAAGACTCGAGGGCCGGACTGAAAGACGAGAAGAGGCTTAAGGTCAACCTGCATCATTTCCCAGGACACCAGAGATCTCTATTTGAATTTGGAGATATGTATAAAGTGTGTATATAAAGCTAAGTATTATCGGAATGTAAAAATAAAAAGGAATAACTTACGTACACCATACCAGCGTTATATTTAACCATCCAAGTGGTTTCGACCAGATATCTCGTCCATCAAGATCTGACCAACTCTGTTAGTGATGAGATATCCCGTCCATCAAGATCTAACCAATTTTTCTAATGACGAGGTATCTTTTCCATCAAGATCTAAATAATTTTGCTGATGACGAGACACCTGGCCGTAAAGATCTAACCAATTTTTCTAATGACGAGGTATCTTTTCCATCAAGATCTAACCAATTTTGCTGATGACGAGACACCTGGCCGTAAAGATCTAACCAATTTTTCTAATGACGAGGTATCTTTTCCATCAAGATCTAACCAATTCTGCTGATGACGAGACACCTGGCCGTAAAGATCTAACCAATTTTTCTAATGACGAGGTATCTTTTCCATCAAGATCTAACCAATTTTGCTGATGACGAGACACCTGGCCGTAAAGGGGGGGGGGGGTATTTCAATTAACGTCACACTGGAGCAACACAATGGGCTATTGGTGACGGTCCGGGATCAATCCCAAAGGGAAAGATCCGAGGACAACACCACGTAATTTTGAACCACGGTCAGATGACGAGGCAACACCTGAGCTGGCACCCCACTCTCCAAACTTCCACACCACGCCAACGTGAGGACATTTGAGGCCACGACAGATTTAACGTGCACCAGCCCCCTTTGTACACGACGGTGTTTGGCTGGATTCGAACTCGCAACCCTTCGGTTGCTAGTTCGTTACTCTTCCAACCGGGCCACCGCGGCCCTAATTTTTCTAATGACGAGTTATCTTTTCCATCAAGATCTAACCAATTTTGCTGATGACGAGACACATGGCCGTAAAGATCTAACCAATTTTTCTAATGACGAGGTATCTTTTCCATCAAGATCTAACCAATTTTGCTGATGACGAGACACCTGGCCGTAAAGATCTAACCAATTTGCTAATGACGAGGTATCTTTTCCATCAGGATCTAGACAATTTTGATAATGAGAGATACCTGGCTGTAAAAATATTACCTATTTGGGGATGACGAGATCAAGATCGGTTCAGTTTTCTTCTAGTCCCGCCCATCAAGGTCTGATCAGTTTCTCTAATGACGAGATACTTCGAAAAAACCACCAGGAGGGTTAATAAGAGGAAAGGAAGCGATTGAACCATTTTGCAGTTGTTCGTGTGAATTGAATTGTGTAAGGGCCTCTTCAATTGTGAAAATTTAAAACTTTACATCCAGGAATATGAGCAAACCGACAGGTTTGACTACATATCGAGAGTATAACATTTGAAATAATCATCATTACCCCTTTTGGGGTTGTCTCTCCATTAGCAAAACTGACCATATCTTGATGTATGTCGTCATTAGAAGAAAACTGTCTGAATCTTGATCTCGTCATCATAAAAGATCGGTCGTATCTTGATGACTAAATATCTTGCCATTAGCAAAATTGGTCAGAACTTGATGGAAGACATATCTCGTAAAAACCATTTAGAGGGTAAAGAAACGCCAGCCACTTTAAGGAGTTTACCGTTGAAGGGTCGCGAGATTTCCTCATAGTGAAGTAGCTTTGGATTTGATCCCGGACCGTCACCAATAGCCCTTTGTGTTGTTCCAGTGGGATTTAATTAACCCTCTGCATACGTAGAGGCAGAATATCGTTTCCTTCTTTGATTATGGCAGCCGGCTCAACGGCTTTACAGGCAACTTACTGAAACTGGCCGAAACGCCCTTTACAATGCTTTCCCCCAGGAGGGGAGAGAATGTATGTCGTCCCATTATCACTTAATGTGCCTGTTTCTATTGTCGGGTCGTGTGTATGCCTAGAAGGGACAGATTCTTCCCGGGTAAACTGAAAGGGCGGCTGTGACATTTTAAGTGTCTCTTTTCATTTACTCAACCTCTCACAGACTAGATGCTCGAGGATAAGCAATTTGCGAGGCTCCTCGTAGATCACCCTGAAATTTTTGTCAACGGGGAGTTAAGGCTATTCAAGCGCGGGTCTCTTTGTAGCACAGAAAAGAGGGGATGGAAATCATAATGGGCTTCAGTGATTCTTCAGGAGTTTTAGGTCTGAAAGAATCCGAACCTTTCGTAACAAGGGGACTCGAAACTTTCGGCCGGTCCCGTGTCCAGAGGGTTAAAATACCTATTTACATACCTACCGCATAGTATGGTATTTTGCTTTTACAGAACAACCAATGACTAAACAACCCCATCAGATGGTTGAAATAGTTAATTAACGTTAAACGGGGCCAACACAACGGGCTATTGGAGACGGTCCGGAATCAATCTTCAAGGGAAAGATCAGAGGAGAATGCAACGTAATTTTGAACCAGTCAGATGACGAGCGAAAGGTTGAGAGGATTCTAAGGAAGATTCTATTGGCCAAGAAGGCTAATACTGATTATAAGTCCTGCAGGTAACAACGGATATATGAGTGTGCGCCTCTAAAAGAGTTAGAATAGTTGTCAAAGAAATCGTTTCGAACTGAATAAAATGAAGGAAACATTACTTATTTTTATTGCAAAATGTAAAAGCCGGTTGTTCTATTTCGGTCGGCCTGGAGATTTCGATGTTGAACACAGTCGGGTAGGAGAAATAGATCATCAGGAACTCAGTAGTCTGGTACACGGAACCGACGAAGCAGATGACAAAGACGCAGATCTTGAGCCACTTCTTCCTCCAGTCCTTGCGACTGGCGATCTGTGGGAAGCTGATGATCAGAGATTTCTCGAAAGCGGGCTTCGCGTAGGTCTGGAAGGACGACTTGTGTTTCCTGGCTCTCACCTTATACATACCGGCAATCTAGAAAGTTTGACATAGATACCACAATCAAGCGACTATACTGAAATTCCAAACTTTTCTCAAAGCATTGTTAGAATGAACCAAATAACAACTTGTCGAAGAATGTGTCCACAACTTTGACGCATAAGTGCTAGAGGGCGCTGTTGGGCGCGCTTAAACTTCGTCCCACCCAACGCTGATTTGGCACGTGACAGAGCACTACTTGAGATGGGTGACATGCATCGAACATATGGACGAGGGTGGACTTTGGTGGGAGAACCTGAGCCGAAGACCTTCAGTCTCCAGTGAATTTGAAGAAACTGAACAGCATTGGGTTTTAATATCTCCCAAATGTGTCATCCAATCGCAAGATGGACAACACTGTTTCTTGTTGTTTCAGAATAACCTATATGCCTGGATACAGGTAAATCTAGCTGGGTAATAGAATCTTTCGTCTATTGCACGTTTTCCTCCGAATTCATACATTTTTTTTTGTTTTCAACAAAATGACCAACTTTCAATTCTACTTTTGAAAAAACTGATAATCTTCAAATCGGAATCAGAGTTTTGTTCCCAGCACTATAATTTCCCACAAAGTCATTCATTTTTAAAAAATTGTTACATGGGAATGGATGCACTGTTACTACAATGGATGAAAACGCGTTTCATCATCGCCAGCCAATCTCACGTAAACCTAAACCTTATATTTTAAAATCTTATAATAAACTAATTTCGTTCAAATTTAATCCTCCAAGTGGTTTCGACGAAGTATCTCGTCCATCAAGATCTGACCAAGTTTATTAATAACGAGGTAACTCGTCAAGCTATTGCCGATTTGTTTATGATGACGAGATCAAGATCTGGCCAGTTTTTTTCTAATGACGTAATATCTCGTCCATCAAGATCTGGTCAGTTTTGCTAATAACGAGATACTTCGTCCACCAGGACGTTTAATCGGCAACCACCAGCAGGGTTAACTCAATGGCCTGTAATTAATAAAATGCGATGTAGTGAACCCCTTCATACTACATAAAAAGGCGCTTCATATTAGGTGTAACGACACTTTCGAAAAATTAGTATCAATGGTGCATTTGACACAAAGAGCACTCGTTTTTACAATTTCTCCTTGAAAGTTTGCTTTTACTCAAAACGCAACATTAATCGAAGCAGTATTACTGTCTTGCTTAGTCCATAAAAACAGGTTTATTATTCAATTAATAATTATATGTAAAAGTATTCTGAAAATAGAGGTTTACGTTGATGTTATTGTGGATATAAGCAATTAAGGCATGGATTTTGCATTGTTATGAAAATTATTTCACACTCCAGTTGAAGTTTCTATTTACATAAGTGAATGTAAATATTAATTTTAATAATTTTAATTATCACACAATACATAAAATGTATATCGTTTTTATTATAACGTATTAAAACTCATTTTTATTTCGGGATGCTTTTCACAAGGCAATCTTTTATAGTTTGCTGACCATGTTTCTCTAGACACTACGTTTTGATTATAGTTCTGAGAAATATTTTACTATACAGAGTACTTTTAATTTGATGCAAATCACAATGTTGGGTAAACATTTGCGATTTTTCATCAATTTTCTAAGACATTAGGCAATTTTTCCTAAGACGATGAACTTGTGCACATTTCAGAATTTTTAATTACAGAAGCAACTAGTTTGAACCAATAAGAAAATTTTAAAAAATTGCCTATAATCATTTCAGAAATTTAATAAAATTCAATCTACGTTACCTATAATTGTTCGTTATCTGTTCTTAGATGGGATCTTGTACTGCAATCACTGAGAAAAGACAACTTTTTGTGTTCATTGGCGTTTATTCCATATAAATTCCTTTTAACACGTTATCATTATTTTCCTGACAAAGCACGAGCAATTGGATGTTTAACTATACGAAAGACTTTTTGGAGTATTAAATATTTTTTTCAACTTTTCATTCAAAACATAATGAGTCGTCATTTGTTTTATTGAATGGAAACGAAATAGCTCCTTCAAGAGTTGTAATACGCAATACAAACCTCAATTTAAATATGAATAGCTTAAAGTTATTGATAGTGATAGCACGAAAGAAAACGATTCAAACAACTGTGCCGATCGTTTTTATTTACAGCATTTCAAATGCAAGTAATTGAGTACAAAGCCTATACAAAGGAATAATAATGTAGAGAAAAAACAGTCAGCTATTGTTAACTTAATGGGATGAATAAAATTATACATTCGGGCAATCAAATGTTTTTGTCAAGGAATACAGTTTTTCAGTTTAAGGAATAGATCTTTCTACAATTCTAAGAAATCGATGTAATAGTTTACCAAACAACAGAAAATTCAATTCCGAATAGTGTAACTTGAGGGAATCAATGATATTGGAAATAAAAGTTTCGCACCACACAGCTACAAAAGTGAACAATGCTATTGTACTTGAATCATTCTAGAAGCGAGTTTTGTTTGTATAGAATACGTGGAAGTTGTTAAACGGTGCTATAGCTTTTCGTCTGCTGTTACTACATCAGTTTGAATTAGTTAACCCTCTAAGCGATTTCGACGAGATATCTCGTCCATCAAGATCTGACGAACTTTGATAATTACGAGACATCTCGTCATCGATATTGTTGATATTTTGATGATGTCGAGATCCAGATCTTGTCTCTTTTTCTTCTAATGACAAAATACCGCATCGAAACAACAACCAGGAGGTTATAAGCTTTGTTGAGGGTTTTTAACTCTTCTGGTAGTTGTCTCCGACAACGTATCTCGTCATAAAAAATCTGACCAGTTCTCGACCTCGTCATCATAAAAAATAACGGCAATATCTTGACAAGATATCTCATTGTTAACAAAATTGGTCAGATCTGGATAGACGAGATACCTCGTCAAAACCACTTAGAGGGTTAATTGGGAAGGATGAGTTTACAAAGTCACATTTAATGCAATTTACTTTTACATAATCAAAGCTTTATAATATCACTGTATTAAAGTTCTTTGACACAAAATTATAAAATAAGTTTACACGTTCTTACTCAAATTATACTCGTTCTATTAAGCGTGAGCAAAGAGTTGTGTGTATTAAAAGTTTAATGCATTCTTTTCATACTGAAGGGGGAATCTGAAGTATTCAATTAAAGTTGAACGTAACATTTAGTACCTCGTAGCCTGTGTTGGGACAAGCAAAAGAAACAAAACCAATGCAAAAAATCTAAATGCATAAATGCTTCTCAAATAATTAATGCTTTTGTTTGAATTGCTTTTTTGAAATTATATTAATAAGTTCTTAAAGTATTAATAGGTTGAAATATCTATAATCTGTAGTGTTTTAGGGGTTCATAAATTATAAAGGATGAAATGATGTCTATGTGAAATTTTGTTTCGATTGTTCGATTTTAAAATTAAATAGTACAAAAGTAGGTAGATATTTAAAAACAATTTAATACAAATGTTCATAATTAAAAAAAATTAAATAGTGAAATGAATATTTGAAAAATTAATTCTCCGTTTCAAAAAAGCTGTGATATTTTCAAACTTAATTTTGACTTTATGAACATCAGGTGTTTGATTTCTAGTTCAATTACTGCTCACTAGATGGCAGCAGTATGTATTCATAGAATTGAAATTTTGTGCATTGTTTCGGTATTCATTTCTATTTTTTTTCCTCATTGATAATTCTCAAATTGATTTTTCTTTTACAATTTGTTGACATTTTTTCTTACATTAAATTAAAAAAAATGTTTACTGAGTTCCTGGAATCAGGAATTTTACAAAAGAAAACAAACTTATCATTCACGAATCTTCCATGTACTATAGTAAGTCTGATATCGGAATATATTGTACACCTTATAATTAGGTGATTGCATTCCTTAGTTTCAAATCTAAAGTATGTGCTGTTGAAGTACGAAATACTGTTGGAAGTGTGGACTTTTGTAAGTAGAATTTAATTTCTTTAATTTTACATGTCAATCAAAAGTTTAATTTTGAAATATAAATCAGATAATTTCAAAATTAATTTAGGTGTTAAATAATGTCATGGCTTTAGTGTGTCACATGTCATGAACTTGAACTGCAGATTTTGTTCCCGTGTTAGGTTGATTTTCAGATTCGTTATCAAAACTATTGGTAGACGTTTGGAAAAATAGATTTTCAGAAATGTCACGTGATATTTGGTAGGTAGGAATTTTAATTAACATCACACTGGAGACGGACATCACCTTACTAACATCACAACGGGCTATTGGTGACGGTCTGGGATAAATCCCAAAGGGAAAGATCCTAGGAAAACACCACGTAATTTTAAACCACGGTCAGATGACGAGGCAACAACTGAGCTGGCACCCCACTCTCCAAACTTCCACACCATGCCAACGTGAGGACATTTGAGGCCACGGCAGATTTAATGTGCACCAGCTCCTCTTGTACACGAATATGTTTTGGTTGGATTCGAACTCGCAACTGTCCGGTTGTTAATCCGTTACCCTTGGAAACGGGCCACCATGGCCCACCACGTAATTTTGAACCACTGATATTTGGTGTTTAAACTTTTTAAATGAGATTGTTTTTTTGCATGAAATTCAAACATCAACTTTGAACTGAAATTTTTTATTTGAGGAAATTTAAAAAGTATTTGAGTTTCTTGTTTTACATCAATTTGACTTTTTGTTTTCCTTCGATGAACAAAAGGAGGATGGAAGGAAGAAAAAGTGGAGGGCTTTTAAAAGGACTAAAGGTAAGTTCATAATGTTCTTTTCAAAGTTTAATGCCTTGTGTATACGGGAAGTCTAAGAAATGCTTTGTTTTCTATGCAATATAACTAGCAATAAAAAAGTACATTCTGATAGAAAAAAGTGAAGGCTACATGAAATACACGAAAAAATATATTTTATTCATGAAACCTTCAGTGAAAAGTTAACTAAGTGCTAATGTTAAATATTAAAAATCTTAAAATTATCGTGCGTTAACTTACGTAATAAATATGTATTGCTAAATTATCGGGTCCTGGTAGCCCGGTTGGAAGTGTATCGGATTAGCAACCGAAAGGTTGCGAGTTCGAAGCTCCATCCAACCAAAGACTATCGTGTTCGTAGAGGCTGATGCACGTTAAATCTGTCGTGGTCTCAAATGTCCTGACGTTGGTATGGTGGGGAAGTTTAGAGAGTGGAGTGCCAGCTCACACAGGTGTTGACCTCGTCATATAAATATGATTCAAAATTACTAGGTGTTGTCCTTGGATCTTCACCTTTGGGGTTGATCCCGGACCGTCGTCAATAGCCCGTTGTGTTGCTCCAGTGCGACGTTAATTAAAATACCTACCTTCTTATAAAGTCAATAAACTCCTTAAGAGAAGTAGAACACAAATTGAAATATGTTACCAGGGTTCAATTTATCCTATGGCGATCATGGCCAAACACTATTTACCCCTCCCTCAGTTGCACTGATCCTGACAGGTGAACAGTGATGTATTTCAATGTTACGTAATGAACAAAAGCAACTGCAAAATGTATTATTTACGAATTCAAATAATAGATTTTTAATAATAGATTTTTTTATTCCTTTTTTAGTATGTCTTTAAATACACTGTTATTTAATGAATAATAAATGCGTGTGTACTAGGAAATAAACGTCGCGCATCTCACAGATGCACCAAGATTGCTAAAATCGACCCATGACTAATAGGGATAGATGTATTACCACACCAGTTTAGAAATGTGGAGGGTATTTCTGGAGGTTTAAGGATGTATTACCACCAGTTCATAGATGTGTAAGGTATTTTCTGGTATTTTAAGGATATATTGCCATCGATTTAGAAATGTGTAAGGTATTTTCTGGTGGGTTAAGGATATATTGTCACCGGTTTAGAAATGTGCAAGATATTTTCGGGTGGGTTAAGGATGTATTACCACCAGTTTATTAATGTGTAAGGTATTTTATGATGTTTTAAGGATATATTTCCATCGGTTTAGAAATGTGCAAGGTATTTTCTCGTGGGTTAAGGATGTATTGCCACCGGTTTAGAAATGTGTAAGGTATTTTCAGGTATTTTTAGGATATATTGCCATCGATTTAGAAATGTGTAAGGTATTTTCTCGTGGTTTAAGGATATATTGCCACCTGTTTAGAAATGTGTAAGGTATTTCTAGTATTTTAAGGATATATTGCCATCGGTTTAGAAATGTGCAAGATATTTTCTGGTGGGTTAAGGATGTATTACCACCAGTTTATTAATGTGTAAGGTATTTTCTGGTGTTTTAAGGATATATTTCCATCGGTTTAGAAATGTGCTGGGTATTTTCTGGTGTTTTAAGGATATATTTCCATCGGTTTAGAAATGTGCTGGGTATTTTCTGGGTTAAGGATGTATTTTCCCCGATTTAGAAATGTGTAAGAATGTGTAAGGTATTTTTTGATGGGTTAAGGATATATTACCACCGTCTTAGAAAAATTGTACGGTATTTTCTGGTGGGTTAAGGATATATTGCCACTTGTTTAGAAATGTGTAGGGTATTTTCTGCAATAACACTGGAATATACTATTAAAAATAATACAGAATCGACCACACAATTATCATACCGTGCGATTCAATGTCGAGGTAGTTAAATTAACTTTGCATTGAAGCAACAGAATGGGCCAATGTCGGAAGTCTGGGATCAATCCCAAAGAGATTCCTTGCCGAAAACTAATCCGAAAAGTGTTCGTGTTTTAATTGGACGTGGCATTTATTTAATACCATTAAAATCTACAAAATGTTATAACAAGATATTTTATTTTCAATATATCAATCAAATGCATTTTTTACCATACGTAGATGAGTAAGTATCTAATTGCAGACGAGCTTCCCCAGGATTAGAAAAACGCAGGTCAGCACCTTATGACGAAACGAGTACACACAGTATTTCTGTCTTTGAATAAATATGGTGGTTTCGATCTGGACTTCAAGGAATGTTAGTAATATCTAATTGTCCTCATTCGACGGACCCTCTGCTTTTTCCACGACTTGCGCTTGAGTGCGTAGAATCCGAGGTAGCACAGCGTTTCGAGGAGATCCAGTAGAGATACCAGTGAAACCCCAATCCATATTCCCAGAAAACCGCCGAGGTAGCTGAACAACGAAATGCTCTGAAAGACAAAACACGTGTCTGCAAAAGTGCCAGAAAAAAAAAAATAATAAACACGCGAGCAGTTTTAGGGATTGGTACTTTGAAACGTTTGGATGCAGTTGTTATGCAACTCAACTCCAGACTGCCGATCAGCAATCGCGTTTGTGTTTCTAAGTTAATTAAAAAATGCCGTTTGAAACATACTATTTGACGTTCTAGTTGTTTACTATGTATTGTGACGTCTGTGTATTTAATATGCTGAAAATAGAAATGAGTATGTCTGGTAAATTTACTTGAAAAAAACTCAAATCAGAAGGATTTGTAGCATCTCGCCTGCTCAATTTAACCCCAACAGCAAAGTGTCTTTGCATATCCAATGGATTCCATCTCATATAGGGGCCGCAGTAGCCCGGTTGGAAGAATAGATGATTAGCAACCAGAGGGTTGCGAGTTCGAATTTCGATGCAACCAAAGACGTGTACTTGGGGGCATGTGCACGTACCCGTGGTCTCAAATGTCCTCACGTTTTGGCATGGTGTGGAGGTTCTAAGAGTGGGGCGCCAGCTGATGTGTTGACCTCGGTCATCTGACCGTGATTCAAAATGACGAGGCCTTGTCCTCGATCTTTACCTGCGGGATTGTTGCTCCAGTGCGACGTTAATTCAACTACGTCGTTACCTACCATCCTATGTAGACATCAAGTTTAATAAAATTGCAGTTAGACTTCCCTAGACGGGTGAAGCTTTTCTCACACTTTGCTCTCTAACCTTCACCGAAAGGAAGAATATAAATAATGAAATGTTGAGAGCCTCTAAAACAAATATACAGCACCCTGGAGCCTTGCTCAAGTATACCGTTGACAGAAAATGTAAGACTGCCATTTCTAGATTTGTAAGCAGGTATACCATATCTCTAAACTTCGTTCTGGTTTATAAAGCTATTCCAGCTTGCCTTTAACCCTTTCGCCCCGACTTTTGCATGATTAAAATTTAACTCTGAAAAGTAGTTTAATTTAGTAGTTTAGTAGTTTTTGCTCTTTTTGACGGACGACCTTACTTTCGCGTTCTTTTTGTGTTTGCTTTCTCCCTTCCAACATTTATGAGTTGCTCAGCTAAGGGGACCCTGAATGATAATAGTGGTTCTGTTATATGTTCCACATCACACTTCGTAATCCATGCATTCACAACAGAAATCATAACTAAAAATCTTTTTCCACCACTTGTCTGATTTTCTGCCATGACCCTAAAAAGTAGCCATTTCATCACAGCGGTCAACTCCATTCATGTACATATTGTTGTGGGAAATGGCTTCTGGGCAACTAACGTCTAATTTTGTACCATCCTTTTGTTTCCGAACCACGGTCACTCATTCATCAGAATGAATGGGCGTGCTCGAAAACCATAAGTCCGCCATTTGCAATCTGAAAGTATTGCCAGGTTTCTTTAGTCATATTTTTATTCCCTAATTCCTTAAGAACACTGAAAACGTAAAAACCCATTCAAAAGTGGGATTTATTTACTCAATCTAATCTCTGGGACGTATATGCCCATTAGGCCCGAAAGGGTTAATGTAACACTAATAAGCCTCCCCAAGTCATCGGATCTTTCCCTTCCAGGTTTGATCCCGGACCCCGTTATGTTTCTCCATTGCGATGTTGATTAAAATACCTACCTACCCAAGTCATCTTCCTGACTGCAGGTCAGCCCAATAGCCCTCTGTGTTGGTCCAGTGCGACGTTAATTGAACTACCTACCCCAAGGCCTGCAGGTAGGTAGATATTTAATTAACGTTGCACTGGAGCAGCACAACGTGCTATTACCAACCGTCCGGGATGAAACCAGAAGGGAAAGATCGAGGACAAAACCACGTCAGTTTGAACCACGATCAAACCACGATCAGATGACGAGGTCCCACCTGGACTGGCACCCCACTCCAAACTTCCAACCACGCCAACGAGAGGACATTTGGCATTTAACGTGCACTATCCTCCCTTGTACACGAAGGTCTTTGGTTGGATTCGAACTCACAACCCTGCGGTTGCTAATCCGTGACTCTTCCAACTGGGCTACCGCTACTCTCTTAGAGCCTGCATTGGTCTGGCAGGGAAAAAATTCCCTAATGCCAATCGGCATCCCCAAAATATTCGAAGACTTCACTCCTCGATATATTTGGGCCTCAGTGGGTATGCCCACTGCACTAGCATAGACATGAAATGTAAGTAAATCGAGCATTGTTATTGAAAAGAGCTCAAAAAAAGTGACCAACTTGTCTACTAGTAGTCACGTGACACCTCTGAAAAATTGACATGGTTGGCCGAATTGGTATCCTATTACTTCGTTTGGCGATGTAACATCTTATGACAAGATAGGTGTGTGAATCAACTTTCCACGGAGCAGCGACAAAAGTGGTGAAATCGCAAAAGTCTTTCTATTATCAGATTATCGATCAATGGACCAATCAGATCATGAATCAAGTGATGAGCGTCTTCCATCACTTGGACCAATCAGATGATGAACGTTGGGAACGGGTTACGGCTCTTGTTACCAGACTCGGCAGCATAAGGTCTCTCTTGGTTTCCCCACCAATTCGAAACGAAAACCCTCAGCCTTCGCAGGAATCCAACACAACAAACACTCGTCATTCATTACACCAAAACCCCCAGTAACACGCTACCAAATCTACACAGACGATTCTAAAACCCAGGATGGAACCGCCACCCCCTTTTGTGAGTTCCTGGACAACGAAAGATCTTGGAGTGGCCACGCAGACAGCACAACTCTGTTTTCCAAGCTGAGTTACTTGCCATCCTTGCAGCTTCATCCTGGCACTTCGAAATTGCTCAGGAAACGCAAGTATTTTCTCGGACAGTTTGTCCAGCGTGACTCTCTTGACCAACCTTCTCACGACTAACCCGAAGACACAGAGAATCCATTCCATCATTGAAGTTGCAGCTCCATCGACGTGCATATATGTCTCTTGGATCAGGTCATTCCAGTGTTGAAGGTAACGGAGCAGCAGATCATCTTACAAGTGTCACCGGTAACGCTTCCATTCGCCTACACACCCTCCCTCTCACGGCATCTCATCTGAAGAGGTCGCTCAAGCTAGCACCCATTAACAGCTGGCAAGAGTCATGGCAAAACTGCCCCAAAGGTCGGAGAACATTCGGGTTTTTCCCCAAGGTCTGTACGAAGCGACTCATCTCCACCCCCCACACTTTTACACTAGCCCGTTCCTGCACTATTTATTTCTTATGAATATCCATTGCAGTGACCTTTGCATCTATGGCATGGACCCGGATCATTATGTTACCACCTGCCCATCACAACTCATCACATAAAGTAACCAGCAGCACAGCACTATGACGCCTGGCTGTTCACCCATTCATACAAAGAAAAGTCATACAAATCTTGCGATTTGTGGCCTCCAGGGAGTTTGAACTGAAGCAAGCGGTTTAAATTTAGTCGATTTTGATGGGCATAATATTCCTAGGGCCTAAACCCTCTTTACCTACAGATAACGGCACTTAAATTCAGTCTCTTGCCTCTTAAGCCCTCACAGAAAAATTTATTTAGAGCAGCACCTGAGTGCATTTCATAGCTTAAAATTTCTAGTTTGCATCACAAAAAAACATATTTCTCATCCTCATCTAGTCATCTTTCACGTAATGGAACATTTTTTACCGTAAACCCTTCGTAAGGGTTGGTATCTCATGATCGAGTTGAGTTGTGTACTTGATATTGTATGTCTTGTGTCTGGCACAGCATGTCCAAATATGACCCTTGAGCCATAAAACCCAACCAACCACCCCGACATATGTCTGGCCTGCAACCCTCCTCACAGAAACTTCTGGAAGTGTACACGGGTATGCCAGCTTGAGGAGAAGGTTTAATTGAATTATTATTTTTGAAACAACTTCTGGTTAATTTTATCGCACCAATTAACTTTAAATGATATGAGGTAGGTAGTTGAATTATGGCCGCACTGGAGCAGCACAGCGGGCTATTGGCGATGGTCAGGGATCTATCCCGAAGGGAAAGATCCGAGAATAACACCTCGTCATTTGGGACCACGGTCAGATGACGAGGTCCAACACCTGAGCTGGCATCCCACTCTCCAAACTTTCACACCACGCCAAAGTGAGGACATTTGCGACAATGATAGAAGTAACTTCCCCAGTACAGGACGGCCTTTGGTTGGATTGAGTTTCAAATTCGCAACCTTCCTGTTGCTAATCCGCTACTCTTCCAACCGGGCTACAGCGCTCCCTTAAACAGACATCAGAGATGAATCATAAGGGAATTACGGAAAAGAATGTTTTGGTCATCTATTTTTTGGGGGAGGCTGTCGTGGCTCAGTGGGTATGCCCTTGCGCCATAAAACCCCCCAAAACCAAACCAAACCATCGTCTAATTTTTTTGGAGGGGTCACATGCACATCAAAGGAATTGAGGGAGAGCCGATATTTCAAATAAATAAATTCAAGAGACGAGAAGCTATTTTTGATTTCTATAAAATTTAAAGTGAGATCTTATGGCAATCACGCAATTGAAATCTTTAATTCCATCGTCCTTTTCCGTTTTTCTAGACAAACACTAATAATTGAATCGTTTCGTAAATTAACATCTAAAAAGTTAATAAAATTACTTACATCGTACTTGGGATTATAGACTATCTTGGTCAACGTATACCGACTGAAGATCACCCTCAGTATAGTTTTGTTCATCCTAAAATATTGAGAAAAAATTCACTCGTGACTATCTTGAGTTATATTTATCAATACAGGAAAAATAAACGAATTTGCGAAATGCCCTATATAAGAGGAGTTAATCTAAGAATATTATCTAGAGAGATTTTAAAAGGAGAAAATAAAGAACACGAAGGATCGAATGCGTTAAACGATTAATTAATTAATTAAGGTCTTGAATAGAGGGGTAGGGCGCAAACCCGCCTCTCTGAAGAAAGTGCTGTTTCTTATTCTTATATCTCTTCAAATTAAATATGAATAAATCCAATAATTTTGTAACACCACTTAAATAAAATAAGTTAAGTTACATAGATTGCGATCTTTATGCAAGCAGAATTATTGCCTTTCTCGTTTCTTCTCGAGTTGATCTGATACTTAAAATCCTAAGCCCATTGTCGAATAAGATGAGCAAAAACGAGCATCAGTTTCCAGTAAAACTTAGGAGCCGCCGTGGCTCAGTGGGTATGTCCACTGCGCTAGCAACCGAGTTGCAGGCGGCGCAGGTACGATTCCTGTTAGAGATGCATTCCTCCCTGGGTGTATTTCTCTCTTCTGTGTCGGTAAAACTGACACTGTGTGTCTGTCTATTGATATTTTATGTCTTGTGTCTGGCGCAGAATGGCCAATTATGGCCCTTGCGACATAAAACCCCAAAGCCAACCAACCAGTAAAACTTAACCCTTCTGGTGGTAGTCCCGAAGAAGTATCTCGTCATTGGTAAAATCACAAAATTTTGATGGTTTCTCGTCATTAGAAGAAAACTGGTCAGATCTTGATCTCGTCATTATCATGCAATCTGCAATATCTTGATGAGATCGTCATCTGACTGGTTAAAAATAACGTGGTGTATCGCCTCGATCTTTCCCTTTGGGATTGATCCCAGACCGTCACCAACAGACCGTTGTGTTGCTCCAGTGTGACATTAATTAAAATATCTACCTACCTGATGACGAGATATCTCGTCTTCAGTAAGCTCAGATCTTCATGGACGAGATATCTCGACGAAACCAATTGTAAGGTTAAACAATAAAATTAACATAGTTTCCAAACAAAAATGAAAATATTAAAATTGCCCATTAAAAAGATTTATGTGCAAAAAGGGATATTGGTTTGATTTGTCGCTCAATATTCACTGTTTGCAACATGAAAGCCAATTGAACGGAAACTAATCCAGTGTTAACTAATTAGGGTATTAAAGGCGCAAGGTCCAAAAGCGGACAAGCTGTGCCAAGGATACTAATCCAGAGCCTGAATGCTAACCACTATATCACCAGAACTTTAAAAAGTAGAACGTTTTAGCGCTATTGCAGTGGTTAAAAATTACGAGGCGTTGTCCTCGGATATTTCCCTTTGGGATTGATCCCGGACCGTCACCAATAGCCCGCTGTGTTGCTCCAGTGTGACGTTAATTAAAAATTCCTACTTTAGCGTTATTGCAACTCTTTCATTTCAATGTCAACTTTCGTAGAGTTTGCATGAACAGACTGAGAGGGAGTATAAATTAATCATCGGAAGACGAAACTTTTACTTCGTGCTGTTCAATGCTCTCGCTCATTAGATACCTTAATTTGTTAAATCTTAATGTTACCTTAAGATTCACCTTAAAATGTAGCCAAGTCCGGAAAAGTCACAAGGAGCACGTTCTATCACAAAAACACTTGGTGCAATTTACGTTTACAGAGGGCCGAGGTATCCCGGTTAGAATACAATCGGATTAGCAAGCGGAGGGTTGCAAGTTTGAATCCAATTAAAGACCGTCGTGTACAAAGGGGGATAGTGCAGGTTAAATCTGTCGTGTCCTCAAATGTCCTCATGTTGGCGTGGTGTGGAAGTTTGGAGAGACGGGTGCCAGCTCAGGTGTGGCCTCATCATCTGACAGTGGTTCAAGATTACGTGGTGGTGTCGGATCTTTCCCTTCGGGAGTTGATCCCGGACCGTCGCTAATATCCCTTTGTGTTGCTCGAGTGCGACGTTAATTGAAATACCTACCTTCCAACGAAAAAAGCCTCTCACTTGAAAAACGTTTTATTATAATTCTAATCAATTGGTTTTTTAATGAACTAATAAACTGCAGCTTGAATTGTTATAAATCGAAAACTACTTACCCACAATTTTTTTCAAATCTCTCTCGATAGATGCACTGAAAGAAATAAAGGGCATAATCTTAATGTATTTATTGGATTTCCTGCAGATTTATAATTTTTATCAACGTTGAAATTTCAGCGACAGCGTTAAGTTTTCTTATTAGAAAGACAATTTTATCAAAAATTTCTTTCCTAACACACGATTGAAATACAGGATGATCCAAAAGTCACAGAAAAGTAAAAATTCAATAATTCGAAAAGTATAGACAGTAGCACGATGCGGTTTTTTCACAGAAATGCACAGAAAGATCTGGGATGTTTTTTAATAACGAAAGTTTTTATTAACAGAATAGTTACATTCGCCACCGACAGCTGGCGCTTCAGTTGTGTACATAATTTATACAGTTGCGCAGCGCTGTTTGCAACGCGGCTAGGATTACAAATGTTCAATGTGACTGCCTCATTCACGAGAATGGCCGTCAGACGTGGCAAGACACTGCACAGCATCCAAAAGGGTTTCAGATGTAATTCCTGTCAGATGATGGCGAATAGATTCTTTCAACATGGCCAATGACGTCGGCCGACCTCTGTACACCTGTGACTTCAAGTAGCCCCCCCAATTGTCGGTGACAAATGTAACTATTCTGGGAATAAAATTATTCGTTATTAAAAAATGCCATATCTTTCTGTGCATTTGTGTGAAAACCGTATAGTGCTACTGTTTGTACTTTTCGAATGAATTTTTTCTTTTTCTGTGACTTGGATCACCCGATATATTGTTCACAGGAGAGTTCTTAATCACCCCCAGGCCATTTTATGTAAAGATCTTTAAGTGGGGTATTCCACTGCCACGTATGGGACAATCACTCAAAATTTTAGTCGTGAAAATGGCTGCATCTACCATTATTCTTCATAAAAAAATGTTGAGCATAACCCTTTCGCCCCGACTTTTGCATGATTAAAATTTAACTCTGAAAAGTAGTTTAATTTAGTAGTTTAGTAGTTTTTGCTCTTTTTGACGGACGACCGTACTTTCGCGCTCTTTTTGTGTTTGCTTTCTCCCTTCCAACATTTATTAGTTGCTCAGCTAAGGGGACCATGAATGATAATAGTGGTTCTGTTTTATGTTCCACATCACACTTCGTAATCCATGCATACACAACAGAAATCATAACTAAATCTTTTTCCACCACTTGTCTGATTTTCTGCCATGACCATAGAAAGTAGCCATTTCATCACAGCGGTCAACTCCGTTCATCACAAATGTTTGGGTATATATGTCATTTTTGTCTAATCAAAAGGAGCTCATATCAAACCGTATATGACATCTCGGTGTGCCCAGAGATGTTATTTTAGTCATGGTTTTGGGTGAGCGTATTTTTCTCCTATATGACCGATATGCCGCTTGCATTCGATAAAGGAAGGCCAAACAAATAAGAGATTGGTTGGTTGGTTGGTTTTGGCGGTAATCCATTCCTCTTCCAACCGTAATACCGTGACCCGTCACTGAGGGGAAAGCTCGATTGTCACCATGCTGTCGACAGGGATGGGGGTATTTTTAATAAGGGGCTAAGACAGACCCTGAAGAAAAGGCAAAAGGAGTTGAGGACTGAGGACATGGAAAGAGGACGGACCTCAAGCCAAAAAGACGCAAGTGGTTTCTTTAGGGGACACAGTACTCTTTGAACATTTTTTTTTGTTTTCATATTCACAACAAAATGTTTTTGTGTACCTTGTTCCAATACACATTAAATGTACATTACAAAAGAAAAAAAATCATTTTTACATTTACAATAACTAAAAAATTAAATTTTTATAAAAATATTTCAATATTTTAAAATTCCTACCCCGTCTTCAAATTTTAATTTTTTTTCAGATATTTGAATTTACTTACCTTCCATGAAGTGTTCCCTACAATTTTGTACATGGGATTATGGGTATCGCTGTTATTTACTTTTTTAAAGATATTTATGTAACAAACACTGAAAAACAGCAAAAAAACAGTCATAGTTGATTTCATCAATTTTTGAAAAAATAACTATTCTTTCAAATCCTTATTTCATGCACAAAGTTATTAAATATATCATAATAAACAACCACAAAAAGTTTCAAAACTCTACATCGATTAGAATAAAAGCCTTAGCATTTTAAATACACTGTATTCATGAAAAATAAAAATCTGAGAAAAAGCACTTTAAAGTTTCAAATGGCAGTTAAATAAATGAAAGAATTAACTTATAAAAATTCATAACTCGCTAAATATTGCAGCTACAGCTATAAAATTTTGCACACATATTCTTAAAAGTAGTATAATTAATGTAAGATAATAAAAAAAAATTCGACTTTTTAGTAATTTTTAGGGTACTGTGTCCCCTTGATAGCGGCGTGGAGAAGTAGGTAGTGGTGTGGTACAAGACATGCTTGCTTGGTATTTTTCCACACCACTTCCACGCAATGTACTGGCCGCGGTAGCTCGGTTGGGAGAGTAAATGATTATCAACCGGAGGTTCGAATCCAACCAAAAACGTCGTGTACCAAGGGGGGCGGTGCACATTCAATTTGTAGTAAACTCACGTGTCTTCACTTTGGCGTAGTGTGGAAGTATGCAGAGTGGGGTGCCAGCTCAGGCGTGACCTCGTCGTCTAACCATTTTTGAAAATGACGTGGTTGCTGTCCTCGCATCTTTCCCTTCGGGAATGATCCCGGACCGTCACCATGTGTAGCCCGATGTGTTGCTCCACTGCGACGTTAATTAAAATACCTTCCTACCGTTATTTTATCACTTAAAATATGTCTTTCGATTTTTTTATTATTGATTTGCTGATTTTTGTGCATATCATAGATTAAATGCAGTAGAAACACTCACGTCATATGTGCTGGATACTTCATATTCATACTCGTAAGTCTGGTCTCTGGAAAGTTAAAACATCTATAACAGCAGTTATATATAATAAATATAATAATATTTTGAAAACATGATTATTACTGCTCTATACATGTCTGTTAACTACCTACGAATTGTTTCTTGTATGTTAATCGAACTGGACAAGTGATCGAACACAGCTCGAATTATGTTCAGATATATTGCATTATGAACTACAGAGTACTAGTATCCTTAACCCTCTGAAGGGTTGGTTCACACTCAGTTCCAACGTTAAAACATGCAGTTTTTCCATCATGACATAACAAATTTTATCCTTCTGAACCAATAGAATCTTTCTAGGGAAAGGACTATTCTAAAGGATTCTATCCTAAGGAAAGGATCAATATTATCTTAACAAATGATTCTAATGAAAGGAGGAACCGTAGAATCTTTCCAAAGAATTCTATTCTACAGAATGATCCAATACAATCGTTCCAAATAATTCTATTCTACAGAATGATCCAATACAATCGTTCCAAAGAATTCTATTCTACAGAATGATCCAATACAATCGTTCCAAAGAATTCTATTCTACAGAATGATCCAATACAATCGTTCCAAAGAATTCTATTCTACAGAATGATCCAATACAATCGTTCCAAAGAATTCTATTCTACAGAATGATCCAATACAATCGTTCCAAAGAATTCTATTCTACAGAATGATCCAATACAATCGTTCCAAAGAATTCTATTCTACAGAATGATCCAATACAATCGTTCCAAAGAATTCTATTCTACAGAATGATCCAATACAATCGTTCCAAAGAATTCTATTCTACAGAATGATCCAATACAATCGTTCCAAAGAATTCTATTCTACAGAATGATCCAATACAATCGTTCCAAAGAATTCTATTCTACAGAATGATCCAATACAATCGTTCCAAAGAATTCTATTCTACAGAATGATCCAATACAATCGTTCCAAAGAATTCTATTCTACAGAATGATCCAATACAATCGTTCCAAAGAATTCTATTCTACAGAATGATCCAATACAATCGTTCCAAAGAATTCTATTCTACAGAATGATCCAATACAATCGTTCCAAAGAATTCTATTCTACAGAATGATCCAATACAATCGTTCCAAAGAATTCTATTCTACAGAATGATCCAATACAATCGTTCCAAAGAATTCTATTCTACAGAATGATCCAATACAATCGTTCCAAAGAATTCTATTCTACAGAATGATCCAATACAATCGTTCCAAAGAATTCTATTCTACAGAATGATCCAATACAATCGTTCCAAAGAATTCTATTCTACAGAATGATCCAATACAATCGTTCCAAAGAATTCTATTCTACAGAATGATCCAATACAATCGTTCCAAAGAATTCTATTCTACAGAATGATCCAATACAATCGTTCCAAAGAATTCTATTCTACAGAATGATCCAATACAATCGTTCCAAAGAATTCTATTCTACAGAATGATCCAATACAATCGTTCCAAAGAATTCTATTCTACAGAATGATCCAATACAATCGTTCCAAAGAATTCTATTCTACAGAATGATCCAATACAATCTTTCCAAATAATTCTATTCTACAGAATGATCCAATACAATCTTTCCAAATAATTCTATTCTACAGAATGATCCAATACAATCGTTCCAAATAATTCTATTCTACAGAATGATCCAATACAATCGTTCCAAAGAATTCTATTCTACAGAATGATCCAATACAATCGTTCCAAAGAATTCTATTTCATGTAAGGAGTAATAGAATCTTTCTATATATTAGGGGGACCGGAAAGTAATGTCGATTTTTTACATTAAATTCAAACAAATAAATTTTTAACAAGTTTTATTTTTAATCAATGATGTAATCACCCTCGTTATCAACAACCTTTTGCCATCGAGCGTGCAAATTTTCAATGCCGGATCGATAAAAATCAATTGTTTTTTGACTAAAATATCTGGAGATAGCATTTTGGATATCATCCAAATTTTCAAATTTTTTGTCACATAGAAAGTGTTGTAGCAATCGGAATAAATGGAAATCCGATGGTGCAATGTCGGGCGAGTATGGTGGGTGAGGCAGTACCTCCCATCCCAATTCATTCATTTTTTCCAGGATTCATCTTGCGCAGTGCGGTCTTGCATTATCGTGTTGCAGAATAACGCCTTTTCTGTTGACAATCGCCGGACACTTTTCAATTAAAGATTGATTTACTCGATCCAATTGTTCACAGTAAAGGTCTGCATTCACAGTTTGTTCAGGTTTCAACACTTCAAAATGAACGATTCTGCGAATACTCCACCAAACACACAAAAGCGCCTCTTTGGGATGTACACCTGGATTCATTCGGAGAGGGCCACTGCCTTTTGCGTTTTGGATTATCATAGAGGACCCATTTTTCATCTTCAGTGATCAAGCGATCAAAAAACGCTTCTGTATTGTGCCGTTGAAGCAATAAGTTGCATGTGGTGGATCGGTTAGCTTTGTTTTCTTCGGACAGATTATGCGGGATCCAAACACCTGCTCTGCTTACTTTACCAATCTGCTGCAAATGTTCTTGGATGGTCGACCGAGGTTGGTTAAGACTGACAGTTCCTCGATTGTCTGACACGGATTTGCTTCCACTTCCGCCCTTAACATATCATTGCCTAAAGTTGTTCGTCTTCCTGATCGATACGAGTCGGAAAGATCAAAATTACCGGACCTGAACTTAGAAAACCACCTTTGGCATTTACGAACGTCTAATGCACTTGGATAAACATAGCAAATGTTTTGGGTAGCAACTGTTGCGTTACTACCCTTGAGAAACTCAAAAAAGCATACAATGCCGGATATGTACCTCTTCTGGTATTTGACTGGCCATTTCACCCAAAATTGCAAAAAAATTTAAGATTTAACTATTTACAAGTAAACAAGTCACTTTAACCTTAAAATGTCTTTGTCACGACTTTAAAGTACACAATGAGCTGATAAATGGTAAACAAATATTGACACGTGCAGAAACGACATTACTTTCCGGTCCCCCTAATATAAAGGTTATGAAAGAGGAAACAGATTTTTAGAAAGATGTTATTTAGTCATTAAGGTGTATTATGGGATAAGCAATTCTATACCTACTTCAATAGTACTGGTTGCCGTACAGGTGCAAACCACTTGGCATCGGTCAGCTTTCGGACCAGATCCACTTGGTATCGCGTAAATACCTTCTGGGAAAAGTTTCGGCTCGGTCGGACGCTATTTAAAAGGATGCCGGTCTGATACCGAATTTCACAATGGAGGAATGTCTACAACGATATCCACCAAAATGGATGATCCACAAAACCGGGTATCGATTGATGAAAGCCTTAGCCAATCGGTAGCAGAAAATCAAGAGTGCTCATTAAAGAGGATTGAAAACTATAGGCTATTCTCTTCGCCTGAGTGGAGAAAAGTTCTCCTCGGTTGATATAAGCAAAGTTCTGAGCTGCTTGCATTAGCTTCAACAGTTGAAAAGTAAATGTGACGCAGTGAAGTTGAAATGCAGGTGTCTTGTTCGTTGCTTTAGGGATAGATAAAAGGCATGCTATTAAAAATCTTCTTTCTTATCCCAGTGTACAAAAAATTACACTAAGTCATTGAGTCTGCAAAAAAGTTTTTGGTCAATGGCAGATGGGTCCTTAAAATGTCTTCATGTATGGCTCCAATGCAGTTCAGTGTGTATGAGGGAGAAGCAGGTAAAAGTCGCACTTTATACAGATGGGAAAGTATTTCTGGCCATCAATGAATAACATCTTTCCCAAATAGCCAGGTCGGAGCCTGGCAAGCATAGAGAATGTTTTCAAGGGAAAATTTAACGTAAGTAGTTCTCCTGGTGTTCCACTGAGGTACCAATGATGAAAGGGTACTAGAGATTATCTGCGCAATTTTTAAGAACGGACAGGTGATCATCCTCTGAGAGCAGGAAGGTACTTTCTATTGTGCTGGGTTGTTTATTTGCTCCAGCTTTTTTCAATAAGTCAGCTCTCTCATTTCCCGGAATGCCAACATGTGATGGGATCCATTGAAAATTTATTTTAGAATTTTTATTGAAACTTAATAATAGAAGGGTTATTTTTTTTCAAAAGATCAAAACTAGTGAAGCATTTTTAATTGCTAGAATTGCTGTCTGCGGATCAATGTAAATATTTATTTTAAGGGACTGACTTTTAGGAACTTCTTTTAGTGCTTCATATACGGCTAATTATTCTGCTCTAACTATTAATTATGCTTTAAAAGCAGGGAGGTTTGAGTTATTCTTGATTTGAATTTCTTTTGAACCGAATTCATCTGTAATGATTAAAAACCTGGATACGGGATATGTGTTTCGTAGTCTTTTAAGATATCGTTATCTTGTAACAAAAAATAAAGAGGTGCAACACCCCCAAGTAACCATCCAGATATTTCCATCGAAGATGTGTCCTGAAGCTTGTATACTCATATAAAGTGTCCTGTATATTTTGTATACATACTTAACATTACTTAGTAAACACTTCATGCATAATACCCCACCTTTTCTAATTCAGCTTAAAATCATTTAATCATAGTTTCATCTCTTTTTTCTCACATCCATGCCACAAATACTTACCCAGGCTTTCTTCGATTACACTACCAGCCCCCGTAGACACAACATGCTTAAATTATTCTCTTTCTGGTTATGATTACTACCGTATAAAGAGCTCAGAGACGAGATACCTGGGAAAGTGTGTTGGTGTTAGTTGTAACGGTGTTCGGCCCACAACTGAAGAACTAATTTTTCAATAAAATGATACAATTAAAACTTAATTATGTCTTATGCCTTCAACCCTCCTGGCGGTTTATAGCTTCGAAAACTGCCCTGTAATGGCGAACCTCTGGTGAAAAATCCTATTCCAAACTGTCACCAGTTCTGAGCATGGCACAATTTGCTTTCTCTACTTGGATCTTCATTCCCCTTGGAGCAATAGGGCAGTTTTGTCAAGACGATATATCTCGTCCTTAGCAAAACTGACCAGATCTTGAACGAGATATCTCGTCACTTGGAGGGTTGAGTATATATTCAGATATAAAATATGCTGTATATTTAATACATAAAGTAACATATTTAGAATACATTGATACTTACAAACAGGGATTACCGCAGGAGTCTGAGCAATTTTTCACGATGTCTTCAGTCAATTTTAATTCGCCTGGAGAAAGAAATCAATGCTACATTAAATTTTAACCAATGAAGTGAAATAAAATTTGAAACACTTTTTTGCTCAAAGTTTAGAAATTTATTCTGTACGAAATTCGTTAAGTCCGCCTCACTCAGATTTTGTGAATTGTTGAATCAAGGGTCACATAAATGTCTTTAAACCCCAGAAATATTAAGGGGGTCTGGGACTCAAAATTCTAAAATCTTCAATTTTAAAGTTTTTGTTCTGAAATTTTTTCTGTAGGTATACATTGTATTTTGCAATTATAATAACTATTTTATATTTTCAAAATTTCAAATTTTTTTTATTAAAATTAAAAAATTTTGACGTTGGGCAAAATTGATATATCTTAAAATATTTTATAACAAATCACTTCATTTTTGCCCTAATTGGCTCCTAAAAGTTCATACTTTAAACTGTCTTCGTGATTTTCGGTTAAAACAGTTAGAAAAAATTTTAAAAAATATTTTGTTCAAAAACTACATAAAACACATAGTATACAAAGTTCGCAAAATTATAGAAAAATAATAATATATATATATACACAATTGCTGAAGACAAATTAAAGAAATATATTTGAAAAGTAATTGTAGAAAATTTCATTCATTTATAACAAGTAGTTTTTAAGTTATATCCATTTTTCACTATCGAAATCCCATTTAACAGAAAAGGAGAAAAAGAGCGTTTAAAATTATGAAAACATTCAAGTTATTAAAAAGCACTTTTGCATACTTTATGTTTGTTTAAAATCCTCCTGGATAGTATTGCGTATTACTTCTTAGTTTTACTGCTTCATTTAATTTAATTTTAGCAAGTTGGACCTTTTTCCTATACCTTTTAAAAGTATTTGTGGACTTCATCGTCGCTTTCCTGGACCGCCTACAGTCCTTTATGGAAAGCGTTATTGAAGTATATTGATAGTACAGAAAATTCGAAAACAAGCAAATTCAACAATAAAAACAGTGAGAATATTACGATAATCAATTCAGATCACTTCAAGTGTTCGTAGCGTAGTTTATTTGAGTTAGAAAAAATAGAGTTTTAGAAATACAGTTTGTTTACATTACCTGATGGGTGAGGCTCATTTGATTTGCAGCTGTCATGTTATAAAAAGCCGAATATTTCCGGTTCTACTGATGGTAGAAACAAAATGTAGGTGTTATTTTATTCAGAAATACCTATATTATTTTTTAATATAATAATTTTTTTTTTACATTTTTTCATATTTTGAGTTCCAGACCCCCTTAATTCGAAACCTTACGTTCCCTTTCTACAATGACAAGGCCGCGGTCGCCCAGTTGGTAGAGTAACGGATTAACAACCGGAGAGTTTTGAGTTTGGAACTTGGTCCAACCAAACACTGTTGTGTACATTGTAGCTGGTGCATGTTAAATCTGTCATGGCCTCAAATGTCCTCACTTTGGCGTAGTGTGGAAGTTTGGAATGCCAGCTCATGTGTTGACCCGTTACCACCGAGATAACAAGGCCAGACCGCTGTGACGTTTCGATCACGTGACTCGCTTACTAGTAGTCATAACAAACATCGCCGCATGGCCGGCTACTTATGGATTACCTTTAATGTAGCTTAAGAAATTAGGGTTTTTATACTATTTTACCGGAAAGCAAGTGCAGCTGCAGTTAAATATTGTTATAGAACATTTGTGGAACATTACAGTGTCAAGGTGTTAAAGGCTTTCGTCAAATAACACGTTTAACGTGTGTCCAGACCGATTTATTTAGGCTTAACCACGAGGCTATCCAAAATGCCCTTTAGATGCTGTGTACCTACTTGCTCTGGAAATTATGGATATGGTGATGCACCAAAAGTGGCGGTTTTCTCCTTTCCAGAGGATAAAAATATTAGAAAAAGATGGCTCAGGGCGATTCCACGAGCCGACTTTACACCATCAAAACGCAGCAAAGTCTGCGAACTTCATTTTCAAAACGATGATATCGTCCGGAATGTATCGAAATTCAACAAAAAAACTGCTGAGTGTTCTACCTTTTCCATGAAACGTCTCCGTTTAAAAGTTGGTGCTATACCAAGTATATTTCCGAATTGCCCTAAATATCTCTCGAAAACTTGTCCCACCGTTCGTAAAAGCAGGGAAGATAAAATTCGTGAAACTGAGGAATCCAATTTATTGAGAGCTATCAACGAAAGCAAATCTGAGTTCATTGCTCATCATGAATCTATTTCTTTTCAAAATTTTAATAGGCTACTAGAAATTTTGGATTCATTACCCCATAAACAAAATTGGTTTAAACTAATTGAGGAGTCAAAAGTTACTTTTTCAAAATTTGTTTTAATCCAGGACCTGCAACAAATTACACTGTTGTAATACATTTAAATCTGAAAATGGAAACATTTATATGGCCAAGAAATTTCTGTAGATAACAATCAAATCAAAACACCCTGTCACGTTAGTAAAATTTGGAAGTTATTGAAAATTGTTTGAATTTTATAAATGAAATATCAAGGAAAAATTCTTCAGCCAACTATGATAATCGCTTCAATTGCTTTTACAGTTCAATTGCTTTGATTTCCCATTTTTACAGATTTAATGATGAAGAAAACATTAATTAGATTTCTTTAGACTATGAGAAAGGGTTTTCTTTTCTTTTTGATTTATGGTTGCATTTGAGAAACTATGATATTGGACGGTATTAAGCTTGATTGACGTGTGTATTTTAGTTAATAAAAGTCATAAGCGAGTTTTTCGCTATTTTTTAACTGAATTTACGATATAATTTTGGCCGTTTTTTTAATAAGTTATTGCCTTTACTATTTACGCACACTCTTTGTTATCGTTAGTAAATAAGGAAGAAAGACGCGAGGGTGTGGAAGTTTCATTCTGAGATTATCGTAGTTTTGACTAGGGAAAAACCATATTATATTATTAGCATATTTACAAACTGCTATAATAATTTGCAATAACGTATAACAATATTTTCCTGTGGTCTCGACGTATATAGAATATATTATGTATCGTTGTAGACAGATTTCACTGTATTAGGCTTTGAATATTCCAATAAGGCGGTGGTCGTTCGTATCGCACGTATGACTACTAGGGAGACGCCATGATGGCAGCGGTCAGGCCTTGTTATCTCGGTGGTAACGGTTGACCTCGTCATCTGTGGTTCAAAATGACGAGGTGTCCTCGGATATTTGGATCGATCCCGGACCGGCGCCAATATACTACCGCGTTGCTAAAATGCGACGTTAATTAACTACGTACCTTTCAACAATGACTTCACGAATTTATTTTAAGATGTATTTAAAACACTTGTCATGCTTTAAAAATAAATTAAACCATTTGTTTCTGATTTTAGATGAGATTCCTTCACTAAGGCAATTCAACAATTGGTTCTGTGCATTCACCTTTTTCACAGAGGGGTTCTCGATGTGGATACACAATACCTTGATCCATGCATTCTCCTCTTTCTTTCAGACTCTTCATTTTACAATATTCAATACAGGACTGAAAAAAAATATCCAAACTTACAATTTTCAATGTTCTGAAACTCGTTTCAAATTACTGATTGACATAGTGAACAGCCTAATTAAAATATGAGGTTATCCAAAAGGTTTTATCAGTTTTTTTACTAAAAAAGTTAAATTTTCTTTGTCTCAAATAATTTTACTGAAAACAGTAAAATTTTTCTCAGATAATTTTACTGTAGAAGTAAAATTTTTCTTTGTCTCATATAGTTTTACGGAAAAAAGTAAAAATTTTCTTTGTCTCAAATTATTTTGAAAAAGTATTTTTTTTGTCTCGGATAATTTTATAGAAAAAGTAAAACTTTTCTTTGTCTCAGATAATTTTACTGAAAAAATAAAATATTTGTAACAAATAATTTTACTGAAAAAGTAAAAATTTTCTGTCTGAAATTATTTTACTTAAAAAAGTAAAATATTTCTTTGTCTCAAATAATTTTATTGAAAAAAGTAATTTTTTTTGTCTCAGATAATTTTACTGAAAAAAGTAAAATTTTTCTTTGCCTCAAATAATTTTACTGTAAAAAGTATTGACTTTTTTCCACTGCCTTCTGTCATCTTTCAGGCAGCTTCATATTTCTCTGCTCGTCATTTTTTGTCCTGAGTAGCTTCAAATGTCTTTTTGCGACTTCGAAGAATTAAGTTTTTTCATTAAGAAATTTTATTAATTTTCTTTATCTAAGTTCCCGTCACAATTTCTCTTAAAAACGGAACTTTTTCGTTCAGATTAAATAACAGAACGAATTTTTGACCAACCCAATAACTGTAGAATGGATTGTATTGGAATATGGGTTTTATGGCGCAAGATCCGAAAAACGAGTGAAATCACGTCAAACACAAGATTTAAAAAATAAAACAAGGCATAAATCATAATCCCTCCTCGTCTTCTGACCATGGTTCAAAATTACAAGGTGTGGTCCTTTCCTTTAGGATTGATCCCTGACAGTCGTCAATATCCAGCTGTGTTGCCCTAGTGTGACGTTAATTAACTACCTCTAACTACTATCCAGATAAATAAAAAAAAAATTGGGGAGGTGGAAAATTATGAAGATATCGGAAAGAGGAAGAACTTAATAGAACAAATTGGTTAATACGTTTTCCAAAAACAAATTATTTATGTCAAAGAAAAATGTTACTGTTATTTGAAATCTGAACAAAAGTTTTAGTCAACCCCATATTTACAGTATACGTATATTACTAAGTGTACACACGGTTGGTAATAGAAACGAAAAGCCGTTAACTCTTTTTATCTTATTAAAACAAATTGGAGGATTCCGTCTTACTTTTTTAGTGAGGGGTCCCATACCATTACGTTCTCTCCATTGGCCTAAGTAGTCCACGCACTTAGTGTCGTATGGTGCTGGAAGATATCTTTTCTCAGTCTAAAAGAAAGGAAAGATGTAACGTATCTGTTTTAATTTCCCAGCAGGAAAATAAGCTTGAAAGTCACATATTACCAACTGTATTGGTTGGTTTACGGGTTTTATGGCGCAAGGGCTTTATTTTGTTGGGCTTCGGGAATGAAAAGAGAAGATCAAACTGTGACGCCATGAAATGCATATTACCTATGTTATATAAGTTCATGGTCCCGTCAGATTTGGTTAGATCTAGATCTGGTTAGGTTATTCATGTTAGTTATAGTTATATTTAGTTTCATGTAAATAAGCAAACTGCTAAATAAGATCAAAGTACGAAATAAAATTTTTATCATTTTTAATACGTCGTAGGTCTGGACTCGGCCTACATATTTGGCATGCTGCGTCAGATACAAGACATACAATATCAAGTAATAGACACACACAATGAAAGTTTTACTGACACAGAAGAGAGAAATACACCCAGGACGAATGCACCTGACAGGAATCGAAACTGCTCCGCCGACAACTCGAAGGTTGCTAGCGCAGTGGGCATACTCACTGAGCCACGACGGCTCTTATTACCTATTGGGATTCAAACTTGTAGTTAATTAATTTCCAAGGGATTCTATTCTACAAATGGGCAAATATAATCTTTCCAAAGGATTCTATTCTAAGGAAAGGACCAGTAGAATCTTTCCAAAGGATTCTACTCTAAGGAAAAGAGCAATAGAAACTTTCCAAAGATTTATTATAAGGAAATGAGACAAATGGAATCTATCCAAAGGATTCTATTATAAGAAAATTAAGAATATAACCTTTTCAAAGGATTTTATCCTAGAATGGGACAACAGAATCTTTACAACTGATTCTATTCTTCAGAATGGGATAATAGAATATTTCCAAAGGATTCTATTCTAAAGAAAGGATTAAAAAAGTTTTTGCAAATGGCTATGGGAAGGATCAGTAGAATCCTTCCAAACGACCCTATTCCAAGGAAAGAGAACCAATTTAATCTTTTCGAATGATTCTATTCTAAAGAATGGGCCAATGAAATCTTTCCAAAAGATTCTATTCTGAGGAGAGGATACCAATAAAGTCTTTACAGATGATTGTATGGAAAAGACCAGTAGAATCCTTCCAAACGACTCTATTCTAAGGAAAGAACCAATAGAATCTTTTTGAATGATTATATATTCTACAGAATGGGGCAATAGAATCTTTCCTATGGATTCTATTCTTTCTAAAAGAAAGACTAATAGGTAGAAAGAAGCAGTGGATTCTTTCAACCAATAGATGTGGTTAATTAGCCATTATGTCTGTTGTGCATCAAACTACTCGGAAATCTCGTCATGCTGAGAGGATCCTATGGATGCTTACCATGGACACGAAAGCATTGTATCGCATCCCACCTTTGATCACGAAACCGGAGTCATAGGGATTGATGGACGCCTTCTGATCGTGAATGGCTATGAGGACTGCGGGAGCACTGTTGTAATCGAAGTAATCCTCACCATGCGTCCTGAATATCAATTCCACAGCTGAAAGGGATAAATTCCTCATTACTCGCGCTCATGAATGAAGTGGACTGAAAATGAATAACACACATACAAATATTAACAGGTTACAACCGAATTTTAGAGAAGTTAGCAACCGAAATTAGAGAAAAATTTTAGAGAAGTTAGCAACCGAAATTAAAGAATTTTAGTGAAGTTAGCAACCGAAATTAGAGAAGAATTTTAGAGAAGTTAGCAACCGAAATTAAAGAAGATTTTAGATAAGTCAGCAACCGAAATTAGAGAAGAATTTTAGAGAAGTTAGCAACCGAAATTAGAGAAGAATTTTAGAGGAAGTCAGCAACAGAAATTAGAGAAGAATTTTAGAGAAGTTAGCAACCGAAATTAGAGAAGAATTTTAGAGAAATTAGCAACCGAAATTAAAGAATTTTAGTGAAGTTAGCAACCGAAATTAGAGAAGAATTTTAGAGAAGTTAGCAACCGAAATTAAAGAAGATTTTAGATAAGTTAGCAACCGAAATTAGAGAAGAATTTTAGAGAAGTTAGCAACCGAAATTAGAGAAGAATTTTAGAGAAATTAGCAACCGACATTTAGAGAAGAAATCCGGAATTACGCAGCCAGCACTGCATTAAAACTGATATTTCTTCAAATTGAAAATTAATGTTGCCTTCAATTTAGGTAAGTACATGCTTGCCCATGGAGTGGTGACTGAATTTCCTTTTTTCTAACATTTCCCACCTATTCATGCGTTTTAATATTTTTTTCTTCAAACTTTCCAATGATATTTATGAGATGATTTGAAGTTAAGATATGCGTACATTTTGGCATACTAAAATACGCTTAAGCTTAGACTACCGTCGGAGTCCTATTTTTTAAACAGTGCTCAAATTATGCTATTTTTTTCTTTTTAAGGTACTTTATTAAAAAGGTAAGAAAAAGGTATTAAAAGGTATTTTAAGGTAATTTATTAAAAAGTTGATAAAAATGAAAATTTAGGTAAAAAAATTAAGCTAACGCAAAACAACAGATGGGAAACAAGTACATTTGCCTAAAAAAATTTGCATAAATTCCCCTTAATATATATAATAGCTCGTTGTGTATCTCCAGTGCTACGTTAATTAACTACCTACCTAAATGTATAAGCTGAGGCCTGAACTAAAATGGACCGTGGTAGCCCGGTTGGAAGAGCAATGGATTATCAACCGGAGGATTGCGAGTTCGAATTCAAAAAAATACCGTCGTGTACAAAGGGGGCTGGTGCATGTTAAACTTGTCGTGTCCTCAAATGGTCTCCCGTTGGCTTGGTGTAGAAGTTTGGAGAGGGGGTGCCAGCTCAGGTGTGAACTCGTCATCTAACCTTGGTTTACGTGTATTGTCTTCGATTCTTTCCCTTCGGGTTTGATCCCGGACCGTTACCAATAGCCCGTGTTTTGATCCAGTGCGACGTTATTCAAATACCTACCTACCGCTTCTATTCACCGTACGGAATAATTAAAAACAGTTTTTCAAAGAAACCAATCTAAATAGTAAGAATATTAAAATGAAGCATGAAATTTTGTTACAAAAATCGACTTTTCAACGCATCAGATAACTTAAGAGGTATCAAACTATCAAGTAAAATTAATTGTTTTGTTTAGATAGGTGGTTTTTTCGAAGCCTTTAGAACAGGGGTTGCCAAACTTGTTTGACCGTCGACCCCTTCAAGAGTTGACTTTTTATCGACCCCCGCTGTTTTACTATTACGTAGTTATAATAGAACAAGCAAAAAAAGACGCTTATGTAAGTTTTTAGATAGTTTATTTTATAGTTAGTGTTTATTATATGTATAAATATAGTATATATTATTATATTGGCTTAATGTCAAAGGGATGCGTTTGTGTTTTGACGTCCTTAACATTGTATATTTCGTAGGAGGGATAAATAATATATAAAATACAATTTAGATAGCAAAATAACAATAATACACTATCTACACTTGTTTGGACACGTCAATCGATCCCGTTCTGTGCTTTGTGAGTTAACAGAATAGAACTCAGAATTAACAAATAACAGATTTATTAACAAGTAACAACGGAGAGCGAAGCTGCGAGGTTGGTTCTCGGCAGGCAGTCCCCTCGCAAGTGACAGATAAACAAGAAAAACAGGGGGTGGTTAAGCAGCCCCTTTGAACATAAACATGCAGGCGCGGTGACATCCCCGGGAGGTCGGGTTGTCCGTGCGCCATCTCGTAGGAAAATACTCAACATTCTCCCGGCCTTGAAGCCCACAGGGATTCAACAGATACATAAAAAAGTCAATTTAAAAAAACAGAAAACAACAAATACGAATTTCAATGAAAATACTTAGAAATAGAATACATGAAGACACGTTTAAAATGACAAATTAAACATAAATGGAAATAATTAAAATTCAATCATAGTCTAATGGTAAAGGACACAGTTTTGTAATGGAACGCTTAAGTTCTCCACTCCAGGTGGTCACATTCACTACACGAACCTTTCCATCAGAGCCAGGAAATGTAGCACTAATTCTCCCTAACTTCCATCGGAGAGGAGAAAGGAGTTCGTTTTTAATAAGCACCAAATCTCCTATCTTCAGATTGGCCTTTGAACGAGCCCATTTTGGTCGTTGTTGCAATCTTGCTAGATATTCATTGCTCCACCTTTTCCAAAAATGCTGGAACAATCTTTGCAGTAACTGCCATCTATCGAGGTGATTGAGCTTAATTTCTGTGAGGCTAGGCTCTGGAATTGCAGTAAGAGGAGAACCAATGAGGAAATGCCCAGGAGTTAGAGCAGTAAGATCACTTGGATCCTTTGAAAGAGGGCACAATGGGCGGGAGTTGAGACAAGCCTCGATTTGTATCAGTAAAGTCAAAAATTCTTCATATGTTAGTAACGCATCTCCAATAACCCGTTTCAAATGAAATTTCATACTTTTAACCCCTGCTTCCCACAGTCCACCAAAATGGGGAGAAGCAGGAGGGTTAAATTTCCACTTCAGTCCTTCACTTAAAACAAAACTATTGAATTCAGTATCAGTTTTACAAGAAGCTACAAACCTCAACATTTCTTTAAGTTCTTTGTTAGCACCAACAAAGTTCGTAGCACAATCGGTGAATAATTCAGCTGGTTTTCCACGACGACCAACAAATCGCCTGAGAGCAGCAAGGAAAGTTTTTGTAGAAAGGTCACTTACTAACTCTAAATAGATAGCACGCGTGGAAAAACAGACAAACAATACTGTATAACATTTTAGCGATTTTTGTCCACGTCCCTTATTGCATTTCACTTGAAAAGGACCAGCATAATCAATGCCTACCTTTGAAAATGCTCGAGAAGGAGTCACTCTTGAAATTGGTAGGTCAGACATCATTTGAGAAGCTGATTTGGCACATAATCTAAAACAAATAATGCATTCTCGAACAATTCTCCTAACAACATCTCTGCCACTCAAAATCCAAAACTTTTGGCGTATAGTAGATAGCAGAAGTTGAGGACCAGCATGAAGATGTAAAATATGAAAATATTTCACAATTAAATCAGTGAAGTGATGTTTTTTAGGCAAAATCATTGGATGCATTCGACTCTCAGGAAAATTAGAGTTGTTCAACCGTCCACCAACTCGAATAACACCATTCGAATCAAGAAATGGATTTAGAAACAACGGTTTACTTTTACTAGGCAGAGGCTTGTTCTCCGACAAACAATGCATGTCTTCTTGAAACGCAGCAGCCTGAACAATAGTAACAATAAAAGTCTCAGATTTTTGAAGTTCTTCAGTTGTCAAAAGATCGAGCTTTCTCTGTTCAACAGAAACACGATAATTATATATGAAACGTAAACACCATGCAAAGGTACGATACAATTTCATGAGAGAAGAGAATTTTCGAATGAGAGGGGGTTCTTCCTGCAAACGTGCAACAGCGGAAACAATTTGCTTCCTCTCTTCGCAAAGCACATTTTCAGTTATTGTGTTTATGTCAGTACGCATTGGCATTTCAAACGATGAATCACTTAACCAATGGGGCCCAAACCACCAAAGGTTACAAGAAGGGAGATCAGAGGGATAAAACCCACGTGACGCACAATCTGCAGGGTTTTCTTTTCCTTGCACATGGTACCAATATTGATTGGGCAAAATTCCTTGAATTTCTGACACACGGTTAGCAACGAACGTTTGCCAACGTCGAGGTTCAGAAGCAAGCCATGACAAAACAACAGGTGAATCGGTCCACGCATAATTTTCACAAAATTTTCCCGCTATGGACTCTTGAACTGTTTCAAACAGATGTGCTAGCAATAATGCAGCACAAAGTTCAAGTCTAGGAAGGGAAATGGTTTTCAATGGTGCGACTCTTGTCTTGGCTGTTAGAAGGCTCACTTTCACTTCGGAATTAGCTGAAACACTTCGTAAATAAACCACGGCACAATAGCCTTTCTCAGATGCATCACAAAAGAGATGCAATTGCGTTTGCAATGCATTAGATAGCACAACACATCGAGGAATATGGATGAGCTTTAGTTGATGAAGCTCTGACCGGAATTTAGACCACCTTTGCTGAACCTTTTCACCAACAGGATCATCCCAAGACACATTTGTCTTCCACAATTCTTGAAGGAACATCTTCGCCAGGATAACTATGGGGGAAAGCCATCCCAAAGGATCGAAAATCCTATCTACTTCAGACAGAATGGCTCTTTTTGTAGCAACTATTTCAGAAGAATTTCTAACACTGACTGAAAATGTATCACTAGATGGCTGCCAGTTGACACCAAGCACCTTGATTGACTGATCAATCTCTATCTCCATGGGAAGATGACTTTCTTTCAACTCTGATGGAATGAATTTCAAAATTTCAGGAACGTTTGAAGCCCATTTGCGAAGCTCAAAACCTCCGTTTTTCATCATCATTAAAAGTTGAGAAGACAGTTCACAAGCCTCCTCCAGAGTATCTGCACCGGACAGAAGATCATCAACATAAAAATCCTGAGATGCTCTCTTAGATGCTAAGGGATAATTGTCCCTTTCTTCAATAGCCAGCTGCCGAATGGCTCTTGTTGCAAGATATGGGGCAGATGCAGTTCCGTAGGTGACAGTTGTCAGTCGGAAATCACGAATTGGCTCGCTGGAATCATTTCTCCACACAATACGCTGAAAATCTGCATCTTCTGGATGAACTCTGATTTGTCGAAACATTTTGGCTACATCAGCAGTTACCGCAATCTGATGCATACGAAATCTCAGCACAAATGGGTCTTGCTGGCACCTGGGACCCACCATGAGAATGTCATTCAGGGATGTGTTGTATGATGATTTCGCTGAAGCATCAAACACCACTCTTAACCTTGTAGTAGTGCTTGATTCCTTGAAAACTGCATGGTGTGGCATGTAAAAACAAGAGGAGGGTGATTTCAACACCTCTGATTCAGGAACAATCTCCATGTGATTGTTTGAAAGGTATTCTGTCATGAAAGCCTTGTACTGCTCATAGGAAGGATGGTGACACAATCTGCGTTCCATGTTCTTGAAACGCCTAATAGCCATTTCCCTGGTGTCGCCAAGTTGACAAGGAGAAGATTTGAATGGCAATCGTACAACGAAACGACCAGTTTCGTCTCTAACATGAGTATTAACGAAATGCTCCTCACAACGCTTTTCTTCTTTGGAGAGCAAGCTAGCAGTGGGAACAGTCTCTAATTCCCAGAATTTTTTCAACACATCATCAACGTTTGTTTCCACAAAATTTACTGCAACTCTTTCATTTCGAACATTTGGATGAACTGTAATTGGCCCACCTATTAGCCAACCAAGTTCAGAGTTTACAGCAAACGGCATTTTGTCACCGCTGAGTCTTGTTTGTCCAGTAAACAGTGGTAAAGCAACTGTCACTCCAAGTAGAAGTTCTACTGAACCAGGATTGTTAAAATTAGGATCTGCTAACAATAAGTTTTTGATATGAGCAAAATCTTTGGTACACTGATAATTGGGCAAGCAGCCAGTGATTTTGCGTAAAACATGTGCCTTTTCTATATATACAGGAGTCTGTTTGAAATGAGGGGTAAACACTAAATTCACTTCCCCTTCCGATTTTCCCAAAGATGTTTTTCCTAAACAGGAAATATCAACATTCGCTCGAGAACGTGAAAGACCAAGTTTTTGAACACAAGAATCTGTGATGAAATTTGCTTGAGAACCCGGATCAATCAGAGCTCTGCAATTTTGAAAGAACCCGCTTGAGTCGCGAATCTTAACGACTCAGGACTTCGTCGCTCCCCTCGAGAAACACAAGAGTAGGAGGAGATGGGTGGGTGCGAAGGAGAACTATTTGGCTCGTCAGGATCCTCTCCTTCGACCCCGTCGGATTGCCCGAGGTCATGACCTGTAGAGTTGGGGGAGTTGTAATGTTCGCTCGGCGACTGGAAATGGAGAAGCGTTGCACTTATGGTTAGTTTTGCACTGATTCACACTATGGCTGGAATTCAAACAATTAAAGCACAATTTTTTGCTCTTCACGAACTGAAATTTCTTGTTTGCGGACAATTTCAGAAATTCGCAACACTTATAAATTTTGTGATTTGAACAGCACATTTCACAAGTAGAAAACGATGCAGTCAAAGATGTTACCTTTTGAGCTTTCCGCGGAATCACCGATTCTTTTGAAGCTTGAAGACTTCATGCATGATCTTTCAGGAAACTCAGCAGTTCTTTAAGGGACGGAACACGGTCATCTTTCAACGATCTTTCCCACCAGGCTCTTGTTGACGAATCTAGTTTTTGTTGAATTATGAACATCACAATGGTGTCGGCAAAGTTCTCTATCTTTTGGTCAAGCACCTCAAGAGAACGCACGCATTCACTTGTAACATCAACCAAATTCAAAAGGGATGAAGCACTTTCGGTTTGCACAAATTGTTGAGAAAGCAGCTTTCGAATATGAGCAAAAACAAGTTCACGGGTGTTTGAAAAGCGTTCTGACAAGAGATCCCATGCAACTTTATAATTAGCATCAGTTAATGGGATCGACTGAATTATTTTCAAAGCATCACCTTTGACTGCACCCTTCAAATATTGCAACTTTTGCGTATCAGAAAGTTGTCTGTTGGAATGAACGGATGCTCTAAACAAATCACGAAAGGATATCCACTGTTCGATAGAACCACTGAAAACTGGAAGTTCTAGCGTTGGTAATCGAACTTCATGGTACGGATTCAAAACATGACGAGACTCACGAGCACTAATTTCGGGAGTATTTTCACTCAGTTTTCTTTCCGTACGCAATAAAGTAACGGCCAGATAATTCAAGTTTTGTTTCAGTTCTTGAAACTCCTTGACTATTGCATCTAATTCAGTCTCTTTAATCAGTTCAAAGATGGAATCATAAAGTTCAGTAAGTCTCTTACGTGTCACTTCAAGCTCATCTTTGAAGAATTGGACCTGGAAAATGTCACAGTTCAAAATTTCTTGTTCAATATTTGTTTTCAACAAGAGAAAATTCGAACGTTCAACAGTTTTTTTACGCAAATGCACCTTGAGAAGAGCCATCACGATGAACCAACTGGAACTCGGTTGAAAGTATCCAAGCGTCAGTAGCGAAGAACTACGGCGTAGTCGCAGTTCACAAGGGAGGCACAGCAATGGCGTCGACGAACGCGTCGCTGAAGACAAAGAAGCGCTGATACTTTTACTTAGTAAAATACCTTTCTGCGGCGAATCGACGGACCAAATGTTTGGACACGTCAATCGATCCCGTTCTGTGCTTTGTGAGTTAACAGAATAGAACTCAGAATTAACAAATAACAGATTTATTAACAAGTAACAACGGAGAGCGAAGCTGCGAGGTTGGTTCTCGGCAGGCAGTCCCCTCGCAAGTGACAGATAAACAAGAAAAACAGGGGGGGTGGTTAAGCAGCCCCTTTGAACATAAACATGCAGGCGCGGTGACATCCCCGGGAGGTCGGGTTGTCCGTGCGCCATCTCGTAGGAAAATACTCAACAACACTATTAATATGTGATAGTTTGTCTGTTGGAAATCTATCTTCGTCTCAACCACGGCACGTAGAGATCTGAGAGGTGTCAAAATGCGCAGAATAAACTGGGAAAGTTATTCCGCCCCTTTAAAATTTTCAAAAATTTAAATTTTAACATAAAATGTTCACAAAATTACCCGATTGGACAGAGTGCCGTGACATCTGATTCCGTAGCGGTTTTTGCCCCAACTTTTTATTATGTTTTTTTGTCAGACTTGACTTAAATATTCGTGTTAAATTCGAGGGAAAAAACGTAGAAAATGTTCAAAATTCAATACACAGTACTTTTTCACATTTTACTGCTTTAACATTGTCACATTTTACTGCTTTAAATAAACATTTAATACACTACTTTTTCGAGCCTTATATTTTACTTCTTTAAATAAGTATTATTTTTTTATAATTATTTCACATCCAATACAGCAAACCTGTACAACTCAACTCTTGAATCCATCATAATTTGAAATTTCAAATTGTTTACTGCTGCCTTTTTTATAGCGATTGATTTTTGCGTTGTAGTTACTCTTTTAAACGACAATGCCAAAAAGAAAACGTCCCATAACAAGGAATTCAGCTAAATATAAACTACGTGAAAGACGTCACAATGAATCTAAGGAGCAAGCTACCAATCGAAGACTTGTCGAAGCTGAACGTCAGGGTGAAATCGGGAAATTTACATGAAGACTTGCAATGAGATGGCGAAAAATCTAATGTCGTTTACTAACAATCAGTTATCCCGTAACACATTAAACCATAAAACTTTTAAATCATAATAATAATAATGATAAATTTATAGAATTATATAACAGTGAATCTATAAGGAAGGCATGCAAAAAAGAGTAAAAAATCCATGAGGGAGGTATTTACTAACACGTGGTCCCTCCGCAACGCGGAGCCATTGAGCTAGTTCCATATGAAAATAAGACTTATCAACTTATTATACAATTTAATAACGTTGTTTCAATGATTCGTGACTCTTGACAAGGTTAGCAATGTTGGATTCAAAATGAGTCAGTTTCAGCCTTAAATCACCACGGAATTTTACATCTAGCTTATTCCTCTGTTTTGTTAAAATGGAATTAACATGGCTGAAACGAACCATGTACGAGCTTGGAAATGCAAGGAAAAATGGGGAGTATCACTTCAGAAAATTTTGGATATTTTGTCTTATATTCTTTTTTATCGATCCATGAGCGCGAATCAACCGATAACGATATTATATCGACCCCTTTTAAGGTCACTGCTTTAGAATATATAGTCATACATACTGAACGTGGTATCGTGAAATATCTGCTCTGCATCTGGGTTTCCAACCTCTGATTCTACAGTATAGCACATGTTCAGTTCATAAGGTTGAAAAGTTTCTCTTCCAGGTGTCCGTTGGTAGGGTTCTCTAGAACACAAAGAGCTTAACTATTGAAATTCTACTAAGTCAATGCAAAAGAAAATGTTGCTTTTCCCGAATAAGTTGCGTCTAATGAAGTTGCCAAAGAACTTTTATTGCAAGCCCAATGTTGGCATAATTTTGCCAAAATAAAATCATTTCGAGTCCCTAAATCTCCACGTGGTTTCGACGAGGTATCTTGTCCATCAAGATCTGACCAATTTTGCAATCGTCATCTGACCGTGGTTCAAAATTACGTGGTGTTGTCCTCGGATCTTTCCCTTTGGGATTGATCCCGGACCGTCACCAATAGCCCATTGTGTTGCTCCAGTGTGACGTTAATTGAAATACCCCCCCCTGACCAATTTTGCTAATTACGAGATATCTCGTCATCAAGATATATATTGCCGATTCTTTGATGATATCAAGATCTGATTAGTTTTCTTCTAAATGAGATAATATAAATCTATAAAGATCTGGTCACTTGCAAATGACGAGATACCTCGTCGAAATAACCACCAGGAGGGTTAAATGTTAGAATAGAGAATAAGTAGGACTTTTGAAAACGTTTCTATTTCCTTCATGCGAATTGCCACAAAGTTTAGATGCTTTAATTACTGCCCACAAGAGTGCTTTTCCTCTTCTCTTGTACTCTCATAAAAGCTGCATGCACTTTTTTAACTGACTAAACAAAAGTTTATGTAGCTTTTTGGACTGACTGTAACTGACTAAATGACCAAGGTAAAATCCTAAAAACTATCGAATGGTCAAGACTAGACGGATTAATAAGGACGCAGACATAATAGCAGTTTTCACAGTGGATATGATGTGAGTCTATCCTTATAGAGGCATTAGATCGAACCTACTAGCCTTCAAGACCCATCCGATTCCCTGTTCATCTGTTAACTAATAGCATGTGTATAAAGTCTTGGTGTATAATAAACAACGGCATCTGAACTAAACTGAACTTAATTGGCTTATTCTGTACACAAAAATGCATTTATTCTCATTAATAGCATGGGATCTTAATCTAATCGATTTATTCTGTTCACAGGGTGATCAGTATAGACCACACTAAAATCTTACTGCGAGATTCCTTGTCGAAAACATTTTACGAGTTTTTTCTCCGAAAGTGTTTTACGAGTTTCGATTGGAGATGCGTACTTGCAACTGATAGTTCAGCGAATACATTCGGATTTGCATATCCATCTTGCTATAGTTTTTTCGAAACTATAGCAACAGATGGATGCAACAGATGGAAACTATAGCAACACGCGTCTCGATTGACGTTCGGGTACTGGAAATCCAGGGACGCCAAAAAGATATTTGGTATTTGGAAAGCTAAAATTTCGAATGACCAGAAATGACGTCATAAACATTTAAATGTGAAACCTACGGAATACCACTTCCGGACTTTCACTTTTCAACATTTTTTGGAATGGTTATCAACTAGGAATCCCGTGGTATGATTTTTGTGTCCCCTGTATGTAACATGCGTTTAAAAGAATACCTTTTCAGCACCATGTGTTCGGATCTCTCCTTTCGGGATTGATCCCGACCAACGCGAATAGCCCGTTGTGTTCCAGTGCGGCGTTAATTAAACTACCTACAGTACCATGTGAGTAACCATGTTCCGTAATATGTTAACCAAATCGTAATTTATTAAGCTTATGTTGTGTCTATTCAATGTTTCCTCAACGGTGTTATTTCTTCCACTAATACTCATGTGAATCAGATTTTGAATGCAAATTACGGGTATCTACCGAGGTTTTATAAAAGTGTGAGCGTCATTCATGAAAACTCCTTTTTATTCGTGTAATAACCCGTTGTGTTGCTATAGTGCGACGTAAATTAAACTACCTACCCTTTTTCGTTTTTATTTCCTTTCTGACACTCCGTTTCATAACCGTCTCATTTGCATATTGCTGTCTCATCGTTAGTTGTCACTCCATTTCCAAACAAGACCCGTTCGCGATAACAAATCCGTAGCACAAATAATTCCCCATACTCCCTTCGACTTCACTCTCAGCTCTGTTGGCTAAAAATGAGCTCTGTCTGCCGTAACCATCATCGCCTGAGGAGCTCAGAATGCCCATAAATCCAGTGTTAGACTCACGACTTCCAAAACTAATTTTCGTAATAAATTGTACTGTTTTTAAAACTATCTTGGTTTAGGTTTATCTTCGAGTCGAAACTGCCCTGTAGTGAGATTGTGCAAAAACATGTTCCAAACTGTCACCAGTGTTGTGCAATGTTACATAGACACTGTGCAGTGTCTATTGTCTACGTAACATTACTTTTGTTCATTTAAATCATTTAGTGCATTGTTTAGTTATGTATTCTTATTTCGTCTACAATAGTAGACCTTTTTTAACGACTGGTCTTTGGATCCTGTTTATTTTTGTAACTTGAATTTGTTCTCTATGAATCAATTGTATTTTTATTGTCCGGTTGGGTCAAGGTCCCTGAGGACCTTATGGGGCCCGAAATATTTTCTCCCTACCCCTTTTCGTGTAGCCTTACACTCTCCGCGTAGGCTGGATGGTCACGGCCTTAAAAAAACTGTCAACAGTTCTAGGCAAGAGGAAATTTGTTTTTCCTACTTGGATCTTCATTTCCGTGAAGTAATAGGGCAGTTTTATCTCGGCGAGGTATCTCGTAATTAACAAAACCAACGAGATCAGTATGGATGAGATATCTCGTCATTAGCAAAGTTGATTAGATCTTGGACGAGATATCTCGTCGAAACCACTTGGAGGGTTAAGCATGATATACATTAATTCGCTTTTTTTAGCCTTTCCAAAGTTCCTCGAAGTTTACCCCTTATTCTATGCGTAATATTCCAGTTCTGTAGGTGCAGCTAATATGAGTGAAATTCCAAAATTACTTGCAAGGTGTTTGAGACATTTTCATGCTTGATTTGGTGCAACTGTAGATGGTATTATTTGAATGACTTTCATTTTCTGCTTGTTCCCATCGAAGCTTCAAGCAAGGAGATTCACTGCAAATTTCGACATCGGGTACCTAGAATACAGAAACAAAGCTCAGGAATATATTCAAAAATATTTGCAAGAAATTCATTAAAAACATTCAGGTCTTTCATACACGTATGCTATCACTGCAAACTTAAGAAATCTAAACTTCATAAATTTCAGAGAATTTTGTAAAGCTTAGTGAGGAACTTTTGTTTTGAGAACCCAAATTTTGTTTAGGGTGCTATTTAATCTCGAAAATTACTTTTAATAGCCCACTAATTTAATGAGTAATTCGAACTATTTTAATGCACTCATGAATGCCGATTGATAGAACTGAAATGTTTTAAAAGAGGTTTTAAGTTGGAGGGACTCAGCATGCAAGATTCTGGGACATTTGAAATATAAAAATACATAAAATATTTTAAAGAATGGATTCTTGAAGTGTGGATGAGTCGAATTTTAGTATGTGGTAAGAAATTTTAGGTGATATTTAACCAAAAATGGAGTTTTGTAACACGAATGTCACGAAACGTGGTTATGGCGAAGCAAGGCAGTTTTCCTCGTAGACTCCATGGCAGCAATTCAAAACGTCACGAGAAACAGTGATACAGACTGCCCACTAACTTGGAAGTGCAGCAAGGTTCTCTCTAAGCTGCTTGAAAAAGGATGGCAGCTACGGCTACAATGGGTGTCAAGTCATGTAAGCATTGCAGGCAATGAAAGGACCGACTCACTTGCAAAGACGGGAGCGGCTTTGCCTCAGCCTGTCTGTGCCTCTACTTTAAATTCTAGCAAATCCCAAATTGACTGCTGTTAACCACTGGCAGGGACGTAACTAGGGGGCAGACGGGACATGTGTCCCGGGCGCCTGATTGGAGGGAGGGCGCTTAGTTGGCCGAATATTCTTTTTTCTATAGAGATTTACGTATGATAAAAAATGAAGAGGAAAACTTATTAATTACAAATTATAAAAGGAGCTAAACGCAGAATGTGTGAAGTGTTGCATGAGCATGAGTTTGATGTGAGTAAAGGGGAGAATGGATAGGGCAGTAAACTATGCGTGAATGTATTTTCAGAGTGACTAATGCTATTCTTACCGTACGCATATCCCGATTATCATTTGATAAACCTTTTTATTTCATTTGCAGTGATTATGATGAGTGTGAAAGAATATACCAAACATGCTACTCTCAGATTATTTGTAATGAAATATCTTAGTAATTAAATTGGTATTTTATCTTGTACTAAAGATGAAATTACTGCAAATTAACCTATTTACCTTTGAAATCAAGCATTTACCATCTAAGTTTAATTGGAATAGTGGAATTAATGTGTGGTGGCGATATCATGTGTCGGGGAGGGTTTTGGTTTGGTCGGTCGGTGGGGGGCGCCAAGGCGAGTTCTTGCCCCGGGTGGAAACTAGCCTAGTTACGTCCCTGACCACTGGTAGAGGCAACAGTGACTAACTGCTTCAAAGGGAAAAAATGGGCAAAACGCGTCACCAGTGGTCCGATCTACCATGGCCACCCTCGGGCAGTTGGCGTGGTGTTGTTCCGGATAACAACTGGGCGCGACTACATTGCTGCCCACCTGCACAGGATCCACGTGTTGCCTTCCCCACAATGTCAGGTGTCCGGTCAGGGCGTCATGGATGCTGCCCATCTGCATCAGTGCCCGGCCTTGAGCCAAGAACCAGACACCAAGAAGGATGAGTCGAGGAAGCTTTCCGTCTCTATTGGTCAGCGCGCCATCAAATAACCCGACAGCAAAGGGTGGGCGTTGGATACCAAGCAAGGTTCACGTAAGTTTGAAACTTGATGGTCACGGAGATAAGACATGGGTGCATATATTTCAAATATACCCTCCAAGCATATGCTCTACCCATCACTATAAACTTTCAGGATAAAAGTAAAGAAAGGCTCTACCGCGAACCCATAAGTCCTATCCAAACTTGGAGTAGGTGACGAAATCTAACACACTAAAGCCCTTGTACTGAGCAATCCGCAAATCGAATGCGGCAGTCTATACGCTCTGCATCAGTTTTGATTCAGAAGGTAGCGTGATACGTTTGCAAGTCGGTTGGCAAAGCCTACTGTTGGAAAGCGAGTCTTGCTTTATAGTGACGAGGTCATAGAAGGAATATAAAAGGAGAGTGAGAAATGGTAACCTTTTTAATGGCGCAGGATCGTGTGACGAATACTAGTAGTAACGTGACGCTTAGATTCTTTTGTCTGTCGTGTGGAAATGAACATACATAATCTGATTGGTCCACGGGACGGGGGAAGGGGCCTATCCATCAATTCATCATGTGATTGGTCCTCGCAACATACTAATAGACTTTCTCGATTTCAACATTTTTGTCACCACTGTATAGAAACGCACATTCGCGCATGTACCCTGGCATAAGACGATCACACTTTTTGAAGCTCCTCTCAACAGCAACGCTTAGTCTACTTATACGTCACGCCCATGGACGAGACCAATCGAGTGAGTTCCACGTATGCAGTGACCTTTGATGGATGGGAGCAGAAGAGTATTTCCTCCATTTAACCCTCCAAGTGGTTTCGACGCGAGATATCTCGTCCACCAATATCTGACCAATTTTACTAATGACGAGATATCCCATCATCAAGATATAATCGATTTTATGATGACGAGATCTGGTCAGTTTCCATCTAATGACGACATCTTTCGTCCACCAAGATCGAATAACTTTTGCTACAGACGAGATAGCTCATCGAGACAACACCAGGAGTGTAAAGAAATAAAATAACCTTATTCACCGAGTCAACCTCTTTGTAGGCATACTTAATCCGCGGTCAAATAGGAAGCGCATGGTGCAAAGCGACACTCGCAGACCAATCAGAGGTGCCAGTGGAGCTGCGAAAACGCTCTGATTAGTATGCGCATGTCGCGACACCGATACCTTGCGCTGTCTTTTTGTCCACGGCTTTGATCAGGGTGCAAGGTTCCCATGGTGGAAGATCACCTCTCACTTAGGAGACAGGCAGTTTCGAAACCTCTCGATTGCATCGTAATTTTTGGAAGATCGAAGTCTAGTGTTTTCCAATTTACCCTACAGCCGACATCGTGGCTCAATGGGCATGTCCACTGAGTTAGCAGCCTTCGAGTTTAAGGCTGCGAAGGTTCGATTCCTGTCAGGTGCATTCCTCCTGTGTGTATTTCTCTTTTCTGTGTCAGTAAAAACTTTCATGTGTGTGTGTCTATTACTTGATAATGTATGTCTTGTGTCAGGCGCAGCATGGTGAAATTTGGCCCTTGCGCCACAAAAAAACCCAAAATAACGAACCACCCTACAGCTGAAATAGTGAAGTTCGTAAAATCATCCAAGGCCATATTTTTTCGTAGGAAATTACTTGATATTGTATGTTATGTCTTTCGTAGGTCTATTACTTGATAATGTATGTCTTGTGTCAGGCGCAGCATGGTGAAATATGGCCCTTGCGCCACAAAAAAACCCAAAATAACGAACCACCCTACAGCTGAAATAGTGAAGTTCGTAAAATCATCCAAGGCCATATTTTTTTTCGTAGGAAATTACTTGATATTGTATGTTATGTCTTTCGTAGGTCTATTACTTGATATTGTATGTCTTGTGTCAGGCGCAGCATGGTGAAATATGGCCCTTGCGCCACAAAAAAAACCAAAATAACCAACCAACTTACAGCTGAAATAGTGAAGTTCGTAAAATCATCCAAGGCCCTATTTTTTTCGTAGGAAATGGAGTGCCTTTGGAACTGACCTTCAAATAATATCCAATATCTACGTTATTGATGTGATTATCAGGACAGAACCGTGGGAACTGTAGGCATCTACTGTACGATTCATTAATGCAGGTACATTCTTCTCTTTCACATACAGCGCTTCGTCTTCTCCTATGTTGAAAAAAAAAAGAGTTTTTAGTGTTATCCAGCTTTCATACATGATAGAAATTCACTGAAGCAGAACATTTCAATGCTTACTTCCGTATTTAACCCTATGAGGATTTCAAGCTCATCTATCCCTACTAAAATCTAGTCATCCCTGTATGACTTCTAACTAGGATTAACCTTTTTAACCAGTAGAATAATTCCTACGATTCTTTCAACTAATCTGATTATCAACTAATCCATTTAGATATTATGTGTGTTGTGGTGTAAAACCAACAATACACTACTCGAAAATCTCGTGACGCTCTGAGGGTTAAAGAATAATAGGTTAGGTAGCTAATCAACATCGCACTGGAGCATTAACGGGTTATTGGTGACGGTCCGGGGTCAATCCCAAAGGGAAAGATCGAGGACAAAACCAAGCAATTTTGAACCACGGTCAGATGAAGAGGTCACACCTGAGCTGGCACACAACTCTCCAAACTTCCACACCACGCCAACGTGAGGATCTTTGAGGCCACGACAGATTTAACGATCACCAGCCCCCTTTGTAAAAGGCAGTCTTTGGTATGATTTGAACTCGCAATCCTGCGGTTGCTAACCGTTACTCCTCCAACCGGGCTACCGAGGCCCTCCATGGAAAAGTAATGAAAAACGAAGAAATACACAACCTCATTTTTTAAATAGTGGTTTGTGTTTTTTCATTTCTTGCATATATGAATAGAATAAATTTAATAAAAAGACCCTGCGTCTTTTGACGAGACAGGGATTTCAAATGTAGTTTTAATTTTGTAATGGAAATGATTAAAAAAGAAAATGTGAATGGTCTTATAATTTTTCGACCTTACTTGTTAATGTTGCAGATTGTGAAGGCCGGTTGCTTAATTTCAGCAGGATTAGTGATTTCCATGTCAATCACCGTCGGGTACGAAAAGTAGAGCTGAAGGAATTCAGTGGTCTGGTAGACCAAACCGGTCAAGCACATGGCGAAGACGCAGATCTTGAGCCACTTTTTCCTCCAGTCCTTGCTGCGGGCGATCTGCGGAAAGCCCGTGATCAGGGAATCCTCGAAAGCAGACTTTGCGTAAGTCTGGAAAGTAGACTTGGGTCGCTTCATTTTCGCTTTACTCATAGTGGTAACCTAGAGAAATAAAATAGAAAACTGTAGAAAGACGCTTGATTTGTAGAAGACATGTAACCTGCAGATCCCCATCTTCACCCAGTACCAAGTTCATAAACCTATAAAAAGTTTATTTTACGAGCAAAGATACCAGGTTAGTTGTGTAGCTCAGATAGCAGTCTATTTTACGAGCAAAGGCTACATGCTTTCACAGGCTAGTTGTCGAGACCAGGTATCAAGATACACTGGTGTTCAAAATTAAGAGAATTTTCACTTCTGGGCGATTATCTCCAGAACTACTGGACATATTTTAATGAAATTAGTTACGTACATAGGTTGAAATAATACAAAAAAATAACCATACAACAGTTGGGTACACACGCATGATCGGGCGTAAGACTCATCAGCGCATGAAGGTCTAAAACAGAGGTTACAATATCGACACCAAAAATGGGTTAATAGGGGTATGGTCCCCTCTTATAATTATACAGCTCTCACAACGTGAATTCATACTGGAAATGAGGAAGTTTATATGATTCAATGTAGCAGTCGGTCCCACTCCTCCAGCAACGCGGTTTTCAGTTCCTGGATGGTTCTGGGAGGGGGAAGGCGAGTTGCAACTTCCCTCCCAAGAGCGTTCCAGATATGCTCTTTTGGGTTTAGGTCTGGAGATCTGGCTAGCCAAACCATCCGGCGTATATCCTCACTTTCCAGATATTCGTCGACCAGATGAGCCTTATGTGGACGAGCGTTGTCGTACATGAAAATGAAATTAGGGCCAACTGCACCCCTGAAATGGCGAACATAGGGTTCCAAGATCTCATCCCTATAACTCACAGAGCCTCCGTCAGAGATATGGAGATCTGTGTGCCTATCCAACGTGATGCCTGCCCCACCATCAAACCTCCGCTGACATAGTGGTTTCTTTCTCAGATGTTGGAGGACAGGTAGCGGGTTCCTGGTTCTCTCCAGATAAACGTAAGTCGAGAATCAGTGGTTAGGCTGAACCGGGACTCATCTGTGAATAGCATGTTCCCCCACTGATCCCTGGTTCAAAGTAGATATTCTCTGCACCATGCTATGCTAAATGGACTCTCCTGGGCACAGAAGTGAGCGGGACGCAAACAGCAAGTCTTCTTGCAAACAGACCTCTTTCGTGTAGCCTTCTGGAAACGGTAACCCTTGCAACTCGACTTCCCGTGACCGCATGAAGGTCACGAGAGAGCTGAAAAGCTGTTGCACTCCTGTTACGCCTCGCTGAAATGGACAAATATCGATATTCATTGGCCTTCGTGGCTCTTGAATGACCTTGCCAGGCTCCCTGTCTACGGATCCGGTATCCTTAAACTGTTTCCATAAGTTGGACACGACGCTGGGCGTTACATTAAAGTTACTAGCAATTTGCCCTTGAGATTGCCCTACTTCCAGTCTCCCGACGATTCGCCACCTCATTCTATCATCGAAATGGTGGTTACTCATTTTAACTGTTTGCTTTTGAATTTCATGAAATGTTGCAAAAAGCACCACGAAATTCGCTTAGGTGTGCGTGCAAAGGAAGCGCGAAAATTGTCACGTGCGCTTAGAAAGCCTTTTCCTCTAAATGCACCGCCAAATGCACGTGTACGCTTACGTATTCGACACTAAAGATTTGCATCTTTGTTTGGAAGCATTAGTTTTACCTTTCGTTCAGAGCTTTTCGAGAAATTCGACAAAATATGCAAAATCTCTTAATTTGGAACACCAGTGTAGTTGACGAGCCCAGATATTAGATTAGTTGACAACCCCAGATACCATACTAGTTAATGATCCCAGTCACCATGCTAGTTGACGAGCCCAAGTACCAGATTACGAGCTCAGAAACTATGTCAGTTGAAGATCCCAGCTACAAGGTTATATGACGTGCCAAGATACCAAGTTAGTTGACGAGCCAAGATACCATGCTAGTGGACGAGTCCATGAACCAAGCTGACGAGCCCAGATGTGCTAGTTAACAAGTCCTGATACCAAGTTAGTTGACGAACCCTTTCACAAGGTTAGTTGAAGAGCCCAAATACCATGAAAGTTGACGATCCCGGCTACCAGGTTATTTGACGAGCCCAGATACCATGATAGTTGATGATCCCAAGTACTAAATTAGTTGACAAACTCAAATATCATGCTAGTTAACATGCCCAGATTCCATGTTAATTGACGAGCCACGATGCCAGGTTCATTTACGAGTCCAGGAACAAAGTCAGTTGACAAACCCAGGTACCCGGTTATTCGACGTCCTTAGGTACCAAATTAGTTGACCAAGCCCAAGTACCAAGATAGTTGACAAGCCCAGATATTAGATTAGTTGACGAGGACAGATATCAAATTAGTTCACGACCCCAGATACCATGCTAGTTGACGAGCCCAGAAACAATGTAAGCTGACGATCTCAGCTACAAAGATGAGGATCCCAGATACAAGGTTAGATGAGGATCCCAGATACTATGCTAGTTGACGTGTCCAGATAAAATGCTAGTTGACGAGCTCAGATACCATGCTAGTTAACCAGCCCAGATTCCAAGTTAATTGACCAAGCCCAGATACCAGGTGTTTACAGCATGCGAATAGCGCAACGCTATGGAGTGAGTGTGCTCGGGTTGTGGAAGCTGTACCATCTGTAGAAGTAGCTCAGGGGGTACAGTTTATTTTGTGGGGCGATACATCCGCCTCACCAGTTTAGTTGACAAGCCCAGGTACCAGGTTGTATGATGATCCCACATGAAATATAAATATATATTCCGAGTAAACTTTTATTTGCACGAACTTATACATTTTCTGTCTTCTTTTACAACTTTTGCAGTTTTACTGCAATGAAATCGGTGAAAATTTTAATGACTTTTTAAGTTAGAAAATAAGGACCATTGCATTAGAAAACACTTTACAAGTTCTCGTGAATTTTAAAACGATTGATTCATCTGTAAGTATGTGTTCACTCTTTTACTCCAAACGATGTCCAACTGCCAACAGGAATTTATTGAAATAATTCTCAAGATGGAAGAAAGACCACGTGATAAATACAGCCAATGAACAGCGTGAGGTCAATTTGACTCTATACATAAATCATTCAGAAGTGATAGAAGAGGAACTTAAGCAAACACAGACTTATATAAATATTCCTTCCCTTAAAGTTTCTTGAATTTGTAAGAGCTTTTAATCTTAATCACAAGTCGTTTTAACAATCATTTCGCTTTACGAAAAACGCATTCTTATAGATGTCAAGAAAAAAGAAATTTGATCTCACCATTTTGAAATCCATAGAAAACTCTAAGGTGACAGCAGCCGAAGTTGATTGGCTTCCTCTTTGTCGTCTCTGCCGGTAGCTTCGACAGTGGTCGTGTTGTCAGTAATCTTTGGCATTTGATTGCTTAATTTCTCTGGCACGTCCCAAAGTCGAATTTAATTTCCGAGATAAGCAGTTATTTTTAATTTTAAAATTATGACAGCTTTTCGGTAACAGTATCAATAAATTCACTATTTTTTAACGCGTGAGTACTTCTCATTTCATAATCATTACACTGTTACGTATCACAGCCAAGTTAGAAGAGTAGTGGATTAGCAACCGGAGGGTTGCGAGTTTGAAACTCTCGATCCAACTAAAAACTATCGTGTACGGGGGCACGGTGAATCTGTTATAGACTCAAATGTCCTCACGTTGTCGTGGTGTGGAAGTTTGGAGAGTGGGGAGCAAGCTCAGGTGTGATCTCGTCTTCTGACCGTGATTCAAAATGACGAGGTGTTGTCCTCGGATCTTTCCCTTGGAGATGGATCGCAGATTGGTCTCCAATAGTCCGTTGTGTTGCTCCAGTGCGACGTTAATTCAACTACCTACGCGTGTGCGTCGACTTGATTTCTAGAAATGGAACTTTCCCAGAAAATGGTTGGATGACCACTTTGCAATGGTTACCATGTTCGAAAATATTTATTTTAAATACCAAATTACTTTCACCTAGTATATTTTTATAGTTTACTTATCTGTCCCAATACTGCAGGATGTAATGCATACTTCAAAAATCTAACGATGAGTTATTCGAATTGGCAACTATATTGTTCTTTTTGGATGTACTGTATTTATTAAAATCTGAATGCCCGATTTATGTATGGAAAAACTACTTTCAAACATCTGTTAGACCCCATCTCAGAAATTATAGCTAATTTTTTCCTTTTGTATTTAAGAAAACAACATTTACTGCCATTTACCCCACACAGAATTTAAAATCTATCGAATGATTGGCAGGAATAAAGGAGTACTCAATTTCCATACAGTTTTTATCATAACAAACACAATAGACACATAGTACAACCATACTTAACAGGAACAATTGCACTTAGAAGAATAGAGTAGCACTGATATTAAATTGTATAAATAATATAACAAGTCAGTGATATCAAAATGATAATTCTGTGACTGGTATTTTGATTTTCAGTTGCATTCAGGGCTAATTTCTGCCATTGATGGTACAATAGAAATGACTAGCTACAAACGAAGATACAATCCAGCTATCAGTTGCATGCAATCTACTAACTGCTGTTGTACTATGCAATTTTGTATTGAGTACCAAAACTTGAACGAAATAATCAATAACTTCATGTTTCCATTTGCTCTACACTTAAGGCATGTAAATTATGTTAAAGAGCAAAAAAGCTTATTTACGTTAATGATTCTATCGTCCATATAATTTTATACAGTATACATATCCTTAACAATTCCCTTTCACACAAAACAGCCTCAACAAAGCATAGTATGGTGCGTAAACGCTCCGTAATAATCAAGAATTTCGATAGCACAAATCAATGAAAATCTACAAAACAGCAGATAGAATTGATTGTTGTGGTGGACATTAAAAAATAAATTATTTTCTTACAAATACCGACAATAGCTTAAAGCATTGCATAAATAATTCGCTTATATCGTGGATTGCAATTGTAGTATTCGTATTTAAAAATGTTGGAGGTTTTCAAAATAAAAACAATGTTCAGATAAAATCAGAATTTACTCGCTTTATGTTTGCATATAAATTTTAGCCATATAATTTTCGGTTTGGTTTGTCTCCGGCCATTTTTTGCTAAATGAGAGCTAATCAACCCTCTAAGACTCGTGAAAATTAGCAAGTAGAGTTATACAGCTTTAACCCCCACAACACACACATAATAACTAAATAATCAAATTAATTAATTGAAGATAAGTATGGTATTTTTAATTAATGTAGCAATGGAGCAACGCAACGGGCTATTGGCGACTGTCCGGGATCAAACCCGAAGTGAAAAATCCGAGAACAGCACGATATTTTGAGCCACGGTCAGATGACGAGGTCACCTGAACTGGCACCCCAATCTCCAAACTTCCACACCACGCCAACGTGAGGACATTTGATGTCACGACCGATTTAACGTGCACCAGCCCCTTTGTACACGATGGTCTCTGTTGGATTCGAACTAACCCTCCGGTTGCTAATACGTTACTCTCCCAACCGAGTTACGTCGGCCCATTAATTAATTGAAAAATCGCTGGAAAAGAATTTATGGGTGAAGAGGTCAAATCTGGTCAGAAATCAATTTGAAAAGATTACGGGTTGAAGAATAGGTATATGCGTGAAGAATAGATATAGCTGTATGTCCCCATTTAACCCTCAGAGGGTTAAATGGGGACATACAGCTGAAAGTGGACCCCTACCCACTACTAACATCCATGCTCAGACTGGGATTCAAATCCAGAGCTTGTTGAAGTCATTCTGGATAGCTAATCACACGATTGCACCGCAGAATAGAAGTTTAGAGGATACGAAAAGGACGTAGGTATGTGAACCAACGTCGTACTGGAGCAACTCAATGGACTTTGCGGCCGAGTTTTGGGACGACGGCCCGGGATCAATCACGAAGGAAAGATTCGAAGACAATACCTCGTCATTTTGAACCACGATAAGATGACGAGGTGTACACCTTAGCTGATACCCTCACACTCTCCAAACTTCCACACCACGAGGACATTTGAGCCACGACAGATTTAATGTGCACGAGCTCTCGTGTACACGACGGTCTTTGGTTAGATGAGTTTCGAACACGCTACCCTCCGCTTTCTAATCCGTTACTCTTCCAACCGGGCTACCGCAGATCCACGAAAAGGACTTTCGTACAGTCGGAGTAGAATGAACTTCGTCCTTTGTGTTTCCAAGTAGTGGATCAAAATACATATGAGGACATTTGAGCAAGGAAAAATCGACCGAGAGGAAAGATTAGAAACATTTTTAAAAAATCGTGAAGAGATTTCCATCAAAATATATTAAATTAGAAACATTTTTAAAAAATCGTGAAGAGACTTCCATCAAAATATATTCAATTAGAAATATTTTTAAAAAATCGTGAAGAGACTTCCATCAAAATATATTAAATTAGAAACATTTTTAAAAAATCGTGAAGAGATTTCTATCAAAATATATTAAATTAGAAATATTTTTAAAAAATCGTGAAGAGGTTTCCATCAAAATATAGTAAATTACAAACATTTTTAAAAATCGTGAAGAGGTTTCCATCAAAATATATTAAATTAGAAACATTTTTAAAAAAATCGTGAAGAGATTTCCATCAAAATATATTAAACCGAATATTAAATTGCGAAGAAACAGTCGAGAGACAAAAAAGGAAAATATGTCTGCTGCACAGTATATGCGTGCATACGTTTACTATACAGATACTGTATGACGTACAGTACACGTTTTGAAACTTCGAACCCCTTCTCTATTTGCGCGGTAAAAAAGGACTGAATCAGGTAGGTAGTTAACTAGCGTTACATTGGAGCAGCCCAACGGACTATTGGTGGCGGTCCTGGATCAATCCCGAAGGGAAAGATACGAGGAGAATACCACGTCATTTTGAACAACTGTCCGACGACGAAATCACACCTGAGATGGCACCCCACACTCCAAACTTCCACACCACGCCCTTTATTGGCCCTTTTTTCGTGTGGGTTTTTATTGTTTCAAACATATGAGGCCCTGTTGGCCCATTTCTGTTAGGCCCATGAGTGGCCATGGGCCTGTATATTTTGAAGTTATAAATAATAAATAGTTGGCCCGCACGTCCCCGTTGGGAAGCGTTGCTGTTCCTGTCCATCGGACGGGTGGCCTCTTGATGCTGGTGGAAGTCCCCGTACTTCCCCGCCCCCCATATAAGACTCTAAACCGTCAGGTAAGTCGGGGGGGGGGGTCGAGGGTCTACAATGGATCTTTCCCTTCGGGATTGATCTCGGACCGTCGCCAAAAGCCCGTTGTGCTGCTCTAGTGCGACGGTAAATTACACTGCTGGCCACCGTAAATGCAACACCCTGAAGGAAGCATGCAAATAATATGAAATTTACAACATGCATTAGCGGAGGTGAGATATGCAAATGACTAGAATTTCAGCGCAGACGCACATCACGCGCGCCTGTGGCGCCACTTCAAAGCGCTATTTAAGGCTTGGAGATTTCGACGATTTCAAGTACGGCAATTGTGTTTTTCTTGTGGTTTTTTCAAAAAAACGATCAATTATGCCTCGTAGAAAACAGCGATCATCTTTTGATCAAGTATCCGAGTTCGACAGAGAAAGGATAGTGGCCTACCGAGATTGTGGATTATCTTTCAGGGAAATCGGTAGTCGTGTTGGACGAAACCAAACAACTGTAATGCGGATATGTGATCGTTGGATGCAGGAGGGTACGACGGACCGACGTGTTCGATCGCATCCACCTCAGTGCACCACTTCACGTGATGACAGGCATATTGTGCGTATGGCAGTGACGGATCGCTCAGCCACATCACGAACCATAGCAGAGCACATTCAGTCTGTACCGCATCATCAAGTGTCTGCGCGTACCATTCGACGCCGTTTACAGCAGAGTGGTCTGTCCGCAAGACGTCCATTGCTTCGTCTACCCTCAGACGCAGAACCACAGACGTTTCGCCGCCAATGGTGCGATGAAAGAAGGATGTGGACGGCAGAATGGAATGAAATTGTCTTTACTGACGAGTCACGCTTCTGTCTGCAACACCACGATAGTCGGATTCGAGTCTGGAGACACCGTGGAGAGAGGATGCTGAACAGCTGCGTTATGCACCGCCACACTGGTCCTGCACCGGGTAGTATGGTATGGGGCGGTATTGGATATCACTCTCGCACTCCTCTAGTACGCATTGCCGGTACTTTAAACAGCCAGCGCTACATCTCCGAGGTGTTGGAGCCAGTTGTCCTTCCTTACCTTCAGGGCTTGCCCACAGCCATATTTCAACAGGATAATGCGCGACCACACGTGGCACGCATTGTCCAAGGGTTCTTCGTCAATCGCCAGATTGAATTGCTTCCCTGGCCAGCTCGCTCTCCGGATCTTTCGCCGATAGAAAACATGTGGTCCATGGTTGCTCAACGATTGACCCAGAATACATCCCCAGCTGCCACACCAGATCAACTTTGGCAACGTGTGGAAGCTGCTTGGTCTGCTGTACCCCAAGAACACATCCAAAGTCTCTTTGAATCAATGCCGAGGCGTGTGGCAGCGGTGATCTCCAACAATGGCTACTGATTTTGGCAGGAACCACACTTCACAGAAGTCTATAAATTTAATCATTTGATACTTGGTCAACATGTTATCTACAAAATAAATTTTGTTGTGATATCTCTTGTCTTTCTTGGTGTTGCAATTTGGGTGGCCAGCAGTGTAAATAACCTACCTATCAACTCTACCGCGGCCCAGCTTAGAATCAGAGGACTTTCTTAACTTTTGATTATCTCAATGCTCTGGGGGTCGTTAGACTTCCGAGTAATGCTTTTTCTCATTCCACAACAATAAATAACCATCAATGGTTGAAAGAATCCAAGGAAAGATAATATTGCTCAAGGTCAAAATTGGTTAAAAGTTAACCAGGAAAGACGTGGAGAATGGATGTAGTATATTAATCCCCGGAAAGGTAAATTCAAGATATTAATTTAATTTGTAACTGTACTGTAATTTTTTTAAACGAGAATTAGTTAGAGTGTTAATGTTGTTAAATATGAAAATATTTACTGCGTTTTTGGTAGTAACTAATTGGTGGTTCCCCACATTTTTTAGATATTTTATTTGGAGCTCAATTAAGGTAACAATCCCTCATTGATTACCAGAGCATCGATTTGTCTGCTCACTTTATGGCAATGGGCATTATTTATTTGCACGCAAGCCGGAATGTTTTGTTACTCCGGTTTATAGATTATGCATAAAAAATTCAAGATAATTATCAGATCTTTCATATTGCTCTTTTCTTCAACTTAAACTGATGATATTGTCAGGTACCAAATCTCCCGTAAATATTGCATATTGAATCTCTATTGTCCTAGTTTAAATTGTACACATTAAAACTGAAAATGTCGATTCAAATAACTATGGTAACAAAACAGTGTACTTTCGACCATGCTATTCTCTTATAGAGACGAAAGCGTATCTCTAGGAAATTCTAAAGCTTAAGTTATGGAATAAAATCTTTAGAGTTGTGATATGGAGAGAATTGAAACTTTTCTTTAAAAAATAAGTTAATTCTTTTGAAATTCGTAATTCGAGTTCAACGAAAACCTCATTTTTAGTTTGGCTTTTAGCTATCCAATATTCCATTCGTTGAATTCGCTACGTGAAGAGATGTCCTGTTATTAATCGTTGAAAGGTAAGTTTGAAAAAATTATTAATTAATTTTGAACATTATTCTCATCATGCTACGTAAGCAGAATCAAACATTTATTGTGAAACAGCATGAGGTTTTGAACTTTCACATTTTTCACTTGTCAATTTCACTAGTAATTTTTCACTTTAATCCTGAACCAGATCCCGAATGTTCTTGCTAGTGTAGACTGCTTGTAGGGATGGATCTCTCTGTGCAATGATGTAATATACATGTTTCATCGTCAAAAGTATAGGGCGACGCGGTAGCACAGTTGGAAGAGTAAAGGAGAGTTGCGTGTTCGAAACTAGGTGCAACTAAAGACCGTCGTGTGGGTGGAGGCTGGTGCACGTTCACTCTATCGTTGCCTCAAATGTCCTCACGTTGGTGGAAGTTTAGAGAGGGGGTGTAAGCTCAGGACTGGACCTCGTCATCTGACAATGGTTCAAAATGACGAGGCGTTGTCCTCGATCTTTCCCTTCGGGATTTATCCCGGACCGTCACCAATAGCCCGTTGTGTTGCCCCATGTGAGGTTAATTAATTACCTACCACCTCCAATAGTGCAGTGAAATTATTAGCACACAACCAGATTTGTAAATACGATATTCGAAAAAATGTAACATTAAGGAAAATTCTATTATTTTAACGTACTATCTTTTTATTTCTGTATTATTTTTATGTAATAGATTTTTGTGTTTCTCTAAAATAAGTATTGAAACCTGTTTAATTTTAATCTGCTAAATAAAATATATTTTGCGTTTCAGACACTTTCAATTAATTTTATTTTTCTCGGTGTCCCGAAGTAAACTCACAAATTGACTGCAGATATGGATATGTGTATTCGAAAGACTACTTTAAGAATTGTGTGTGTGTGTGATAAGACATAATTCAAAACTATTCATTGGTATGAATTTTCCAGAACATCTCTAAAACAATAGTCCCGGTTATTGCTCCAGTGCGACGTTAATTCAATTACCTACCTACCCTTTGAAGCATCTGCAATTCCTTATAACGTTCATAGCATCTCTACTGATCTGTTTGAGAGGAAATCAAAGAGCTTAATTTAGGAATGTAGCTAAGCAGACATCTTAGTAGATGAGGCATTTTTTGTGGAGCTATATGTAAGATGGTGCTAGGGTTTTTGTGGTAGATTGCGTTGTATATAACTGTTCAGGAAGTTATGTTTTTTCTCCTGTGCCAATAAAACATTCCTCGTGTGTGCCTATATCTTGACAATGTCTTGTTTGGCGAAGCCTGCCCAAATACAGCTTTTGGGCCAAGAAGTGACGTCACACGGCTGCATTTAAGGCAATTATCTTATCAAGCGATGGAGAACACTGATAAGTCGGTAATTGAATTAAGGTCATTGGAGCAACGCAACGGGCTGTCGGCGACGGTCCGGGATCAATCCCGAAGGGAGAGATACGAGGACAATACCTCGTAATTTCGAGAAAAATGGATAACAGGATTTTAGATCTCGTCTTCCGGAGGCCGTGAGAGTCCAGATGGAAGATCAATGGATTATCAATCGGAGGGTTGCGAGTTCGAAACTCAGTCCAGCCAAAGACCGTGGGCGGATGCTCGTTCAATCTGTCATGGCCTCAAATGTCTTCAAGTTGGCGTGGTGTGGAAGTTTGGAGAGTGGGGTGCTAGCTCAGGAGTTGTTCTCGCCATCCAACAGTGGTTCATAATTATGAGGCGTTGTCCTTGGTCTCTCCCTTCGGGATTGATCCCGGACCGTCACCAATAGCCGGTTGTGTTGCCCCAGTGCAGTGGTTCTTAACCTTTTTAGTGATCGGCACCTCCGTGAATCTAAAAATAAGTTCTCGCACCCCTTGAAAAATGTGTTCCTGTTTCTTAATTAGGAAATTACATCGACTGCAAGATAATTTATTTATTGAAAAATGATACCTCAGTGGCTGAGGCAAAGGTAGAGAGGGTAGAGATAGAAAATTCGACGCAGTGTTAGCTAGTTTCTCACTGGCGGTAGTTTCCATCGGAAATTTAGAAACTTCTTTCGTACCCCTGAGAATGCCTTCTCGCATCCCCAGGGGTGCATATACCCCAGGTTAAGAACCACTGTTCCAGTGGGACGTTAAATAAAATACCTACCTTCCAACCGGGGCTACTGTGGCCCTGATGTATGTAAGGAAGGTTGGTTGGTTCGTAGGGTTTTATGGCGCAAGTGCCATATTTGGCCATGCTGCGCCAGACATAAGAAGACATACAATATCAATAGACATAGTCACCTTCCTTTCGTCTCCGCATTCAAAAGGAAAGGATATTGTGTTTGAGAGACGTTTTAAACGCCAAAAGTTTATTACACCACGTTCATTACAAAAATATGTTCTAAAGATGAGTATTTAATTTCGCTGTTGTCTAACTGTTGCTCTATATTCGGGGGTTTGCTTTCACCTCATCTGCTCCGAATTTGATTTCCAAGTCTATGAAATTGTTTCAAATCTTCCACTTGAAGGAGAGAGAGTTGTTCATGGGGGACTCTGAAGGGACTTAATAGTTGATCTGACTTCAGAAATACACACACAATGAAAGTTTTACTGACACAGAAGATAGAAATACATAATGCAACCGGGCTACCGCGGCCCAGATGTACGAAAGAAAGGAACCCAATAACTAGATAAATTGACCCTTTTTATTGAAGAACATAAATGAAATTGCTTTTATTTAGTCTTTTAGGTTACCAGAATGGACGGAGCGAAACCTAAGAAACGGAAACCGTCCTTCAAAACCTACGCCAGAGTTGTTTTCAAGGATTCCTTGATCGCAAGTTTTCCAGAGATCGCCAGCTTCAAGGACTGGAGGAAGAGATGGCTCAAGATCGTCGTCTTTGCTATGTGCTTCACCGGTTTGGTCTACCAGACAACTGTATTTCTTCAGCTCTACCTGTCCTATCCAACAGTGCTTGTCATAGAAACATCCTCTCCAAACTTAATAGAACAACCGGCTATTTCGATCTGCAATAAGAATAAGTAATGTATAACTCTTCTCTATTGTTTTACGTTGGCGTGGTGTGGAAGTTTGGAGAGTGGGGCGCCAGCTCAGGTGTGACCTCGACGTCTGACCGTGGTTCAAAATTACGTGGTGTTGTCCTCGGATTCTCCCTTTTTGGTTTGATCCCGGACCGTCGACAACAGCCGGTTGTGTTGCTCCAGTGCCAACATTAATACCTTCTACCCTTTTGCTTTCTCTTCCTCCCTTATTGGGGGCCGCAGTTGCAAGAGCAACAGATTACCAACCGCTGAAACGTGAGTTCGAAACTCGGCCAGTCAAAGACCGTTATGCAAGTTAAATTTGTCGTGGTCTCAAATGACCTCACGTTGGCGTGGTGTGGGATTTTGGAGAATGGGGTGCCAGTTCAGGTGTTGACCTCGTCATCTGATCCTTGTTGGAAATGACGAGGCTTTGTCCTTCGGGTTTGATCCCGGGCCGTCGTCTATAGCCAGTTGTGTTGTTCCAGTGCGATGTTAATTAAAATACCTACCTACCTCCCACTTTGTGTTGAACGTCTTGTGTTTGGCGCACCTCGGCCAAATATGGCCTTTGCGCCATAAAACCCGGAAACAGCCATTATTCTACAAGAAAGGTTTGGGTGATTGGTAATTTTTTAAACTAACACAGCGTGAGAAAGACAGTACAGCTTTGATCTATCGAAAAGTACTTAATGGTTACGACTAGTAACACTGCTTTGAGAGGCATTTTCTGCCAGCTAAAAATATATTTAGGTAGGTATTTTTACTAACGTCACACTGGAGCAACACAACGAGCTATTGGAGACTGGGATCAATCCCAAAGGGAAAGATCCATCCGAGAACAACATCACTTAATTTTGAACCATGGTCGGATGACGGGATTACACCTCAACTGGCACCTCACTGTCCAAACTTCCACACCACACAAACGTTATTTGTAGCCATTTGAGGCTACGACAGATTTAACGAGCACCAGTCTCCTTTATACACGACGATCTGAGGTTGGATTCCAATTCACAACTCTCCAGTTGCTAATCCGTTACTCTTCCAACCGGGCTACCACGGCCCTGGTTCATCAGGAAAGTTAACTTCCATCGAACATTCGTTGGAAATTAGAGCCTGCAATATTTTCAGCATTTTATGTATTTTTTTATTATTTTGTAGATAGCTATCTCTTGTGAAGCTTTCAGTAAGAATGTTTTGATTTCAAGGCCATAGAATTTGATATCTGATCTTGAATATTGTTAATATGTAACAATATTTTTTAAAAATATTTGTTAAAAATGCACTACTTGTTATTTGCTATCAATGTTTATTTTTTAAATCTTATTTACATCCTCGCCTCTCCTTTAAGGTGTACGTTTCGCTAGATTTTTTTAAATTTTGACTTCATTCAAAAATTCAATTATGTTTAAGCGATCATAGGTTTGTGCTTAAACTCATTTCCCCAGTGTGAAACATTCAGATTAAGCCTGTCATTAATTATCCAATTTAGATATAATGAGCTAATTGACATGTTTTTTGAACAGTGATATCTCAAATTCTAATTTGCTCAGAAAGACAATTTCTGTTGGAAATTATTCCGATTATTATTCTTAACGTTTCGACCCTCCGTTAAGTTCCTAGAAAGCATAGGTTTTTTTGATAATTTTTCACCAAGGAAGTCAATGTCAAGACTTTTTTTCAAGACTTTCAACATTTAAAATTCAACTAAAATTTCATTTGTAAACTAATAACTTTGACTGAAGTTATTAGTTTATATTCACTGTATTATATAGATTATAATCACACAAAAATAATTATAATAGATCAACTCATTGTTGAGTTATCACTGGTTGCACAAAGCATCCTATTGCAAAAATAGTGTTCTTTAGAAATTGAGTTTAAAGTTTTGGAAATATGTTTGCAAGAGGAGGTCAAAAATTATCCGCACTTTATTTTTAGTCTATTTATACAAAGGTAGGGGTTGAACAAGTTGGTCATTTTTCTACATAATCTCCTTTCTTTTCGATGCACTTTGTCCAGCGGTCCACATGCTTGCGTATTCTCTCCAAGAAGGTTTTCGGTTGGTCGCCCAACCATTTATGCATCTTTCACCACTTTGTCTAATCTGCAGAGAAGCCGCTATATTGTCGATGGTAACTCGCCGGTTTGCCAGTACCGTTTCTCGAGCATGCTGAATCTTCCCGTCAGTGGTTGACAGGCGTCCTGCTCCTTCGAGCATCTAGCTTGGCCTTTTTTAAGCTTCTCGATCCATTCATATCACTTCCACGTGGTAGAACACTGCCCCGTATTGTGTTGTAAGCCTCCGATGAATTTCAGCCCCTGGCACACTTTCCGATCCTAGAAACGGATCACTACTCTTTATTCCTCCTTAGTGCACACTGCTAGAGGAGCGGCAATGTTTACACTAAGCAGAAACAAGAAAATAACACAATCAAGGTCAAACTTCGGTAACGCGACCTCAGTAGTATCAACTCTAAGCATGCATGCGCAGAAGGCTGTGTGACAAACCTAAAGATGTGTTATTACGAAAGTGCGAATAATGTTTGACTTACCCTCGTATTTCGAATATGTACAAGATATTTGTATCGTTTGAAACCTAATGAGGGAAAGTATTTTGAATTAATAAAACAATTATTGATATTCTTGCCGATTTTCGTGCTTTCTAATGTATACATGCACCTTAATGTCGCCCAACCATTTATGCACCGCTCCCCACTTTGTCTAATCTGCAGAGAAGACGTTATATTGTCGATGGTAACTCGCCGGTTTGCCAGTACCGTTTCTCGAGCATGCTGAATCTTCTCGTCAGTGGTGGAGGTTGACAGGCGTCCTGCTCCTTCGTGCATCAAGCTTGGCCTTTTTTAAGCTTCTCGATCCACTCATATCACTTCCACGTGGTAGAGCACTGCCCCGTATTGTGTTGTAAGCCTCCGATGAATTTCAGCCCCTGGCACACTTTTCGATCCTAGAAACGGATCACTGCTCTTTATTCCTCCTTAGTGCACACTGCTAGAGGAGCGGCAATGTTTACACTAAGCAGAAACAAGAAAATAACACAATCAAGGTCAAACTTCGGTAACGCGACCTCAGTAGTATCAACTCTAAGCATGCATGCGCAGAAGGCTGTGTGACAAACCTAAAGATGTGTTATTACGAAAGTGCGAATAATGTTTGACTTACCCTCGTATTTCGAATATCTACAAGATATTGGTATCATTTGAAACCTAATGAGGGAAAATATTTTAAATTAATAAAACAATTATTGATATTCTTTTCGATTTTCGTGATTTCTATGCACCTTAATGAGTCGATACATTGTTTTGTTCTCTCTGTAGGAGAAGACGGTCCGTAGTATGCGATAAACCGGGATGTGTCTGCAAGCCTATGCTCTTTCAGTTGATGTGCTACTATCACCCACGTTACTGCCCCAACTATGGAGATCCAAAACTTTATCTCAAGGTCAGTTGAATGTGTTAGGTTATGGTTAGACTTTGACGGCCAGAAATCCTGTCCCGCGTGTACAAAATGCAGCTTATTACCAGTCTCTCCCTCACACATCCCGAATTGCATTGGAGCCATACATGAAGACATTTTTAAGGACCCACCTGTTATTGCCCAAAAACGTTTTTTGCACATACACAATGACTTAATATAATTTTTTTTCACTAGGATAAGAAAGATGAAGATGGTTGGATGATATATATATTTAACTTACGCGTCCCTATTTAAAACATTACCATGGTTAAGGTCTTCTGTATTTTAAGAAGAATGCTTTCTCAAAACATCTTTCGGAACCCAAACAAACAAAAATTTAAAATATCAATATTTCACAGAGTAATGGTAATTGGGTTGCATATCTCTCAAAGTTCTATCCAATGACCTCATCGTGGCGAGAGGGTGAAACGGGAAGCACAGGCGAAGTATGTCTGGAGTATATACTCCTAGTAGACAACCCAAGGCGTGAAGGCTTCTTTCTTATCCCATTTTTACGTAGGTAGAACGCGTCTGCTATTGATCCAAAGATCTGGGAGCCATCTCAGAAGCAGTCTGACTTAGCTACCCGTTCAAGAAATACAATATCAAGTAATAGACACACACACACAATGAAAGTTTTACTGACAAAGAAGAGAGAAATACAACCAGGAAAGAATGAACCTGACAAGAATCCAACCTGCGCCGCCTACAACTCGAAGGTTGCTTGTACAGTGGACATACCCACTGAACCACAACGATCCCAAGGCGTGAAGGTTGTGCTGCTTTACCCGGCTAACATAGGAAAGTGAACAGGTGGCTAAGTCTGACTGCTACAGAGATGGCTCCCAGATCTTATGATGATTAATATCAGATCTTCTGTACCCATGTCATGGACAGGTGCAAAAATACTGAGAAAGACCACCTGGTCGTGCTTAAAAAGCAATTGCGATCATCCCCAGTACCTTTTCGTCACTGGTACCCCAGCAGACACCAGGAGAGCTGCTTGCCTTCAATTGCCCTGGAAAATTGCCAGGCTCCGATCTGGTCATTTGATATTCTTCGATGGCCAGAAATCCTTTCCCACCTGTATAAAGTGCAGTTATTATCAGCCTCGTCCTCACACATCCTGAATTGCATTGAATCCATGCATGAAGACATTTTTAAGTATCCATCTGCCATTCCCCAAAAAATTTTTTTTCAGACTCAATGACTGTAATTTTTTTACACTGGGATTAGAAAGGAGGAGGTTATATACCTTGAGAATAAGGTTCTGAGAACATGTTTGAAAAGTTGATTTCAGCTTTAAAAATCAGCCCAGTTCAAAATAGCTAAAATGACAAAAAGTACCACAGATAATTTACATTTCGATTGGTTAAATTTTGGAGGATTGAATGGGGGAGGGTTTAACATTTATGACCAACAGCGGTTATCATATGCCAAAGGATTATTCCAAGCATATTTGAAATTTTTTTGATTAGGTAAAATACTAAGCATAAGAAAAAGTTTTACTTTATAAGGGAATGTATTTATAAAGGACTCATTCGCAAAACAGTTTACATCCCGTAGGAGTATATCTCAGAGTACTGATAAGATTTCGTTTTGCTTTGTTTTTTGTCATTCTACGGTCATATTTTGATACAGGAAGGGGGGGGGGGTATTTCAATTAACGTCACACTGGAGCAACACAATGGGCTATTGGTGACGGTCCGGGATCAATCCCAAAGGGAAAGATCCGAGGACAACAAGACGTAATTTTGAACCACGGTCAGATGACGAGGCAACACCTGAGCTGGCACCCCACTCTCCAAACTTCCACACCACGCCAACGTGAGGACATTTGAGGCCACGACAGATTTAACGTGCACCAGCCCCCTTTGTACACGACGGTGTTTGGCTGGATTCGAACTCGCAAGATACAGGAAGGCACAAACTAGACCCAGACTTAAGACTCAAAATTAATTCCATACCACGACCGGGATTCAAATCCACAGCCTGTTGAACCAAGGGCCACAACGCTAACCATTTGCTACCAGGCCGGCTTGAGCCAATCAGAACCCATAATGGGAGGGTATTTTAATTAACGTCGCACTGAGCAACACAACGGGCTATTGGCAACGGTCCGAGATCAATCCCAAGGGAAAGAGAACAGCACCATGTAATTTTGAACAACGGTCAGATGACGAGGTCGCATCTGATCTGGCACCCCACTCTCCAAACTTCCACACCACGCCAGCGTGAGGACATTTGAGGAGACGACAGATTTAACGTGCACCAGCCCCCTTTGTACACGACGGTCTTTGGTTGAATTCGAACTCACCTCCGGTTGCTTATCCGTTACTCTTCCAACTTGGCTACCGGGACACCACCAACGTGAGAGGAAAACCACACTTAATCTTTTTTTTTTCACATTATGTCATTCCGTGTGCGATGTTAGCACCACCCAATTCCCAGATAAACGTGGAAAATGTTGGCATTATGGCATTATATTTTCACGAGTCCATGCGCTTATTTAGATCTGTGCCTTTATTTTCAGTTGATGCTATACATGTGCTTTTATGTTTGATCTTTAAGGCTTGATTTCTGCGATCATGTAGGAAAACTTTGCTTTAAAGTGCAGTTTTTTAAGTTTTGGGGAATAATCTCATTATTTACTGGAATGATATTCCATTAATATGGCGATGATTTGGTGTTCTATTAACTTCTAGTTAAAATTTTTTTTGAAAAGCTGGATTAAAAAAATATTTTAATTAACGTCGCACAAACCGGAGCAACACAACAGTGAACACAACCGGCTATTGGTAACAGTCTGGGATCAAACCCGAAGGTAGATATCCTAGGACAACACGTAATTTTGAGCCACGGTCAGATGATGAGATCACACCTGAGCTTATAAAAAAAGGGGTGGGGTGGGGGAGTATTTCAATTAACGTCACACTGGAGCAACACAACGGGCTATTGGTGACGGATCAATCCCAAAGGGAAAGATCCGAGGACACCACCACGTAATTTTGAACCACGGTCAGATGACGAGTTAAAAAAAATTCACTTTACGTGCGAGCTTAAGCAGTTGAAAGATCTATACAGCTAACTATAACGTAACATTTTAAGAGTAGTGGTAGGTAGGTAATTAACGTCGCACGCAACAGTCCAACGGGCTATTGGCAACTGTCCGGGATCAATCCCGAAAAGAAGTATCAAGGACAACGACTCGTAATTTTAAACCACGGTCAGATGACCCACTCTCCAAACTTCCACACCACGCCAACGTGAGGGCATTTTAGGCCACAACGGATTTAAAGTGCACCAGCCCCCGTGTGTACGACGATCTTTTGGCTGTACCGAGTTTCGAACACGCAACCCTCCGATTGCTAAACCGTTACTCTCCCAAATCGGCTACCGTGGCCACAGTTGAGACTCCAGAGAGAGAACAGTTTTGAAGAAGCATGTATTTACCATCGACCCCCCTAGCCCGTTGTGTTGCTCCAGTGTGACGTTAATTCAAAATACTAATACCATCGACCTCCTAATAAAATAGAGGACTCATGTGGGTTCAAGTAAGACCTTAGACGTATGGTCACGTGGTCTAGGGATTTGACTTGGATCTATTGGCTATCCAAGTGCTAACTGGTATTTTTCATCACACTCGTCGATCATTCCTACAATTGCTTTCTTCCAACACCGGCCTTTGATAATCACGGAGATCAAAGCGAAGAAATAATCCGAAGCTGCCTGGGTGCATGTACTCCATATATTTCATTAGATGGTATTTACACTGTACAGACTTTCTACACAAAAACGTATAGCCCATTGTGTTGCTTCAGTGCGACGTTAATTACAATACCTACCTATCTCTACACAAAAACTAGAATTTCATTTCGGTAGTTATGGCTGTATTGCAGCAGGGTTACGATATTTTGTCCCTCGTCAACATATGGGCAACTTGAGATGCGCGTGGGCCATGGTAAGGCGATTGGAGGAGTAACAGATTAGCAACCGGAGGATTACGAGTTCAAATCCAACCAAATACCATCTTGTATTGTATAAAGGGCTGGTGCATGTTAGATCTATTGTGGCCTCAAATGTCCTCACGTTGGTTTGGTTGGTTTGTTGGGGTTTTATGGCGCAAGGGCGGTATTTGGCCATGCTGCGCCAGACACAAGATATACAATATCAAGTAAAAGACATACACACACAATGAAAGTTTTACTGACACAGAAGAGAGAAATGCACCCAGGAAGGAATGCATCTGACAGGAATCGTACTTACATCGCCTACAACTCGACGGTTGCTAGAGAAGTGAGCATACTCGTGGTGTTGATGACGTGGTGTTGTCCTAGGATCTTTCCCTTCGAATTTGATCCCAGACCGTCGCCGATAGCCCGTTGTATTGTTCCAGTGCGACGTTAATTAAAATAATAACCTACCGTGGATAAATCAGGTATTAGTACATTGAAGTAATCATATACAAAACCGGACATCAAAAAGAAATTGGTTGATAGTTATCTTGAACCAACTAACGACATTTAAAAAGTCATACCCTGAAATTAAAGATAATTTATTTTACTATTAGCATTCACAAGTTTATTCACATTAATTCCAGCACACACAATTTGTTAAGATAATTTAACGTTAAAAAAGAACTTTGAGATGTTCCTTTGATTCTGTCCTTGTTTGTATTCCAGGTTGCTTACGCCGAAACAGTGAACGCACCCCCATGCACCGAAACCGAGAAGAGCTGGGAAGAAGCAGAAGCTCAGAGCCACAAAAACGACACTATCGCCAGTTGCAAAAAATCAAGCGCCAAAATGCAGGACACGGCGGAGTGCAGGTAAAAGCGGCATTCCTATTTCATTTATCTTTTATTGAATCCGCTTCATTGTGCCACCCTTGACAACGACCTTTTATCATACGCCATATTTTAATTTCTTGGCCCGCCTTAAGGTGAATGTACACTAGAAATTGCGAAATTCGACCAGAATATCCAATAATTTTATTAATTCAAAATATTTTCCAATTCCTCCAGCTTTCAAACGATACCAAAATCTTGTAAATATTCGAAATAGTTTTCTAGGTACTGACCACATACAAACATCTTTCCGAAACTTTAAACTCAATATTTGAAGAAGTGTTCTTGCAATAGGATACTTCGTTCATAGTGATAACACAACAATGAATTGATCTGTTATAATTATTTTTGTGTCATAATCTATATTATACAGCATATATTTTGTGACCTTCGTTATTAGTTAAGAAATGAATTTTTAGTTGATTTTTAAATGTTGAAATTCTTGAAAAATATCTTACTTTTTTTTTTTAGATTTTGGCGAAAAAAATTGTCAAAAAAACTCCCGCTACCCACTTTATTGAGGTTAAAAACACGAAGAATAACGTTATAGAAATAATTTCTAACAGGAATTGTCTTTTCTAACAGGAAAATTCAAAGATGGCGTTTGACAGAAACTAACGTTTTCTATAAATTAAAATGCATAAAATTTGCATAAGGGGCCGTCTTCATATTAAATTGAGCACCAACATCATAATTTCCAATAGAAACCCCCTATTTCGACACACAATTTCGGATCCATATCAAACTTTAATTTCATATACCAAATTTCATGTCATTAGGTCTTTCCAATCAATTTCAGCTCATTCCAATCGTTATTTTTGAGTTACATTAAAGTTTCCTCATTATTGCGATTTTAGGGGGCAACCAAAAGTTTAAAAAATGTCTGACAAACCTCGTCTAATAATTATCGGATCGTTTGCACATGTAATTCTCCGATCATTTTCACTTGCATAGTAAAATTAAAATAATTCTCGGATCGTTTGCACGCGCTGACGAATACGTTTGAAATAAAGTTCAAATTTGAAATTCTGGTAATTATAGGCTACAATTAATCTCGATCTATGAATAGCGATTTTCCATGTAGAGATAACCCCTGAAATTGACTGCAACTTTAAAATTGAATATCTTCGGATATAAAGAAAGTAGAGTCGGTGAAATTTCATATTTAGAATAATTTAACGATACCGAATCTGATTAAGACATCAAAATATGGTGTTTCCATTGGAAATTTGGTTGTTTGTGCAAAATTTGGTGTGAAGACGGACCCTAATGCAATTTTTGCATTTGAATCTGTAGAGTACATTATTCCTTATTGAATGATATCTTTACTATGAATAGTGCTCGAAATAAAGAGGATGGTTTGTTTTCTGCGCGACTGTACAAACGCTCCGTGAATTTAATTTCGTACTTGTACTATCGTACTTGTAAACCTTGTGTCTTGATGTTAGATTTATTAACCCTTCAAGTGATTTCGACGAGGTACCTCGTCCATCAAGATTTGACCAATTTTGCAAATGACCAGTAATCTCGTCATCATGTATTGTTTTGTTTTTTGATGAGATGAAAATCACAAGTCATTTTTTTCTAATGACGAAATATCTCGCCCTTGAAGTATCGGTAAGTTTTACTAATGACGAGATACCTCATCGAGACAACCACCAGAACGATTAAGCACGCACAAAGTATGATAGTATTAAATGTATTTTAATTGCACGTGCAAACGGTAACCATTACAAGGAACTTAGATTGAAAAATTCATTTGGAATTTGAAAGAGGACTAATTGAAGGAGTCTGACCTCGTCATCTGATCGTCGTTCAAAATTAAGTGGCGTTGTCCACTTAATTTTGAAGCAATCTTTCCCCTTGGGAATGATTGCTTCAGTGTTGTGTTGCTCCAGTGCGACGTTAATTAAATACCCACCTACATGTTTTTAGCGTACATATTTAGCAGGTTTATTTGCTTTTTATGCAATATTGTTCTATAATCTTAAACTTTTAAAGCCGTTTTTTGTCATGTTTGGCACAGTTTGGCTATGTACCATTAAAATATTATTTGGTCTTGTGCCTTTAAGTCCAACCAAATGTTTAATTTCCGTGATGCATATTTTAGAAAGAAATGTGATTACATAATGTGCTGTTTTCTTACATTATGAGACTTGCTTCGACCGTCAATCTAGGCTTGACAACGAAAAGTACTCAATCAAGGAGAGTTGATTGAATTCTCAGTCAAGGAGGGTTGATTGAGTAACTCAATCAAGGAGAGTTGATTGAGTACTCAGTCAAGTAGAGTTGATTGAGTAACTCAGTCAAGGAGAGTTGATTGAGTTCTCAGTCAAGGAGAGTTGATTGAGTAACTCAGTCAAGGAGAGTTGATTGAGTTCTCAGTCAAGGAGAGTTGATTGAGTACTCAGTCAAGGAGAGTTGATTGAGTACTCAATCAATGAGAGTTGATTTAGTCTCAGTCAAGGAGAGTTGATTGAACATTCTTCGTTTACTTATCAGTAGCGTCCTCAGGGGAACATCTCTATGTGTGTACGGGCTTCAAGAACCCGAGGTACTCTAGTGATCTTTTCCTTTCCGTTGTGGTTTCTGTCTTTAGTAAAAACAGGAGTCGTGCTCCCAGATTACCCAAGAGACCTCTTTCTGCTTTCATCACACTACTCTATTCCCTATTCACTCTTTTTTCGCCCTTTCACGATATTTTTCATTTGCCGTTGTCTTGTGTTTAGCGCAGCTTGGCCAAATATGGCCCTTGAGTCATGAAAACCTAAAACCAACGAACAAACTTATCTGTAGCAGAGTGTATGAAGGCAGTGGTTTTGATATTGGTTGCACTAAATAGCGCCACCTACCTTTCACTCGTCGCACGTGCTTCACTTCAGCTCCTAGATAATTTACTAATTATATAGTTTAAATAACTCTTATGTCCGTGTATTTTGTACCGTGAGAGAGCGAACATAATCTTCCTTCAACTGGATCAAAAGCTAAGTTATATATTTTATACTTTACCTTAAAATGGCATCTTTACTGATCTGATCCAGAACAATCTGTGGATTCGACTTCCCTAGAGTTTTCATTTTAAGCGAGACTAATCGTTTACTGAATGCTGAACTCAAAATTCATGAGACTGTTTCCAATCTATGGACTTAAAAATATCTAAAGATAAACAAAAGTTGAATTGCTTTCTCGAAGTTTGAATAGTTCGTAGCCATTTTGAGCTGCAAAACATGGGGAATCGACTTTCCTAACCACATCAGAAGATTAAAAGTGACTAACCAATCAGAGAAGGGTCGTAAACTTGAGAATTGGCTTCCCTTTTCTCACCCACAAGAGGAGAATATACCCCCAGCTATCTTTTAGCGACAGTTGACTGAAGGGCCAATCCAAGACGATTCTCCCATATGTCGAAAGACTTTGTCCCCAGCGTACGCAAATAAAAAAAAGTTTAACACACTCTCAATGTCAACTGACGCTTAACTAAGAGCGCAATTACTCCGATTAATAGGCAACCACTTAAATTTTTTCCATTTCATTTGCATAAGGCTTCTAAATCATTTGAAATATTTCAAACTATCCTTTTTCCCCTCTTAATTGCCGTATTTTTGAATTCCGCAAAATACCAACGGCTAACAGTTACTTTCTTAATATTGGACTCAAACATAGATACATCCTAAAATACGTTGACTGAAATTCGTTCAATAGAGACTGAATTTAATGAAATCCTCATCAAACACAAGATTGCTCTCAAAATTAAAGAAAACCTGATTAGCTTATTTCCGGATGTTAAACAGATAGCGGTTACACAGGAATCCGATATCAAAGGTCTCAAAGGTGCCCTAGAAGAGGTTAAGCTGCGGAGAGAGAAATTTTCCAAAACTACCCTCAATCCTGATCTTTATATTACTAACGGCCCCATTTCTTACGTGGACACGATTAAAGCCGGGAATTCTACGATACCAAAAGATATACCAAAGGTAACAGAACACATTCTGATTCTGAAAGATAAACACGGTAATAGGTCTGGAGATCAAATTCGTTTTCAATTGAGAAAGTCTACTAGAGAATAAAAAGAGATACCTGTGAAAAACATATTCTTGTTCAAGAAACAAGAATTAATAATTAAAGCTCATAAAGAAATCCAAATTTCTCAACTGAAAACACACATTAACGGAATTGAAGAGTTGAGGGAATCATAGGCTATCGTGAACCATCCAAGAGAAAAGGGAAAATAATCATTTTTGGAGTCCCGAATTCCATTTCAGAAGATCAAGTTGTTAAAGCTGTAAGACAGTTGGTCAATATCCCACCACAGGAACCTGTGAAGTTAAGAAGATTAAAAGGACCTGAAGATAAGTCAAACATTGCAGTTGAGTCCAATATAGAGTGTATCCAAATACTTCTAAAAAATCGAAACATTGTTGATTTCTATTCTTTCAACATTAGAAAGTATTTCAGTGTGATATGGTGCTTTAACTGCCAAGAAATTGGTCACCTGAGTTATAACTGCCAGAATAAACAAACCTGCTACAAGTGAGGGGACAATACCAAGGACAAGATTACGAAGCAGAGAAGAATTGCGTTAACTGTATAATTTCCAACCAAAAAGGAGACAAAAACTTCCACACAGACCCCTGTTGTAACGAGAGTCAATGTCCTACTTATCAGAGCGCTCTCAAACATCTGAAAATTAACAATTCTCACCAAACATGGCTAGAAACGAGAAATGCGACTTCACGAATCCTAGGAACTCAGGACATGATCTCTGCAAGAGTCAACGCTTAACGAAACTTCACATTGCACAACATAACCTTCGAAAAAGCCATATAGCCACAGCCGAAGAAAGCGTTGATCTTGTAAAACTGAAAACTGACATCGCTCTTACAAGAAGATTACGTGAAATCAAATAATCTTCCAGGAAATTCAAACCATTGGAAATTTTTTAATTCAACATCCAGCTTGGCTACAATTGCAATAAATACGAAGACTATAAAACCAAGTATCCACAATAGGCGCTAATTTAGTTATAATTAAAACTCAATAGAATAATACTAGCTTATACATTGGATCAAACTGGGCCTAACGGGTGCGCTAACTAGCTGCGCACGGGTTGAATTTTGTAGGAGATCCATCCTGCTTATAGACACTATGGAAATGAAAATTCGGATTCGGACTTGTTCTTTTAAGTTCAATATTGTCCGACTCTAATAAAGTTACTTGAGTGATTTAAAGCTGGCAATTGTGCCCATCTGTAGATGTCGCGAACCTCTAGACCATTGTAAAATTTGTAATTGTATATGACATAGTAGCTAAAAGGCGTATAGATTGTTAATCGGAATGATTGTCCCTTATGTCGAGATTTGTATACTTGCTCACTCGAAGACTTTTTGTATTTAAGGATATGAAGACTATTGTAATAGACTATTGTGGGGACTGTTGTATTTACAAATTGTTCCTAATATCGAGATATATAAATTAGATTACTCGAAGAGACTGCTTTGTATATTTAGTATATGAAGACTATTGTGGAATATTCAGATTATTGTAAAAGACTATTGTAGGGACTTGTATTTACAGATTGTCCCTTATATCGGGACTTAAATTCGCTCTTACTGGAAGAGACTCTTTATTGTATTGTAAGGATAGGAAGATCTTTGTAAAATATCTGAAGACATTCGCAAAGTATTATCATAAAGACTATTGTATAAGGCTAATGAAAATATGAAGACTATTGTAAAATGAGACTGTACATCCATAATTTAATTACTATTGGATATGGTGAAACCATGATATAAATCAGGATAAATATGTTTGGCTTACATCGATTGAATCCTGAAAGTGCGGTGTTGTAAAGAACTTAGTAGTACTAAGGTAGTAAGACGATGTAATTCTTTGTAATATCCTATTGCTATACTTTGTTACTTAATTGCATATAATAGAATTACGAGTATCTAAAATTATAGGACATTTATTGATGGACAAGAATCCATATTACTGATTAACCAATTTGATCTTTCACTTATTTCATTGTAGCCTACCATGGGCTAATAATTTATAACTGTAAATAATTTATAAGTGTATCTGTTTCCCTCTAAACTAACCGAATTAATGACGCCTAATATAATCCAAATTATGTGGACACAACATCTTGCCCTTTTCCTGATTTCTTTCATGAGTATATAAAATTATGATGATTACTATAGAACAGTCAGAATCAGAACTATTCAGTGAATTAACTTAAACTAGTGGTCGCCGAGTGGTCGAAATTCGACCATAATTCATTTAATTTTTAAGTTTGAACGTCAATAAGGTTCTTTTGTCAAAGAGTATACCTCTATATTTATTGCATATAATTTTTTGAATTTTGTTCTATTACGTAAGCTGCGAGCATGTACAAATACGTCATAGGAAAAATGCGGTATAGCTTGGTTAAGCCATATCTAAAAAACAATAACGCGTTGTTTGACATTTTCTTGGGTTTTTTTTATTGCTATACTGGCCACAGGTTTCGCCAAGGCTACACAGTTAATTTGCCTATCTTTTTCAAATTATATAAAATTTAAATAAAAAATAAATCCAAAAAATGAAAAATGAAATAAGGAATACGTGCTTCGTATTTTTTTATATATTTTTTATTGAAACAAAAAAAAACCGGGTGGTTAAAAAAATAAATGTTGTCCATTGAACTTGAAATAGTTCGACAATGAATTTAATGATTCAAAACTTCTGTGTAGACGTTGTTTTTTGTAAAAACTCTTTCATCGTTTGCTAAATGCCCTTGACCGTTATATTCTGAATTATAAAATCTCAAACCATCGAATGATCGAACTCTACTTGCTGCGACGTACAATTGACCATGTGTAAAAACTGGCTATCTCAATAAAATTCCAATTTTTTCGAATGTTTGTCCTTGAGACTTATTTATTGTCATCGCAAATGCAGGTATAATTAGAAATTGAGTTCTTTGAAAGTTAAATGGTAAAATAGTTCCGGATTATGTTAAATTTATACGTGGAATCAAAATTCTCTTATTGCGTGCGGTTCCAGTTAAAACTTCGCAATCAATAGTATTACGATGCATAAATTTGATGCAAATTCTTGTTCAATCGAAAAATGCTTCCTTTGTATTTAAGTTTCTGATCAGCAAAACGATACAATTAACGTTCAATACTAACTTATGTGGTGGCAAATTATGCCAAATCTCATATTCCTCCGTTCGCGCAATGTGCTTAAAAATGGGTACAAAGTTTTTTCTTCACGTATTAATATATAGATTACAGTATATGAACGTAAACAATGAATGTTTTATTTTGTTTAATTTAATATATTTGTAACGCATATTATACATTAATTTTATCCTTCTGCACTCCTTCTCCATATGTACTTTAATTATGCCAAATCTCATACTCCTCCGTGCGCGCAATGTGCTTAAAAATGGGTACAAAGTTTTTTCTTCACGTATTAATATATAGATTACAGTATATGAACGTAAACAATGAATGTTTTATTTTGTTTAATTTAATATATTTGTAACGCATATTATACATTAATTTTATCTTTCTGCACTCCTTCTCCATATGTACTTTAATTATGCCAAATCTCATACTCCTCCGTGCGCGCAATGTGCTTAAAAATGGGTACAAAGTTTTTTCTTCACGTATTAATATATAGATTACAGTATATGAACGTAAACAATGAATGTTTTATTTTGTTTAATTTAATATATTTGTAACGCATATTATACATTAATTTTATCTTTCTGCACTCCTTCTCCATATGTACTTTAATTATGCCAAATCTCATACTCCTCCGTGCGCGCAATGTGCTTAAAAATGGGTACAAAGTTTTTTCTTCACGTATTAATATATAGATTACAGTATATGAACGTAAACAATGAATGTTTTATTTTGTTTAATTTAATATATTTGTAACGCATATTATACATTAATTTTATCTTTCTGCACTTCTTCTCCATATGTACTTTAATTATGCCAAATCTCATACTCCTCCGTGCGCGCAATGTGCTTAAAAAGGGGTACAAAGTTTTTTCTTCACGTATTAATATATAGATTATCAAAGTGAGCAGTATTTAATATAAACGTTCACTCTGGGGCCTTTGTATTACAATATTGTACTGAGAGGCCTCATTCCTTCCTTCCTCCTGGGACTTACTAGTAACTTATTGATATACATATTTCAGCGTCTATTATAAGCCAACAATCACTTGTTTCTAAATGGCGCCTTTTATAAGCCATGTTTAGCTGGCATTCAATTTAATTAAGACTAACCATTTTCTAAGTTTCTGTACTGAGATTCATTGTTATATTTGTAAGATGTCTGTTTTTAGATGTTTTAATTCAACTGCTACTATTTGGACATACTCCTTTGTAACCTAATTCGACAGTGTTATACTCTGTACACAAAATCATGTCACAATAACCAGACACTGTTGCTTGTCTGATACTGTAAATTTATATGGAAATAAATGCGTGTTCGCAAGTGCTGAGCGGGTTGCTATCGCAACCCAAATTACGGCGAATGGCCGAGGCCGGGTCGGCATACCATGTCTAGAATTATACATTGGATCCGTGTACGCTCCTCCATCCCAAAATATCGAAGAAACACTAACAGAAATTTCAGCATCAGTGTTTTGGAGGCAGAAAATATTGTGCTCGCAGGTGACTGGAATTCTTACAGCTCAGTTTGTGGTTATCGTACCGAAGACCTCCGAGGAAGGACACTCAGATTCTGCAGCATCCAACCATTTTTTTCCATGCAACAACGAAGACTGCGAACCAACCTTCGAGGCAGACCAGGGTGTGGGCTGGCCAAACATTACCTTTTCCACTGCTGGGATGTTGAACTACATTAACAACTGGGAAGTAAGCAAACGAGAATCGATCAGTGATCACAAGCTAATCACTTTTAAAGCCGAAAATAGTCATGCTACGCAACACAAGGCAACACCTAGATTTAAAACAAAATTTGGTGATCTCATCATTTATTTAAGTTAATTAAAGAAAGAACGATTTTTTGGAAACCATAACCTCAGCATGTAAAGATACCTATAAGATCTTAAAAACTAGCAGAAATTCCACCCCTAAATGGTGGAACCAAATCTTATTAGTGATGAAAAAAGTCAGAGCCTTTCGAAGACGTAGTTGAAAGGAAACTGGAGAGTAAAGAGAAATGGAAACAAGTATATAGGAAAGAAAAAGCTCTATATAAAAAGCAAATAAGGGAAACTAAAGAAACCATGTGGAAAAAATTCTGCACGGGAACTAATCAAACTTTTGGAAATACATTTAAATTATCCACCCAAAAAATGTTTAAACCCGCCATACTCTACGACCCATCAACAGACCCATGCAGCACCATTTATATCTTACATAAACTTGAAGATATTTTCCCAAATGATGATACTTACACAGATGAAACGCACCATATCTCCCTGAGAAAAAATGCTGATTACATCAAGACGAACCTAGGTATAAATCACGATAATGGGGATGAACCTCCTTTTACCACGGAAGAATTGCAAGAAGCCACAAAGAGAACACCCAATAATAAAGCTCCTGGTCGAGATGATATTGATAGAAAATTTAAAGACATCATCTACAATGCTATCCCCTATATCCTCCTGGAACTCTGCAATACCTGTCTACGACTTCAACATTTCCCAAAGTGCTTCAAAGAGGGAGATGTTATTTTAATCAACAAACCTGGACGAGATCTTCAAAATCTAAAATTCTTCAGACCCATCTGTCTTCTACCTATCTTGGGAAAGACATTGGAAAGATTATTGCAAACAAGAATAAATCACCACCTGAAAACAGAGAATGTGATGAACGCGTATCAATACGGTTTTCAAGAAGGTAAATCAGCAGAGCATGCCCTAAAAAGTCTAATGAAAATCATTAGTGAAAATCTTAAATCTAAAAGGTACACCGCTGTCATCTCCATTGATATTGAAGGTGCATTCGATAACTTATGGTGGCCCTCCCTTATTAACGAGCTTTTTAAAAAAAGAATTTCCACCTAACATCCTCCAGATCCTGTGTAGCTATCTTTAAGACAGAGAAATTGTCTTCAAGTATGGAGATATTCAAGTCATGAAGAGGCTGCAAAAAGGAAGTCCTAAAGGTTCTTGCCCGAGTCCTATTTTATGGATCATCGCCAACAAGATCTTGAGTATGGATTGGGGTCCCCACATTCACACACATAGACTCAAGCATTTGCAGACTATTTTATAATTATTATAATTGGCTCTACACGCAGGGAACTAAAAATCTCTGCTCAAGATGCTCTTAATAAATTTAGCATCCAGTTATCAGATGAAAAACTTAACATTTCTTCAGGTAAAACTAAAGTCATAGTTTAGTTTTCTCGAAGCCAAAACTCAATAGAAAACCTATCTTTAAATTTGAAAACACCAGTGTCCCCGATTGTAAAAGAATTAAAATACCTGGGAGTCATTCTTGATGAACTACTCACATGGATTCCACATGTTAAGTACTTGTGATCAAACGCACTTCTTAAAACTAGGAACATGATGAGATTCACGGCTAAAACTTGGGTTGTTCGTTCATCAATTTTGAAGATTTGGTACATAACAGTAATTGAGAGGGCGGCTTGCTATGCAGCTAGTATATGGGGTATGAATCCCACTGTAGCAATGAAAAACCATCTAAATAGTCTTCAAAGGAGCTTCGCTCTTCTGATCACCCGAGCTTACAGAACAACTTCAACGGCATCTCTTCAGATACTGGCTGGTATTGTGCCCTTGCACCTTGTCGTCCAAAAGGAAGCTGTTATTTCAAAAATAATGAAACTTCAGGACAAAGTTAAGCTATTTGGTCAATGGTATATCTGCACAGATTATAAACAAAAATGTTTTTCTTCGACACACCCAACCCGCGCAAGTCTTCAATCAATTATAGGACCACCTTCTCCTAGCATCACATCATGTTTTACAGACGGCTCGAAAAAACTCCTAAAACGTTGGAAGCGCATATATACTTTTTGAGGATTCCGCAATCTGTCATAGCTGGGCCAGTACCTTACATCCTTGCAACTCTGTATACCAAGCTGAACTGCTTGCTCTTAAGGAAGCAGTCTACTATTGTGTTTTAGAGAGAATAGCATCCAACATCTTTACAGACAGTGCATCAAGTATTACCGCTTAGGGTAATCTGTTCTCCCACAACTCAATCATCAATGAAGTCAGGAAAAAATTGCTTGAAGCCATTCAAATACCCCAAATTAACAATCTTGGGTAAAAGCACACGCTGGCATTGAGGGAAACGAACAAGCAGACTTGCGAAGTCTGCAGCAAATGGGATTTCCCATCAAACAACCAGTTTAAAGTGGCCTAGAAGCAAATTATTAAGTTCAATTGATACGCTGGTATTGGACCAATGGCAAGCAGAATGGGATGTTTCTTCCAAAGTGAGATACACTTATCAATTCTTTCCGAATTTTTCAACCGAACTTATTTACCAGAACTAAAAGCTGGCTAAGAATAGACACTGCCACCACAAAATCCTAAAATTGATAGAATTTCTCAGCTCCAACATTGATTATATCTGTGAGAGCTGAGAAGTCGAAAGTTCTCGAAATGACCTAGCTTTTCTTACAAAATAAGTATATATATATTTTAGTTGTCTTTTTAGTGGCTTTGCTCATTGAAAAAAAATATTTTTTTTCTAATTACGTATCCTTGTTCATTGTGTATTGTTACCGTTTATTGTATATGGATTATTTGTTATGTTATTATTATCACTTGTACTATGTTATTATTATTATTATCAGTATTAATTTTTTGTTATTATCATTTGGTTTTCTGTAAATTTAACAAATTTTGTAGTCCCTTTCTAACGTTATATTGTATTTTTGTGCTTACATGTTTTGCCCCTCACTTGCCTTCTATTTTTTGTGTACTATCTTGAATGTTTTATGTGTATAATAGAGATTTGTATCAAACAAGTTTTTAAATCGACAGCAGGTGCTAAAACTTAAATCACTTAGTAATTGGGGTTTATTTACAGTTTAAAAGTTTTAAAGGGTTGTGTGATTTAAAAAAAGAGATAAATAAAACAATTATTGTCCGTGCGCAATATCATTCATTCAAAGCTTCTCCTTCGTGTCATTTTAGTCTACCCTTTATGGGGACACGTTAAATCTGTCGTGGCCTCAAATGTCCTCACGTTGGCGTGGTGTGGAAATTTGGAGAGTGGGGTGCCAGCTCAGGTGTGACCTCGTCATCTGACCGTAGTTCAAAATTACGTGGTGTTGTCCTTCGGATCTTTCCCTTCGGGTTTGATCCCGGATCGTCACCAATAGCCCTTTGTTTTATTTATGATATTTTTATACACATGAGTATCAGACACAATCGCAGTATTATCGATTTTGCTTTGAAACTACCGAGTTCGTCAACTAATTCGAACCTGTTTTTCAGGAAACCCTATCGACGTTCTCCAGCGAGGGAAAATAATCATCCCTTTGGACAGAACATATGCTACACTATAGAATCCCAGATTGGAGACCCGAACGCTCAACCCACATTTCACGATACCATGTACCGTAAGTATGTCTTGCCTAAACCTTTTCCCCTTTGGCTAAGTTTAGTTCTTGAAAGTTAAGGCTGCGGTAGCCCAGTTGGAAGAGTCGTAGATTAGCAATCGGTGGGCTGCGAGTTCGATCCAACCAGAGACCGTCAATATGGTGCACGTCAAATCTCTAGTGGCCACAACTGTCCTCACTCTTGCGAGGTGTGGAAGTTTGGAGAGCGAAGTGCCAGCTGAGGTACTGACCTCGTCATCTGACATCTGACAGTCGTCAACACCTGAGCTGGCAACCCAATCTCCAAACTTCCACACCACTCAACTTGAGGACATTTGAGGCCACGTCAGATTCAATGTGCACCATCCCCATTTGTGCACGACAGTTTTTGGTTGGATTCGAACTCTCAACACTCTGGTTGCTAATCCCTTACTCTTCCAACCTGGCTATCGCGGCCACGCGTCAGAAAGTATGTATCTATGTTCAATGTAGATACTTTCCCAGGTTCTCTTCGATTACACTCTAAGCCCTGTAACACCCCTAACAACAGCTCGGTTTTAGAGGTCTGACCTCCGGCCGAAAATTCCTGAAACATCTATCGGGGTGGTCTTCGATGGTGATCTAATTGCCGTCCAGATGGTACCTAGGGGTGTACGACGCACCCCTGTTATTGAACTGTTTCCCAGGCAAATCTGGCGACACTCAAAAACTGTTGAAGAGCTAAAGATGAGCAGAGGTGTGTTGTGCTTGCTCGTTCGAGCAAGCCGATGGTGTAGATCTCATTTTTATCCTTTTTGCAGCGCCCATGACCTAGGGATACAGATCCCTGATTTATATAGTGTAGTTACTATATGTTTAACGTAAATGAACTTTAGTTATTTCTAATTTAGGTTGTGTCGTTATGCTTATTGGTACACCACCCTGCTCACTACGTTACAGCCCCGTAGAATTATCGTACGTATGTTCTTTCTGGCCATCACCATCATCGCGTGAGGAGCTCAGGGAAGGGCTGCATGCAGTAACAGGGTGTGAGCCAACAATTCGAATCACGACTTCGAACTATTGTCTTTCTTAAACTCGACTTGCTGAATTTTGTCCTTCTGATGTCTTTAACCTTTTGAGCGTCACGATATGTAGTATTGCTTTTTCCTCACAACCCACATGGTCTAAATAGCCACATCTATAGGTTGGAGAAATCCATGTATTCTTTTAACCTTTAGGAAAATTCTTTTGAACCTTTCCTTACACCCTTTGGATAGATTCTGTTGGCAACTTTCTTTGAAAAGAATCCTATGGGGAAGATTATATTGGTTTTTTGCTTAGAACAGCATGCTTTCGGAAGATTTTATTGCTACTTTAATTAGAAAAGAATCCTCTGGAATGATTCTGATGGTATTTCCTTAGAAAAGAATTCTTTGGAAAGATTCTATTGGTCAAGCCTGCTCAGAAGGCATACTGGTTAGACTGCAGGTTAAGTGAACTATGCGTGTGAACCCCTCAGAAGGTTAATTGGTTTTCATTTGACTAACTTTTCCAGTCATAGAAACATTTGATGTTACTTTTAAATTTATTACATGCTCCGTAGGCTTAAGTAATAAGTAATTAATGCTTGAGGATAATTCTTTGATGGTCGGGAATAACAGTACAAGTCAAAAAAATACATTTTTTCTGAGAACACAAAAACCGTTTAACATTACATATTGTGAATGAATAAAATTTATAAAATCAGTTCTGCACATATGTCTGGCAACTTTAAAGGGGAAATTAAGGATGGATGTGGCCCTGTGACAAAATTAAATGACGTACTTACTGTTCGTACCAAGAAAATTCTGCTCATCACAACTGACTTTTACTATTATTACCGCCCATCAAAGAATTATTAAACATATTGTCAGTAATGTTTAGTAACTATCCTCACTTCGCTTAGAAGTACCTTCTGTTTGAATTAAGTAATCCAAAAAGTTCATTCGGTTATATAAACGCAACAAAAAGCTCCGTTTTCAGAAAGAAATGTGACCAGCGATGAAAAGTGAATAGTTTACAATAACATGGAATGAAAGATCGTGGGGCAAAATGATCCACTATTCATTACTCCAAAGACAGCTCTTCGTCCAAAGAACTCTCAGGGGCACATCTCCTTTAGATGTGTAAGGGCTTCACTAACCCGAAGTACCCCAGTGAACTTTTCCTCTCCCGTGGGGTTAATGTATTTAGTAAACATGGGAGAGTGGGGTGCCAACTCAGGTGTTGATCTCGTCATCTGACTATGCATCAAAATGACGAGGTGTTGTACTCGGATCTTTCCCTTCTGGATGGATCATGGACTGTCGCTAATAGCCCATTGTGTTGCTCCAGTGCGACGTTAATTCAACTAAGTACCGATCAGTGCAAAATGAACTTAATGGGGAAACTTTCAGTTCCTCGGAAGATTGCAAAAGAAACACAAACGGAACAGGTCTATGTCCCAGAAAAATCAAAAGTTTTTGAGGAGGGGAATTTTACGATTTTTTGATAAATGGCAGAATAGAGTGAAACAAACCGGTCAATACGATTTTCAATTCAGTTATTTGTGTTGATGGAAAAAGTTACTTTTTTACTTGATTTAAAATCTACCTTCCACTTTGTTTTGTGTACTTTCTCTTCCAGTATTTGTTCCCTCCTCTGCCTCTTAATTTAGATCTCCTATCACTTATTTTTTACAGAAATGCAACTGATATTCAGACTCTATCCTGAAGAGTATTTGAAGAACGACGAATTTCCGTCCATTCTAATAGCAATCCATGACAGAAAAGCTCTCGTCAATCCCTATGATGGAGGTTTCGTCCTGAAAGGTGGAAAACGCTACAATGCTTTCGTGTCAATAGTAAGTCCCGAGACAAATAAATGTTTGTATTAATATATATATATATATATGACAGGTCTAAAATTAAAAAACTTAAGAGTAGAAAAGGTTAATATTGAAATAATCACATATCTGTAAGATAGGTCTTTTTTTCGGCGAAACAAAAGGTTGTTTTTGTATTTTTAATTTCCATAAGTACCTCTAAAATAAAATACTTGTGCCAAACTTTAAGTCGAAATTCGCAAAATTGATCACACTAATCTACACCACTGTATGGCACTACTATATCAGATTAGCTCTGCTGATGACCACTGGTTGAGACAACAGTGACTGATGGCTTCAAAGGGAAAAAATAGGCAACACTCGTCCCAAGTGATCCGATCTACAAGCCCCCTCGGGCAGTCGGCGGGCTCTGTTCATGATGACAAATGGGCACGACTACTTTGCTGCCCACCTGCACAAGATGCACGTGTTGCCCTCCCCTCAATACCCGCTGTGCCATCAGGGCGTCATGGATACTGTCCATCTGCATCAGTGCCTGGTCTTGGATCAAGAACCAGACATCGAAGAGGACGAGTCTAGGAAGCTTTCCCGTCTCTACTGGTCGGCGCCCCACCAAATGGCCCAACAGCCAATGGAGGGCGTTGGTTAGCAAGTAATCTATGTCAGATTAGCTGGAAAATGTACTATAAGTAGTGAATATGTTTTCGTTAACTTTACTGAAACTTTAAAATATTTCTCGGAAATGCTTTCTCTGGAGTAATTGGAATGACATCTATAAAACAATTGCATTTATTGACTCGAAATTTTTACAGCAGGTCGGACAAATACCTTTCTACCGTTTAATGAATCAGTGATATGTTAAGTTTTTATATTTTTATAGAAAAAAAGATCTGACCAATTTTGTTAACGGCAAGATAACTCGTCATGAAGATATTGCCGATATTTTTGTGATTACAAGATCAAAATCTGGACAGTTTTCTTCTAATAACGAGATACATCGTTCATCGAAATCTGGTCGGTTTCGCTGATGACGGGATACTCCGTCGAGACGTTTTATTTACGTTGTACCGCAATCGTCCAAAATAAACTTCAAACAGTTTGCAAGAGGGGACATGGGGATATCCATCATAAGGCCATTTCGGACACAAATCCGTGTTTGTTTATTTACTGCCGGATTAATTTTCCAGGTCGAAAGAAGGTTCCTGCCGCCTCCTTATCAGACGAAGTGTGTGGATTACGTTGGGCAGTGGAGGAAACGGAACGGTACGGGACCACTCAATCAAAAGGTAAGATGACCACAGTTGAAAAAATCCCCACATTGTAATTGTGAATCTATTTTATCATAGCCAATCCAGCAGTGGCATATCGCACGTTTGGCTAAATAGCCCTTTGTTACTTGTCGCCAGTGTACCGTTTGGGCCGCGGTAGCCAGGTTAGAAGAGTAGCGGATTTCAAACTGGAGGGTTAGTTCGAACCTCGATCCAACCAAAGACCGTCGTGTACGTGGTGGCTGGTGCAGGTTAAATATATCGTGGCCTGAAACATCCTCACGTTGGCGGAAGTTTGGAGATTGGTGTGCCAGCTCAGGTGCTGACCACGTCATCTGACCATTGCTCAAAATGACGAGGTGCTGTCCTCGGGTCTTTCCACTCGGGTGTCGATCGCGGACCGTCGCCAGTAGTCCGTTTTATTGCTCCAGTTAGACGTTAATTCAACTACCCAAGAAGTGATAAACGTCCACGGATTACAGTAAACAGATGGTAAGAATTTATGATAAAAATTAGCGATATATCGAGGAGTGCTGTAACGGGGTGTTATTTTACCACCTATGCTTACCAATTCACCATAGGGGATTTGAGCACCAGAAAGAGGCCAACTGATCTTGTCCAGTTGGGCAATCTGCTTGAACATCCAATTGATAATCTAATTTTGCAAAAGCGATATTTGTTACAGGTAGGTAGTTGAGTTAACGTCACACTGGAGCAACACAACTGGCGATACGATATTTGTCATAGTGTGGCACTTTATAAATAAACATATTGGGAGAAATACTTATATAGGATAATCGGAATAGCGAGCAACAAATCATACCATGTAATTCCTTGTTGAAATACAACTCGGAAAGTCACCGTTTTTTTATTAAATGTGACATTCTCGTCTTAAGTTTTATGTCCTTTCTGGTCCTTTGATATTTCAGCACTAGGACACAAAACTATTCTTTTTCGTTCCTGATATCTGATAGCAAATTGCTATACCAAAAACGAAATACTTGATGGATTTGCGAATCATTACAATAAACTTTAAATTGTTTGTATGCCTGTTCGCGTAAAATCGAAAATACTTTTTCGTATTGGTTTTCTACAATTTGTCTATTGTACAATTTGTCACTAAGATTAAATTTTTCGCAAGAATAATTAGATCTGATTTTCGACAAGGATTCCCGTGATAACTTGTGTCGTCGCGATTCTGGTAATCGTTTTAAAGATATAACCTTTAATTATTAACTAGAATCAACACTTAACAAATGATCCTTACAACTATTTAAGTCAAGTAAATATGAATCGTAAACTCATTAGACATCATATACAATTATTAGAACTTCGTACTAATAAAGAAGTGAATCATTACGTATCAAAAAGTTTCGGGATTTCAAGGATGTAACATATTTGGTGAAGAATCGACCCTAAACAAAGAAACCTTACAACAACGTAAGGCAAGTAAATCTGAATCATAGACTATAGCACTTCGTACGAATCAAGAAGTGAATCGCTTTAAATCAAATAGTTTCGGTATTTCAAGAATTGCTTATATCGTCATAACATTCGACACATCGAAATTAAAATGAAATAGACGGAGCACGTGCCAGCAGCTTCACGTTATTTCTTCCAGTTGTTGGTTTGAAGATCTGTCACGTGGTTCGGGTAAAAGCTTGAGTCCTAAATTATTGATTGGTTAAAGTGATTCTCCATCGTGATCAAAAATACTAGCCTGCGGTTCCATAGCCAATCGGCTAAGTCGATTTGTGATCTACCTTTTAGAGTTCTTACTACAGACTCCGCCCACATGATCCGTCTATTTCACTAGAAGGTAGGTGGGCCCGGTTCGAAGAGTAACGGATTGAAATGAGTTCGAATCCAACATCGTCGTGTACAAAGGGGTGGTGCACGTTAAATCTGTCGTGTCCTCACATGTCCTCAAGTTGGAGTTTGGAGAGTGGGATGTGAGCTCAGGTGTTCTCGTCGTCTGATCTAGTTCAGAATTACGAGGTGTTGTCTTGGGATTTTTCCCTTCGGGATTGATCCCGGACCGTCGCCAATAGCCCGTTGTGTTTCTCTAGCGCGACGCTATTTAAAGTACTTTTCTACCACATTAGATGGTCGATGATTTGATAATGAATACTTGATATGAAGTATTTTGAAATTATTTTTAAATAAAACCAATCAGCAATCCTTGAAAAAAGTGGGAGGGTATTCGAGATGTCCTGTTGGTGGTCAGATTTTTTGTAGTTCCTAATACTTACAGATGTGCATCGAATACTGCAAAATGATGAGTTTGAAGCAGAGAGGTGACTGCATGGACAGACTGATTGTGTACCCGCATGAAGAGAAGGTTTGTGAAAAAGGTAAGGAAGCGAACTCAAAGGCCCGGTGCACACATCCGATTTTTAAACGTACGGTGCCACTGCGGCATCGTAAATGCGGTCTGAGATACAGGAGATCAGATAGTATAATGCACACATACCTCCGGTGACGTACGTCCACCTTGTGTGCAATTTGTGCCATAGTTGCCCACGTCTCCGCACGTACCCGCGCACTCTCCTCCGGTCTTTCAGTGCCTTGTTCACTATTGAGCGGTGTACACGTCCGTTATTTTTAAAATAAATGCGTCGTGTTATTTTACATAAATTATTAATATTTTTATAGTAATGGTAAATTTTGATGATTTGGATACAGAATTGTTTATTGGCGAAGTAAAAAGGTATCGTGTGAGAAATATGGAATATCGCTGCGGAAAACTATCATGACCAAACAAAGAAAAGAGGAGCGTGTGGTGTTTGTCGGGTGTTCCGTTTCCAATGGAGGTATGGAGTCTCATCCAGGTATTTTGAGACAGGATCTTGTCACCAATTTTTCCCGCAAGCTCGTCAAATGATCAAACACTCATTTGAAAGAAATTAAAAACTTATCTGGGTTTCTCGTAAATCCGCAAAAGATGTATAAAATCTACCTCTTGTCTTAAATTAATAAATGGATGTATCCAGTAACGTTTATTTTGTTTCAAAATATATTTTTTGTACTCCAAGTAAGCGAAACAAACACGTTTCCTCCGATAGACATGCATCGCAACTTGCGCCAAATTGAGTATAGGATTCATTTTACGGTTGTGTGTGCATAGTTGGCGACGTAGCGGCAACACAGTGGCGCCGTACGTTTTAAAATCGGATGTGTGCACCAGGCCTAAGGGATTGTGTGCACTAGATGCCCCATAATTCGACAAGTTTGAAATATTTAATAAAATATTTTAACGATTTACAATTTATAAATATCGCTTAAGAGAATTACAATTCGTATCACGCAGGTATTGACTTATCGACAGTTTCATGTATCCTTTACCCTAAATTGACATTTTTTTCTTAATCTCAGGACAGTACCACTTTTGTTTTTAAGTTTCATGTGTTTCAAACACTCAGCAATTGATGAAATATTTTTCAAGTAGAAAGAAGTTTTCGCTTTAAATAACTTAGATTTTCTCTATGATTGAAGAGTTCTAAATACTTTGTCTCTCATGAGGTTTTAAGCAGCCTCTTTCCTTTGTCTTCATTCATGTGAAAGGGCCTTGGTAGCCCGGTAGGAAGAGTAACGGACTAACAACCACAGGGTTGCGAGTTCGAATCCACCCAGACCGTACAAAGGGGGCTAGTGCGTGTTAAATCTGTCGTGATCTTAAATGTCCTCACGTTGGCGTGGTGTGGAAGTTTGGACAGCTGGGTGCCAGCTTATATTTGACTTCGTCATCTGACCTTTGTACAAAATTACGTGCTGTTCTCGCATCTTTTCCTTCGGGGTTTGATCCCGGACCGTAGCCAATAGCACGTTATGTTGCTCCAGTGCGATGTTAATTACAAATAATTACCATTCATGTGAAACTTAGCAAAAGTTTCTGAATATTATGTATCAGACACTTATTAGACAATTGATCAAACACGTATTAGACAATTGATCAGACACGTTTCAGCCAATTGATCAAATACGTATCAGATAATTAATCAGACACGTTTCAGCCAATTGATCAAATACGTATCAGATAATTAATCAGACACGTATCAAACAACTCATCAGACATGCATGACTGATTTATCAATACTTAAAACGTTTTAAGTCTGTTAGAGAACCAATAACAGACATTGTTTGATACGTCTTCTGATATGTGCTTATATTCAGTATAACAACTTGTTGATTACAAAAAATCAATAATTAGTGCAGATTTTGATGTCACGATCTTAATTGTCAATAATTTTCTGGAAACGTGTAACGAAATGTAAAAAAAGCAACATTTCAATGTCCACAATTTCGATTACCCCATGAATGCATACTGAACTTAAACAAACAAAACGTTAATTTTTATTTTGCTACCAATAAGCTCTCTTAATAATATTTTGAATACTATTCAACCCACAACGTATTAAATGAGTAAAAATCTATTTCTACCAAAATATATTTATGTCCACCCTTTTTTTATCTTTAAATTTTTATATTTTAACAGCAGATTTCTTTCTTAGAAAAATTTGTGCATTTCAGATACGATAAAGCTCACAGGAGCTATTGTGAAAAATTGCACAACGTTCTGTGGCAATCCTTGCTTGTAAGTATTGATACATATATAATGTGAATAGAAATATTTAAGTTACAACATGTGATACTCCTTTATGCCATAATCAAGTTTGATTCCGCCCGATGCCAATAGCCCGTTGTGTTGCTCCAGTGCGACGTTAATTAAATATCTACCTTTATGCAATAACGTTACAAGACGAAGAAATAAATTAACACAACCTCTGCTTATAATGTAAAGCATGCGTAATTCCAAAAACTATATTCAATTGCAGTAGTTGCTTCATAATCTTATGCCATATATTATAGTCCATATATTTCAATGGTAGATCGAAAAATATTGGGTTCTCGTAAATCAAACTTAGAAACGAATTCCTGTTTGATGCTAAAGGGAAACAAAAGCATTTTTCATGAATTTCCAATTTAGAAGACTGAGTTATAACTCACAGTATGTAAATATAATTCAGAAAACGTCATTTATTTAGGTCCCGATGGACTGATAGAATACATTTTATGTAATTTGTGACTATGACTGCTATGTATAGAATGTATAATTATGACTACGCATTCAAAAGTTTTATTTAGTAATTATTCATCCATTGCAATAATTAAAATCTCTTCCGAGTCATGATAATTTGTGGTTAAAATTGTGTGCGGAACGTCTTATGAGGTTTTAGATTTAAAACAATACCATTGGTGAATGATGTAACAGTTCTATACTATATATAACACGGTTTATTGTAATTCTGTTGAGTTCATTTGTTCCTCTTAGTAGAGTTGAGCTGTTTTCCCGTAATAAAGTTGAATTCTTTCTTTCGTTTTGGGAGCTGAGATTCAGTTTTGTCTGGTGCAGAAGGCCGAGCTGTCAAAATGCTTCTACCAAGTTTCGATCACCATGATTTCATTTTAACAAGAAATCAGGCTCTAATATTTAAGCCACTGATGAGTTTAGTTGTTTCTCGCTTCACTCAAAAGCAGTCGATTTCGTATTTTACGATGAGATAAAACTGAGTTGTTTACTTTTGAAAGACATTCAGATTTGTGTGGTTCAAAGATTCATTATTCTCTCCCTATCAGAAGTTGGGCCGAGGTAGCCCAGTTGGAAGAGTAACAGATTAGCAACCGGAGGGTTGCGAGTTCGCATCCAACCAGACAGTCGTGTACAAAGGACTGCTGCATGTTAAATCTGTCGTGACCTCAAATGTCCTCACAGTGACCAGGAGTGGAAGTTTGGAGAGCGGGGTGACAGCTCAGGTGTAACCTCGTCATCTGAAAAATTCCGTGGTGTTGACCTCGGATTTTCCCCTTCGGGTTTGATCCCGGACCGTGGCCCGTTGTGTTGCTCCAGTGCGACGTTAATTAAAAATATTTACATACCCTATCAGTTCACACTCATATGTACATTCCGCTATCTGCATTCTTCCCATTGTAACCAGTTTTAACCTTCTTGACGAATAGAATCTTTCCTTCTTATCAATAGATGTGGTTATTTAGGGGTGTTTTGGGGTAAAAGCAATACTGCAACTCTTAGAAATCTCGTGACGCCAATGGGGGTCAGTGAAACTTTTCTTTGGGGGACCTAAAGGTTGTCCATGGTAAAACCTGCTTGGCAACATATTTTATTGCTTTGCGTATCTTTGTGTGTGCTATTCATGAAATATACAAACTCATACAATAACGTCTATTTCAATTTTTCAGAGAACAGACCTTTGAAGTGAAATATGAGGAAACGAATGATTATGTGGTAAGTTTATCAAGACTGAGTATTCTTTCTTAGAGAGATACTTCTAACCCTTTCAGAACATCTAACAACTCACCTCCTTAAGTATTAACTGCTATATAAAACTATCATTGGGATGGCAGTAAAGCAAACAAAATTGAATCAAATTAAAAAAAAAGCAATTTATACAAACATTGATAAAAATAGGAAATTGAAACTACTAGTTAATAACTAGAAATTAAATTCAGTTAATAGTTCACATTTGAATTGTTGAAATTTGCTTTTTATGTCGGTTTCTATTTCACTAGCAACAGTTAATTATTTTTTTAGTTCTAACAGTTAATTTTATTAATTAACAGTTAATTTTTTTAATTAACAGTTAATTATTTTTTATTTAAATAAAGGTTAATTAAATAATTAACAGTTAATTATTTTTTTATTTAAATAACGGTTAATTAAATAATTAACAGTTATTTTAATTGCTAACTCTTACGCACTTTCTGATAACGAAACTTTACATCAACAGCTTATAACTATTATAGCAGTGACAGTTAACACGGTTACCGTAAAATCCTTGTTTTGCTATTCTGAAGAATTAGCTAGCTATAAACTTAACTTTCCCCCTTGAAACTAACAACTAAAAACTGACTTTTGGATATAAATAAATTCAGCACTGATATTCAAAATTCATTTTACTCTAAATCCTCAGAGGTAATTTTACGTTCTAAAACTATTTATATTAAGGGCGTCGTTGTCATTTAGAGACCGTTAGCCATTTCTCTTGGTAGGTAGGCAATTAATTAACGTCGCACTGGAGCAACACAACGGGATATTGACGACGGTAAGGGATCAAACCCAAAGGGAAAGATCCGAAGACAATACCACGTAATTTTGACCCACGGTCAGATGGCGAGGTCACACCTGAACTGGCACCCTGCTCTCCAAACGTTCACACCATGCCAACGTGAGGACATTGGAGGCCACGACAGATTTCACGTGCACCAGCCTCCCATGTACACGACGGTCTTTGGTTCGATTCGAACTCGCAATCCTCTGGTTGCTAATCCGTTACTCTTCCAACTGGGTACCGCGGCCAAGTCATTTCTCCTGAGCAAAAAAGCACAAAAAAGCTTGTAGATGAGTCGGATTCTTTTTTGGCATCAGAAAGATTTTTATTCCAATTTTCAACGATAGATAGCGCTGTACCATTTATATGAGTAAAATGTGGAAATTTGATTCTTTTAACTCTTTGGGGTTAGGTGGGTTAAAAATTGTTTCACATTTTGCTTAGCTTTTAATGCATTGTGGGATATTTTAACCCACCTCAAAAAGTTGAAATTACTCATAGTCATACAGTTTATTATTTTATTTAAAGTTTTTCATTGAGTTGGCAATGCTAAATAAAAATGCGTAAATAACTGAAAACAAAACTTGACACATGTCAAAACGCATTTGTAAGTTGGTGACACTGTTGTGGTTAAGGTTGGCATTGGAAAGGAATTGTGTGGTGCAGTGAATTTTTGTCTTTCATAACGATAAATGATTTTCGTAAAAATTTATTGAGTGAATAAATCTTTTTATAATAAATAAACGTGTTATTTGATGTTTTATACTAATTTTGAAGCTGAATAGGTAAATGAACAATACTGTGCAACTTTTTTTTTCTCTAAAATCGTGTGCCTAAAGGAGTTAAGAAAGATAATATAAAATTAGCAACTCATTGACACCTGCGTTATCATTAGTTCCTGAAATAGCAATAAATTATTGCATTTCTTAAACTAAATGTTGGTGGATAAGGCACTTCTGGTGAAATTACGTTACGAGACAGTTGGTGTTATTGCCGCTTCCACAACGTATTTGGTTGCGGTGGTGGATATATTGAACAACTGTTACTGTAAGATGTTCATAAATGTAAATTAATAAACGCTACTCCATCTTAACCGCTTATTCTAATGTTCTGGGTAAGTGACGGTAATAATGCTATCCATCGGTGAACTTTTAACTAATTTTTTTTCTTATGCCAAAAGGAATGTGACTCCCGGACAAGCCTTTTGTTGCAAACCGCACTCTAATGCGCTAATTTGTTGATTTTATACAATTCTTTGAAAAGTCAACAGATTTATGGGACTCGTGCATTAAGCAAGACCTTGTGATTTAAAATGCATTTTTTCTTCTTTTAAACAGCTCAAGTCGGAGGATGGAGATGTACATTTCGTAAGTTCATTCTTATTTCTTGTAATTAGGTACATTGATATCAATACTAGGGCGAGATGGGAAGTTTATCTCAAATGTCAAATTTTTGTTTGCTTAAAACAAATATTTATTATTTGCTAGCGAGTAATAACTACATGCTAGCAAATAACAACAGCTGTTTATGTCATGTGAAAAATCTCCTTTCCACATTTAATACACAGCTTTCTAGATTACGGTCTCAACGGAACGGAACGTATTTTTTGTCATTGTGAATAAAACAAAATAATATTCCGCTTAATTTAGGAACCTCTAGTGTGTGTGTGTGCGTGCGTGCGTGCGTGTGTGTGTGTATGTCAAATCTTCCACTGGTTGATACATGGGTCCAACAGATCCATGCACAAACTATGAGATTTGTTCGTCAATAAATGGTGCAAGGAAAGTTACTGCTAGGAAATATCAAATGATGTGAGTTCTGTGTAAAATTAATATTCCACCAAAGCTTCCTTTATTCTTGACCCAACTGTAGCCCAGTGATCTGTCCTCCTATCTGCTTTACTTTCTACTTGCTGTTTTTCCTACTTCGTTATGAGACCGTTGTGGCTCAGCGGGTATGTCTACTGCACTAGCAACCTGTGAGTTGTAGACAGCGAATCCCTGAGTGAATTTCTATCTTCTGTGTCAGTAAAACTTTCACTGTGTGTGTCTATTACTTGATATTGTATGTCGTGTCTGGCGCAGCATGACAAAATATGCCCCTTGCGCCATAGAAGAAAACCCAATAAAAACCATACATTGTTGTCTTGTGTTTGGCACAGTTTGGTCAAATTTGGCTCCATGTACCATAAAACCCCAAACCAACCAACCTTCAATCTTGAGGTTCAAATGAACGGTTCCCCTTGATCCATGTGGCAAAATAGTTCATCGCCTCCATATAAATCATTGCCTTCTAGTGGATCAGTGGTTTACATCAAAAGTTTCAAAATAACAATCAATCATCAAAAATAATTAACATATTATTTGATTTGTGACTTTAATTACTAGTTAAGCTGAATTATTTGCAGGGATACAAGTAAAATCCATGCCATTAATAAATAGCTATTCAAAGTAGGCGTCAAGCCCGATCGATAGAATTCATACGTTGTCAATGCAATCCATGGGGAGTTAGAATAAAGTGGCCATCGACCTCGTAATGAAGTAGACCGAACATGCGCTCTTTACCCCGATCACTCGATTTGAATATCTGTCACGTGATATAGGGCGAAGGCACGAATCGTAATATAGGACTTATTGACGAGCGGAATGAAAAACACTAATTTCCTCTTCGACAGCCAATCGACCCAATTCAAATCCCAAGCTCATGTGACTCACTTCTGATACCTTAGGACAGCGACTTCGCCCACATGCTCCGTCTATTTCATTGGAAGGTCTATGGTTTTAACAATTTCCACAACCCATCGCGACAAGGTATGAATAGAGTGTTTTACACAATCTGGAATTGATGTTGTAAACAAAGAAAGGGTTGTTTAAAGGATAACCCTATGATAATAGAAAAAATAACTTTTGAAATAAGCCTTATAATTCAGGGACATTTGTACTTCAGTTGGGGAAAATTATTGTCATTTTTTCATAGAAACTAGCAGAATTACCTCGGCGATGCTCGGGTTGAATTGGTTAAATGTTGATTCTATTTCATAGAAAAATGCAAGCATCATTTAGGGGTACAGAAAATATTTTTTAATATCGTTTTAACTTTTTCATAGCTTCTACAATTTACTTCAGACGCAAATATGTATAATATATCCATCCTTATAATCCATTTCACATTCATCACACTCTTACTGTAAGACAAACTACGAAAGCTTTTTGAGATGACTTCTTCAGAAGTCGATTTTACGTTTTGGAGTTATTACGAATGCCAATTAAGTTCATTTTCAGTAAAAATGAGGAACTTTCAGGGTATAGTCTTGACTCAGCTTTCCGATCAACATTTATTATTTGTGGTACTCTTGCACCATGAATTTGATGTTTTCCAATTACATTATCATTGTGAGAGGATGGCAAATTTAACTGTTACGGGCATTCGTGGTTATTTTATTTTGAAGCACACATTTTTTTCTTGAAAAGTCTATTCAGCTGCACGTGGAATAACGGAGCTTGTTTTTAAGACAAATGTCATCACTGTAGACAAAGCAAACTCAATCGATTACACTTTTTACAAAATCACTGCTTTCAATGAATGTTTCACAGGTACCTAAGTTGTATACGAACAGTTTCAACTTCAAGTAAGCAACCTCGACCTTCTGCCACTTAAGACAAAAAATTTCTATTTTCAACAGTCTTAGTTTACATACTTCTTTACTATATTACTCCAAGATCAGCAAAGTCTTATTTAAAATTCGCTTTCTTCCAACAGAAAAAAATTTTTAAATCGAATCCTTAAGGTACTTTTTTCAATTGAGAGACCCAATTTCTATATGGAAACCACGTACCTATTTAAAATGATAGGTGTAGTTACTTCACTATGGAGTACGGTTTTCAATAATACCCATGAAAAATAAATGAGAATGTAAATTAAATTTATTTCAATCGTCTTGTAATGAAAATTTGTCAAAATTTAGAAATATCTTTGAACTACAACGTATGGCTACCCGTTTTGATTTAACGTAACATCGTTTGCAAAAATTAAAACAGATTATTAAAGTTATTAAGACAAACCAGTTTGTTTTAGAATAACTTTATTTTAACTTTACCAGTTATTTAAAATAAGAAGTTATACACATTACTTAAAAAGGTTTCCATTTATTTTTATGAAACAGAATTCTACAAACTATAACGTATTTAATCAAAGACATAAGGAAAGTTCGTCGAAATATACACATACAACCAAGAAATTACACATGCCTAATGGTATTCACATGCCTAATGGTAAATAAAAATAATTCATTACAATTTAACTCCTAAATAATATATCTGTAATATGGAAAGTAATGGAACACATAAATACAAACAGAAACGAAATTGTCGTCATCGAAAAATGTAGAATTCTGAAAAACGAAAGATCTGAGCAAGCGTTGAATTTCGACGTTATGAAAATATTCTGAAATAGAGAAATTCGAAAAAGACGCTTGAAAAATATTGATAGACAATAATGAATTATTTACAAAGCGAAAACATTTAAAAGTAACATTTGTCGTTAAAAAGAGTAATTACAACGCAAAAAACAATAGCTATAAAAAAGGCAACAGTAAACAATTTGAAATTCCAAATTACCATGGATTTAAGAATTGAATTGTACAGGTTTGCTGCATTGGATGTGAAATAATTATAAAAAAATAATGCTTATTTAAGGAAGTAAAATATAAGGCTCGAAAAAGTTAATGCATTAAATGTTTTTTTAAAACAGTAAAATGTAAGACACGAAAAAGTACTGTATATTGAGTTTTGAACATTTTCTACGTTTTTCCCTCAAATTTAACACGAATATTTAAGTCAAGTCAGACAAAAAAAAACATAATAGAAAAGTTGGGACAAAAACTGCTACGGAAGCGTTACGGAATCAGCCAGTGACGTCACGGCACTCTGTCCAATCAGGTAATTTTTTTAACATTTTATGTTAAAATTTAAATTTTTGAAAATTTTAAAAGGGCGGAATAACTTTCCCAGTTTATTCTGCGTATTTTGACACCTCTCTCAGATCTTTATTCATTTGGAGGTAAACTTTATCATTTCACCTAGAGTAGTTTTGTTGTTTTCGAAATTGTGCAGTAAAATTGCTAACACTTTTTTGTTTTATTGATTCAGTGTGGACAGCCAGCGCATAGTGAATTGCCATGCGAGTAAGTAGTTGTCATCACACTCTTTTGAACTGAATTAAGCCTTACTTGAATTTAAACTCCTAAATTGATTCGTGATTTTAGGGGAGAATGGAATAATCCCATTCACACCGAAGCGAATGAAACTATACCTAAAACTAATCCCCTAAGTCTCACCACAGATAAGTCCTTTAACATTCCCTTTTCCTTTTTCGGCCATGTGGTCCATATATCTGGCCATCCCCTTTCACCTTTGAACTCAAGCCATCTAATTAAACTTGGATTTCCCACGGAACTTCTTTTTCAAATCGCCTGTGTAAGATCATATTACTTTTTCGTTAGACCACCGACTTCTACCAAAGAACCTTCTTGATAAATCACCTGGTCCAATAATCTTTCTCTTAATCCTCATCCCCTAGCGAGTTCATTGAAAACTATTCATTCTTTCACTAGCCCTTTAGAATAAGGAGTTCTCAGAGCCGTCCCAAATACCCAACCCTTAACAACCTCCACGATTTATGATGTTACTACTTGTCTGTGAATTAAATATTGTTATAGAACTTGCTGCATCTCCATTTGTGGAACCAACATTGCATTCAATCTCAATGAATAATTCTCTCCGGTTGCTTTATAGAACTCTTGTCACGATTGCAGCCTTATAATTTGTGTTATTATGACATGTAAATAGATAATAACATTTTCCACACAAATAATTACGGAATTCATTCACCCATTTTGACGCTCAGCTTAAGTGCTTGACTTTAGCTATGAAGCTCCTTAATATTGCTAAAACTACGGAAGACATCGACCTTAAAATTAAATTGACGGACCGTGTGGTCGGAGTAGCTGTCGTAAGATCTCTGAAGGTAAATCACAAATAGACTTAGCCGATTGGCTGTGGAAGCGCAGACTAGTGTTTTTGATCACGATGGAGAATCACTTTAACCAATCAATAATTTAGGACTCGTGCTTTTACCCACAACCACGTGACATATCTTCAAACAGAGCAACTGGAAGAAATAACGTGAAGCTGCTGGCACATGCTCCGTCTATTTCATTTTAAGGTCGATGACGGAAGAGCTTAATCAACAATCTGATTACAGAAAGCAATACCAAATATGGAAAATAGAAATCAGGGCAGGAAAGAAAGAAAATATGAGCGACGATAGGCTTAAAGTCAAACCATACCTAATTGCCGTTGTGAAGAAGGATCAGAATCTAATTAATAACATCTGCGTGATTTCTCCACTATCAGACTTGTCTTAAATAGAATGTTAAACTATTCTACCAATTTCTGTAGTTTCAATAAGAGGCTCAATTCAAGTGAATTATATGTACTCAGTAATTAGTTTGTCTCTTGTCAGGGGGAGCACTGCTTTGCTTGACTTGTACTTCAACCAATACACCTTTACCAGCATATCCCACCAACCGAAATTCGATGTGAGTAATTTAGTGCTCTTTATGAAACATTTCTACTATTCTTTTGTACGCGAAGAATACTTATCATTACTGCGTTACATGTTTAGAATTTAACAACTGTGCTTTACATAAAATGGATCAGAAAAAAACATTCGTGGAAAAAATTGCTTTCGATTGATGTAGGTACAGCTGCGAGAGAAAACGTCACATTTTTTAAAGTAAAATAAATTCAAAGTAGCACCATTGGGCAGAATGTCTTCTATAGTTTCACTAGTTGAATTACACGGCGTTTCTCGGGTTGAATTGTTTGTAATTCATCGTAATATTGCTCAACGTTTTTCCTATACGGATTTCAAATTTTTTTTAGCCCCCTCTACAGACCCAGAAAATATAGAACTGGGTTTATATCTAGATTATGTTTCCCGCAGGATTCTAAAGAATGAATATACCAAATTTCGTGTGAATTTGTCTGATAGTGATAGTAAAAATAATCAATGTTATTCCTGTGGTTATTTCAAATTGTTTTCAGCCCCTATTGCAGACTCAGGACAAATCGAACGGGATTAATATATAGCCCATGTGTCCCGAAGAATTCTAAAGAATTAATATACCAAATTTAGTGTGAATTGGTCTAGATCGTAAAAGTCCTCAGTGTTATTCCTATGGGGATTTCGAATAGTTTTTTAGCACCCATCCAAGACAAGTAAAACGAGTTGCTATGTAGCCGACATTACCCGCAGGGTTCCAAAGTATAAGCATACCAAATTTGTTGTGGATTGATCAAACGGTGTAGAATTGTATAGAGAATGGACAGACATGCCAACTCTGCTATATTAAATTGAGCATAAATTTCATAATTTCTAATAACCCCCATTTTTAACATCACATTTCGAATCTACATCAAAATATGACCCCGAATACCAACTCTTTCATGCCATTGGATCCAACTGTTTCTAAATTATGAGTATGAAAAGTTTAGAGCTCCTAATGTTAAATCAAAAGAACCCCTTTAGTATTCATAGCTTCCAAAATAATCTAATAACGCATATATTTTTAATGTTACAATTTAAACCCTCAAACAAAATCCACCTTATGTCTTTTTATAATTATTTTAAGTATGGAGTATTCATTTTAAATTAACAATCTATAAAATACGAATTGAAATTTTGATGGACATCTATTCAGGAATTGAAATATGACCATGCAAAATTTCACAGCATTTCTTTAGTAGTTTTTTCGCTATATTTAAGTTTTCGTCACTATGATAGCTGTAAGGGCATCTAATCTTTTCAAAAATAAATTGAAACTTCAGGAACACATAAATTTTAGAAAAATGGTTGAAATTATCGTCGGGGATTGCGTGGTCTCCAATGCTGCTTCCTGATTCACCTGAAGCTGAAGACTGGCCACTTTTCGGGTGATCAGAATATCAGTAAGATTGCATTCAATAGTTCTAAACAAGCTCTTCTGTTGCACATAGAGATAAACACTTATTAGAAAAACATTTAGACATTTATAAATAAATTAAGCACATTATAAAACTACAAGGGACAAGGATCAACTCTTTTATGCTTCCTTTTCTTCGATTGATTTTCATCATATTCCATACCACGTTCACAGTTTGAACTGCATAATTGAAGATACTCTAACTAATATCACAGTTTGAGCGTGCATAATAAATATAATATACTAGTTGTACCGGGCCACGCGTTGCTGTGGCTCGTCTGGTTAAATTGAAAAGAAAGAAAAAAGAAGCACACATTTCCAATATTTTTTATTTCACAATGCTTGTGGGTATACAATGTTTTTTGTTGTTCCATTGTCTGTCAAGATATAGAGATTGTCTGGTTTGCCGACTCTAGAACACGCAACATATAATTGTCCATGTGAGAAGCAATCCGTGTCTAGATCTAAACTGCACAATTCTAACGATTGGCTCTGAACTTTGTTTATGGTGATTGCAAACGCCAATCGAATTGGGAATTGCAATCACTTGAACTGAAATGGCATACCAGTTGGAGTCATAGGAATGCGAGGAATGAGGACATCTTCACCTTTGAAAGGTCCTGTGAATATTGTTGCCTCTACGATATTGCTCATGGATTTTTTTATTGAAAACCGCGTGCCGTTGCAAAGCTTTGGCTGGTTGATATTTCGCAACATGATAATTGGCACACCGATTTTCAATTGCAGTACGTGCGGTGGCATCCCTGGCAGATCGAGAGAATTTAAAAATTCTGTTGGATAATTAACTGCTTCATCTGCTTCGACGACAGTGTGACGGACTTGTATGTGACTGCCTCGCTTTGAATGTTAGACTGAATAATGCTGTTAAGTTCGTAGACGTCTTTGTTCTTGGCGCGGCAAGAATAGCTCGTTCACTCAGCCAATTGTGATTCTTATAATTGGTTTGAATATTGGGAAATACTCTTTCAACCAATTCTTCTTTTGACGTCACTAAATTGCAGAAGTTATGAGGCAATGAAATTCGTCCTGAGGTCAGATCAACCGGAACCTTTCTGTTCCCAATTTCCAGTAATTGATGTGAGAATATAAGCTGATCGATCATTTTGCAGCTGAACACGCATATTTGTAGTTAATTTCAACGTCTTTACGTGTCGCCACAAAGTAGAGTATTTCAGGCAAGCATTTATTTCGTCCGCTGGTGTCGATAGAGGAATTACAGGCAATGTTTGCCTGAAATCTCCTGCAAGCAATATTAATGCATTTCCAAATGGTTTGATGTTTCCACGCAAATCTTGCTATGATCGAACAAGAGTCTCGAGCAATTTTTTGTGTGCCATTGTGCAAACGATAAGTTTGCATTTTTGCAATACTTTTCCCATGCTGGATGCTTTGGAAATGTTACACGTGGGGGATTCAATGAATTGCATGTCAAATGGCAATTTCAAAGCGGAAAGAGCAGTTCTTCCACCTGGTATCAAATTCGCAGCTATTCCGGACGACGCAAGTGCTAAGGCAATGTGATTTTGGGATCTGATTGCGGCCAGAATCCATTTAATTAGGAACATTTTACCAGTTCCTCCTGGCGTTACATTTTTATTTATATAGCTAAGTAGACTAAAATATGCGCGTATTCGAATGGAACGTTGTGGCAAAATTTCAAGGCAATCGGTGAAAAATTTTGGAAGATTTTGCGTTAGGAACAAACGAACATTAAATTTTTATTTATCTATATATTAATGCGTGAATAAAAAACTTTGTACCCCTTTTTAAGCACATTGCGCGAACGGAGGAGTATGAAATTTGGCATAATTTGCCACCACATAAGTTAGTATTGAAAGTTAATTGCATCGTTTTGCTGATCAGAAACTTAAATACAAAGGAAGCATTAGTCAATGGAACAAGAATGCGCATCAAATTTATGCATCGTAATACTATTGATTGCGAAGTTTTAACTGGAACCGCACGCAATAAGAGAATTTTGATTGAAGATATTTTAACATATTCCGGAACTATTTTACCATTTAACTTTCAAAGAACTCAATTTCTAATTATACCTGCATTTGGATGACAATAAATAAGTCTCAAGGACAAACATTCGAAAAAATTGGAATTTTATTGAGGCAGCCAGTTTTTACACATTGTCAATTGTACGTCGCAGCAAGTAGAGTTCGATCATTCGATGGTTTGAGATTTTTTATTTTAGAATATAACGGTCAAGGGCATTTTGCAAACGATGAAAGAGTTTTTACAAAAAACATCGTCTACACAGAAGTTTTGAATCATTAAATTCATTGTCGAACTATTTCAAGTTCAATGGACAACATTTATTTTTTTAACCACCCGGTTTTTTTGTTTCAATAAAAAATATGTAAAAAAATACGAAGCACGTATTCTTTATTTCATTTTTGGATTTATTTTTTATTTAAATTTTATATAATTTGAAAAAGATAGGCAAATTAACTGTGTAGCCTTGGCGAAACCTGTGGCCAATATAGCAATAAAAAAAACCCAAGAAAATGTCAAACAACGCGTTATTGTTTTTTAGATATGGCTTAACCAAGCTATACCGCATTTTTCCTATGACGTATTTGCACATGCTCGCAGCTTACGTAATAGAACAAAATTCAAAAAAATTATATGTAATGAATATAGAGGTATACTCTTTGACAAAAGAACCTTATTAACGTTCAAACTTAAAAATTAAATGAATTATGGTCGAATTTCGACCACTGGGCGACCACTAGTATAGATAGAGACACAACAACGTTTACAAGTACGCTTGTAGCAATTCCACGAGAGTGATAAGAATTAGATTCACGAAGAGCTTGCACGCGCTCACAAGTATACACATTTCTACCAGTACCACGTTAACCCTCCTGGTGGTTGTCTCGACAAGATTTCTCGTCATTAATCTTCAGATTTTTAATGGACGAGAACAGCACGTTCTGTTGCTCCAGTGCGACTTTAATTAATTAGCATAACCATGCCTTGATGGACAAGATATCTCGTCCATCAAAGAATGGTAATTAATGTATGGTAATTAAGGTATGGCAATGGTCGTACATAAAGATCTCGTTGTCTGTCGTAATTGGAATAAAACTGATAAGATGATCTTTTCATCATCAAAATATCGGCAATATCATGATGGGTTACCTCGTCATAACCAAAATTGGTCATATCTTGATCGGCGAGATATCTCGTCATTACCACAATTGGTCATATCTTGATGGGGGAGATATCTCGTAGAAGCCACTTGGAGGGTTATCATTGCTCCTCTACTTGTATATCTCCTCTCCAAAATTTCTAAAAAATCTGAAAGACATGCCTGAGTTTATTATGTTCGTTGATACATGTTTCATTATTGCAGAGCATCTCGCTGTTCAGCTATCTCGGTGGTTTCCTGGGGATTTGGGTCGGACTGTCTCTGGTCTCGATGTTCGATCTTCTGGAAACGCTCGTGGACCTGCTCTGGTTCGCAGCCAAATACAAGCCGTGGAGAAAAAAGAAAGTTCGCAGAAGGCGACGCAAACTTCAAATCATTTAACTCTTTTATGTTGACACACTCATTCATTATTGCCTATTGGAACCAACACAATTTCAAGTCTGCCTGATAGCTGTGACCATTTCACTTTCCTGTCATGTTAAAGGGGCCGTACTGGGTATGTCCAATGCGCTAGCAACCTGCGAATTATTGGCCCAGATTCCTGTCAGGTTTATTCCTCTCTGGGTGTGTATTTCTCTTCCGCTTCAGTAAAATTTTTTCATTGCGTGTTTGTGTCCCTTACTTGATATTGTTTCTTGTGTCGCACTGCATGGCCAAATATGGCCTTTGCGCCAGAAAACCCCACAAAACAAGCAACCAATCAACCTTTGTTGTTAAAAACAATAACAAAAATGCACGTCATTACTAGAATTTAAATACGCACTCAATGGGTACAGAGTGAATTCATGTGGTAAGTAGTTAATTAACATCAAACTGGAGCAACACAACGAGAATTGGTGACGGCTATTGGCGACGGTTTGTGATCAATCCCGAAGGGAAAGATCGGAAGGCAACCACATAATTTTGAACCACGGTCAGATAGCGAGGTAAATACCTGAGCTGTGTGTGTGTGTGGCACCCCACTTTCCAAACTTCCACGCCACGCCAACGTGAGGACTTTTTTGGCCACGAAAGATTTACTGTGCACCAGCCCTCGTGTACACTACGGTCTAAGGTTTGATTCGAACTCGCAACCTATGGTTACTCTTCCAACCGGGCTACCGCAGCCGTACCTATCGGGGAAGTGTTCATGATACAATCTTCCTTTTTCATTGGCCTATTCGTCAGGATTCATCTAATACTCCATCAATTGCGAATGACGAAGTGTCACCCTCCAAGTGGTTCCTACGCAATGTCCGTCAAGATCTGGTCAGTTGTGCTGAAGACCTCGTCGCGACATTAAACATAAAATTTTTCGAACTCAGTTTCGAACAACAGTTGCGGAGACATTCTTTGGCAAAAAATATTTATTTTGACGCGTCTTTTACCCTTCAAGGGGTTTCAAGGAGATATATCGTCCTTCAAGATCTGATCAATTTGGTTAACGATGAGATATCCCGCAGAGACTGAGGTTCTCCGTCCAACACATGGAGGAACGGTGTCTCTATAAACGTGTTGCGTCTAGAATGTGTAGTGTTTGTGAGTTGAAACATGTACCCATCTCCGTAGTGTAGCAATGCAACACAAAGTGGTTCACAAATCCACCTTTTTTGTGCCCCGATGAATTATTTTAAAGTTGTACGGGATTTAGAGAAAAAGCTTTTATGTTCACTGAGCGTATGAAAGTGGTTTAATCCGCTCCGTGAATTTAATTTTTATCGTGCGCGTTCCACTGCTACTAGCGTACTTCTAATGCTATTGTGTCTATTTATTAATATTATATTTATTGAGCGCGCGAGACGATGATATTGATGAACGTGTTTTTGATTACACGGGTAAAAATTGTAACCATGAGATGGAATGCGAGAAAAGTTTAATTTTGTTGAAGAATTGGATACATCTTTAGAATATGTTGGTGTTTTGAAATGAACTTGTGGTGTAGTAAACTCTTGCAAGCGAATATATTATATATGGTAATTGTTCACTAATTCCTCTCATCTTCCCTAAATACTATTGTGTATCAGTGTATTCTCAATGTGGTAACTCCATGTTTATTTTGATTATGTGACTCCATGTGTAATTGTATCTCCATATTTTCACTTTCCTGTAGTATTTTTGTAAACCTGGCAGCAGTGTATTTTCCTTTTTGTTTTTTGGCAACAGCCAGTGGTTCTTTTTTTTAGATGTACGTTCGAAGAAAATGAAAGGCTGCCTAATGAGTTGCTATTTCTCTTAAATATAGTTTTTTTCGTCCAATAAATGTTGAGTGTGTTTTAAAATTCGAAGTCAGATTATTACTTCTTTAACTGAGAAGTTCACAAACATTTAGTTTTAGTTTTGAGATGTTAAGCAGTGTTTCGTGAACAAGGTCCTCTTCTAGTGTTTAAATAAACGTGCTGTCCTCTAAGCTCAGTGTTTTTAATCAGATAACAAAGAAATAATCCTACATTATGGATATGAAATCCACTAAAAATTTCACCAGCGTATTGGAAAGCTCGGCGACTCACAGAGACAACCACCAGGAGGGTTAAAGGTTGGTTTGGAATATAGAATAATCGTGTACAAATTCAAGACAACAATGAAGTGGATTAATATTTATTGTTCATTAAACTCTTGTTCTGAAATGTATTGATAGATACCAAGTCTACTTCTACGAACTGCGACACAAGTTCTTTGCCTTGTTTCGTGAATCAGCCAATCCTTCAATCTGCATTGTCTAGAGACATTTGTCGCTTTCTGGCTTCGGCCACTTTTTGGGCATCGTATGTGCATTCTCCCGTTAATGTATACTGGAATAAATACGTCACTCCCACAACCTGCAAAAAACAAACATAAATGCATACAAACAAATGCAAGAAGGTAGATAGGTATTTTAATCAACATCGCACTGGAGTAACGCAACGGGCTATTGGTGACGGTCCGGGATCAAACCCGAAGGTAAAGGTCCGAGGACAACACCACGTAATTTTGAACCACGGTCAGATGACGAGGCAACACCTGAGCTGGCACCCTACTCTCCAAACATCCACATCACGCCAACGTGTGGACTTTTGAGGCGACGATAGATTTAACGCGCACTATCCCCTTTATACACGACGGTCTTTAATTGGATTCGAACTCGCAATCCCCGGTAGCTAATCCGCTACTCTGCCAACTTGGCTAATGCAACCCTAAATGTAAGAAACACAGTAGAGCTAAGGATTTCGACGAAACCGTTTCAGGCGGTTCTAGTCTGATTCTTCGATGGCCCTCGCTTTATCTTATATATGAGCAGGGGACTTCCACTGGATTGGTGAGAGTCGAGACGAACGGACGAGCCTTGTCCTAACGAAAAGGGGTCCTTGTCCTACGAAAAGGGGGTTCTTGTCCTAACGAAAAGGGGTTCCTTGCCCTAACGAAAAGGGGGTCCTTGTCCTACGAAAAGGGGGTCCTTGTCCTAACGAAAAGGGGGTCCTTGTCCTAACGAAAAGGGGGTCCTTGTCCTACGAAAAGGGGGTTCTTGTTCTACGAAAAGGGGGTTCTTGTCCTAACGCAAAGGGGGTCATTGTCGTAACGAAAAGGGATGCCCCTTCCGAACGAAAAGGGATGCCCCTTCCGAACGAAAAGGGGGTTCTTGTCCTACGAAAAGGGGGTTCTTGTCCTAACGAAAAGGGGTTCCTTGTCCTAACGAAAAGGGGGTCCTTGTCCTACGAAAAGGGGGTTCTTGTCCTACGAAAAGGGGGTTCTTGTCCTACGAAAAGGGGGTTCTTGTCCTAACGCAAAGGGGGTCATTGTCGTAACGAAAAGGGATGCCCCTTCCGAACGAAAAGGATGCCCCTTCCGAACGAAAAGGGGGTTCTTGTCCTACGAAAAGGGGGTTCTTGTCCTAACGAAAATGGGTTCCTTGTCCTAACGAAAAGGGGTTCCTTGTCCTAACGAAAAGGGGGTCCTTGTCCTACGAAAAGGGGGTTCTTGTCCTACGAAAAGGGGGTTCTTGTCCTACGAAAAGGGGGTTCTTGTCCTAACAAAAGGGAGTCCTTGTCCTAACGAAAGGGGTGCCTTGACCCCTTTCTGCCTTGCCCTAATGAAGGGAGAAGAGGTGAGACAGCGTGTGGAGGAGGACCGAACTGGACCGTTGCTATGAGGCACGAGTGACCCGAACGTTAACTCCGGACGTTAGCCAGCGTTCATGCCGATACCCATCATCTGGTGAGAATGCCACAGGTTCCAGGCGAGTCTATCCACTCATGTGACGAAAAGCCCCGGCCTCTTGCCCCAGTTCAGCGGATCCCCATGTAAGACTGTCTTGCCTATAAACTGGACACCATCAGCAAACATAAATAAATGAAGTGTTTTAAAATAACTAGTAATTTATGCAAGCTAGTCACACCACTTCAATTCACTGATTTTATAAGCCAATTTTTTTTAATTTAATATGTAACCCTTGGAGAGATTTTTTCGCCAATCTTAAATTGGTAGACACACACACAAATGAAAACTCACCTCAGCTAACGAAGAGCTTTTACTGTAAAGCTAAATGCAAATGGCACTAGTGAACGTACTTCGTGTGGTTGGGTACCTTACTTGGAAGTAAAAGCTTCGTCTTCCAATTCTTTGATGACCCTGTGAGGCCTCAGCTTTCAGCACCAAAACAATTTGCATAGTTTTCGTTTTAGTTATTAACTTTACAACGTGCAGTAATTAGTTTTATTTTTAACTCCAAACTTATGGGGACGCGGTAATCCGGTTGTATTAGTATTATTGACCGAGTGTGTTTATTTCTGTGTCTGCAAAATTTTCCTTGCGCATGAATGTCCATTACTTGACATTGTTTTCTGTCTGGCGCAGCATGGCCAAATATGGTCCTTGTGCCATGAAAACCAAACCAACCCTCCCCTTTGATAGTGAAATGATATGAATCCGCTTACATTCTGTTTGCAGGAGAATTTCTTGCCTAAGGGGTGGCCAGAAACTGGCGCAGGGTTTATTGTTCCGCATACTTCGTATGCAGCACCACATATTCACGATTCTACGCGCTATATGACAATGTATGTGAACTGGACCTTTTCAATTCCCCTTTCTTATAATAGAGTAAGTAGGTAGTTAATTAATTCCATTGGAATAACACAATGGGCTATTGGCGACGATCGGGTGTCAACTCCGAAGGGAAAGATTCGAGATTTTGAACCGCTGTCAGTTGACGAGGTCAATAATTGAGTTGGTAGCCCTCTCCAACTTTACACACAACGCAACGCCAGAGGCCACGACAGATTTAAACTGAAAATTTTTGGTCGGACCAAGTAACGAACTCGCAATCATACGTTTACTAATCCGTTACTCTACCAATTAAGCTTAGGGCCGCGGTAGCCCAGTTGGAAGAGTAACGAATTAGCAACCTGAGAGTTGCGAGTTCGAATCGAACCAAAGACCGGCGTGCACAAAGGTGGCGGGTGCACGTTAAATCTGTCATGGCCTCACGTTGGCGTTGTGTGGGGTGCCAGCTCAGGCATGACCTCGTCATCTGACCGTGGTTAATAATTACGTGGTGTTGTCCCTTCTGGTTCGATCCTGAACGTCGCCAATAGCCCGTTGTGTTGCTCCAGTGCGATGTTAATTACAATAACTACCTACCAGTAGGGATTCCGCGGACCAGGTCTCTTAATAGGAATTTATTCTTGTCAAGGTGTCTCATTTCATATATGATTGGGCCTCAGGGGCACATCTTTGGTTGTGTACGGGCATCACAACCCCGAGGTACCTACAGTGATCTTTCCTCCCTTTCATTTTTACCCTCACCTACCCTTCTGCTTTTTGCCTTTTCCTTCCTCCCTCATTGTGTTGTCTGTCTTCTGTTTGGCGCAGCTTAGTCAAATAGCCCTTGTGTCATAAAACCCCAAAGCAACCAACCTTCCATCCATTTATGATGGACCAGAAAGATGTGATACCGACAAAATAGCTGTAATTCAAGATTTTTTTGGTAGTTTCAATATAATTGAAAAACAAATGCATACAGCGTTTGAGAATATATAAAAGTGACGGAATACGAGAAAGATTCCGTGGTAAATGTTCGTTTAGACTAACACATGCATAACAAACCTGTTAAATAAGGATTAATGTATATATTTACTATGAAATTAGCATCTGTAGTAAATTTTAAAAAGAAACAGACCGTTTTATATATACAGGGCGAGTCTAAATTGTTTCTACAAAATAAGAGGGGTGATAGCAGCCATCCAGACGAGTAATAATTACCATGGAACATTGGGTCGCATTCCACTCTGAGAGGCAGAAAAGAGTCAAATTAGAATTTCAACATGAATTTACAACAGTGTCGGGAAAGCGAATGAACGATACCAAAAGTTGCACCATTTGATTGATTGATCAGAGAAAAACTCACAGAAAGTGCTCAAAGTGGCGCGTGTCGTTGCACAGTTCACACCACGAAGGAATGACTGGCTCTCGAAGATTAACGGTGCTGTGTTCATTTTGTCTACGGCAACACCGTTTCTCGCTACGAGATCTTCAGCCGAGTCCACAGGAGTGTGGTACACTAAAGATTTCATGTGCCCCAGAAGAAAAAGTCCGGTGGGTTGAATTCCGGTGAGCGAGAGACTCTCTTCTGTCTCTCAGAGTGGAATGCGACCCTATGTTCCATGGTAATTATTGCTCGTCTGGATGGGTACTATCACCCCTCTTATTTTGTAAAAACAATTTAGATTCACCCTGGATACACGGTTCTCTTAGTTATTGAGATTCCAATGTGTTTTGCACATAATACGTCAATTGCATGTGTGAAATTTTGAACAAGTTCCATTAAAAATTTAATCTCGATCGTAAACTTAATGCATACCACTGCTTCTTCTATTTTCATGCATTCCGGATTTTCGACATTTTCCATACAATCTTGCTGAAATAAAAAAAGAATTTCTAAATGTAATAAATGATACAGCGAGTATATAAGTTAAATTATAATAGGGCCTTCAAAATACCGGGTCATCCAAAAGTCACAGAAAATCAAAAATTCAATAATTCGAAAAGTAGACAGTAGCACGATTCGGTTTTCACAAAAATGCACAGAAAGACAGAATTTTTTTAATAACGAAAAATTTTAATGCCAGAATAGTTACATTTTCACCGACAGGCGGCGCTTTATTGGTCTGGGGGCTACTTGAAGTCACAGGTGTACAGTGGGCGGCCGACGTCATTTGCCAGGTTGAAAGAAGCTATTCGTCATCATCTGACAAGAATTACAGCTGAAACCCTTTTCGATGCTGCGCGGTGTGGTGCGACGTCTGACGGCCATTTTCATAAATGATGGCTGCCACATTGAACATTTGCAATCCTATTTGCTTTGCGAACTGTGCTGTCACTGAATAATCACTGAATAAACTATTGACACGACTGAAGCGTCACCTGTTGGTGGCGAATGTAACTATTCTGTCAGTAAAAAGTTTCGCTATTTAGAAAAATCCTGTCATTCTGTGCATTTCTATGAAAACCGCATCGTGCTACTGTTTATATTTTTCGAATTATTGAATTTTTATTTTTCTGTGACTTTTGGATTATCCTGTACTACATAAATACTTCCAAAAGTTGTAAGAAATTTGAATGAATAAACTCTAAATTTATGTATCGTGAAAACAATGCATCAGATAATCAAAAGGTTTCTGTCATTACTTACTACATAAAATTCATTTATTCCCTCAGAGATCTTATCATAGATATCCATCTGAAAATAAATTTGAACGAAATGAGTGTACATCGAAATGGATATTCTAATCCTACAGATGATGAAATTAAACGAAGAAAAAATTATAATAAATTCCAATGTTTAAAAATGAAACGGGACATAGAAATACTCTCATAACTTCTATAAAGCGACCAAGTCATGTATATTTGTTTATTTTATCTTGAAAATGGGCCCAGGTTTTGGATGAAATGAGGTGATTTAGTTATAGGGTGCGGGGAAGCGGTTTAGCTAGGTATCTCGACTTAAGAAAAGCTTATGGGACTTGGTGTTTGATTATTTCTCCATGTGACAATTTTCTATGATTGGGCGGAACCAACTTTCGGCGATTGGATAGAACCAACCTTCTTGTGATTTGGGAGAACCAACTTTCGGCGATTGGGCGGTTTTACTTTATCCACCCCACCTTTTCTTTTCATAATTAGTTGACACTGTATGTCTTGTGTTTGACTCAGCTTGGCCAAATATGATCCATGCGCCAAAAAACCCAAAAACAACCAACCAGGAATGAGTCTACAATTATTGTACCCTGACTTACATTTCGTTGAACTACAGTTTTTTTTACATAGAAATTGACGATAAACTTTTATTTCATATGAAACACACATGCGCTTACTTTGTTCCCGACCTTCTCACTGGGAACTATGCATGCTGTCTATTAGGTAGCAGCACCGACTAGACAACCTACAGTTGTTCAGAACCCAACTTTTTTTATGAAAAAATCAATTATAATTTGAACTACAAAATACACATGAAAAATATCCCCTTTTTACAGAATTTACATTTTTATAAATGGTATTTGTAGACCCTCAATGTAGAACAATTTTCAATTGTTTTTGCTGTTTCCTTAATAAGCGAATTTGCAATTGTTCTATCTTTTCAGAAATTCGCGATTCGATGAAAAGTGTACTCGTGGAACATTCAATTTTCCGAAAACCAATCGAACTGATTGGCAGAAATACATATACACAAGAATTCGATATCGCTTTGCTGCCTAGGTGTGATGGGGTTGCCATCTACTGACACCTTTACAAGCTACGGGGCTGTTGTATCTCAGTGGGTATGTCCACTGTCGCAACTTGACCAGACCTGTTTGCTGAGAAGTTGATCCTACACCGTCGCCAGTGGACTTCGGCGCCGGCGAGGGGCACGAGACTTGTGCTTCGAGATGTATAAGTTTTGCAAGAGGCGATGGCAGACGCTCGTTGATCGGTTCAAGTGGAGAATAGCAAAAACTTTTGAGGACTATCTATGCTTTTGCCGCATGTCGGGAGCCATATATGTAAGTTTCTACTATTAAATTATTTTTGATATAAATTAGCTGTACTTTATTCTCTCCAGAAAGTAACTATAGGAAACAAATTCCAAGTATAAGCAGATAAAAAAAGACTGGTAGATTTTTAACTTTGAAGATCTGCTATGTAAAATGGCGTCCGTGACAGGATTTAGAATTTGTAATTGAGAATTTGTTGTTGATAATTTGTGATTGATAAGAAATTAATTCATTTACTTTAATTTTATGATGGAGAGTTTAAAGAAAATTCGTACTCCTCTAAGAAGTGGTTTTACTAGAATCGCTAATGCGTTATATGAATGTTTAGAAGGAGAGGAACGCGTGATATTGATGAAATTGAAATTTTAATGGCTCAGTTAGACGAAAAATGGTTAGAACTTGAATCAAAAGAAAAAGAAATTATTGCTTTGTTATCAAATGAAGATGAGTGTTCTCAAGAAAGTTTTAATCAGGCTTACGAAGTTTTTGAAGAGTATAAGGAAAACTGTATAAGACTTAAAACTAAAGTTAAGAAAAGTATTAATGACGATGATAAAAGCACTAACGACGATAATAAAAGCGTTCTTAGTGAAACAGTATCGAAATGAAAGTTCCAACTTCCTAAAATTGAGCTTAAGAAGTTCAATGGTGATGTTAAGGAATGGCTTGGTTTCTAGGGTCAGTTTCGGAAAATTCACGAAGACTTGGATATCGCGCCAGAGGATAAATTATAATATTTGTCTCAGATTGTAGAAGGATCGCGTGTCAGAGATACTGTAGATTCCTATCCCCCATCTGCTGAGAATTATGAGCAAGCAGTTGAGTGTCTAAAGGCTAGATTCGGAAGATTTACTGAGAAGTTTATGCGAGAGAATTGCTAAACTTAAATTTTGAACAATTCTTTGTATCAAGCTAAAGTTACACATCTCGCCAAATTGTATGATAAAATTGAACACACCTCCGTGTCCTTGAAACATTAGGTGTAACTTCCGATAAGTATGCTTCGATGCTGTATCCCTTAGTGGAAAGCTGTTTACCAGAAGACATGATTCGAGTATGGGAAAGAAGTATTAGTTTAGCAAATGAAACTAAGAAAATGCCAAAATAATCTGATCGCTCTTATGAGTTTTCTAAAATCAGAAGTTGAAGGAAAAGAACGAATTTAAATAGCAAAAGAGGGGTTTGGTTTAGAGGCAAAACGTAGAGGGAAATATTCCTATTCCACATCTCCTAATAATGATATCGTCATCTGACCGTGGTTCAAAATTACGTGGTGTTGTCCTCGGAACTTTCCCTTTGGGATTGATCCCGGACCGTCACCAATAGCCCGTTGTGTTGCTCCAGTGTGACGTTAATTGAATACCCCCTAATAATGATAAACAATTTCCAACCGCAATTGGAATTTTTGACAATGCTGAGACTCGTCGGAATAAACAAGCACTGTGCTCATTTTGTGAGAAAAGGCATGATTCACAAGCTTGCAGAATCGCGTTAAAAATGAGTTGGAATGATAAACGAAAATCTTAGCAAAAAAGGTTGTTGTTTTTTATACCTAAAAATCGGTCATAGAGCTCGCGATTGCAGATGCAAGATTAATTGTGAAAAGTGTAGGAGTAGACATGCTATAATGTGTAATGAAGTTAAATTTAAAGAACATAAATCGAAAACGAACGCTGGTGAAAGTGATAGTCAAAATATGATCAATGATGCAGTTTTAAGCAATCATACATGTCGTACAGTTCTTTTACAAACATTGTATGTAGGATTACGAGGTGCAGGAAATAAGGGGAAAATAGTTCGTGCACTGGACTTGGGAGTCAACGATCTTATTTGAGTAAACGTGTAGCGAAAGAAATGAAGTACGATTTTATTAAAGAAAGTGTTATTCATAATTTATTTGGGGTAAGAGAACATCCCGAGAAATATTTTAGAGTATTCATTAGCAGTTTGAAAGGTGATTATAATTGTAACTTTGAGGTCCTTGACCAGCAAACCATTTGCTCGGCTGTACCCATTCCAACATTAAAACCATGCGCTGAGGAGTTTGAATATCATAATATTATTGTAACTGATCAATTAATCTCTGAACAAGACGAATCGTTAGAAATTGATCTATTAATCGGGGCTGATATTACGGGTAAACTCTTTTATGAAAAGATTATTCATCTGCCGTGTGAACTTGTTGCTGTAGGAACATATTTAGTTTGGACCTTGATGGGAAAGGATGCCATATCAAACTTCTGATGCCAATTCTACGATGGTAGTTACAAATATCATAGTTAAGGATGTAGCTATTACCGAACTCTGGAATCTTTATATCATTGGAATAATTGATCCGGCCACACAAAAGGCCAGAGAGGAAAGAGATTTACAAAGATGCAATTTCAAAATTATGTTTCCGTGAACAGTGAAGGGCGCTATGAAATTGTTTTGCCCTGGTTTGAAGATCACATACCGCTACCCATCAATAAGGATTTAGCCGTGAGGCGTTTAGAATCTACAATGCAGAAACTTCACTCACAAAACTTGCTTACATTGTACGAGAAGATTTTCGACAGTTGGCACGGTTTAGGTATAATCGAAGTCAAACAAAGTGAGATTATTGATGATGGAAATAATCCTGCTGACCTTTCATCCAGAGATTGTACTGCCAAACAGCTTTTGTCAGTTAGATGGTGGGATGAAGGTGAATGGCCAACACCAAAATTGGAATATAATCAGGAAAACATTATTCAAGAAATCAGAAAAGGTGCTGTAACTAACACGCATGTAAATCTAGAAACAGAGGAAATCTTCCATAGAATATCTTCGTATGTCAAACTTGTTAGAGTAATTGCTGGGATTTATAGATTTTTCTCTAATGCAAAATTGAAAACATCGCGCTACTTTGGGGATCTAACTTTGAAAGAAATAAATCATGCAGAATTAGTTTTGTTAAAAATTATCCAACGCGAAGGATTTCCTGTTGGCGTAAATCAGCGTTTCTCAACCTTTCAGTATTCGCGGCCCAGTTTTCAATCATAATTTTCATCGCGCCCCCCGCTTACAATAAAATGTATACAACAATAATGTATATTGAGTATTTTGGATTCTGTTTTTAAATTATTTTTAACTAACTGCCAAAACAAGAGTAAAAGCGAGCCAACGTTGGCGAGAAACCACATCTGGAATTTTGCCAAGCGGGCGGTGAACAGATGAAGCGAATGAAAGCTGGGAAAATTTAAATATTATATTTGAAATGAAAGCCAAACAGGGAGATAACGTTAAAAGAATATGAAATTAGAAAAATTCGTTAATGAAAGTTAACCTAGACGGGGTGAGCTAAATTTAGAAACTGTGAATACATTTTTTCGAATAATAAAAGAAATAAAACAGAAGCATGACTAAACAAAAGAGAAAAAAATAAGTAATGTTTGTGGAAGGGAATCCACACGACCGATGCCGTCTCGAGCATGCGCAGAGCAAATGTTTTCTCATAGGAAGAAGGAAAATGTTCGATAACACAAGTTTCAATTCCAGCCAGTCTCATTCGAGTCGATCCTTCTATCGCTATCGAATCTATCGTGAATGTGTATGTTATATATGTTTTCGTGTTAATTGCAATTCACCATATTAAATATTCACGGCAGCAGATTTATGCACACTCATGGATAAATTTTTAAGCGGAAGTAAGCGAGCATTAGACGATAGTCAAGCATCAACAAGTACACAGACGAGCGTGGTTCCGAAAATAAAATCAAGAAAATATTCTCAAGAATACTTAAATTTTGGGTTTACCAGTACTGAAGTAAATGAAGAAGAAAGGCCCTGTGTATCATTTGCTCAAAAATATTGGCCGCAGACAGCATGAAACCTAATAAACTTAAACGACATTTGGAAACGCTTCATAGTGAGTACGTCAACAAACCCAGAGAATTCTTCGAATTAAAATTAAAATCATATAAAAAGCAAAAATCATTTTTTAAAGAAACTTTGTCTGTGAATAAAAAAGCTTTAATTGCATCTTACAAAGTTTCATATAAAATAGCCAGATGTAAAAACCTCACACCATTGGTGAAGAGCTTATTTTGCCAGCAGAAATTGAGATTGTAGAAACTATGTTTGGAGATAATTTTTCAAAACAATTGCAGTCCATACCTCTTTCAAATGATACTGTTGCTCGTCGAATTGGTGATATAGCTGAAGATGTAGTGTCAACTTTTCTCGAAGTTGCATGACAAATTGTTTTCAATACAGCTTGATGAAGCAACAGATAGTAATAAAGATGCTCATTTAATTGCCTATGTTCGATTTTGTGATAATATGTCAGTAGTAGAAGAACTACTTTTCTGCAAACCAATAGAACTCAAAACAACAGCGCTCGCATTATTTGCTATTTTAAATGATTTTATGAACGAGGCAAACATAGAATGGAAAAATTGCTTCGGAATATGCACCGATGGTGCTCGTTCAATGTCCGGAAGATTCCAAAGTATACAAGCACTTGTAAAACAAAAATCTCCTCAGTGCGTCTGGACACATTGCATGATCCACAGAGAAGCTTTGGCTTCGAAAGAAATGAGTCCTGGTCTGAATATTGTGTTAACTACGGTTGTAACCGTAGTAAATTATATAAAAATGAGACCCTGAAATCGAGAATCTTTTCCGCACTTTGTAAAGACATGGGTTCAATACATTCAGCGTTACTATTTTATTGCGAGGCAAGATGGTTATCACGTGGGAAATTTTTGCAACGTGTTTATGAATTAAGAGAAGAAATCGCCATTTTCCTAGAAGAAAACAGACCGGAAGCCGAGAATTTTCGCGATGGTTTATTTGTGATGAAATTGAGCTACTTGGTCGACATATTCGAGAAATTAAATAACTTGAAACTTCAACTCCAAGGAGCAAATACACATATGTTGGATACGAGTGATAAAATTAATGCTTTTTGTAGAAAATTGGAATTGTGGAGCAGAAATTTAAAGCAAAAAACCTAACAATGTTTGCAAATGTGGATGATTGTACTAAAACTTACAAGGCTGAAGAACATGTAAAAGTTGTTTTTGTAACCATTGAAAATCATTTAGCCATGCTGGCAAAGAATTTTAAAAAGTATTTTCTTACTGACGACAAAATGTTAGCAAGTTACGAGTGGGTTAGGGATCCATTTCATAAGACTCCCGAAGGACTCTCAATTGATGAGGAAGAAAAATTCATAGACTTCACGACAAGTGGCGAAACCAAAAGACAATTTAGTAATAAATCACTATTTGAATTTTGGGCAGGAGTAGAGGATGATTTTTCTGCACTAAAAACAAGGGCATTTCGCATTCTATTATCGTTTTCAACATCCTACCTTTGTGAAACTGGATTTTCTGCTGTGGCTTCTTTGAAGACAAAATATAGATCTCGGCTAAATATAGAAACAGAACTGAGAGTGGCTATTTCTAATATTAAGCCTTCCTTCGAAAAACTTTGCTCTGCAAGACAGGCCCAAGGAAGTCACTAATAATTATTAAATTTGTTTTTAATTTAGTATGTTTTGATTAAGTAAGTTTTGATTTAGTAAGTTGTTTTACTTTATTTGTTAAATATGTCGAAATGTATTTTGTTTTCTATGTGTATGTGTGCTTTCCTTTCAGTCAGTTAATCAATTTATTTAAATAATATTTTCTCTTGGATATTCTCGCGCCTCCCCTCTAGTGTGCTCGCGCCCCCCTAGGGGGGGCGCCCCACAGGTTGAGAATCGCTGGCGTAAATGATCAACAAATAAAGCCTCTTTACTGTACTAGACGAAAAGGGATTATTTTTTTTATTGAACAAAAGGAAACTCCCCGTGCACCACAGAGTACAACACGGGGCTTATAGAAGAAGTAAGTTGATTTAACAAAGAAACAGTGGAAAACAATTTAACTGAAATTACAAGATTTTATGAACTTGACAAATGAGTAGAAAAGCAGATTAGATTTTACAAAAACATTGAGTTTCACTGGCCATGTTTCACCTAATTTTCTCAAATCATTTTTCAGGCACATTCTTGAAGTTTTAAATGCAGGACAACTAAAAAGCAAATGCTCTTCATCTTGTGGCTGCTTTTTAAAACACTCGCACAAATCATTAGTCCGAAGATGAAACCTATATAGATATTTAGCAAAATTTCCATGGCCAGATAAAAATTGTGTAATTTGGAAGTTTGTGAAGAAAAATAATTCTGAGTTCAATCTATGCTTAATAGTAGGAAAAAATTTTTTGGTGTGGCCAGCTTTCTCAGACGAGACATACTCTTCGTTCCACTTAGCAACAAGCTTTTCATAATATGAGCCTTTCAAGTAACACTTAGGAATGTTACAATTTACATCAATTGCTAAATTCAAAGCGTCTTTTGCTAAAAAATTAGTTCTTTCATTCCCGTAAATTCCACAGTGTCCACGCATATAGGCAAAAAAAATCTCAGTTCCTCTATTTTTAAGAGAACTAATTGTTAAAAGCGTTTCAACAACCAATTTTTCTGTGCTTGCAACATTCTTCAGTAAATGTAAAGAGGAAAGAGAATCGCTACAAATAAGGTACTTTGAACAAAAATTTCCATTTTCTGTAAACCACTTAACTGCGAGATTAATACAAAGCAATTCTGCTTGAAAGATAGTGCATTCATTCCAGATACGATGTTTATAAAAGCCGCATTCGAAGTTGTCCTCAAATAGAACAAAAGCAAGGCCGACCTTGTTGTTCATCTTACTGTCTTGTTGTTCACCTTCATCGTCTGTTTTACGGACGGTAGTCCGTAAAACAGACTTTCTGAAAACGTTTCTCCACATTTTTCTCGTACTTAATTAGATGAATTGGCGCAAAAGCAGCCGGATGAGGCAGAGAGGCAATTTTCCATCAACACAGTCCGTCGAAAAATCATTTAGAATCGAAGCATACAATTCATTTTTGCACTTAATTTCCAAGTCTAAAGGTGGAACTCCAGCTATAGCAAAGGTTGCTTCATAACTTAAAGTTTTATAACCTCTGATAAGACGCAGAAGAATTCTCCGTTGAATCTTCCTCAACCTGCGTCTGTTGGTCAGTCTCCAAAGCCTGTCCCCAGATCCGGGATCCATAAGATATGAAAGGCACAATACTTTGTTTATACATAACTTTAAAACTAAAAAAAGGATTATTGAAAGTAAAAACGCGATTTTTTAACCGAAGAGACAAAAAGATTACCCACAATCTTACAATCAAAACATAGAAACCTTAAAATAGGGAATTTCGACGAAAATTTTCAAATTTTTTTTTATTGGATAATATTATTGCCTGTATTTTAACGTTTCCAATACTGCTTTATTTTTAATTCTACGACATTTAGAACAGAAGATATCGTTATTTTAATGCAAAGTGACAGCTGTCAAACAAAACCGGAAGTATCAATTCGAAACAGGAAGTTGAAAGAAAATTTGTGTTTTATACTTCTTTTTGAATTTTAGAATAATTTTTAGGTTAAAAAAATAATTCTATTATAGTTTTGATGAATTGGGAGAACATTTTTGTTATTGCTACGTTTTTTCACTCATGTAGAAGTTGGCTACGTCAAGATTCTGCTATCGTTTGTTTACGTTCTAATTTGTGTACGCTTCGCTATCGAACTCATATTTATATCGTTTTTCTCTTGGAAATATTTGTTTTAGAAAGAGGTTTTCCTTTTTATTACTTCAAACATGGGCCATGCTAAACGATATAGCACAAAAAAGCGAAAGTTTGCCGGAAATCGGTATACTATTGTAATAAGCAAACTTCAGAACGATGTTCTATCAGCAAGTACATCTAAATTTCAAGACAACGAGGTACTGTTTCAAGATGTAAAGCATTCTGAAACATGAAGATCTTTCTGGTAACAGAATTGTAGATTTAAAAACTCTAATAAGTAACTAGAGGTAAATTTAAAAAAGACGGTCGATGGAACTGCTGATGAAATGATGAATAAAGCTGCAGAGGAAGTATAAAAGCTGAAATCTTTGGCAAAAACTGTTGTGAACTGTGATGTATTAGTAGATGGCACTTGGCAGAAACGCGGCTTTTCTTTAAATGGATGCATTAGCTGCATTTCTATTTATACAGGCAAGATTTTAGACGTTGAGATTATGTCTTAATTTTGTCGAATATGTGGCAAAGGAGAAAGTAAAAATCATGCGTGTCGAAATCACAAGGGATCAGCTGGAAGTATGGAGCCTGTCGGAGCTTATCGAATTTTCGAACGATCAGAAAATATACGACAGCTTCGCTACACCGAATATTATGGAGATGGTGATTCAAAGGGATTTGAAACTGTGAAAGACATTTATGGTTTAAACACCGTTCAGAAATTGGAATGTATTGGCCATGTACAAAAGAGAGTTGGATATAGATTGCGAAAGTTGAAGAAAACTAAAAAGGGGCTAGGTGGAAAAGGTAAATTGACTGATCTTTTCATCGATAAACTCCAAAATTATTATGGAATTGCAATTCGCAGCAGTAAAGGTAATTTAGATGCAATGCAAAGTGCAGTAATTACTTCTTTCTATCATTGTTGTTCAAACAAAAATTTATCATTTCATGGTCAATGGCCAGCCGGAGCTAATAGTTGGTGCAAATTTCAGAGAGCTAAAGCTTCAGGCAAAAAATATATTGACAAATCTCCTGGTCTCCCAAAAGATATTATGAATGCCATTAAACCAACATATGAGCAGCTGTGGGATAGAAAATTATTAGAAAAGTGTGTACATGGCAAAATACAAAACGCGAATGAAAGTTTTAACGCGTTGTTGTGGAATATTATTCCGAAAGAAACATTTGTGGAATTGCAGACATTACAACTTGGTACTTACATAGCCATTCTACAATTTAACGAAGGCTCCAGTCATATCATATCAGTGCTAAACAAACTGAACATAGAAGTTGGAGATTATACACTTTTGGGATTGAAACTTGTGAACTATGAACGAATAAATGATTCGACAAGTCACTCTTCCAGGTGCTAAAATCCAAAGAAAAAATTGCGTGCTAACAGATTGAAAAAAGGTGTGCATGATGAGGCAAAAGAGGGTCTGATGTACCTACCTGGTGAATTTTGGAATTACCTAGTATTAAAAAAGACATTTTCTTTAGTAGTAAAACCTTTAAATGCATTTTCCAAATGATATTTTTACAAAATAGTTACTACAGTTTTTTTAATAACTTCCACAATTTTTAATATTTTTACTTGAAACTTTGTACATGCATTTTAAAGACTATGAAATGAATTAAAGTCTCTCAATAATATAGTATTCTTTGATTTATATCTGTTTTTGTGAATAATTTGCTACAATTTTTGAAAAATTTTCATGAATATGTGTATAACATAGCGTATCTTCTTTTATTTTCAAAATATTTCTTAGATTTTAGTTCATTTTGAAGATTATGGTTATATTTATATTGTATACAAAGGAAATTGATTTTAAGATATTACTTTTTTTTCTAGAGCATTAACCGTTTCCATAAAATTTTCATGAAATTTACCTTAAATAACCAATTTTTTCAAATGGAAACACAAAATAAATTAATTTTGGTACTATTTCTTTGTTTTACATGTTACCTATATAAAAACATAAAAAGCAAAAAGCTATAACAATTTTTTAAAAAAGTTATCGAAGGTAGGCGAATCCCTCCGATGCAAACGATTCACTGTGACCCATCCAGAACCAAGAGCATCTTCCTTACCTGAAGATAGAGTAAGGGAAGCTACAATATTCGAAGTCCTGGATGTAGATCTCGCCGGAATGCTGTATGTGAAGGATGGGTCAAAATCCAGGATAGTTCTGTTCACTTGTGCAGTATATCGCGCAGTGCACATGGAATTAATAACATTCTTGACAGCGGAAGCCTTCCTGCAGTCACTAAGATTTATAGCTCGTAGAGGGAGACCAACTATTATTTACTGTGATAATGGCAATACTTTCGTTAAAGCTCACAGCGAACTTTGTAAAGTGGACTGGCTAAAAATAAAGTCTGAATCCATGATGAGGAAGATAACTTGGAAATTCATCCCTCCATCTGCATCATGGTGGTGCTGATGGTGAGAGATTGATTGGCATGGTAAACAAGTTTTGCGCAGAATATTAGGGCAGGCTTTGTTAAATTACGAAGAACTAAACAGTGTTGTGCGATACCGAAAGCCTAATAAACTCTCGACCCTCAACTTACTTATCTGAAGTTTTAAACGATTTGATTGCTTTGACGCCTTCTATGTTTCTACAGGAAACGATAGAAAGGCGTGTGCCGGATATCGATAGTATAGATGTCGCCTATATGCGCAAAAGATACCGGTACGTACAAAAGTACGTGAAGATTTACGAAAAAGGTTTCGACTCGAATATCTTGGACAGTTAAAATATAACGGAAACCCTGCGGAAACCTCGAAATTTATCTCTGTCGGCGACATAGTACTCATTGGTTCAGACAGTTTGAAGCGTTTACAATGGTGGTGTGGAAGTTTGGAGAATGGGATGCCAGCTCAGGTGTGACCTCATCATCTGACCGTGATTCAAAATTACGTGTTGTCTTCGGATCTTTCTCTTCAGATTTGATCCGGACCGTCGCCAATAGCCTGTTTTGCTCCAGTGCGATGTTAATTAAAAATACCTACCACGTGACCGTAAAAACATTCGTATTATCCGAATTCAGAAACAATATATTCAACATTCATTCATTATTTCCACATTAAAATATTAATGTATTTACAGTACAAACTGTACAATTCTTGATTCACGAGAAGTGGTATTCTTCATCACAAAGATTATACAGATGGTACTTGATTATACACATGATTCTTCCTTATACAGATGATACATGATTATAAAGATGATTCTTGATTAGATATTTCCCGATTACGCAAATTTTGTCTTGAAATAGTTTGTTATCGATTTTTGTGTTTTGTTTTTTCGTGCATTCTTTGAAAAAATCTTTGCATTCAACGTTGTTTAATTGAGTAGATGAATTTTCACTACCTAACAAAAAGCGGTGAACAATTTCTAAGCTAGTTTCATTTAAAGAAGGCACGCTTATTCCTTCGTCAGTATCTTCATTTATTCATTCTTCACTCCTTCCACAAATCAATCTTCTATAATTTCAGTCACTTAATGTTTCAGTTAATGCGATTGAAAAGAATTCGTTTGCTCTTAAGTTTCAAAAACTTGTTCGTCTTAACCGGATATTGGTGTAACCCGAATTCTTAAGCGAATGAGTTAACATTATTTGAATATACATTTAGACGGGGAGTGGAATTCAGTTCGTATTATCAGTAAATCGTATTAAGGTGTACGTATACACTAGAAGATTTTTTAAATTTTGACTTTAAAAATCCAGGGGTTTTTTTACAATAGGTCATTTGTTTGTGCTTGGTGTGAGAAAATTTCCGATTAAGCTAATCGTTAATTATCTAATTTAGATATAATTAGCTAATAAAAATATTTTTAAATAGTGATATCTCAAATTCTAATTTGTTCAGAAAGACGATTCCTATTGAAATTATTCCTAAATTTATTCTTCATGTTTTGACCTTCAATCGAGTTGCTAGAAATAATAGATTTTTTACAATTTATTTACCAAGGAAGTCTAAAAAATTCAAGATTTTTTCAGGAATTTTAACATTTAAAATTTCTTTTCTTAACTGATAACTTTGACTGAGGGTCAAAACATCCACTGCATTGTATAGATTGAGTTTGAAGTTTTGGAAATTTGTTTGTACACGGTGACAGTACCTAGCGAAAACCTTTGTAACTTGAAAACTATTTCGAATATTTACAAAATCTTGGTATTGTTCGAAAGCTAAGGAGCTGGGAAATATTTTGAATTAATAAACATATTAATATTCTGATCGATTAGCGCGATTTCTAGTGCATACCTACACCAAGCGAGTTCGTCTTAATGAAGTTTGACTGCACATACAATAATTTTGAGCTATATTACTATTAGTAACCTATTTCCCGAGTTCCCTCAATGGTACAATGCTATGTAGAGTTGACTTTAATCTATACCACTATCTACCAATAAGTATTTGGATACCCATGCAAATGACGATATCTGCGGTCCTGATATACGTCACGCCCTCCGCCATTAAATATCGTGTAGGAAACAACATTGGCATTAGTTGCATGCAAGATGCCACCAAGTGCAGAGTTATCTGATTTCGAGAAAGGTGTAATCGTCGGGTATCACAGAAATGGCCGATCCTTAAGGGACATATCTAGCGAGCTGAATTACCCAAAATCGACAGTGGCCTATGTGATTCAGAAGTGGAAGGTGAGCGGTGATTGTCGGAATGTGCCCCGAGTTGGCAGAGCCACGAAACTGGGAGATAGAGACTCACGGGTGCTGTCCAGAGAAATTCGGAAGAACCGCACCCAACCGATGGCCCACATACTCCAGGAGTTTCAACAGGCATCCGGGAGTGTTGTTTCGACGAATAACATCCGTAAGCAAGCACATCTGCTTGGTTTTCATGGTCGTGCTGCCGCCCATAAGCCTTTGATCACAAAGTCCAACCGCGCTGCTCGGTTAATGTGGTGCAAAGCACGTCAAAAGTGGACCGTAGATCAGTGGAAACGGGTTCTCTGGAGTGACAAATCAAGGTTCACCCTCTACCGTTCGGATGGCAGGGTCTGGATCTGGCGTCTGCCTGGAGAACTTCTCCTGCCAGAATGCATTGTGCCCACAGTAAAGTTCGGCGGAGGTGGAATTATGGTCTGGGGGTGTTTCTCCTGGTATGAACTGGGGCTCTTGGTCCCAATTCATGGTAAGCTCAACGCCGACGCCTACTGCACTATTTTGGATGACAGTGTGCTTCCTACGTTGTGGCAGTTTTACGGGTTGGACCCATGTTACTTCCAGAACGACAATGCCAGCTGTCATGCTGCGAGGTCGACCATGGATTGGTATGGGCATGGGCACCGCAGGTGACCACTTACCTCCCAACAGGAGTCAGGTTTAAGTGGTGTCTAGGTCACCTACGGGAAAATAGTCTGAATTCACCTATTGGGAGGCGACAGTCACGGCTGTGACCGAAGTCACTACCGTGGCCAGACGTCTCGGCTTCATTCCTTAAAGCATAATTACATAAATTTCAATTTTAGATTAATTTGTACAAAAATATTTACAAGATAGACCAGTAGCAAGCACAGGTATACAAAGGCACAACACAATAATTTACAATTTTTTTTTTCTTAGCACAATCTTATATGCGGTATTGTTCACATTCACTTCTATCACTCATGGATTGTTCGCCCCTATTGGGTTACATGCACTGGCTCATTAGTTTATGGGCTTTACTACCTTTTAATAATGTCAATGTTTTCCATGAGAAAATGGTATGGTGACAATGGGGTTAAACGAATGGACTGGCCTTCCCAGAGCCCACACCTGAACCCTATCGAAAACCTCTGGGACGAGTTGGATCGCCGAATTAAGGGGTGCAACAAACGTCCAAAATCGGTGAAGGAACTTACATGTCTTTTCCAAGCCGAGTGGAAGAAAATACCACTACCACTTACATACAAGGACTTGTGGAAAGCATGCCCCGGAGGGTTGAGGCTGTAATTGTCTCTCGTGGAGGCTCTACCAAATATTGAATATGAATACATTTTGTTTTTCTTTTCTATCACAGGTGTACAAATACTTATTGGTAGATAGTATAAACAGGGTGAGTCTAAATTGTTTTTACAAAATAAGAGGGGTGATAGTACCCATCCAGACGAGCAATAATTACCATGGAACATAGGGTCGCATTCCACTCTGAGAGGCAGAAAAGAGTAAAGTCGAAACGCGTCGAGCATGCTCAAGAAGTCGGTTGAGGTCTCACCGAACCTCAACCCACTGGATTTTGTCTTCTGGGGACACATGAAATCTTTAGTGTACCAGACGCCTGTGGACTCGGCTGAAGATCTCGTAGCGAGAATCGGTGTTACCGCAGACAAAATTAACACAACACCAGGAATCTTCGAGAGCCAGTCATTCCTTCGCCGGTGTGAACTGTGCAACGACACGCGTGGCCGCCACTTTGAGCACTTGCTGTGAGTTTTTCTCTGATCAATCAATCAGATTGTGCAACTTTTGGTATCGTTCATTCGCTTTCCCAACACTGTTGCAAATTCATGTTGAAATTCTAATTTGACTCTTTTCTGCCTCTCAGAGTGGAATGCGACCCTATTTTCCATGGTAATTATGGCTCGTCTGGATGGGTACTATCACCCCTCTTATTTTGTAAAAACAATTTAGACTCACCCTGTATACATATAATGACTTTTATTTTCATATTAATAAGTATATTTACAGCTCAATATCTTACACTATGCCAGTGAAAGGACCCTCGTACGTCCATTCTCCTCTGTCTCTGCTGGTAGTGTCCCCTTTTTTTCTTCACCCCTCCCATTCTCTTTACCCGGATGACTGTCCAAGGACACTCCCTCAAACGTCCCTCCTCGGGGATCCAATGGTTCCTTCCGAACAACATTCCTCAGAGGGCTGGGGTCGTCGTGGCTCAGTGGGTTTGTCCACTGCACTAGCATCATTCGAGTTGTAGGCGGCGCAGGTTCGATTCCTGTCAGGTGCATTCCTCCCTGGGTGTATTTCTCTCTTCTATATCAGTAAAACTTTCATTGTGTTGTGTCTATTACTTGATTTTTGTATATCTTGTGTCTGGCGCAGCATGGCCAAATATGGCTCATGCGCCATAAAGCTCCCTAAAACCAACCAACCATTAAACCCCCAAAACAACCAACTATCCTCAGTGCGTTGGCCGGAGAACCTCACAGTGTATTTCTCTCTTCTTCGTTTGTTAACTTTCCTTGTATGTGTACCATTACTTAATGTTTGTCTTGTGTTTGGAGCAGCATGGCCAAATATTGCCCTTGCACCATAAGAATGGAACCCAAAACCATTCCGTGTAGTTTCACAAGCTATACAACTCGGTTCGTTAAGATTTAGAAACAACATGACCACTGCTCCCAAAGTTATTATCCGAAAAGAACCTATAATAACAAAAGCCTGCTTACCTTTGTCTGGTCTGGTAAAGCGCATGCTTTTGCGGCGGTGATGTTCCAAGCATCGTATGTGGCTTCTTCGCGAGAAAACCCCGTAAGATCAAAAAACATATCTTTGAGGATTTGTATCATCTGTGAGATAGTACAATAGATTAGGCAATGCCGATGCCTCAGGAAAATGTTTCGCATTTAAACAAAAAGTAACCCTCCTTCTGTCTCAAATTAATCCTCCTGGTGGTTGTCTCAACGAGATATCTCGTCAATAGAAGAAAACGGACCCAATCTTGATCGCGCTACGATACAAAAATTGGCAATACCGTGATAACGGGATATCTCACCTTCATAAAATTGGTCAGATCTTGATGGACGAAATATCTCGTCGAAACCACTTGGAGGGTTAAGTGAAACACATTTGAATTTTGTCCAGTGATAGTTATCATTTTAATAAAAAAAGATTTAATCGTAAATTAAGATTATTTTTCTAACGTGGCCAAATGTTGAGCACTTAATTTACAACACCAGATTTAAAATTAATTGAATTTTACGTCTCAGTTTTCTGTCTTAATGTGTACAATTTTGTAGGTATTACTTCCAGATCATATAAATACACTTTTCGTGCATGTTTGCAAGGTTAAAAACGTTTTCCAACTTTTTTCTAGAATATCGAAAACGCTTCTTCCGATTTTTTACCACACGAAAATTTCACAAGGAAAAAACAATCTAGTGACATTCTTAGGTTGTCTTATACCGTTAACAAATATTGTCTTCGTTGATATAAATTATTGAAGAAAATTTAACGTTCGAAACAAAAGATTTGCAAATGAAACTTGTTTTGAGGCAGGAGTAAGTTTTATTTATGTTAATAGCTAACTATAAATTAGCTGTAAGATAATTCGAAGTTTGAATAGGCTCTGACTGCTTGACTCTAAGCTTGGCTTTATTAGCTGCATTAATTTTTACCAATCTTGTGACACGTTTCTGAATCCTCCTCATTTTACTTTCATTTTTACATTTATTTTAAACTTTTAAATACCTATGGACTATTCCTTCGATGTCAAGAGGCGAAAGTTTGCTCGAAATTAAACAAAAGCAGTAGCAACAGAAGCCGATTCTAATATCATAAAACGTACTGATTTGACAGTTTTCCAGATTCCGATAAATACTGTGAGCAATCATTATTAGGGTCACCTGTATAAATTGACAATTTTAGATGGCCACTAAGTTTTTATTAATAAAGAAACCTAATTACATTGAGTTCTTTATATTTTTTATAACATATTTATGTTAACATATTTTAAATTAATTCTTGGCAACACTGGTTTCATATCCTGTCATAGCCGCCATGATTTTTATTCCAAACTTAGAAAATATCTTTCTGGTCACTGGCTATAATAATTTGATCACCCACTGTATGTACTGCATGAGTGATGTGAACTACAATGAAAATTTTAAAGTTTATCAGAGGGAACAAAAAGCACTTTAAAAAGACTTAAGAATATGCTTCTGCAATGTGCTCGTTAAATGAAACAACATCAAGCTTTGTTCTCAAAGCCTTTCGTTTTCAGAACCACAAACTTTTAAAATTAAAAATATATTTAGTAATACCTTTGGTCCAAACAGGTCTGCCGAATCTCTAAATAGTTCCGATTTACCTAAGCAGAAATACAAGAGTCAATTCAAGCACAAATAAAATAGAAAAATTATGATTACACCAACAAATATACAAGTATGTTAACCTTCAAAATACTACTGAAACTGTTAATTCTTAGGAGTAAAAGGAAAATCCATGAAACATTTGGTTTTGCTTATCTCTGCAGCATTCAGCGATTGATGCCTGATTTGATAGCATAGATACAAACTTTAATTTATGTTTACTTTTGATAGCACATGTGAATAAGTATATTTCAATAGTAGTGCTTAAAGGTATGTAAGATTTATAGGATAGTATTTCGAATCAAAATCCACCCATTTTTTAGAAAGCCCATAGAGCATTGGTAGTTGATATCCGTTTGCGCTTTACGTTTCTCCGCAACAGTTGTTGGCGCTACTCCTTTATTGGCGTAATTTTCACGTACGTGGGGAGCGCCAAGAACGTAGCCAATCTCTCAGTGCCTGATCTCTTGACGCTATAATTCGATATGGCCAGCGTTCCGTTCCATTCTTTTTGTACTTAGGATAGTACAGCAATCAATGTAACTAAGCATAACTAGCGTGCCCGTGCGAGAATTCTCGCATGAACAATTCCACCGTCAACAGCCCCCCATCCGTTGTAAGGGTGAAAGGCGTAAGCGAATTTTTTATATCCAAAATATCAAAAAAAGTTTATTCAATTCACTATTTACAACACTTCTTCCTTGAGATCACTGTTAGCGTTGTTCCAACCATTTGTGTAAAGCACATAATTCTTCCACCGAAAGGCCTAATAAGGTTATCGTAACTGTCTAGAATTCACAAAAATTGTTAAGTTATATATACTGGCGGAAAATGAAATCCCAACATCAAGAAGAAATTAGTTTAGAGGAATGAAATTTAGGCAAAGCATTTATCTAGGTAACATATTTATTTGATTAAAGTATCAAGGTCACAGGTTAAAGTATGCGCGAGAAGAGCCATTTTAAATGTGAAATGGTGGTACATTAATAACCGCTGTAGTCGCCACGATTTTGAATGCAAGCATGCAAACGTGCATGCATTGTGTCGTATAGGTGCCGTATGTCATTTTGTGGGATGGAGTTCCATGCCTGTTGCACTTGGTCAGTCAAATTAGCAACGGTCAGTGCTGGTTACGGATGACACTGGATTTGTCGTCCAATAATGTCCCATACGTGCTCGATGGGAGAAAGATCTGGTGATCTCGCAGTCCAAGGCAACATGTCGACACTCTGTAGAGCAACTTGGGTGACAGCAGCGGTATGAGGACGAGCGTTATCCTGTTGGAAAATACCCCTTTGAATACTGCTCATGAATGGCAGCTCAACCGGTTGAATCACCAGTCTGACGTACAAATTTGCTGTCAAGGTGCTTGGGATAACGACGAGAGTGCTCCTGCTGTCATAGGAGATTGCTCCTCAGACCATAACTCCTGGTCCAGTGTGTCTACGCCGCAGACAGAAACTGCTCTCATCTGAGAACACAACATATCTCCACTCCACCCTCCAATGAGCCCTTGCTTGACACTACTGAAGTTGCAGATGGCAGTGATTTAGAGTTAGTGGCATGAATGCTACAGGGCGTCCGGCTCAGAGCTGTCCCTCAAGTAATCGATTTGTTACAGTTCGCTGTGTCACTCTGGTGCCAACAGAAGCTCGAATTTCTGCTGCAGATGCAGTACTATGCGCCACAGCCATGCGGCGAATACGGCGGTCTCCCTCTCAGTAGTGGCCCGTGTGCTGCCGGACCCCGGTCTTCTTGAGACAGTACTTTCCCGTGACCACTGCTGCCAACAATCATGCACAGTGGATACATCCCTGCCAAGTCTTTCTTGCAATATCGTGAAAAGAAAATCCACCTTCTCGTAGCCCTATTACACGGCATCGTTCAAACTCAGTAAGCTGCTGATACTGCATTCTTGACTCAAATGTAGCTCACAACGCCCAATCCGGACGATAAATAACGCTCACGTTTACATCGCGTATTATAAATAACGCTCACGAAGTTTACATCGCGTATTTAAAGCAAACGTGATTTGCATGTTCATAGTGGCGCTAGTAACGCCACTCTTATTCGTCTAGCGCAAAATTTGAATAGGCGTCATCTTTCAAACACGCCTCCCAAATTTCGTTTATCTAGCACAACTCCTTCTTGGTGTTGGGATTTTATTTTCCGCCAGTGTATTTTCAATTTTTTTTCAAATCTTAACCTCACGTGGAACATGCATCGTTAAATATCCTTATATCATAAAATCACATATTCATAAATTATTGATAGTGTGAAAAGAAATGAAAAACCAGTTCAGTACATAAATAAATAATTCCTCACGTGTAAGAGGCATAAAAAAGGGATCTATACTGTAGAAATAATATAGATTATGAAAAAAATTGTTTTCCGAGTAATACTGGTAAAACAGTTTTATTGGAAAGTTGTTTTTCCATCGATACTGGTAAAACAAATTGAGTTGCGTAGCGTAATCGTTTTACACTCAATGTTATTTCTATGGGGATTTCGAATTGTTTTTAGCCCCCTTCCTCAGCACACCTTGGAGAAATAGAACGGATTCGTCAGTGCTCCGGGAAATTCTTTCTTTTGATACCTCACTTGTTAAGATTCGTCGCGTGTAAGAGGCGTAAAAGGGATCTATACTATAGAAATAATATAGATGATTAGTTCACTAAAATTTGTATTTTTGTGTGTTTATTAAGTAGTTTTGAACGATTGAAGTAGTCTTACACTATTGGTCATTTCTTTTCCACTGTTAAAAAAGTAAACGTTTTTAAAGGTAGCTCTTGATGACAAAAAGAATTGAGTGTGTCGTTACTGAAAATAATCTTTTTCGTATTCCTTAGCTGTTTTTATAACAGCGGAACAGGAATTGTACAAATTGTCCATTAAGATGTATGAAAAAATAAAAGTTCTTAGATTTACGTTTAGATGGATAATCCAGTTTTTAAATATCAATCTATGCATTGACTGAATAAATAGTAGGGAGGTGTTAGAATTCTATGGAAGCACTTTTCAGTAACAATGGACAACTTGTTAGGGACATAGCTACAGAAGTGCACTCAATAATTTGAAATTCTTATACTCAATATTTAAAATTTCTACCGAATGTAAGAGGGTGACAATTATCTAGATACATAGTGTAGATTTTCAGCAATAGTGTTTTGTACCAAATACGTTTCGACGAATGGATTGGAAAGATCAGAAATGAGCTATTACTAATGTCGCCAGACGACCGTCCGCTACGAGTACATAACATGATTCATAACGTACGAGGGAAAGTCAACAATTATCCGCACTTCATTTTTCCAATCTATTTCACTAATGTAGGGGTTGAACAAGTTGGTAATTTTTCTACATATTCCTTTTCAATGCACTTGGTCCAGCGGTCCACAAACTTGCGTATTCCATCCAAAAAGGTTTTCGCCCAACCATTTATCCACCGTTTCCCCAATTTGTCCGTCTAATCTGCAGAGAAGACGCTACATTGTTGATGATAACTCGCCGGTTTGGCAGTACCATTTCTCGAGCTTGCTAAATCTTCTCGTCAGTGTTGGAGGTCGACGGGCGTCCTGCTCTTTCTTCAGGCCTTTTTAAGCTTCTAGATCCGCTCATACATACTTCTGCGTGGTAGAGCACTGTCCCCGCATTGTGTTGCAAGCCTCCGATGAAATTCAGCCTCTGGCACACCTTCCTACCCTAGAAATCGGATATCTTTATGGTGCACACTGCTAGAGGAGTGGCCATGTTTGCACTGAAGCAGAAGCAAGAAAAATAACGCTATCCAGGTCAAACTTCGGTGGTATCAACTCTAAGCATGCATGCGCAGAAGGCAATGTGACAAACTGTTGTGTTAAAAATTAGTTTGGATCATATAGTGGATAATTTACTTTGAACAATGAGTTGCTTCCATAGGAACAAAAAGATACCTGGACACAATTATTTTAAAATTACATAAGAAAATTCATTAAGTAAAAATTTAGATAAATAAAATGCTGATTCACAATTAAACAAAAAGGGGGCCCCGACAAGACACAGAAAAAAATCAAATTTTTACAAATAATGATTCGACGCAATACAAAAATCAAAAGTTCAGGAGAAGGAGGTAGGGGCCAATGGCACAACCCGAGGAACAGATAGACTCACCCTTAGCAAAAGATCTCGGAAAAATGGTGTGGGTTTCGGCACGTCGGGTGTCAGACATGGGAGTTGGGTAGCATCTCAAATCTCGTAGCAGGCCCTTTCCATGGAGGAGCGTGTTTGTCGAGATGAATCTATCTCAGGTGAACTGCCCGGTCGCCGGGAAACTCGTCAGGGCAATCCGTTCTTCGCCGCTTCCTCCTCTCCTCCCGATCGTCTTCTCCGCAGAAAAAATCAAAGTGCCCTCCTTGTAGGGGTATACGACTATTTATCGTACTTCGATTTCTGACGAATCAATCAACCCTCATCAAAGGTAAAAGATATGCCTACCTGTTCCAAGTGGTCAGCCATCAGAATCTCCCTCATGATTGGACAATACACCCTAACGAAATACCGCCAATGGGTCAAAGACTGCCAAATGCGCCAGTACTAATGAGCACTTTCCCCTCAACGGGAATGGATAATGAGCCAACGGAAAAGGGCTTAATCTGTTTGCTTTTCCCATGCACGGGATTCACGATTGCATTCCATAAATGCACTTTTTCTCACCGCTAACCCGTGAGAAGAATTACCGAATGCTCAAAAGTTGGTGCAAAGGCAGTACACAACACAATATATACACACAAATAAATATTACAGATAATATACAATTAATACTTAAAAATCAACCCAACAAAACCTCAAGATGTGTTATAGCGAAAGTGCGGATAATTTTTGACTTACCCTCATACATAATATGCATGTTTCAAAACAGTGTATGTAACATGTTTCTGTTACACATAAGAGTGTTTGTTCTCGATGAACCAAAAACAGAAAGAAGAGGTGCACACTGGGTTCTTCTTAGCCGATTTTTATTTTCGGCAGCTTTGACCAAATGTGGCCCTTGCGCCATAAAATCCAAACTCCTTTTTTGCAAGCAGGTAAAAGCATAAAAATAGCATGCAAATATAAAAACAGAACTTTGATGTACGAATCTAAGGGCAACGCATTTATTCAACGATGAAACATGTATCCAAGATCAAGATAATTATATTGAAAATAATGTTTAAGTTGCCTATTTAAATTAAAATAAATTTATAACTACAGATATAATGTATTTATCCGATCTATCTGTAGCTTGTTAAGCTATTATGTAGCTTCTCGCTGGACCCAAGTGTTTCCCATATCATGGTTAATGTTCAGCAGTAAGTATAATAAACTTGTAAAAAAAACGTGAATCGTTGTTTGGGATCATACATGAAACGCCATGTGGCCCTTCACAAGCATGTTACAATTCAACTTAAACGATCATCTTTAAAAGGCCTAATGCATTCATTCACTTACCCACAGTACACGCAATGCTTTCCATGCACTGGCCGATTTCATAATCACGAAAGTTAAATCCACCAAACGAATCTACCAAAACGAGAACCATAGACGCTACCAACACTTGAAAATACATTTTTCTTTAAAAGCGTATCTCAGGCAATATTCGAATTTTATCCTTCATTTTAAATGAAAAATATGTCGAATGATACTTTCCTGATCTGATTAATGAAAGTAGTCACGAAACACAACCGACCCAATGAAAGGGAAAGTAGGGTTCGTGCAAAGTAACCGAACGGTATTTGGTTACGCATTCCATTAAAAATAATATGAAATGCTTAACATGAGTTTTTCCAGTGCTTTTTACGTAAAAGAATATACATACTGAACAATAACTGATATTCAGGAAACAAAGGCATGCGTTTCTGGGAGCTTCTCATTCTTCGTGGAGGAAACTAATTGCTTTACTGGTTTATTGAAAAGAGTTGCATTTCAAGCGCTAGCGTGTTTTCCTGGTTTGGAATTTAGATTCCCTTGTAACATTCAACAATGGCCCATTCTTTGAATGGTCACGAAATCATCTATCACATACAATATTTGTGTGTAAGTTCCCGTTTATTTCTACCTTTCCCACTTAGACGGTTTAATTGAACACAATAAAAGTGGTACCAACAGAAAGGTCTTTCGATGAAAATGTGGGCAATCCAATTAAAAATTGTAACTCATTAATTTGTTAAAAAAATCCATTAAGTAAACCCCAACCAATATCCCGAAAAGCCTAAAATGTTTCGGAAAATACCTGAAATTTCAAGAATGTTCTGGAATATTCCAAAAAATACTAGATAAGTGTAGAATGTTTTGAAAAGTTCCAAAAAGATTTAATTGCACGCAATCAAATGCTACAATATTTTAGAAATGTCAAGAATGCATTTGCTGCAGCGACCATTCTAGAGAGGATATACATTAATTTTTTGAAAACACCAACATTTGCGATGGGGTCACGTCAAGAGTTCAACACTCAAAAGATGTGAGTTTCGATAGTTGAAAATCAAAAGCAAAAGTTGCCGAAAGAAAATATATATTGTGTACAAAAATTCTTTAAATGCTCTATACATAATAAATACAATAAGTGTCATTGAGCTGTTCATGGATCATCAATAGTCATGGATGTTTGTAGTGGTTTGGAATCCATTTTAAGTCGTAGGTCCCATTCTAATTAATGGGGCCGTCGTAGCTGCTCAGCGAGTATGCCCTCTACGCTAGCAATCTGCGAGTTGTAGGCGACACAGGTTCCTAATTCCTTCCTGGTTTGATTCCTGCTATTCCTTCCTGCTGTATTTCTCTCTTCCGTGTCAGTAAAACTTTAATTGTGTGTATATCTTACTTGATCTTGTATCTCTCATGCTGGCTCATCATGGCCAAATATGGCCCTTGCGCTATAAAAACACAACCCGTTCTAATTAACCTTGGTCTCAAAAAATGACCGTAAAGCGGCAAACCAAACAGTGGTACAACAAACATCATCGTAGTGGATTTCTGTGGAGATGATGGTAGGCTTGGACAAGAGGAGACAAGCCTACCATCATCTCCACAGAAATCCACTACTCTGAGACTGAATCCACTTCGCTGTTCTCTCCGGAAACACATAAATTTGCTACATGTTCAGTTTGTTTTGGTGTTTTTCCCCTTTTGGGGCTGCTTTCGTGTAACTCCGCAGGGGATGTTTTTTTCCCCTGCCGGACACCTTACATGTTGAGTCATGTAAACTATAAACAATGTCGGCCCCTGAGCGGCCTTAGTTCTGTGAAATTCTTATATATATATATATATGTATATATATATATATATATATATATATATATATATATATATATATGTATATATATATATATATGTATATATATATATATATGTATATATATATACATATATATATATATATATATATATATATATATATATATATATATATATATATATACTGCTGGCCACCCAAATTGCAACACCAAGAAAGACAAGAGATATCACAACAAAATTTATTTTGTAGATAACATGTTGACCAAGTATCAAATGATTAAATTTATAGACTTCTGTGAAGTGTGGTTCCTGCCAAAATCAGTAGCCAGAGCAGCCGCCATTGTTGGAGATCACCGCTGCCACACGCCTCGGCATTGATTCAAAGAGACTTTGGATGTGTTCTTGGGGTACAGCAGACCAAGCAGCTTCCACACGTTGCCAAAGTTGATCTGGTGTGGCAGCTGGGGATGTATTCTGGGTCAATCGTTGAGCAACCATGGACCACATGTTTTCTATCGGCGAAAGATCCGGAGAGCGAGCTGGCCAGGGAAGCAATTCAATCTGGCGATTGACGAAGAACCCTTGGACAATGCGTGCCACGTGTGGTCGCGCATTATCCTGTTGAAATATGGCTGTGGGCAAGCCCTGAAGGTAAGGAAGGACAACTGGCTCCAACACCTCGGAGATGTAGCGCTGGCTGTTTAAAGTACCGGCAATGCGTACTAGAGGAGTGCGAGAGTGATATCCAATACCGCCCCATACCATACTACCCGGTGCAGGACCAGTGTGGCGGTGCATAACGCAGCTGTTCAGCATCCTCTCTCCACGGTGTCTCCAGACTCGAATCCGACCATCGTGGTGTTGCAGACAGAAGCGTGACTCGTCAGTAAAGACAATTTCATTCCATTCTGCCGTCCACATCCTTCTTTCATCGCACCATTGGCGGCGGAAACGTCTGTGGTTCTGCGTCAAGGGTAGACGAAGCAATGGACGTCTTGCGGACAGACCACTCTGCTGTAAACGGCGTCGAATGGTACGCGCAGACACTGGATGATGCGGTACAGACTGAATGTGCTGTGCTATGGTTCGTGATGTGGCTGAGCGATCCGTCATTGCCATACGCATAATATGCTTGTCATCACGTGAAGTGGTGCACTGAGGTGGATGCGATCGAACACGTCGGTCCGTCGTACCCTCCTGCATCCAACGATCACATATCCGCATTACAGTTGTTTGGTTTCGTCCAACACGACTACCGATTTCCCTGAAAGATAATCCACAATCTCGATAGGCCACTATCCTTCCTCTGTCGAACTCGGATACTTGATCAAAAGATGATCGCTGTTTTCTACGAGGCATAATTGATCGTTTTTTTTAAAAAACCCACAAGAAAAACACAATTGCCGTACTTGAAATCGTCGAAATCGCCAAGCCTTAAATAGCGCTTTGAAGTGGCGCCACAGGCGCGCGTGATGTGCGTCTGCGCTGAAATTCTAATATCATTTGCATATCTCACCTCCGCTAATGCATGTTGTAAATTTCATATTATTTGCATGCTTCCTTCAGGGTGTTGCATTTACGGTGGCCAGCAGTGTATATATATATATATATATATATATATATATACAGAACTGGAATGAAATTTACAGCGTAGGAGCTCACCGAGATATGTAAATGATGCAAACGCAAACTGCGCAGCTGTCCCGCGCAAGGCGAGTGGAAAATCAGGGAAGGAACCTGCAAAAGTGGTCAATTTCGCGCCGCTCTGTTTGCCAGGTAAATCAAGTTGCAATTTGTTTTTGTGTCTCAGAGGAAACGTTTAGTAGCGGAGAATGCCAGGACGCCGCCAATCAAGACAGTTCCAGCAAACAGACGACTTCACGAGTGGTATGGTGATTGGCCTCAGAAGGGCAGGTTGGTCCATATGTCAAATCTCATCAGATACCCACCTACACGCGTCCACGGTGCACCGGTTGTGGCACAGATGGTTGGACCAAGGGAATGTGGCACGTTTGAGGGGTTCCGGTGCAGCCAGAGTGACGTCAGCACGCGTGGACCGACGCATCTGCCGGCAAGCATCGGCGGCCCCGCAAGCCACGTCTGTCGCCCTTTTGCAGCATGTGCAGGACACCCTTGATGCTCCCATATCGTCCAGGACCATTAGTCGCCGATTGATCGCTGGCGGCCTGCATTCATGGCGCCCGTTGAGACGACTACCATTGACCCAACTGCACAGACGTCTCCGTTTGCAATGGTGTCGGAATAGAGCCGAGTGGACGACGGAATGCACAGGGTGGTGATCTCAGACGAGTCACGCTTCTGTTTTAGTAATGACAGTCGCCGTGTACGAGTCTGGTGACAGGGCCAATCCGGCCGCATGTGTGGAACGCCATACCGCGAGACAACGCGGTATAATGGTTTGGGGCGCCATCGCCTACGATAGCAGGTCACCTCTGGTCCGTATTCAGGGCACTATGACGGCCCAACGATACGTGGATGACGTGCTGTAGGCGGTGACGCTACCTTTCCGTCAAGGGGTGCCCAATGCCATTTTCCAGCAGGATAACGCCCGGCCGCACACGGCACGCATCAGCCAACATGCCCTGCAAGGTACCTAGGTGCTTCCCTGGCCAGCTGTCTCTCCTGATCTCTCACCTATCGAACATTTCTGGGACGTCATTGGACGTCGCTTGCATGCGTTGCCACCGGCACGTTCAGAAGACTAACTCTGGCAAATGGTTGACAGGGAATGGGCAGCCATCCCTCAGGACACCATCCGCATGCTCATTGCGTCTATACCTAGACGTGTTGCTGCCTGTACCGCCGCTCGCGGTGTTCCTACAACGTACTGATCAGACGTTCTTGCTGCTCAGTGGCAAGGTGTATAATGTTGCAATAAATATCACTTATTACTTGTTGCTGTCTCTCTGCTTGCCAAATTTCATCACTTTCTGCCAACTCCCTCTTGGTGTTGCATTTTCAATGTCAGGTAGTGTATATATATAAACAGTTCCCGTCCTGTGGCCTGGCGCTCGTTGGACCTCTGGTGCTGGAAGTCGCCTTTCTCCCCACCTCCCATTATAAGACTAAACCTTCGGGTGGTGTGGGTCCGTAACCAAACAGTGTGGGCCGAATATATGAAATTTCGCGGGAACACATTCTAATAGTAGAAAAAGTTTGTTAGTCACCAACAGACAAAGATATCTGTTAATTTTTTTCGAAATTAAAAATATCTTAATCAAGATATTGGCGTTCGATGTATTCGACGTCACACAGTCCTACAAGTCACAGCTGAAATCGTTCCACCCAAGGGTTTTTTCTATATGGGCAGGGTTAATCCTCCCGGTGGTTGTTTTGAGGAGGTACTTTATTATCAAAACTGACCAAACCTTGTTGAACGATATAACTTGTCATTAGAGAAAAACTGACCAGATCTTGATCTCGCTATCATAAACCAATTGGCAATATCTTGATGACGAGATATCTCATCATTAGCAAAATTGGCCTGATCTTGGACGAGATATCGTTGAAACCACTTAGAGGGTTAAACTGATCCAAAACAGAACTTTTCAATCGTATAACACTTCAAGAAGTTCAATGTTCAATTCATGTCAAACATTAAAACCAAACTAAACCCGCTCGCCATAAGTGGCTATGTCCTGTGGGTTTGCTTTAGTACGATAATAGGCAACTATGTAAGTTTCTACTTGGTTTTCTTTGAGATATGTACTATTTAGTGCATTATGAGCAAAGTGAGATTCCTGAAAAATCAAGGAATGCATCTTCGATACAAAGGAACTGATGGTAGGTATAGGTAGGTATTTTAATTAACGTCGCACTAGAACAACACAACGGGCTATTAGGGAATTGATGGAGAATTGGAGACAAAACAGAGTGCCCCTCGGGGCCATATCTTTAGGTGTACATGGGCTTCACCAACCCGAGATACCCTAGTAATCTATTATTTTCCCATGTGATTTACTGCCTCTAGTAAACATGGATTATAAACCCCAAGATACCCAAGCGATTTTTCTCTTCTTCCCCATTCTTTCCTTTCAGAATTACTTGACATTGTCTTGTTTTGGTGCAGCTTAGCCAAATAAGGCCCTTGCGCCAAAAAAAAAACCAACCACAACGAAGGAAATTACCAAAAAACGTGAAGAGCCCTTGGGTCTGCTCCTGCAATGGTTTCCGTACATCTTTGTTTTTTATGCCAGAATAAGGCCCTGATCAATATTCAGGCCCTATCGGTAAAGCTCCATAATTGTGAAATACCCGTTATGGTATTCAAAAGCATCGATACCAACCTTCCTAAAATTCCTTCAGAGGGGATCAGCATTACCAATATCAGATTTGCCTCACTAGTTAAAACAGCCGTTGATGTAATGATGTGGCCAGAAAATTCATCACATGAAAGGTGGCTTACAACTGCAAATTAGCTCTTCTGACTATATAAGAAACCATCCAAGAGATTTGTAAAAAAATGTAGCATATAGTTATGCATTAGGGCTTAGGTTGTGGTCTGGTTTAATTTTAAGACCCACGTGGCAATCAACGATACCAGTGTGATGAAGAACCCAAGTCAGGGGTCGGCAACCTGCGGCTCTTTTGATGTAAAGTTGCGGCTCTCCAGTTCCATACAAAAAAATTAATAATTTATTATCAAAACCCTTAAAAAATAAGAAAATATATTTTTAAGTACCTATTTCTCAATAGCTTCTATTTTCATAATCGTTAAGTACAAATCGCTACGCTTAACATGACCGTAATGAGATAAATTTGAACTATTGTTTTGTTCTTAGAGATGAGACTCCGTGACCATGTTTATCTTTCAGCCAATTGCATTCCATTTCCGTCTCACCCAAACAGCCACCGTCTAGACTATAGACGTGTTGTCAGTCATCCTCGGATAGCGCGGTCGACGTTACGTTGCATGTGTGTTAATTTAATCGCTTGCGGTTTTTGCATGTCTATTCGCTTGTTGTTTCAAGAATACGATTTAGATGCGAATTATCTTCTCAAAGGTATGTACGCGTATAATATAATAAAATCAGTAACAGAATTGGATTATATATCTGAGGATCGTGTTAACGAAGTAATAATGGTAAATAAATTGTTTGCCGTTTTAGATAGCTAAGTAAAATCTTAAAAAATCATTTTTTCAGCTCCGCCGCCAGCATGGCATCTGGTAAAAAAAAGAGAAGAACTGAAGAAGAAAACCGAGAATTCAATCAGGATTGGACGGAGTCGTTTGCATTCATATGCAACACCAGATGGCCTTCCGACTTGTCTCATTTGCCACGAAAATCTCGCACACAATAGGAAGTCAAATTTGGAGAGACACTTCACTGCAAAACATACCCAGTTTGCTGGTAAATATCCAACCGGTGACGCACGGAAAAAAGCTGTTGAAGAGCTCCAAAAAAACAACAGTCAAGTTCCATGCTAAGTAACTGGGCGCAATCTTCCAATAATGTAAATCTGGCAAGCTTTGCAGTATCATTAGAAATTGCAAAAAGAGGAAAACCATTCACAGATGGTGAGTACGTCAAAGATTGTTTTATACGTGCATCTGAAGAACTGTTTCGTGATTTTAAAAACAAAGCAGAAATCATGAAAAAAATCAAAGATTTGCCATTATCTGCTAAAACAGTACAAGACAGAACTGCTAAAATGTCTTCAAATGTAACACATATGCAAGTGGAAGACATTCAACTGGCTTCTGCCTTATCACTTGCTATAGATGAGTCTTGCGACATAAAAGACACGGCACAAGTTACCCTTTTCGTCAGGTATATGTCGTCCCAAGGTCCAAAAGAACTGCTAGGATTGCTACCGCTCTCAGGGCAAACTCGTGGAGAAGATATAGCAAATGCTGTGCAAAAATGCCTGGAAGACAATGGAATCGATATAAATAAAATCGTTTCTATAGAAACTGATGGAGCCAGAAGTATAACAGGAATACATAGAGGGGTAACATCAATTCTTCAGAAAAAAATAAACCACGAAATTCCAACGTTTCACTGCATAATTCATCAAGAAGCGCTTTGTGCCCAAACATTTCCGGCCGAAATAGTTGAGGTCACGAACTTGGTAATTAAGATTATTAACAGCATCTTGGCAAAAGCACTCTACCATCGCCAGTTAAAAGATTTCCTTGAAGAAATAGATGGCCAGTATTCTGACCTTCTTCTGCACAATAAAGTGCGATGGCTTTCCAGAGGTAACGTATTACAACGTTTTGCTTTGTGCTTGAGTGAAATAAAAACATTCCTCAATGAAAAAAGCATTGACCATCCCGAATTGGAAGAAAAAAATAATAACTCATCTATAGCGTAAAAATAACTCATCTATAGCGTAAATGGCTGCAAAAATTCAACTTCATGGTAGATACCACAATGAAACTAAATGAACTAAATCTAAAACTGCAAGGAAAGGGCAAACCAGCCTACGCCTTGCTTGAAGAAGTAGTTTGTTTCGAAAAAAAATTACTTCTTTTTGTTGAAGACATGGAGAGCGGTAAATTACTTCATTTTAAAAATCTGAAGCAATATCGCGATGAGACCAATGCAACTATTGACACGAATTACTTCAGCATAGCTTTAAAAAACATGAAGGATGGATTCGCTGAGAGATTCGAGCAATTCGAAACAAACAAAAGTACTCTCGCGTTCATAGTAAATCCTCTCAAGACAAATACAAATGAGATCAACATTTGGAATTGATGCTGGATCGCTTCAAATGCAATTGCTAGATTTGAAAACCAAAGACTTGTGGAGTGGCAAGTTCACAGAACTCAAGAGCGAGTTGGAGGTCCAGAAATGCATGCACATCGCGCAGCACAAGTGGATAGCTCTAAAAGAAATTCCGCGAGTTGAGGCCCTCATATTCGGCGCACGGAATAGTCTTCCAGAATGCTACAGTGAGGTGAAGAAGTTGGCATATGGAGTGCTGACGATCTTCGGGTCGACATATTCGTGCGAGCAAGCGTTCTCTTGCATGAATATAATAAAAAGTAAAGTTAGAAATCAACTAACAAATAAAAATCTAGAGTCGTGCTTGAAACTTAAAACAAGTTATAAGCCAGATTTAATCAAACTTTCAAAAGGCATGCAAAGCCAATGCTCCCATTGATGTAACTATCTATATTTGTGTTTTTATATGAATAAATATTATTCCGTATTTAAAGCCGTTTATTTTAAATCAAATATATATAAGCAAATACTATAATATTGAAACGAAAATTTTTAGTGGCTCTTTAAAAACTGGGAAATTTTGTAAATTGTAACTTTTGGCTCTTCCGTTTCAATAGGTTGCCGACCCTGACCTAAGTAGATCTGATAGGAAAAAACCCTTCCTGGGAACACCCTCACAATGATGACGGGCGAGAACATTAAAATCTGAAAATTAGGATTACACATCGTACACCTTCCAGAGAAATGTTAGCAATGAGTTAACCCAAATTTTGCAGGCCAGAGAGAAATCAAATACGACCATTAAAGTTTTCAGTCCTAAAGAATTCGATTATTTTCGGTGCACTCTAATGTGTATACTGACTGAAATTCATTTGGCTAATGTGTGCATTCCAGCTGCAACTCCTTTTTACACGGAAAGCTGTGGTAAGATTCTGGAAATTGTCCATTTTTTAATCTAAAAAAACAGAAAGATTTACTGAAACAAGAGTAGATGCTGCGGAAATGTTATAAACTGGAATGTTAGAGGAAGTAAAAAATATTTTGATATTCTCTTCATATTAAAATAATTGTATCACGCAACAATCTTTTAAAGAATACCAAAATAATTTAGCACCTAACCACTTTTAATGCAATACAAAAATAATTTTATATAACCGCTTTTGATGGAATACGAAAATAATTTTATCCTGTAACCACTATCGATGAAATAACGAAAATAATTTTATCTTGTAACCACTTTTGATGAAATACGAAAATAATTTTTCATCAACCACTTTTGATGTGAAAAGGAAATAATTTTATCTAACCATTTTTGATGGAATATTAAAATAATTTTATAATCTAACCACTTTTTATGGAATATTAAAATAATTTTATGTAACCACTTTGATAAGATACGAAAATAATTTTATAATGTAACCACTTCGATGGGATACGAACATAATTTTATCATGTAACCACTTTTGATGAAACTCAAACATAATTTTATCATATAACCATTTGATGGGATACGAAAATAATTTTTCATCTAACCACTTTTGATAGGAAAAGAAATAATTTTATCATCTAACCACTTTTGATGAGATACAAATATAATTTATACTGTAACCACTTCGATGGAATACGAAAATAATTTTATCGTGTGTCCACTTTTAATCGATACAAACATAATTCTCCCATTTCCCTTTGATCGAAGAGCACATTGAAAAAATGTATAACAATCCCTCGTATGATCTTTTGTGCTCGGGTAAACAGTTGAACAATGTTTCATTATAAACACCATTTTCCTCGAAAGCTTTGAGTTTTATTGTATCACAAACATTGTACAAATCTTCCCCTAAAGCTCCTACTAGTTAAACAACCGATTCATCAACATTAATGCTCTAGCACGCAAGGGATCATAAAAGAAATAAATTCAATGTCCTGTAAAAGTGGTAAAAGACTTATGTAAAACACGTGCAAATCCGTTTGATAACCGTCGTATATCGTAACAATTTAAGCAACATCAACGGTCTCGCGTGACATTTTCCTAAAATAACTTCCGCTTCTCTTTTAACTCACTCTGGAACGTCTGGCGTCCTTCAAAGGGTTAAGAATAGTGGGATTGGGGTAATAGTCCAGGCAATAGGGGTTTTTACCTGGAAAGTTTTAAGGGAGTTTTGATATTCTGTATTTCCATGTTTTTCGGGCGCTGAACACGAATCTGAGGTTTGACACCTCGAATTTTTGCCGGAAACACCCTTTTTTTCATTCGAAAAGTTAAAAAATCCTATTTTTTCAGTTTTTTGTATAACTTTTTTGGCTTGATAGGAAAATCCTGATTCAAAATCTGAAAACAAGAGAAAATTTCCAATAAAATTGGTTCATACTTTTTTTGTAGGATGCCAAATAGTGGAACTACAAGCATGAGAAGAATGACAAAGTAAGCCTCCACCCCAGTTTTATTTTTTAGCTCCCTTTACACTCGGCGCAGGGTGACCTTGGCATTCTTCCTCGTTTGTCCCTCCCCCATCCATCTCTTTGTTTTCGGTCCCTTTTTCTTTAAATCAGACAAACCCTCCCCCACCCTATCATGGGAGGGAAACCCACATCACTGTGTTCTCCCTGCACGTTGTGTTGAGTTGTTTCATTGCCATTTTCCCATTACAGTGATATAGGATCAGTGTGTAGTACCTTTTATTATTATATTATTTGCTGTTCCTCATGTCAGTGTTTCATTTGTGATGAAAGGTTAGAAGGAAGTGAATCTAAACTCGTGGAGGTGAAAGAGAGAGGAGTAAAAACGTTTTATGAGTCAAGTGTAAAGAGGAAGGACGGTAAACACAGACTTTTGGCAAGACTCAAGAATGTTACAATTCATGATAAATGCCGAAAATTATACAATAATGAAAAAATTATTGCAGTTCACCTACGTACTCAGCGTTATTACACCAGCTCACTGCTGGATGTTCCCAGCAAATAACAAGATCTTCAGCTCCCACGTTTTCATTCAAAACTCACTGCTTTTTATGTGCTAAAGAGATGACACCAGAATTTCTCGATGCACAAGCACGTACTCGTGTGAGTGAGCGTGAAATGGTGTACAGTGTCCGTAAATTAGATATGAAGGACAGTATTGTGAATATATTGCTCGCAAACGTAAAGATGACTGGGGTGAAGCAATTATCAAGCGTACAGAACATGTGTCTGATTTAGTAGCTGCTGATGTCAGATGAAAAAATTGACCGTCAAAAAAAATCCCACCAGCTGCTGTTCTCGGGAAGATTGGTGCGATTCATTTGGAAAGTTATGATAGCTAAGAGAGCATTGGTTTGGGAGCCATCACCATTGAAGCCCTTGAAGACTCACCTTCTCATTCAACCAGGATAGTGCTTGCTGTGGCTGTATGGCAAGTGGAAGTCACCTGACCTCCCTGGATGGAGTGGTTTTACGAGTCAGGTAACATCTCACCCAACCCCTTTACATAAATAAAGGCTAGAGAGTTTGTCTCAAATTGGAGTGCATCCGGTGAGTTCGAGAATGTAGTAGTCAGGCTTGGAGGATTCCACCTATTAATGTCCTACATGGGGCAATTGGTTATATTATGAAAGGAAGTGGGTTGAAGAAACTGTTCAGTACTATATATGCTGTTAATTGAATTGAAAAAATCATGTCAGGACATGCTTATGCTAGGACAGTAAGAGCCCACACTCTGACCAATTTTTCTATTGCTGTTTTATTAATGGAATCAGCCAGTTTCACACCACAGCTCAGCTGATTTGGAACAGCTGAGATAGATAGCCCAAAACTGTTAATTGCAGGTCAGGAAGGTTGTGACAAAGAGTTAGTAGCTGCATTTGAGGACTACCTGAAAATGTCAGAGCAACGGGGATGTACCCCAAAATTGTGGGTCCAGTACTTCTACATGACCTCCCTTTTGAAAAATTTTATTGAAGCCGAGCAAACAGGGGATTGGGAGCTACATCTCAGAGAGGTGTGTCAGAAAGTGTGTTGCCAATGTGGACCCTTGGATCGAATGCTTTGCAGAACGTATGAGATGAGATAGATGCAGTTCTGTAATGTCTCTTTCACAACCTCTGAGTAACATGTGGAGCTCCAAAATTAATCGTGACAATAAGGATGTGGCAAAGTTAAGAGGTTGGCTGCGACAACACTTTCATTTCCCCGATATGAAAGAGCTCATGTCTGTAAGCACAGGCATTGTTGGGGACACAAGGATCAATTGCCACAATGCCCAAGAAGTGGGTGAATCTGGTATCGGCCGGATCATAGGAAAATATTTTTTCTCGATTAAATTCAAACGTAATGACAGAGTAAAGCCTCTCAGCACAATGACTTCTGCTATTATCGAAGGAGAAACTATACCAATTCAAACATACTTCAAATTTTCAACGCATAAGTATTTTAAAACGATCCGACGCAGAACTGGAGGAGTCTTTTAGATACGAGATTGCTCCCTACCCATTATTCCTCTTCACTGAAGAAGGGATGAGAAAAGGAACAAAATCTGCGTTATACAAAGCATTCAAAACATCCCCCAGCAAGACGATTTGGATGTAACCAACTGTGTTTTTGTAATTGATGGAGGATTCCTGCTACACATAGTACCGTGGAAGCCACAGAAGGAGCTCCAGATCCTCCAGTTACCAGAAAAAGGCCTAAACTTATGTAAAACTGCCTAATCATTAGCTTTTTAATTTTTTCAATTTTTTTACCTTTTTTAAATATCTTTTATGTGTTGTACCAGCATTTCATACAGATTTCATGATTAATAAATGTTTGATAACTCACTGTTTGTGTGTGTTTTTACTAACCTTTGAAATCAATAAAGCAAGAAATAACTGAAAACAGTGACCACTGATTGTCACAGATCTAACTAAGGCACTTTATACATTCTTTTGTGCACGAATAATTCATTCTACAAAAAAATGTATCCAACCAATTTCATAGGAAATTTTTTCTAGTTTTCAGATTTTCAATCAGAATTTCCCTATATCCTGCCAAAAAAAGGTAAAATGAAAAAACTGAAAAAAAATCATGATTTTTCAACTTTTTTAATGAAAAAAAAAGGTATTTCCGGCAAAAATTCGTGGTGGAAACCTCAAATTCATGTTCAGCATCCCGAAAAACATGGAAATACAGAATATCAAAACTCCCTCAGAACTTTCCAGGTAACAACAGTTTTTGAGCCTTACTGCCTGGACTATAAATTAAAAGGACTAAATAAAAAGCAGTTGTGTTAAGGTTGCAACCCAAAAGAATCAGTAGCTTCCGCCGCCAAAGACAGTCTGGTGTAAACCCTGGAGACTGAGGTGGAGGTCTCTCGATATGTACTGTCCCGGAAAAAAAACCACCCCCTTTATTTCGAGAACTATTCATAGTGCAAATTCAAGATATCATTCAATAGGGAATAACGTCTAATACAAATTCAAATGCAAAAAATTGCATAAGAGGACGTCTTCATATCAAATTGTGACAAAAACAAAATTTCCAATGGAAACACCATATTTTGATGCCTTAATCAGATTCTGCGTCGTTAAATTAGTCTAAATATGAAATTTCACTATCTTTATATCCGGAGATATTCAATGTTAAAGTTGCTGTTAATTTCAGGGATCATCACCACATTGAAAACGAGATTAATTGTAGTTATAGCTAACAAATTTCAGATTTGAGCAATTTCAAACGTATTTGTCAGCGCGGGCAAACGATTCGAGAATAGTTATATTGAGTATGCAAGAGAAAACGAGAGAATTACGTTATTATATTTATTATGCAAGTGCAAACTATCAGAGAATTATTATCCGATGTTTGTCAGACGGATGATTGCCCCCTAAAATCACCATAATGAGGAAAATTTATTGTAACGCAAAAACTAACCATTGGAATGAGCCGAAATTTTTTCATGGTCATATTAGAAGTCCTGAATCGGCCCTCAGGGGCATATCTTCTTCAGGTTTGTACGGGCTTCACAACCCCGGGATACCTGAGTAATCTTTCCTTTTTTCATTCTTCTCTCCTCCGCTTCTGCTTTGTGCTTCCTCCCCCTGCTGTTTCATTGGCTCTGTGGGTTGGACTCCCCGGGCTTCGTTTCGCAGTTTTACCAGACATCTATCCTCAAGGGATTTGCAGTGATCGGGGAAAGTTCTTGCGTTTAATTAGCGTAGCAAAGATGTTATCTATTTATGTTTACACATATCTGAGTATGTATTCAATTCATTGAACGCGATTAACACTCAATTAAGTGCATCCTATTTTATTTAAAAACAACCGATCTGTAACTATTGATTCCGCAGATGATTTATTCTTTTAAAAATCAGGGTTAAAAATGGTAGTTAAACTTTGCTCATCATATGCAGATTCCTTGTGGAACATAAGACACAATTATACAAAATTGGAAATTATTGTTTGAAAAGTGCCTGAGTACCGGGGAACCAAACTAGAGATTTTATGAAAAACTAAATCTAGAGCAACCAAACCGCAGGAAGAGTACCTTAGACCTGAATAAACTATTCTACAATTAGCTTTAAGTATGAAAGTGTTTATTAATTTTCACAGAACACCTAACAAATCTGGTGGAAAGTATTTTACGAAAAACAAATTTGATAGCAATTTGAATAATTAATCTCGTCAAAACATTCTACATTACAATGATTCTTAATTTTCAAATCAAAAGGAAATTGTATCATGGAGCAACAGTTAGGACTTTTTACATATTGACAGAAGAATTAAGGAAGTGGTCAGTTTGACCGCAAAGTAATTTTAACGGTCTATAAATATATTATTTTCTCACCAAGTGCCCGGTATCCCGATTGGAAGAGCAGCGCATTAGCAACCAGAAGGTTGCGAGTTCGAAACTCGCTCCAATTAAAGACCGTCGTGTACGTGGGGGATTGTGCACGTTAAAACTGTCTTGGTCTCAAATGTCCTCACGTTGGTGTGGTGTGGAAGTTTGGAGAATGGGGTCAAGTGTCGCCTCGTCATCTGACTATGGTTCAAAATAACGAATTATTGTCCTCGGATCTTTCTCTTTGGCTTATTTTTCTTTGGGGACAGTCAGATGCGAGAAATGTAAGGTGTGTCATAGTTATCGTGCATTCTATTAAAAGGATCGTGAGAAAGTGTGAAAACAAAAACACTACGCAAAATATATTGGCATTAGGACTATCTTTTCTTCCATCGAAGAATTTATTAGAAAGCTAGCTCCATTTTGCTTGAAATAATTATATTCCAGTGTTCATATCTATTTTTCAACAGTTTCGAACCATTAAGAACATCCTTTCCCAGACCGGGATTCGAACCCAGGACCAAGAAGACGTGCGTGGATAAGGGATTATTCCGATGCGGCTGCGATCCTTCATTCGCCGACACTAGTTTAGTTCTTGGCTACGCAAACTCACAAAGAATTATGCAATTTTTCCTGAGCTTGAGCTATAAGTTGAGGTTTTGAGATTTTATTCCACATTGAGTAGTGATTAAAGATTGAGTGCATTTGCTTGAAATCCCCACTCCTGTAAGTTTAGTTAACCTATGCTATAAAACACCATTTATTGATGTTTGTAATGCCTCTACCCGTAAACTGAAGCAGCACGAAATAATAAATGCATGGGAAACAAAACTGAAAAGTTATACCAATTGTGATAAATCTGTATGTACTTTGTGAAGGAAATTTACAAAAGTAAACATTTGTGCGAACTGATGAAAGGAATAATATAAGTAAGAGAAAGTGGTTGGTTGGTTTTGGGGTTTTATGGCGCAAGGGCCATATTTGACCATGCTGTGCCAGACAATATCAAATAATAGACAGACCCACAATGAAAGCTTTAGTGAAACTAACTAACTAACACCAACACACATTCCCGTGCCTAGTGTCGTGAGACACTGTACCAGTTTAAATAAATGTGGTTGGGATGAATAGAGCATGCCACCGAGGTGACATGTCTATCCAGAATTTAGAGCACATTACATTTATACATTATTATATACAGTAATTACATCTATATTATACTAAGTTACACTATATACATATATACAACATGAGAGAAGAAAAAAAAAGTAGGTTTTTCAGTCTCTTTGGATGATCAAGTCCTGATGATTCTCAATGAATCTCATCATGTTAATAATTTTGATCCTCGAGCCCTTGGTATTAGCAATGTTCCTGAGCCATGCGATTTTAAGTTTTTCAGTAGGCGTCCTCATATGCCATGATGCTGTAAGGGGGCAGACTGTGATGTAATGTAGAGGTGTGCCGATTTCACCACAGGAGCAATTTTCTGAATTGATTTTTTTGAACCTCGTTAGGTAGGATGGAAACGGACCATGCCCTGTGAAGAAGAGTGTCTCTTCCAACTTGCCGATTTTAGTGACACTTTAGGCTACACATCATGTACCTGTTTCTCCTTCATCCCATTCTTTCTGCCATGCACCAAGTAGCCAGCGAGTGGTTTCCCTCCTGCAATGACTTCTGGGCCATTTCACCCCTTCATCAATACACTCCGTTGTGGTTGCCTCTTTTGCTAACCTATCTGCTTCTTCGTTTCCTTCATGGCCCGCAAGGGCTTTAATCCAGCCTAGACAAATTTCCTTGTTGTTATTTAATAAACATTGTATTCTTGGTGCCAGTGGACTCGGCGTTTTTGGATTTCTAAGTGCCAGGAGACCAGCTTGGCTGTCTGACCAGATCTTTACATTTTTATCTGCTCTTGGCTTTAGTGAAACAGAAGAGAAATACACACAGGGAGGAATGCACCTGACAGGAATCGAACTTGCGCCGCCTATACCTCGAAGGTTGCTAGCGCAGTGGGCATACCCACTGAGCCACGATGGCCCCAAAGTAATGAAGTGATTTCTTTTTCAATACATTAATTTCAACTTGAAAAATAACTGATTTAACTTGCTAAATGACTACTATAGATTAGAAACAATCATGAAGTTATTTTGAATGATTTAATTTTTTAAATGTATGCTTGCATTTTTTATGTTCATTATTTTCAAAATTGGTTCGTTTGTTTTGAAAATTTGAGGGAAAAAAATTCTGAAATCACTTTTTTTGTATGATGAATTAGGTGCGAAAGTGTGGGATGAAAGTATCGATAGATTAAATTTAAGCAATCAGTAGTGTTTTTTCTCATGTTTGGAAATTGGGCATTATTTCTTCTACTCCAAACAAGTGGTCAAAATGACCTTCACCCAAGAAAAACGTGAACCCCGTAATGGAAGTGTTTAAGCGAAAAAAGAAGACAAAAAGTTTTCCCAATTTGCAATATTGAATGATCCTACAAACCCCTTTCACTAAACAAATCCCTTGAGGATGTCTGGTAAAACTGCGAAACGAAGCCCGGAGAGTCCAATCCACAAAGTCAATGAAACATCAGGGTTAATGGTTTTGGAAATTTCTGTTTTTCACACTTTTCAGCAGCGGTTTTCTCAAAAATGGTATTTATTTTATTAATGAGGCTCCTTGCGTAAATGCTTCATATTATCAGTTATTGAATAAAAGAAAAATCGTCGTTTTGTGAGGTTTGATTCGTCTTCTGTGAGTTTAATAATTCAAGGCGAAATCCGATTCAGTTGTATGGGAAACGTCTAAGCGCCAGGGTCTGAATTTTCCGCCAGTACGTCACGATCATTTCTCCGCTCAGAACGAGTTTCGCGTTACTGGAGCAAACCTATTCCCTTTCTAGAAACCTTGGCTTTGGCCCCAGCTTCAGGTAAACGGGAGGTGTGCATTGGTCCCGTGCGCATCGGTCCCGTGTGCATCGGTCCCGTGTGCATCAATCGGTTGGTCAATTAGACTTTCGTCGGTAAGGGCTAAGCTATCGGCCACTTACTGGACACCTCGCTAAGGGTGGAGGCTGTTTCAGGGGTGCGCGTATAGTCACCGACCAGCACAGGTGTCTGCATCCCTTTGTAGGACTCCGTGTTGTGTGGTGCTGTCGGTGTCGGAATCCTTTCTTTTTTAAATTATTAGGAATAATAATAATTTATATTCCTCTCCCTCTCAGAGGGAGCAACAAATTGAAAATCATCCTTTCCCAAATGCCCGATTTTTTATTGTAAAGTTAATAAATTTACAAACTACCGATTAATGTCAACTTTCTTTTTCAAATGTGTCACTATTCATGAAACCTTCCAGTCATTTATTGGTTCAATTAAATCTTAAAAAATACTTTGCTCTGGGGATCTTCTTATTGGGGTTCATCCTCAGAGACTCAAGCAAGTACCCTCAGAAACTCTGCTACACTTGGTTCCTTTAATATTTCTTCACCACATAACTCTTTAAATTCCTCTGACCGTGGTTCAAAATTACGTGTTGTCCTCCGATCTTTCTTGTCCTGTTTGATCTCGGATCGTCGCCAATAGCCCGCTGTGTTGATCCAGTGCGACGTTAATCAAAATACCTACCATGAAAGGGGAAAACAGTCTACTCGATAACTCTCCAGGAACGCTCATGATCCGCGGTAGCCCGGTTGGAAGACTAACGAATTGGCAGTTCGAATCCAACTAAAGACCGTCGTGTACAAGAGGCTCTGGTGTACGTTAAATCTGTCATGGCTTCAAATGTCCTCACGTTGGCGTGCTGTAGAAGTTTGGAGAGTGGGGTGTCAGCTCAAGTGTGACCTCGTCATCTGACCGTGGTTCAAAATTACGTGGTGTTGTCCTCAATTCTTCCCTTCAGGGGTTGATCCTGGACCGTCGCCAATAGCCCGTTATGTTGTTGTTCCAGGGTGACTTTAATTAAATACCTACCAACCATCAGGAACGCTTAAAAGTACAAAATTGTTTGAGGCAAAACTCGCCTTAATGCTTTTCGAAAGTAGTAACAGAAGGTTCCAGTCATTATAAACTGAATTGGGTGGTGGCGGCATCTGTAGGATCAATTCAAAACTAATAGTGTTTTTCTTAAAGAGATAGGAAAAATAATATTCGAACCATTGTTGGGGCCACTGCTCTAGCGAATTATAGGCAGCACAGAATAGACATGTGAGAATAGCATCGATGGAGTGGAATTGCAAATATGGCCCTTGGGTCATAAAACCCATCCAGTCAACGGGTTACATTTTAAGTGATCACAACGTGGACACGACTTTACGAATTGGGCCTTTTCTCATATGTAAAATTTTGTTGCGTGTCTTGTCTTGTAGCAATTGCTGAAAATGAAGTTACAGATGCTGCTGTTATAGATTTCTAACTGGCTGTTTATAGACTTTCATGAAAAGTTTCGTGTAACTCATTCATATCCATTAACTCGCATTCTATGTGTAGTTAATGTAATTGTGTATTTAACCTGTTTCATCCATTGTAATTGAATTGTCTTATGCATCCACAGATCTCAACAAGGTCTCAGCAATGATTTTACATATAGTAAAATACTTAAATTTTTAACTGATACTAGTTGAACCAAATAGTTCACAAAAAGTATCTTTTCGATGTTAATTTAATTTTTTAAAGAAAGGTTTTAAGTATTTGTGAATCCATTCAAATCCAGGAAGGCTGTTCGCCTCACCACCTTTGAATCGAATGATATTTTGAATGCAGGTACATTTTAGGTCACCTTGAATCAACATATTTTTATAATCTCGAAAAAAAAATTCTTTGAGATACGAGGCTGCAAAAAGTAGCATATAGTAGCACAAAACCATAATACCCCATAAATCATCATAAAACAGTTCTAAAATTGCGTGGTTAAGAGAAATTACGAAGCTTAGTAATATATTTAACATCGCAGATAAAATAATGATACAAATATTTATTTACTTAATACAATAAAAAAAGTTGCTAATTTGAATATTAGTTACGTTAAATAAAATATTAATGAAAATAAATTCAGAGATTCGTTAAATTCGGCGAAAGTGTTTAATCTGTTCTTTCTGCCACATAAAACTCCAAGAAAGCATTCAACGGATACTTTAATAAAAAACTATTTCAATGTTGAACTCACTAAAGCAATTCATGACTAAATATAGCTCCATAAGTAAATAAACTTTCAACCATCCTCTATTCTTGAAAAGTTGCACTCTCATGTTGCTATACTAGGAGATCGGATTTTTGTATACAAGAGGCCGACTTTGTCATATGAACGCACCATTGCAAAACTTTCACAAGAGTGAACATGTTTTGTTATTTAAAAACTACTTTTTGATGTTGCAGGAAAATTTTCATGTGCTTTCCTCCATAAAAAGACATAATTAAATTTATTTGTCTCTTCTAAAACAATGAAATTGCTTTTAACTTAATATATTAATTTGTTTGAGATATTAATATCGGAAAAAATCCCAGAATGGAATATACCCAAATCCAAGAATGAAGTATAAGTGTTATTGAATATTATATACTACATGATTTACAATGAATTGGAATAAGATGTAATCAGACAAAGATAACCTTCATGTGGCCACAGGAAGACGAGTTTCAAGGGTTACTCTTTCCAGAAGGCTTCTTCTGAAGCACAGGAGAGCCTGTTTAGCATGGTGCAGAGAACATCGACTTTGGACCAGTTATCAGTGGGGAACCGTTCTATTCACGGATGAGTCTCGCTTCAGCCAAACACTGATTCTAGACGTACGTTCATCTGGAGAGAACTAGGTACCCACTACCTGTCCTCCAACATCCGAGAAAGAGACCACTAAGATAGCGGAGGTTCGATAGTCTGGACAGGCATCATGTTGGATGGGCGCACAGACCTCCATGTATGTGACTCCTGTGAGGTTTTGGGATGAGATCTTGGAGCCCTATGTTCACCTTTTCAATAGTGCAGGTGGCCTTGATTTCATTTTTATGGAAGGCAACGCTCCTCCACATAGGGCTCATCTTGTCGACGAATATCTGGAAAGTGAGAATATTCGCCGGATGGATTGGCCAGCCAGATATCCAGACCTAAACCCCATAGAGCATATCTGGGACACCCCACTCTCCAAACTTTCACACCACCCCAATGTGAGGACATTTGAGACCACGGCAGATTTAACGCGCACTAGCCCCCTTTGCACACGATGGTCTTTGAATGGACTCGAACTCGCAACCCTCCGTTTGCTAATCCGTTACTCTTCCAACCGGGCTACCGCGGCCCCGTACCGCTATTACAGAAATTTGTTACAAAAATGAATCATTCTTTTGATTAAGAAAAAATATGTTACGTGACTTAAGGGCACAGCATTCTGCAGTAACATTGAACGAGCTCTTAGTATTAATATTTAGCATGGAAAGAAAATGAAATGTGTATTAACTTGCAGTTTAGTATTGAGGTATGGGAATAGTACAAACGATTCAATCAAATAGAAATTACTCTCAGATCTTCAAAATCTTCAGTTTCCTCTTGATAACCTATCCTTGGAAGATGTTTCCTACAATATATCTATCCACAGTCGGTTACTTCCATGTCCTCCTCCGTTAAGTATAGCGTCAAGGTAGCACGGTTGGAAGTGTAACGGATTGGCAACGCAGGGTTGCGAGTTCGAATCCAACCAAAGACCGTTCTTTACAAAAGGGAGCTGGTGTACGTTATATCTTCAGTGGCCTTAAATGTCCTCACGTTGGCGTGGTGTGGAAGTTTGGAGAGTGGGGTGCCAGCTCAGGTGTGACCTCGCCATCTGACCCTGTGGTTCAAAATTACGTGTTGTCCTTGGATCTTTCCCTTCGGGTTTGATCCCGGAACGTCGTCAATAGCCCATTGTGTTGAACCAGTGCGACATAAATTCAATCATCTCCCTCCTTTTTGCATGTAAAACAGCTTTTAAATAGAGAGGGTCTAACTAGATAAAATAAAATAACTCATTGCGATAGATATACTCGATTGTATTTATTTGGAAGTGTTTCTCTATGAACCCATGCGTGTTCCAACTTGAAACTTTCAGAAAACAAAGTAAAATACTGTTAACATACTTTTTTAGAAAAAATATTTGCACTTGTATTTGAATTCAAGGTCCAAGATCATACGAGCAACCTTAAAATCAGAAAGATCGCTCTTAGTATTATGTAATGTATCATCGGAAAGCTTATACTTTTTTACAAAATAAGCCCACTTTCAGCTTGATTGGACAAACAGGTCAAAAGAAATAGGTGTTTATGGGTACTGATTGCATCATTGGACATGTGCCGGGTGAGTCGTGTTGCGGACTTTGCGGTTTGACACGAAATGACCAATTCTCAAAATCATCAAAAACTCAGTTTTGCTAATGACGAGATACCTCGTCAAAACAACCACAAGGAGGTTTAATAAAAAGCAGTTTTTCAATTTCGTTATAAGAGTAGTTAGATCACACAGCACCCCCAAACCACTATCTATTTCTTTTTCAAACATGCCATACTATAGTATTATAAAAATTAAACGTTTGTGTGGTTATATTTCCTGTATCTGGTGTTGTGCATTCGAATTTATATGCACATTTCTTAGTATATCAATTTCATTCTATACTCACTAGATGTCGCCACGATCGGTTGAATGAAACTAGAGAAATTCGATTAACTGAATCTCATCATAGCAGGGCATCACTTGCTTAGACATTCTAAGATGCTAGGTCGCTGTAGCCCAGTTGGAAGAGCAACGGATTAGCAACCGGAGGGTTGCGAGTTCGAATCCAACCAAAGACCGTCGTGTACAGTGGGGGCTGGTGTACGTTAAATCTGCCGTGGCTTCAAATGTACTCACATTGCGGGGTGTGGAAGTTTTGAGAGTGGGGTGCCAGCTCAGGTGTTGTACTCGTCATCTGACCGTGGTTCAAAATTGCGAGGTGGGATCTTCCCCTGTCGCCGATTATTTGTGTTGCTCCAGTGCGATCTTAATGAACTACCTACCTTCTAAAATGCAAGAAAACAAGTTTCTAGTAGTCAAACTCTCTAAATTAATTGTGCTTTTGCTATATTTTTATGTTATACCTCATCAGAAAATGTCAGGTTTCATTATTATATGGAGTTTATTAGCTATACGAAACGCTAAAATTCTAGTTTAAGATTATAGAGAGAAGAATACTGCATCGACAAAACAATTACAGAATCAGGTGTTACGACTTTTTAGTAATTTCTATCGATTTTTTTAATACGATTCACTGCCCATTGCGCTAGCAGTTTATGAGCTATAGAAGGTTCGATTCCTGTTTCTACTCAGAGTATTTCTATGTCAGTAAAACGATCCTTGTATATATGTATATCCATTTACTGGATGGATATCTTGGCGCAGCTTGGCATGATCTGGACCTTCCTTTCACCGATGAAACCAACCAACAATATAAATAAGTTGGATGAAAATTCCCTTCCAATACCAAAATGAATGGTGTGTACGACAGGTCCTGCAAAATCAGACAAGACAAGTAGCTTTTAAAACTTAAAAATAGGTTTATTGAACAAGGAGATCATAGCAACAACAGACATGAGCGTCCTGGTCAATTTTGCTGATGACGTAGATACCTCTTCGAGACAACCTTCAGGAAGGGTTAAAGTGAATTTCTTTCGATATCTGCGTCTGGGGAACATCACCTTTCGGTGCGTTCGGGCTTCAAGAACTTGAGATTCTCTAGTAATCTTTTCTTTTCCGACGGGGCTTACTATCTTTAGTAAACACGGGAGTCGCGCTCAAGCGATCTTTTCTGCTTTCACCACACTACTCTATTCCTCGATCTATCTTTTTTTCGGGCCGCGGTGGCCCAGTTGGAAGAGTGACGGATTATCAACTGGAGGGTTGCGTGTTCGAATCCAACCAAAACCGTCGTGTACAAAGGGGACTGGTGCACGTTAAATCTGTCGTGGCCTGCAAATCACGTTGGCGTGGTGTGGAAGTTTGGAGAGTGGAGTATCAGTTCAGGTGTGACCTCGTCATCTGGCCGTGGTTCAAAATTACGTGGTGCTGTCCTCGGATCTTTTCTTCTGGGTTTGATCCCGGACCGTCGCCAATAGCCCGTTCTGTTGCTCTAGTGTGACGTTAATTTAATACTTATCTACCCACTTTGGAGTAATAGGGCAGTTTTCTCTCGATGAGATAGATACCTAGTCCTTTGCAAAATTGAACAGATCTTGGATCAGAAACCTCGTCGAAACAGTTGGATGGTTATATAAACGAACACCCCCCCCCCTTTTGGAAAACTTATACATTAAGGTATAAGTAAATACATTTTAAATAGCACACGCAGAAATTATTTTAAATTAAATATCTTCTACGGTTAAAGCACAATAAAATGTACCGCTATCTCATATAACACGAGGTAAAAAACTGCACTTACGAAGTGGGGATAGTTACTTAAATCGATGTGAATAAGAACTATCCTCTCATACATTAGTTACTTAGTACTTGAGCATACGAAGGATGTAATAAATTGTAATATAAATTAATTGTATTAAATTGTAAATAAATGTAAGATCAAATGTTTTAGTGTCTGGAAGATAGGAAAATGAAAACCGAATTAACCTCCTGAAGGGTTCTCTCGTGTAGCTTTACTTAACCTACAGTCTTCCCAGTACATTAAAGGTATAAGTAAATACATTCTAAATAGCACACGCAGAAAGTATTTCAAATTAAATATCTTCCATGGTTAAAGCACAATAAAATGTACCGCTACCTCATATAACACAAAGGATCAAGAAATGCCTACAACTTTTGTCTAGAGGCAGATGGTGACCGCTGATAAAGATTAAAGAATTTTCAGATTATCTGGCAGTAAGAAATAAAGGGTACCCCGAACTACCCTACGATTCCCTACATGATTATATCGCATCAGTGTACACGAAAACACCCTTCATGGAATATAAAAAACGTCAACTGAAAGTTTGAGAAAATTGGTTAATCGCGCACACAATTCTGGGTTAGTAATAAAAAGTAATTGAAAGCTAGATAGCATTGAAGTAAATTGCACTGAACCATTACGTATATTTATTGTTTGATAAAACAACTCTTAAGTATTGAGCTGAAAACACATTTTAGTGAGATGGTTCTTCGTCAATGTTTAGCGAGTTATCCAAAAGATGGCATGCCTAAAGACGGTTTACCCTAGCCCATCTTCACTTTTTCAGCGTCGTATTGGCAACATCCATCCATTGTGCCCTCCACGATTACCGTCACCCCTGCAAGCTGCAATAAGAAAACATCAACGCATCCTTTATTTCGGGATGGCCACTTTTAATCAAAGTATCTATATTATGAATCGATCCGCTTTCAAGCATGTTGTATCGATATAACTAGAATATTGGACAAAAAGAAGAGATTCTGATACCAGTTTAGAAGCTTTTCGTTTCAGAGGACCCACTGTTTTCTTCTCATTACCCGCTTCCTCTTATTTTCACCGGCGTTTCACCTTGGTGTGGAACTAATATTTCCAACGATGTTCACCCAAATGTATCGATCCACTCTTCGCAGATCGATCCAAAATACCCGGTATCGAGAGATGAAAGTAACGATGCAGTATCTCCAATTTTAATAATGATGGAACAGGGCTGGTTTCGATTCCTCTCTTCTGTGTCAGTAAATCTTTGTGTGTATGTTCAATACTTGACGTTGTCTGTCTTGTGTTTGGCGCAGCATGCCCAAATATGCCCCTTGCGCCATAAAATCCAATTAAATCGTGAATGAGCCTGACCGAAAAATCTAAAATTCATCACAAATCACTGTGTTTTAATCACATTCTCGTATTCAACAAACCAAGGAGCGTAGCATTAAATTTGAAATTCAGGAAAACATAAAGTGGACAAATACAAAAGTTATCTGAATTCCCCATTTAAAGGAATCTGAATATAAATGTTCTTCCAATTAAATTCTCTTGTAATAGTATTTCAGATTGTGATAAAGCTAATGTGCTACCCGGCTACCACCTCTTCTCCAAGTGCCAGCAAAACTTATAAAAGACTCTGACAAACTCAAATCTGTTCTGCCCAGATGCAAGCAACTTCACAGGAGATTGAGGGTCGATGGACCAGGTACTCCAAGCATTCAAAATCGTCCAGCTAATGTGCTCCTATGTTTATTATATTGATTAAATGTTTGTTAAACGATAAATTTCGCAAACAAAACATTTTACTAATAAACATTTTGATTAGAACTAGGAACCACATCTCAGCTTTCATTTTTTCACAAATATACAGGGCCCTATGGTCGGCACTTTGGATTTTAGACCGTGTTAACAACACTGGACCTAGTTTGAATGGTATTTACTGTGCAGCAAATAGCTAGCTGTGTTGCTCCAGTGCGAGGTTAATTAAAAATACCAATACCATGCAACAATTTATTGGAACAAAAACTTAATTTTCACCTAGATAATTTAAATTGAGAGGAGATGTGTTTGTGAGTATATATACGATATTTATTAATATTCACGTTCCAAAATAACAAATAAGGAGATGCTGATTAAAAAGCTTAAGAGGATCTATTTCAATAGCATTAACTTCCGAACCTTATTAAAAGTATGTAAATTGTATACCGAATTAAAACCATCATTTCTGTGATGGGTGATCCTACATAGCTCTGAAAATAATTTGTCTCTTTGTGTTTAGTCTTTCTAACAAAATATTTTAAAATGAATAAATTGTTTTCGTCAAGTGTTCAAGTTTGAATAAGTTCCTGAATAAAATTAGTTTTAGACATAATAATTTGACTACTGATTTAAATGTTTCATAAAGATGAAGGTACGTTTTGCCTACTGGAATAATTTTGGTTTGTGGGAATACGTGAATTGCTAGAATAAAAATCAAAATTACCATGCAGCATCGTATAAAACATTGCAATATCGGTATGCAAGGAATATATAAAACAAAAATGTGTAAAAACGAAAGAAATATTTCCTCAAAACATTCCTGTGTCAATTTGTTATGACTAATTGAATCTTTTTGTTGTGATTTGAAAGCTACAATTTTAGCTGCACAATAAACGCAATGACGTAATTTTAATTGATCTTTAGCGACATTTCGCAAAATATAATTACAATTTTACTTAACATAATGTCCTAATAATGCCGGTTACGAAGACACATTAAAAACAAATCTTAGAAAATGCTATTTTTTGAAAATTTTCTGTCATCGATTGGAAAAGCGTATCAAACGTAAGACTTAAATTTACTTAGCTACATAATAAATGCTTAATTAAAAACTCGTGAAAACTTTTAATTTCAATATTTATAGCAGTAATATTTTGTGACGTATTTTTTATAATAGTTTGAGTAATAGGTCTTTGTCTCAGTTATTTGAAAAAATTACGATACTAAATAGAATAGTGTTCTATTGTGATACAATATCAACGTGAAACCAACGAAGCAAATGTCTATGGATTCAGGAGATCAGGACACTATTAACCCTTCAAGTTCTTTCTACGAAATATCTCGTCCATCAAAATATGACCAATTTTGCAAATGACGAGTTATCTCGTCCAACAAGACATTTCCGATTTTTTTAATGAGACCAAATTTTTAATTTTTTTCTAATGACGATATATCGTACATAAAGATTTTGACCGTTTTGCCAATGACGAGATACCTGAAAGCAGTGAATGAAAGACAACCACAAGGAGGGTTAAAAGATCTCACAGAATACCTCTGTTACAGTGAAAGACCGAAATCTGGAGAATGTCGACTTTCACCGGTGAATGTCCACATTCACCATGCACTAATGGTGAATGTTGAACATGTCGGAGATTTTTTTCTCCGTATTTCAGTCGCGATTAAACGTCACAAGGGTGACGTAACTTTTTCGCCTCTCTTTCTGAGAGGAGTGACCAAGAACTTAAAACAAACAGTACATTCTAAATGAGAAAAGAAAATAATAGAAATTAAAAACTTACTTAATTATACAGTACATTCTAAATGAGAAAAGAAAATAATAGTAATAAAAAAACTTACTTAATTATGTGATTCAAATCTTATTTATTGCAACAACTTAAACTATTATGACACTTTGAATTACACAAGAGTCCCTTGCTTTTACAACTGGATTTATTTGTGGAACACTTCCTTTTGCAATGACAGCGTGTAATAGCCTTGCCTCCCGCTTCTCGAATTAGCTGCAGCTGCATCTCTCAGCGACATTTCTTGAAAAGAAATCTCATCTATGGAAAGTAACTTTTCTTTACAAATTACAAACTGATTACGTGTGTAAAGCTGCTTGAGGGTACCATTTTTATTTCCCAGTTTATAGGAGTCGGAGTCTTCTATTCCAACAACAACCGCTAACACATTTCGGCTATCTGTACGACCACGGTCGACATCAGGGACTTGTGTTCGTACAGTATCACCAATTTGAGCAGGAGGAAATTGTTTTTGTTAGGTTCGTAACATTTCAGAAAGTATTTTAGAGTACTTTTCTTGAGAAAAATAAAAACAATTGTCTTCTCGTTTACCCGCAATTAATGCATTTAACTTTTCAAGAAAAAGATCACGATTCACTGCAGTATCCATTCAGTATAAATTAGGGTATCGGAAAAAAAACCTCGGCTCCTCTCTTTTCGACCTCCACCAGAGCATATCTGTGATTGTCGACATACACTGGTGAGGGTCCGAATGTACAAGAATGTAATGAAATATTCGATCTTTCACCGACGTATTTGGTATGTGTCGACATTCACCGGTGAAAGTCGACATTCTCCAATTTCGGTCCTTCACGGTAACACCTCTACTTTAGATGAGTTACGAAACCGAGAACCTAAATAAATATACGCGCCCTTTCGACACAAGCAATTAACAGAGTACTCAACAAACAGAAACTAAGCTATGTCTACCCGACGTCAGCCGTTCTGTGCAGGAACCAATACGATTTAAAAGGACAAAGTAAGTCTACTATTCATTTGATACACCTTAAATTCACTATAAGGTTCAGTAAATATTCTTCAGGATCTTAAATAAAGGCTTCTCTTACTTGGGTAAGTGCTGTGTGCTGGTGCCGAGAGGTTAATCCTATAAAAAACGGAACTCGATGAATTAAAATCATCAGGGTCTTCTATATAAAACATTTATTATCAAACCTTAACTGTACACACCTACACACATTACATATATTACATCAATGCACTTCTACTTTTGAGGTAAAAACTCAGATAAACATAAAACCAGAACAAAGAGCATGGGCATGGGCACCGCAGGTGACCACTTACCTCCCAACATGAGTCAGGTTTAAGTGGTGTCTAAGTCACCTACGGGAAAATAGTCTGAATTCACCTATTGGGAGGCGAGTCACGGCTGTGACCGAAGTCACTACCGTGGACAGACGTCTCGGCTTCATTCCTTAAAGCATAATTGCCTAAATTTCAATTTTAGATTAATTTGTACAAAAATATTTACAAGATAAACCAGTAAGTAACACAATAATTTACCATTTTTCCTTAGCACAATCTTATATGCGGTGTCTGCATTGTTCACATTTACTTCTATCACTCATGGATTGTTCGCCCCTATTGGGTTACATGCACTGGCTCATTAGTTTGTGTGCTTTACTACCTTTTAATAATGTCAATGTTTTCCGTCCACCTCCATAGCTCTCATACTATGCAGAGGGAAAATTCCCCAGCAACTCCATGGCGCCACGAAGAGATGCGAAGACACAACATTTTCAATTACATCACTCACTGATACATGCAGAGTATTGAATCGCGAGAAAAACTTATTTTTATGGACACGTTGCCCCATCTAGTTGCAACAAGGTGCCTGCACGTTATGAGATGATCCAAGAAACAAAAAAGTTAATTTTTTTTGTCACAATAGGTGCAAAGGTGGTGCAGGAATTTTCAAAGCCTTTTTGACTTTTGATTCGTCAACACTACATATCAAGCTAATGCGTAGAGGAAAAATTTGAAGCGGAGTCTGGCTCTAAAGGAATGACTTGGAGCTTCTTTTGCAATGGCATTTCAATTGTCCCAGACTCCTCGACGGGGAGAGGTTGCTAGGTTCAGACGAACTAAGACTGTCTCATGGACATTACCGAATAGGATATCAGATATTTATAGCTGCTTTATGCTCTGAATAATTTCATGCTATAAATAACTAGTGAGTCTTCAATTCACAGCATCATAATCCCACTGCATTTGCATCCGTAAAACATTCCGAAAACACTTATTCCAAACTTATGATAATAACAGCTAATCCGTACCTAAACTTCTCCCATCTCAATGCATTCTTCATTTGCTTGTCTGAGAAAACATTGTTTCTGAAATGGAAACAAAGCATTAATTTTCGTTCCTCCTTGTTTTATAGTATGTATTGCATTATGTACATCATACATCCTGAGCTGACTCGAATTTCTTTTATCAACGACATTTTTATGTCTGACAAATTCTGGGGTCGCGAGTTCGAATCCAACCAGACTCGTGTACAAAGGGGGCTGGTGCAGATTAAATCTGGTATGGCCTCAAATGTCCTCACGTTGGTGGGGTATACAAGTTTGGAAAGGGTGCCAGCTCAGGTGTGACCTCGTCATGTGACCGTGATTCAAAATTACGCGGTGTTGTCCTCGGACCTTTCCCTTGGGAGATCGATCTCGGACAGTCGCCAAGAGCCCGTTGTGTTGCTCCAGTGCGACGTTAATTATAATATCTAGAATACCTAATACCTGACAAACTCTGGTGCCGTCGTGACTCAGTAGGTATGTCCACTGCGCTGGCAACCTTCAAGTTGTAGGCTGCGCAGGTTTGATTCCTGTCAGGTGCATCCCTCCTTGCGTGTATTTCTCTTTTTTGTGTCAGTAAAACATCCATTGTCTGTGTATGTTCATTACTTGATATTGTATGTCTTGTGTCTGGCGCAGCATGGCCAAATATGGCCCTAGCGCCATGAAACCCCAACAAACCAACCATCTGACAAATTCTGGCATTTCAAAGCTAAGCAGCTGTGTGGCTAGTGTTCTGGCCTTCGATTCAACAGCCACGGCAGGGATGTCAAAGTGATTCGAAATCTAAGTCGTGGATACCGTCCAATTAGCTATAATGTAGCAGAAAAAGATGAACGCCAGTAAGATAAACTAAATTCAAATATTAAAAAAAAGTTTTGCATTTCGTATTTTTAAGTAGGTTAGTTTGCTGTCCATATGGGGACCGTGACAGTGGATTTCCCCACTGTGCTAGCAATCTAAGAGCTGTATTGGCTCAGGTTAGATTCTTTCGTGTGTGTATTACTCTGTTCGGTGTCAGTAAAACTTTCTTTGTTTGTCCATTACTTGAAGTTGCCTGTCTTGTATTTGGTGCAGCTTGACCCAATGTGGCCGTTGTGCCATAAAATCCAATGCAACCAACCATGCGCTGTCCAAGCGTTTTACGAATAAACATTGAATAGCTAACAAGGTTTAATGATGGTGACAAATAACCTAATGTAATAAGTATTGTGGTTCTAAATCATGGAAGGAACTGTCATAATTTATAATTTAATGTGTCATTTAAACAATCACAACGAAATGTTAGAGAATTGAGAATGCGAAAATTTTAAATCTATTATCACATTAATATAATTCATCATTTCAGTGTGGTTATGCATTTCGACTCTCTATTGGAATACAAGTGTTGAAGTCTAATATACAGGGTGTTCCGCTTAGGAATAGAATAAGAAAAAATATCATATTTTCTTTACTTACCATGCTTTATTTACAAAATTTCTTACGTACATACGACTCAGAAATTTTTTTGCATGTCTAGTACACTTCAGAACCGCGGTAGCCCGGTTGGAAGAGTAACTTAATAGCAACCGGAGGGTTGCGAGTTCGAATCCAACCAAAGACGTTGTGGGGCCGACAGACGTTAAATCTGTCGTGGCCTCAAATGTCCTCACGTTGGCGTGGTGTGGAAGTTTGGAGAGTGGGGTGCCAGCTCAGGTGTTGCCTCGTCATCTGACCGTGGTTCAAAATTACGTGGTGTTGTCCTCGGATCTTTCCTTTAGGGGATCCCGGGCCGTCACCAATAGCCCGTTGTGTTGCTCCAGTGTGACGTTAATTAAACTACCTACATACCTAGTACATTTCAATATGCGCACCATTAACAAATTTTTCTTTTATTATAGTCCTATATTTTCGGAACATCCTGTACTTTTTTCTAACTCAAGATCTTGAGCATCATAATTTGTTACCTAATTATAAAAGCATCCATCACAAGACTACGCTTGCTTGTGGTATATGGAGCCCTGTTAGGTACTTTAAAACTCAAAACAGGACCACCTTAAATATTTCCTTTTTTTAAATTAAACTTTTGTGAAATGTAGAAATTCTTTGGGATGTTATAGAAAATAATTTTAAAATCTCATCAAAATTATTTTCAAATTTGGCAGCTTTTTTTTGTATTGTGAAAATAAAGTCAATTCCTTTATCATTAAGATCATTTATCATTAGAAGGTATCCAATTTCCCATTATCATAGAAGGTATACCTAATAATAAAGCATCCATCACAAAACTACGCTTGCTTGTGGTATGGAGCACTGTTAGGTACTTTAAAACTCAAAATATAATCAGGACAAACTCTTAAATATATCCTTTTTTAAATTAACTTTTGTGAAATGCAGAAATTCTTTGGGATGCAATAGAAAATAATTTTAAAATCTCATCAAAATTATTTTCAAATTTGGCAGCTTTTCTTTTGTATTGTGAAAATAAAGTCAATTTCTTTATAATTAGAAGGTATCCAATTTCCCATTATCATAGAAGGTATACCTAATAATAAAAGAACCCATCACAAAACTACGCTTGCTTGTGGTATGGAGCACTGTTAGGTACTTTAAAACTCAAAATATAATCAGGACAAACTCTTAAATATATCCTTTTTTAAATTAACTTTTGTGAAATGCAGAAATTCTTTGGGATGCAATAGAAAATAATTTTAAAATCTCATCAAAATTATTTTCAAATTTGGCAGCTTTTCTTTTATATTGTGAAAATAAAGTCAATTTCTTTATAATTAGAAGGTATCCAATTTCCCATTATCATAGAAGGTATACCTAATAATAAAAGAACCCATCACAAAACTACGCTTGCTTGTGGTATGGAGCACTGTTAGGTATTTTAAAACTCAAAATATAATCAGGACAAACTCTTAAATATTTCCTTTTTTAAATTAACTTTTGTGAAATGCAGAAATTCTTTGGGATGCAATAGAAAATAATTTTAAAATCTCATCAAAATTATTTTCAAATTTGGCAGCTTTTCTTTTGTATTGTGAAAATAAAGTCAATTTCTTTATAATTAGAAGGTATCCAATTTCCCATTATCATAGAAGGTATACCTAATAATAAAGCATCCATCACAAAACTACGCTTGCTTGTGGTATGGAGCACTGTTAGGTACTTTAAAACTCAAAATATAATCAGGACAAACTCTTAAATATATCCTTTTTTAAATTAACTTTTGTGAAATGCAGAAATTCTTTGGGATGCAATAGAAAATAATTTTAAAATCTCATCAAAATTATTTTCAAATTTGGCAGCTTTTCTTTTATATTGTGAAAATAAAGTCAATTTCTTTATAATTAGAAGGTATCCAATTTCCCATTATCATAGAAGGTATACCTAATAATAAAAGAACCCATCACAAAACTACGCTTGCTTGTGGTATGGAGCACTGTTAGGTATTTTAAAACTCAAAATATAATCAGGACAAACTCTTAAATATTTCCTTTTTTAAATTAACTTTTGTGAAATGCAGAAATTCTTTGGGATGCAGTGGAAAATAATTTTAAAATCTCATCAAAATTATTTTCAAATTTGGCAGATTTTCTTTTGTATTGTGAAAATAAAGTCAATTCCTTTATCATTAGAAGGCATCCCTTCCGCTTTGGTGACTCATCACCACTATTTTAGTTAATCCGTGACCTCGTAGATTTCAGATGAAAATAAGATGATCCTAATTCAATTTCCCATTATCATAGAAATTTTAATGGAAATTAAAACGTCTCCCAGGTAATATATCTCCTTTTCATAAATTGGGCGGCGGTAGCCCTGTTGCAAGAGTAACGGATTAGCTACCGGAGGGTTGCAAGTTCGAATCCAACCAGATTCCGTCGTGTACATTGAGGCTTTAACATCGAAACGTGAACTCAACCTTTTTTTTTTATTTAAGTGCATTTTTTTAGTGCCCATGATCGTGTTCGCATTTTTGTGTTACAAATTGTCATAATAAACTTCTGTAATTGGGTAGAACGATTCCTGTTTCGTCTATTACAATATCTCTTTTTAAATTATAGTTAGGTTTTCGAGGTTTTAAAAATGTCAAGACAGACTGGAAGATACTGAAAGAATGGACATAATTAATATAAAAAATATTCAGTTAAAAGAGTTCATACTCTACCACCACTTACTCTCCAAGCACCGTTCAGATCTTCACAAAATTTGTCATACACGGTTGTCTGTAAAATATACAAAAATGTATGAAAGAAAGAAATTAGTGATGAATGCAAGGATATAAAATTTTTAACTGGATGCAAAGCAGTCATATACGTAAAATCATCAAGCAACTGTTAATTATATTAACATAAGAAATCTGATCATATTCTTGCCATAGAATCCATTATCTACCATCAATGGGGCATAACAATCTATGTATTTGCATTGCACGATGATTTTACTTTTCTGACTAATATTTAACCAAAGAAATGATATAACTTTGTAGTTTCAAATTGTTAGTTTTCGGAAACAAAAATGTTGATCATTTTATGAACTACTGTAGCATGATCCTATTGCAATGAAAAAGAATGAGCTGGACTATGAAAGATTCGATTCAAAATTGAAACATTTAATATATCTTACCTTTGGTTACCTTTTCTTGTAACGTAGGGCGCATATTTCTTCTGTATTTTCAGTCCAGAGTTCGTATGCTCCGAATTTCTCAAGAGGAGTTTTGTAAGATTGACGTACTCATCTTTTAGGTACTCAATCATCTGCGAGACAACAGAACATGATATTAATTCATCATGAAAAGGCATTTGTCGTGTTAAAGTGTATGCATACACTAGAAATCACGAAAATCGACCAGAATAGCGATATTTTTTTTCTTAATTAAAAATATTTTCTACTCCTTAGCTTTCAAACTATACTTAGATCTTCTAAATATTCGAAATAGTTTTCTAGTTACAACGGTTTTCGTTAGGTGCTGTCACCTTGTAAAAACGTTTTCAAAATGTTAAACTCAATTTCTGAAGAACCGTGTTTTTGCAATACGACGCTTTGTTCAAACAGTGAATAATGTAAGTAATGAATTGATCTAGTATAATTATTTTTGTCTCATAATCTATATAATACAGTAGATGTTTTGACCTTCGAGTACAGTTATTAATTACGAAACGAATACTTAGCGGATTTTTTAAATATCAAAATTCCTGAAAAAATCTTGACTTCCTTGGTGAAAAAATTTGCAAAAACAAACCTACTTTCTCTAGCTACTTGATTGAGGGTCAAAGCATGAAGAATAGTATTAAGTAATTATTAGGAGTAATTTCCAACTGGAATTGTCTTTCTGAACAAGTTAGAATTTGAGATATCATTGTTCAAAAAACATATTAATTAGCTAATCTATATATATAAAACTAGCTGAATTACCCGGCGTTGCTCGGGTTGAAATAGTTAAATGTTGCTTGAAAAGTGAATTAGAATAATCACTTTTCTTTCACAGAAAAATGCAATCATTTAAGTTGTACGGAAAATACGTTTTAACTTTTCCATAACTTCTACTATATACTTCGGACGCAAATATATGCATTTAATTCCTGAATATATTGCAATATCTAAAAGATTAAGACATAAATACGAACAGAAACGAAATTCCGACGAAAAAATGCAGAATTCTAAAAAACGAATGATACGCAGTGTCGAATTTCGACTGCCTGAGTGTATTCTGAAACAGAGCAATTCGAAAAAAGATATTTGAAAATATTGATAAAGACGATAATGAAATTTAGTAATGCTCAAATATGACTGCAACATTTCGCTGTGTTAACTCAAATAGACAAACACGGGATGCTAAATCAAATTTATAAAATAATAAAAATTAATTCTGGTTTCCCAAATCTAAAATAACAAAATTACGCTTTTATGATTAATGAGTTGAAGTTTTTCGTGTTTCATTACAAAATGTAAATTATGAATAATGAAATATTTTAAATATCCTTTTTTTATCAAACAAATATTCATGTAAAAATATAAAATTCATATAGAAATAAAATAATAAACTTTAATTCAATAATGCACATTACACCTGTCAAATAAAGTAGGAAATATTTATACAATCAACTAAAAGTTAGATTTAGTAATGCTCAAACAACGGCAACATAGCTTTGCCCGGGTATTTATCCCAATCTTCTATTGGACAGGAAAAGGAATGAAATCAATGTATAGTGTAAAATCAAAGTAATTATATTAACAGGTTCTAAAAGTATAAGTACAGTACACGCATTATAAAGTAAAATATTTTACAAATTCACTGCAATATAAATTTAACACAAAACTTGATTATACACAACATTTTTAGTTTCACCTCCGGGAGCAAGAATAAATAAATTCTTGGGTGAACCCACCCTCGAGCAACCAACATAAAGTTGTCCGTGGGAGAAACACGGCGATCTCAAATCCACTCCGCAGTACTTGATAGCCCCTGCGACTTGTTGATCGTGATAGAGAACGCAAGTCTTACTGGAAACTGCAATCTCTTAAAGTCGAAAGGGAGATCCGTCGGAATGAGTGGTATCCGTGGGATAAAAACTGTTGCACCCTCTCCCTTTCCTGTCAAGATAGTCGCTTCCATTACATTGCCCAGCAGCTTCTTGACACACAGCCTCGTGCCGTTGCAAAGTTTTGGCGGGTCGAGGTTCCGCAGTAAAATAACCGGAGATCCCACTTTAAGTAAAAGACGATGTGGTGGCAATCCAGCCGGATCAAGCGAGTTCATGAACTCTGGCGGGAAATTGACGACCTCATCGGCATCTACTACGGTATCGATGGACTTGTATTCAGTGACCACGCCTGGTAACATGACAAGTATTTGATTGTTTATGTCGTGGACGTCTTCATTTTTAGCAGAAAGAATGGCCCTCTCTCGCAACCAGTTCAAATCGTGATAGTTTTGGGAAACAGACGGATAGACTGCATCTATCAGCTCTGAGACGGACGACACCAGATTACAAAAATCGGATGGGAATTTAATCTTGCCAGAAGACTCGACTGCCAATCTGCCTTCTCCGATCTCCAGGAGTTTGTCTGAGAAAATTTGAGCACTCTCATCCCCCAGATGTACTCTCATGTTTTGCTTCAAAGTTATCTTTCGCACATGTCTCCACAAAAACGAATGTTTCAAACATGCATGGATCTCATCGGCCGGCGTCGACTTCGGGATGACGGGCAGAGTTTGACGAAAGTCTCCACAGAGGAGTACCAGAGCTCCTCCCATCAGGTTGTCGTTTCCTCTCAGATCTCTCAGAGTGACGTCGAGGGCCTCGAGAGCTTTCTTGTGAGCCATGGTGCATTCGTCCCACACGATTAATTTGCAAGTCTCGAGCACCTGCGCCCGACCACTTGCCTTGCTTATGTTGCAGGTAGGATTTTCCTGCCTGGCGATGTCAAGTGGCAACTTAAGTGCAGAATGGGCCGTCCTCCCTCCTTCCATTAACGTCGCCGCAATTCCCGAAGAGGCGATGGCAAGAGCAACTTCTCCCCGAGTCCTGATTTCGGCCAGTATTATATTAATCAAGAATGTTTTCCCTGTGCCCCCAGAAGCATCAAGAAAAATGATACCACCTTGTTGTTTTGCTGCCTGATCCATGATAATTTGGTATGCGTTTTTCTGATCTCGATTCAGAAGTGGCTTCTTGTCCGCGACGTATGCACTCAGCTCTTCGACGTCGTAGTTCGTTTCTCGCACGTAATCTGCGCGAAGTACGTCTCGTCGATCTCTTACTGGTGCAGGCAGGCCCAATTGCAGTAATGTTTTATTTGTCATGGCCACACATTTGTCCTCAAGAATAACCAAAGCCTCGTTGAAAATGTCCGGACCAAACGCGATTTCTAATGTCGGGGTTTCCCTCCGGACTTTGGCGAGTATATCCTCACTCAGGGCCTCCTTATACTTTTCCCATAAAGTGTTTGGATTCGATGGACTGCATGTAGTCAATATTATAGCAAACAGGTTTCTGATTTGCTCTGGTAGGGAGATCAATTCGGCTTCTCGCAACGTGTCATCCCAGTGCTGGTCTCCTTCCAGCAAACCCAACTTCTGACAGGCCTCTCTAAATGTCTGGCATACTTCGTCGTTTACCGTTCTCATCTCTGCGAAAGATCTAGGTCCTCGTACCGAGTGAAGAAGCATCCTAAGGAAATAGCATTCGGCGTTGTTGGGGTGAACAGTGTACACTCGACCCAAGGCGTCACTCGCGACTGCATCATGTCCAGGGACGGGCTGGCCAACTTTTCTCCTACAGAAAATTTTCCTCGACGCATTCCACGTGTAATATCGAGGTATCTCAGGATACAACAAAGTCCTCGCAAAAGAATCCTGCTGACACAGTTGAAAGAATGCCGTCAAAGTCGTGTTTGGTGGCTGATCAATCACTCTAGGGGCGCTCTCTGTTGTGAAATAAACTCTCTGACCATTTTCTAAATGGACGCTGAGGTGAACAACAGTAGGGTGTCTTTCGTGAATCGAAAAACCCAGTATTCGCCAAACTGCCTCGTTACTGCTGAGGTATCTTCCCAATTGATACCGCGTCACTTCATCGTTCGATCTCTCGTCGCTGATACCGAAAACAGCCATATCACTACCTTTGTTGACATACTTGCACACATATTTAATCGATTTCACACTGTTGCAGTACTCCACGTTGATGTGTGCCCGAAACATTTTCGACAGCAGCGGCGAAAAGGGCACAACCCACCTATTGTCGATTTCTATTTCCGTGTTGCTGCGTATCGTTAGTTTCGCCGTGAACCCTCCATCTTCCGGAGCCCGCCGTCTGTACAGGGGATAGCCGTCATTTCCAGTTTGTGTCTCTTTAATGAATTTTCTAGGGTATTTCTTGGTACACTTTCCGTCCTTCATACACGGAGAAATGGGATTGAGATTTCCACACGGTCCGTGGATCATGTTTTTCGTTACCACTTCAAAAAGTTCGGGATCTTGTTCCGGGTCTGGCAACTCGGCAGATATAACGTCATCGATTTGAGTGGGCTGAATTTTGTCCGCTAACCAGATCAAATTGTGCGAGTGTGGCAGCCCTCTTTTTTGCCATTCAATCGTATACATCCAGCATCTCGGCACTCCAAATACATGGCCCTTTGTTATAACGTCAATCAGTTTCAACTGCTTCTGTTTAAATACTCTCGCAATCAAGTCGTGGCGCTCACTGGGTAATTGACCATTGGTAAGAACCTCCTTGATCTCCGTCCAAGTGGGATTGCAGGTGAAGGTGATAAATAAGTCTGGTCTCCCGTACGTCCTCACGTACGTCATAGCATCTTGTGTGTATTCGTGCATGTGTCTGGGACTGCCTGTAAATGTAGCTGGTAGTATGACTAAGGCACCGAGGTTTTCAACGTTCCCGTCATTTGCCACAGCATCTCTCAGGTGAATATATTCGTCAACTCTCAGTTTACGTTGATTTAGACGAATGTAAAGGAGACGTTCACTCTCGACTTTAGCGTACATATCGACGATGAACTGATGAAACAATTGCCTGCAGTTCAATACGTGGTTCTGCCCAGTATCTCGAACCATTAATCTGTACGCATAGAAATCCATCGCTGAAACTTTCTTGCTCGTTGTTTCACCTGTTCTTGGGTTGATCTGCCTCAGATTAAATTGATATCCATCTTCACCATGGGGGAATATTACTGGGTACTGCAGAGCATCGTAAGATCGATGTGTTTCCGAAATACGCTGCAATGATTCACCTCGTCGTTGAATAACGATATCCCGTTGATGAAACTCATCTCCTGAACCACCGCGACTTCATCTGCTTGAGGAGAGTTAAAGCGCCGCTCGTGTTCGCCTGCTGGTCTTCGGTCTGCTCTTATGACTACTTTATATTCATCTGTTGGCATATGTTCCAATGCTGTTTCAAACGTTTTAATAAGATTATTGTGCTCATGAAACATCCTCTGTAAGTTTAACACAATCTGACGTCTTGTTCCCGAGATGTAGGCGCACCTCTGATCAGTTTCCATTTGTTCGTTTTGAATAAAATATAGTTGTAGAAATTTTGGTGGTTGATCTGGCAGCGGAAGCAACGATCCCGCTCTATGGTAAACCTGCCCTTGCACCTTGAATGTCGACGGAAATCCGGGCTGTCCAACAACTGATGTGCCGCCGAATGATGTCATTTGGAAACATGAGTTGTATTTTCTGATGTTACTTAGAAAATGCTTCGACTCTGACGTATCTCCTGATGTGTAAGTCAAAAGGTCTTGTGGTGGTGGTTCCAGTTGGCAAAGTTTAACTTTTCCATTTTTGCAGCAAATACCAGTAGACTCTGATTTAAACTTTTTGGCTTGACAGTAAGTACAAACCATTTCCATTTTCCCGATCGTAACACTTGCATGCATCGAGTAGTCTTTATGTGAATCGTAGTGAAATCCTTCCAGTGCTAAGCTAAAATGGCTCGCAGTCCGTGATCGTTTGGCTCTATCTCTCTTATCCTGTAGTCGGGCCTCTCGCTGCTGTGCCGTCTCTGTTGCTCTAGATGTAGTAGCTCTATCTCTCTTATCCTGTAGTCGGGCCTCACGCTGCTGTGCAGTCTCTGTTGCTCTTGATGTAGTAGCTCTATCTCTCTTATCCTGTAGTCGGGCCTCTCGCTGCTGTGCCGTCTCTGTTGTTCTAGATGTAGTAGCTCTATCTCTCTTATCCTGTAGTCGGGCCTCACGCTGCTGTGCCGTCTCTGTTGCTCTAGATGTAGTAGCTGTCTCTTTCATATCCTGTAGTCGGGCCTCACGCTGCTGTGCCGTCTCTGTTGCTCTAGATGTAGTTGCTCTATCTCTCTTATCCTGTAGTAGGGTCTCACGCTGTTGTGCCGTCTTTGTTGCTCTAGATGTAGTAGCTCTCTCTCTCGCAATCGCAAGTCTTCTATTCCTCTCCTCGGAAGTTTCTTGTCTACGCTCATTTTTCATCATCTTAGCCGTTGACTGCACTTGGCCGATTGCCTTCCGCTTCCTTGGAGGCATTGCTACAGCAAAGAAATCTGTAAAAGAATACAAAAAGCTATTTCATAAAATAAGCAAAAGGCACACTCTCACTGAGCAATGAAATCTATTATAGAATACAAAGAAAAGCTATTTCATAAAATTAGCAAAAGGCACACTATCACAGAGCAGTGAAATCTGTCATTAAAAAGTTATTTCATAAAATAAGCAAAAGGCACACTCACTGAACAATGAAATCTATTATAGAATACAATAAAAAACTAATATAAACTGAATGGTAAAACAAATTTAAAATTGTGAAGTACTTACATCAGTTTAGGAGAATATCAAACTTTTAACACAAATAAAAAAAATTAATGCCTTACTTAAAAGCTGTCAATCAAAATATTCAAACACAGAATTCTAAATCATGTTAAAAATAAACTTTTATTCTGGTGTAAAAAAAGCATTAATTCTGATCCCATTAAACTTATTTAAAAAATTAAGCAAAAGGCACATCTCACTGAGCAATGAAATCTATTATAGAATACAATAAAAAGCTAAAATTAACGAAAAAACGAATTTAAAATTATGTAGTACTTACATCCGTTTAGAAATATAAATCCAAAATGTACACTATCACTGTCGAATAAAGTAGGAAACACTTATACAATCAAAAGAGCGAAATAAAACTGCCAGATTCACTGAAAGATGATAAACTGGAAGACTTACCGAGTTAGCTTCCTTTAAATACGACCAGCTAAGAATCGAGTGGGTGCTGGAATGTTCTCCACCATGAGTCCAATTAAGTTTCCGTTTCCCCAACTTTCTAGAAAGTTCTACAAAGTTTTATAAAAAAAGTAAACATTAATTCTGGTGCTGCCAGATACCGAGTAGCAAAATTACGCTTTTATGATCAATGAGTTTTTCGTTTGTGCTTTTCGGAATAACGGTGCTTGGTTTAGAAATAAATATAATCGGTGTAGACAAATTAAACTGAATAGATAAAATTTTTTCAAAAAGCAGAAGGTCGATTTTACAGAATTTTTCAGAAAGAAAATCACTGCTTTCAACGGAGGATTCACATGTATCTATTCCGGACATTTTAAAATAAGTTACACGCCTTACCTAAAAAGCCTCGTGAAACAGAATTCTACAAATCATTACGTATTCGATAAATTATTTAAGGAAAGTTGGTCGAAATACACACCAACTTTCCTTGAAAATAATCCTTGAACTCCTGAAAACCTTTCCTTGAATTTCCTTGCAAACATAAATATTTTAAAATATTCTTTCCCCCTTCATCAATAAAATATCTATAATTTATTTACATCATGGGAAGAACTAAAAAGTCAGTTCAAACATAAATACTGTAATTTAATTTGTTTCGGAAAAAATTGTTTTTCGATCAACAGTGGTAAAGCAACCATCGCTGCCTAAAGCAATCAATCTATGCTCAATGTTATTTCTATTGCGATTTCGAATAGTTTTTAGCCCCCCAGGGCCAATAGAACGGGGGTTAAGAGTTAGCCTATGCTGACCGCAGTGTTCTAAATTATAAGTGTACCAAATTTGGTGTGGATTGGTCAAACGGTGTAGATTTGTATAGAAAATATACCCACATACACACACACACACACATCCTATTTTATATATATAGATAGGATGTGTGTGTGTATGTGTGTGTGTGTGTGTATATTTTCTATACAAATCTACACCGTTTGACCAATCCACACCAAATTTGGTACACTTATACTTTAGAACACTGCGGTCAGCATAGGCTAACTCTTAACCCCCGTTCTATTGGCCCCGGAGGCTAAAAACTATTCGAAATCGCAATAGAAATAACATTGAGCATAGATTGATTACTTTAGGCAGCGATGGTTGCTTTACCAGTGTTGATCGAAAAACAATTTTTTCCGAAACAAATTAAATTACAGTATTTATGTTTGAACTGACTTTTTAGTTCTTCCCATGATGTAAATAAATTATAGATATTTTATTGGTGAAGGGGGAAAGAATATTTTAAAATATTTATGTTATATTTATGTTAGTATTCAAGGAAAGGTTTTCAGGAGTTCAAGGATTATTTTCAAGGAAAGTTGGTGTATATTTCGACCAACTTTCCTTAAATAATTTATTGAATACGTAATGATTTGTAGAATTCTGTTTCACGAGGCTTTTTAGGTAAGGCGTGTAACTTATTTTAAAATGTCCGGAATAGATACATGTGATTCCTCCGTTGAAAGCAGTGATTTTCTTTCTGAAAAATTCTGTAAAATCGACCTTCTGCTTTTTGAAAAAATTTTATCTATTCAGTTTAATTTGTCTACACCGATTATATTTATTTCTAAACCAAGCACCGTTATTCCGAAAAGCACAAACGAAAAACTCATTGATCATAAAAGCGTAATTTTGCTACTCGGTATCTGGCAGCACCAGAATTAATGTTTACTTTTTTTATAAAACTTTGTAGAACTTTCTAGAAAGTTGGGGAAACGGAAACTTAATTGGACTCATGGTGGAGAACATTCCAGCACCCACTCGATTCTTAGCTGGTCGTATTTAAAGAAAGCTAACTCGGTAAGTCTTCCAGTTTATCATCTTTCAGTGAATTTGACAGTTTTAATTCGCTCTTTTAGTTGATTGTATAAGTGTCTCCTACTTTATTCGACAGTGATAGTGTACATTTTGGATTTATATTTCTAAACTGCTGTAAGTACTTCATAATTTTGAATTTGTTTCTTCGTTAATTTCAGCTTTTTATTGTATTCTATAATAGATTTCATTGTTCAGTGAGAGTGCCTTTTGCTTAATTTATGAAATACCTTTTTGTATTCATTTACAGATTTCTTTGCTTTAGCAATGTCTCCAAAGAAGCGGAAGGCGATCGGCCAAGTACAGTCAACGGCTAAGATGATGAAAGATAAGCGTAGTCAAGAAACTTCCGAGGAGAGGAATAGAAGACTTGCGATTGCGAGAGAGAGAGCTACTATATTTAGAGCAACAGAGATGACACAGTAGCGTGAAGTCCGACTACAGGATAAGAGAGATAGTGTCAAACGATCACGGACTGCACACCATTTTAGCTTAGCATTGGAAGGATTCCACACGATTCACATAAAGACTACTCGCTGCATGCAAGTGTTACCATCGGGAAAATTGAAATGGTTTGTAGTTACTGTCAAGCCAAAAAGTTTAAATCAGAGTCTACTGGTATTTGCTTTAAAAATGGAAAAATTATTCTCAGCCAACTGGAACCACCACCACAAGAACTTTTGACATACACATCAGGAGATACGTCAGAGTCGAAGCATTTTCTTAGTAACATCAGAAAATACAACTCATATTTCCAAATGACAGGGACAGCCCGGATTTCCATCGACATTCAAGGTGCAAGGGCAGATTTACCATAGAGCGGGATCGTTGCTTCCGCTGCCAGATGAACCACCAAAATTTCTACAACTATATTTTATTCAAAACGAACAAATGGAAACTGATCAGAGGTGCGCCTATATCTCGGGAACAAGACGTCAGATTGTGTTAAACTTACAGATGATGTTTCATGAGCACAATAATCTTATTAAAACGTTTGAAACAGCATTGGAACGTATACCAACAGATTAATTTAAAGTAGTCATAACAGCAGACCGAAGACCAGCAGGCGAACACGACTGGCGCTTTAATCCTCCTCAAGCAGATGAAGTCGCGGTGGTTATATCAGGAGATGAGTTTCATCAACGGGATATCGTTATTCAACGACGAGGTGAACCATTGCATCGTATTTCGGAAACACATCGATCTTACGATGCTCTGCAGTACCCAGTAATATTCCCCCATGGTGAAGATGGATATCATTTTAATCTGAGGCAGATCAACCCAAGAACAGGTGAAACAACCAGCAAGAAAGTTTCAGCGATGGATTTCTATGCGTACAGATTAATGGTTCGAGATACTGCGCAGAACCACGTATTGAACTGCAGTCAATTGTTTCATCAGCTCATCGTCGATATGTACGCAAAAGTCAAGAGTGAGCGTCTCCTTTACATTCGTCTAAATCAACGTAAATTGAAAGTTGATATATTCACCTGAGAGATGCTGTGTCAAATGACGGAACGTTGAAAACCTCGGTGCCTTAGTCGTACTACCAGCTACATTTACAGGCAGTCCCAGACACATGCACGAATACACGCAAGATGCTATGACGTACGGGAGACCAGACTTATTTATCACCTTCACCTGCAATCCCACTTGGACGGAGATCAAGGAGGTTCTTATCAATGGTCAATTACCCAGTGAGGGCCACGACTTGATTGCGAGAGTATTTAAACAGAAGCAGTTGAAACTGCACTTTGCGCATCTTTCGTTTTTTAGAATTCTGCATTTTTTCGTCGGAATTTCGTTTCTATTTGACTTTATGTCTTAATCTTTTACATATTGCAATATATTCAAGAATTAAATGTATATATTTGCGTCCGAAGTATATTGTATTAATCTATGAAAAACTTAAAACGTATTTTCCGTACAACTTAAATGATTGCATTTTTCTGTGAAAGAAAAGTGCTTATTCTAATTCACTTTTCAAGCAACATTTAACCATTTCAACCCGAGCAATGCCGGGTAATTCAGCTAGTTATGTATAAATTAGGTAATTAATGATAAGTTTAATCTGAATTTTTCCCAGTGAAATGAGTTAGAGCATAAACCAATGACCTATTGCAAAAAAATTGGATTTTAAAGTCGAATTTAAAAAAAAATCAAATGGATACGTACACCTTAAAATCTCACTAGCTAAATTCATGCGAATTATTCGTATGAAAAACATTTTTAAAACAATTTAATTTAACTTTTAAAAAAGATTTGAAATATGTAGAATTTGTGTAGTCTTCAATCAAACGTAAAATTTGACTAATTAAAGTAATCACGCCCATTTTCAGGATACAACCATCAGTCATCTAATTAATTTATTTTGTATCCAACCAAAGACCGTCTAGTGCAAAGGATGCACATTAAATCTATCGTAGCCTCTAATGTCCTCACTTTGCGTGGTGTGGAAGTTCGGAGAGTGGGGTGCCAGCTGAGATGTGACCTCGTCATCTGACCGTGGTTCAAAATGATTTGGTGTTCTCCTCGGATCTTTCCTTTCATTGTTGATCCCAGACCGTCGCAAATAGCCCGTTGTGTTGCTCAAGGGTGACGTTAACCTTCTGTATATGTTGGGGCAAAATATCGTTTCCTTCTTTGGTTACGATAACCGACCCAACAGGCAACTTACTGAAACCGCCCGAAACGGCCTTTACAGTGCTTTCCCCAGGAGGAGAGGGAGTATGTGTCGTCCCATTATCACCTAATGTGCCGGTTTCTATTGTCGGGTATGTGGGTATGCCTAGAAGGGACAGATTCTTCCCGGATAAAATGAAAGGGCGTCAGTGACGTTTTAAGTGTATCTCTTTTCATTTACTCAACCTCTCACAGACTAGATGCTCGAGGATAAACAATTTGCGAGGCTCCCCGTCGATAACCATGACATCTTTGTCAACGGGGAGATAAGGCTATTCACGCGCGGGTCTCTTTGTAGCACAGAAAAGAGGGGATGGAAATCGTAATTGGCTTCGGCGATTCTTCAGGAGTTTGAGGTCTGAAAGAATCCAAGCCTTTCGCAACGAGGGGACTCGAAACTTCGGCCTATTGGCCGGTACCCGTAACCAGAGGGTTAATTAAATACCTAATTTATTTTGTACGCAGTTGCCCAGATATACTCTTTTTCGTTATATTCATATGAATAGACGAGTTTCTATGGCCTTGAGTTCTGACTTATTGTACTTTTGGTTCTTAATCTTTGGCTCTTGAAGAGATTTTAGAGTTTACTTCTCTGCTGTTATCACATAATTATGTAGTTTGATTCGTGTAGTGTTTTCAGTTGTATTGTCGTATTGCCATTAGTATACCTTAAACTATAGAATAAGGAAAATCCTTGGTTTTAGTAAAAGGAAGGGGAAGGTTTACATTTACACGATAGGTAGGTATTTAATTAACGTCGCACTAGAGCACACAACGGGCTATTGGCGACGGTCCGGAATCAACCCCCGAAGGTAGAGATTTGAGGACAACCACGTAATCAGACGTCATTTGAGGCCACGACAGATTTAACATGCACCATCCCCCTTTGTACACGATAGTTTTTGGTTGGATTCGAACTCGCAAACCACGGGTGGCTAGTCCATTACTCTTCCAACTGGGTTACCGCAGCCCGGGAATGGGGAAAATATTTTTGTTGTTGTAGGATATTATATTAATTAGTTTGATGCAAAAGTTCGTCCCGTTTTTTTAACAAAAATTTATTTACTAAAAAATTCATTACTATTTAAATGTATTTACTAAAAATTACGTTTAACCTTCACGCTACGGTGCTGCTATTCCGCTACCCGAATACGGTACGATTGTTGTACTGCCCATAGTCTGAAGGTTTTAATCAATATAGTATGTACCGTTCTGTGTTGGATGGCCTTTGTCGGGTAGCTGCCATCAGCCTCAGTCGGTCGTCCAGAACTTGGTGCTTCGCTAAGATCGAAATTGCTTTCACGAAACTTCCTGAACTTTTTTCTCACCATACACGACACGTTTTCTTTTGCGTCTGCGAAGCACTCCTGGTTTTTCGGAAATAAAAGAATCATATGTCGAAAATGCGCTTTATTTTCTGCCGTTTTTAATGCTTAACAAAATTTAAAAAACAACCAACTGACATAATGTTTTACCCTCCCTGAAATTCCTTCTATCAAACAACATCAAAACTTTACATGTGAAGTTGATAACACTTCGTTTTTGCGATGCAATGTCATCCAGCGCCAAAAACGGGACGAAATTTTCATCAATCCAATATAAGGAAACCTAAAATATTGTAGATATGGATAGTCTGAAAGTGATTGTAATGAAAGGAGAAACCTTCTGGTTACTTATAGCCGTTTAACTACATTGTCAAATTGTCTATGTTGTTATAGGACCACAAGGTTTCCATCTTTCATTAGAATAATTTCCTCAGTACCTCTAATCCTCTGGGTGACACGAGATTTGCGCGTACTGAAGTATTGGTTTTCCCCCACATAATGCCTAAATAACCACACCTGTTGGAATCTAATCTTAGGAACCAATGTAATCTAGGAAACATCCCATTAGTCAAGAAAGGCGAAACTGGTGAGTTTGACGTTTAATCAATAAACTGGTATATCAAGAGCGTGTTTCTTATCTGGCTCCTGAGCCGTTTTTAAAATTGACCTTATTCTTAAGGAGTTCATGTCGATATCCTTTAGATGAAGTTGTAATATGAAAAGAAACCGCATTCCTTGCATTAATTTCGTAATTTCATTTAATCTCTTCATAGTGCCACTTTTTTAAAAATTACTTAATTCTCAACACGTGGTGCCAGGAAAGGATCAACCAATGATTTATTTGTGATGATAACTATTTCAACTTTTCTAATATTTTTAAGTTTTATTTTTTTAATGTTTTCCCATATAAACTTTATGATCTCGTGCATCTCCTTCTTGTCATGGTTGTTCAGAGTCCACTTTAAGCCGTAGGTTCCTGTCTAATCAGCCTTCGTGTAACAAAAATGACCATAGAACCACAACCAAAGCCACATAACTTGAAATGGAGTTTACAAAAGCAAAATAAACAAATCAATGTTGTCTTTTTGGTGTCATTTCTTAGAACGCGTGCGTTTGGAAAGAATTAATTTTTCTGATGCTGGAACCGAGTGCGTAGATAACAGTCATACAATAAAGCTTACCATATATGGAGGAAGACGTTAATGCAACAATGGACTAATCCATAGGTGTTACAATGTTGGAAATGGATGAGTGACCCCGTTTTCTGTTAGTACAAGAGATTGGGCAACTCCAAAGATATTGGTAAATTTTTTTTGGAATATGTTGGCATCCGATATGGTCCTGAATATATATCCCTGGAATTACAACGGTTGACTTTCTCTATTTACAAATTGAGTCACAGTCGCACAGTAATGTCTTCAAACAACAGCTCACAAATAAATTATTCATTATTCAATCATCAAAATATCATACATAAATACAAGAATATGTTGTAACATGACAGATTCACATCCCGTGCACTCGGTTGTACGGAGGTGATTTCATATGAAGATGAAGACTGGTGAAATGAATAACTATACAGTAAATAAAAATATAAATTAATCAATATTCAATAAACATAAAATGCTGGCACGTCCAATTTAAAATGAGGGCCGCGGTAGCCGGGTTGGAAGAGTAACGTATTAGCAACCGGAGGTTGGCGAATTCAAATCCAACCAAAAACCATCGTGTACAAAGGGGGCTGGTGCATGTTAAATCTGACGTGGTCTCAAATGTCCTCAAGTTGGCATGGTGTGGAAGTTTGGAGAGTGGGGTGCCAGCTCAGGTGTGACCTCGTCATCTGACCCTGGTTCAAAATTACCTGGTATTGTCTTCGGATTTTGAACTAACTGCATTTTTCGAGTTACCATATCATGTTTTATACTATGACAAAGCCACGAATCATATTGACTTAGTGGAGACGCCGATTTTCATGAGAAAACAACCTGTGAGTAGTAACTCACATTTTTCTCCAAGCATCAAAACTTTGAATGTTTTTTTGTAGAAACGTCAATTTTGTAGATTGGTGCCTTTGGCGTGTTGGTAACGATGTGTTAACTATAAAGAAACATTTCAAGAATTCCATGTTCTAGTATTGGTGTTTGTGCATCAATTCTACCGTCAAGGGATCAGGACTGATCAAGGAAGAGGTCGTCATTAACAGAAAAAGGGTGTGACGATTATTTTCGAGACTGAGAACCCAATTTTATGTTTGAATCGTGTCCGAGTTTTTGTTGTGTATTATGAAAGTAAGGAAGTTGAGTTAAAGTGATTAAAGTCACTATATTGATACAGTTACTGAAAAGTATGTGTATAGAAATAAATTATTTGGCAAAATTGCGTCCCACAGTAATATCTAGTGTACCGCTCTATCAGATCTCTTACATTGGTGTCTAGAGGAGAGATCTGGAATCTTCAAAAGGAAACGCAGCGCCATTTTGGTTTATGAAGAAATCGGAAAGGAGCAATAGGACTATTGCTAAAGTCTGGATCTATCTGCATCTGTTAAAGGTATAGTGTTTTGTCCATCGGAGGAATGAATGTGTGGAATAACACGTCTTAACTACAAAGAAGTGCATCAAGAATTTCATGAGCTATTTTCGTTTGTGCTTCAATTCCACCTTCAAGGGGTCTGAACTGATCAAGGAAGAGACCGTCATCGTCAGAACAGCGGTGAGTGACGATTATTCTTGAGGCTAAGAACCCAATTTTATGTCATAATTGTGTTCGAGTTTGGTGTAATTTTGTTTGTTTTATGAAAGGAATGAAATTGAGTTAAGTTCGTATAGATACTGTTACTTATATGGTTCAAAATGGCTTTGCGAAAGGAAGAAAAGAGGATTCAATAGTTTTGGCACTAGAACTAAGGGAGGAAGTTTCTCCAAATCCTAATATTATTGAGCTCAAAAAATTTATTGGAGGATAAAATGATGAGGAGGAATTTGTGAGAGTTATTGAATAAATATTATAAATGAAGGACTAGAACTGGCAGAGACCATGAAATTAAATTAAAAAAATTGTGAATGGAGCCGTGTAAAGTAGATTTAAGTTGTAGCAATTAGGCTTAGAAACAGCTTTGGGGGGGTATTTCAATTAACGTCACACTAGAGCAACACAACGGGCTATTGGTGACTAGAAACAGCTTTGAAACAAACAGCAATTAAATTAAATTTACTATTTTTACAATGGTCCAATAATTTAAGGCAGATTTCGAGGCTAATTTGTGTAAAATGTTTTCAGTCCAGCAGTTTCATCGGAGCACACCAGTTCATTCACTTTCAAAACTTCAAAGGATCTCTGTCGAGGGGTCAGAAATGAAGTTAGGGAGGATATTCAAGTCCCCGAAGAAGGGATACCATGACTCTACAGCAGGATAGGCTGAGGAAACGAAAGGAAATTCAAACTAGTGTAAGTTCAGAGTCAGGAAAACAAAATTAATTTCTCAACTGGTACTTTTCCGTTATAGCCATACCGATAAACTTCGGCTCCAATTTGGCGCATTTTTGCTTATTTCTTGGCGCGATTTGTTTAACTTATTCCTTTGTTAGTGCAGTGGATTTCATGATTTGGGATTTGCCAAGAGATGAACAAGCGGCAATACTATTTCTTCGAGAAAGAAATATTCGTCAAAGAAAGATTGTGTTTGAATAACCACCTAATGAAATTAAAAGGTGACTCGAAGCCGAAATGGTTATGTAGCCTACGTTTATGGTAGGAAGAAAAGGTATCCGAACAAAAACGTGGTTGACTGGATCACGTATTCATTTCGTTACTGCCGTACGATTCGTTTAGTTATGGTGTTAAGAGTTAACATCTATTGTATTCTGTGAATTACAGCTTCAAATTATTCACAACACAACGGTAGATTGGAATAATTATATGCGAGAAGTATGTGCCGAATCTTTGTTATCTCGTCCTAACGTTAAATCGGTGGAAGTCATAAAATAGTTGAAATTGACGAAACCTTATTTATGAAAAGAAAAAAAATCACGCAGGGCGTATTCTTCCTCTCCAATGGGTTCTTCCTTCCTATTAGCGCCAAGAAATAAGCAAAAATGAGCCAAATTGGCGGCGAGATATATTGCTATGGCTATAACGGAAAAGTACAGACGCGGATAAAAACTAACCACCCGTCTTCATTCGAGAAATTTTAAGAGTATAGAAAATTCAATGACTTTCGACAGCAACTAACGTCTTCCAAAAATTCAAATGCATAAAATTTGCATAAGAGGCCGTCTTCATATTAAATTGAACACCACTTTCATAATTTTCAATGGAAACCCCCTATATTGACACAGAATTTCGAATCTATATCAAAATTTAATTTCAGATACCAAATTTCATGTCATTAGGTCTTACCCATTCGAAGTTATGAGTACAGAAAGATTGAAGCTCCAAATGATAAATCAGTTTCTCAGACTTTTATTAATATCTTCCTAAACAATATTTCTATAGAGCTGATATTTTCTACCATGTCTACTGTTAAGCAACCCAAACAAAATCCACCTAATATTTTATTTTAAAAATAGTTTTTGTTATGCAATAATAATTATTAAATTAATGTTTGAAAAAATTATGAATTGGAGCCTTACTATATTTTGATAGGAATCAATTCAGAAGGACTTCTAATATGACCATGGCAACATTTCAGCTCATTAAAATAATTAGCTTTATAGTTATATTAAATTTTCCTCATTATGACGATTTTAGGGAGCAACCAAAAGTTTAAAAAACGTCTAACAAACCTGAGGAATGTTTAAATTTTTGAAAAATGATTGGAAATTTCATTTATGTAATCTAAAATACATTGCCTTTGACCACTTATGTGTCGTCCTTCTAATCAATGATCCATTGAATGACTCACTCTATTCACTGTTTGGATGATCGGAATATCAGTTCGATTGTATTAAATTGTAGGTAGGCTTTGTATTAAATTGTAGGTAGGCATGTATGCAACCAAAAAGGTTGCATACATGCCTAATTAAAAATTCGAACGCTAATTAAAAAAATAATATTTATTAAGAACACTAAAGACGATGCACAATTATCCACAATATCGATCAAAACGTTCTCCGCTACGAATTGTTCTCAATTCCCAAAATCCTCCTTCTATCACATTTTAATCATGTTTACAGTTCACAATAATATCACTGAGCTCGTATAATAAATATAACAATTCTCGAATCGTTTGCACTTGCATAATAAATATAATAACATAATTTTCGAATAGTTTTCACTTTCATAATAAGTATAATAATTCTAGGATTGTTTGCACCAGCTGACAAATACGTTTGAAATAGTGCTAAAATTTGAAATTCTGGTGGTTATAACTAGAGTTAATCTCGACTACGAATAGCGATTTTAAATGTGGAGACGATCCCTGAAATTGACAGCAACTTTACCATTGAATATCTCCGGATATAAAGATATAAAATCATGAAATTTCATATTTGGACTAATTTAACGATGCGGAATCTGGTTAAGGCATCAAAAGGGTGTTTCCATTGACAATTTTGCTGTTTGTGCAAAATTTTACATGAAGACGATCCCTTATGCATCTTTTTTGCATTTGAATTTGTAGAGGACGTTATTCCCTATTGAATGATATCTATGAATATTGCTCGAAATAAAGGAGGGTGGTTAGTTTATTTTCTCCTACTGTAACTCTTAACTACATAAAATTGATGATCGGGGTGCTACCAGAAACTACGAGTTGTTCTGAGGAATAAACTTTCATCACTCGGAAGAAGTGTTTAAATTGTACAAGTACCAAGGTAAAACTATCTTTTCATAGTTTAAAGGGTCAATTTATGTCTCAGTTCATGGTTGGATGATATGCCTAGATCAATATAAGGGATAATTGTAAGAGAACTTCAAATTGAACAAACAATCAATCCCCAAGAAGTGTGTGTCCTAGAGGAAAAATGAGATAAATCAATTGGACCCGATGACTGAAACTACGCTGGTAAAAATTGTATAGGAGAAAAATCCATACATACACGGTGGAAACGGGTATCGAAGAAATAGTTGAGAGGAAAGAGAGCCCTAAGCCTTCCATTGCAGATGCATTTCGTTGCACACAAAATACAAGTGTCTCACTGCACGTTGAATGGCATTTGTCATCGAAGGGCAAAGGCAACTATTTCATCAGATTTGCTTTTATTCCACAAGGAAAATGGAGGAGGGTTAGACGCGTCACAACTCGTGTCGCCCCGTAGAGAAGAGAAGTCACGAGAAAGGCCCACGAAACCCCTCTTGGCGGCACTATGAGCACAATGGAAATGTAGGATTCTGAGTTCCTTTTATTGGGAGGAGTTGACAAAGAACACAAGGCAATGTTGTAGTGCCTGCATGGAATGCAAATTGAGTCAGTTAAGAAACATTACTGATCGAACATCTATGACATCACATAGAGAAATTTAAAATAGTTTGCGCAGTGACAAAGAGAGTCATTTTGAACTTAAGGTGTATATATGCACTAGAAATCACGAAAATCGATCAGAATAGCTGACTTTTTATTAATTCAAAATATTTTCCAACGCTTCCGTTTTCAACCGATACAAGATCTTGTAAATATTCAAAATCGCATTCAAATTACAAGGGCTTTGGTTAGGTACTGTCACCATATACAAACATGCTTCCAAAACTTTAAACTCACTTTCTGAAGAACTGTTTTTGCAATACGATGCTTTGTTCAAATAGTGATAACTCAAAAATGAATTGATCTATTATAATTATTTTTGAATCATTGTAATCTATACAATACAATTGATGGTTTGACCCTCAGTTAAAGTTATTAGTTAAATGAATTTTTAGTTGATTTTTAAATGTTGAAATTCCTGAAAAAAAATCTTGATATTTTTTAGACTTTCTTAGTGAAAACAATTGTAAAAAATAACCTATTCACTCTAACAATCTAAAGGTGTATGAAAACATGGTGAATAATATTAGGAATAATTTCCAACAGGAATTGTCTTTCTGAACAAATTAGAATTTGAGATATCACTGTTTAAAAAACAGGCTAATTAGCAGATTATATCTAAATTCGATGATTAATAATTAGCATAATCTGATTTTTTCTTGCTGAAATGATTTTAAGCATATGCCAATGACTTGGAAAAAAACTGGAATTTTAAAGACAAATTTTTAAAAAAATCTTGTAATGTATACGTACACCTTAAGAAACATTATTGATCGAACCACTATGACATCACATAGAAGGATTCAAAATAGTCTGCAAAGTGACAAAGCAAACCATTTTGAACTTAGGTCAAAAATTTATCGGACACTCAGTGAAATTGGTGCACAATCAAGGAAGGGCTCAGAATGAAGTCTGTATTCCACCAAAATAATTGCTGATTTGCAGCAAGTAATATTGAATGCTATTTTTATTATTATATGTGATTACTATTACTATGAACTTGCATTTGAATCTTTGGAATAAGAATTACAATTATGAAATGTATATCTTGCAAAATAAGCCCTGTAGGTGTATTTCCTTCTTAGGAGGAAGAAATGTAAAATTCACCATTCACGAGCGTTCCGTTGAACGGAGGTGATTTCACGTCAAGATCTTTCCAAGAATTATATTTATTATACACGGGCAAACGATCCGAGAATTATTATCCGAGGTTTCTGAGATGCTTTTTAAACTTTTGGTTGCCCCGTAAAATCGCCATAATGAGAAAAATTTAATGTAAGGCAAAAACTAACCAACTGATCAATATTCAATAAGAATATAAAATGCTGGCAAGTCTGATAGCCTCAAATGAAGGACAGCAAATAAACTAGACGGTTGCATTTTTTTAAGTTTAGTTTAGAACAAAGATTTGGAGTGGACGTTGCGATGTACAGTCGCGGAAAAAACCCGAACCCCCCCCCTTTGTTTCGAGCACTATTCATAGTAGGGCAAATATGTCTTAATCAGATTCTGCATCTTTAAATTAGTCTGAATATAAAATTTCATGATTTTACTATATATCGGGAGGTATTCAATGTTAAAGTTGCTGTAATTTCAGGGATCATCTGCACATTGACCGCTATTTGTAGATCGAGATTAATTGTAGTTATAGCTACACGAATTTCAAATTTGAAACGCTTTGCCTGCACGAGCAAACGATCGATCTAAGAATTATATTATTATGCACGGTCAAACGATCCGAGAATTATTATCCGAGGTTTCTCAGATGTTTTTTAAACTTTTGGTTGCCCCGTAAAATCACCGAATGAGAAAAATTTAATGTAAGGCAAAAACTATCCATTGGAATGAGCAGAAATTTTGCGTGGTCATATTAAAAGTCCTGAATCGATTCCCATCAAAATTACTAGTAAGGTTCCAATTCATAATTTTTCAAACATTAATTTAACAATTATTATTGCATGCTAAAAAACCGTTTTTAAAATAAAATATTAGGTCCAGTTTGTTTGGATTGTTTAACAGTAATGTGGTAGAAAATATGAGCGCTATCAAAATATAATTTAGGAAGATATCCACAAAATTCTAAGAAACTGATTTAATTATTAGATGTTCAAATCTTTCTGTACTCATAACTTCAAAACGGTATGATCTAATGACATGAAATTTGGCATATGAAATTAAATTTTGATACCGATTCGAAATTGTATGTCGAAATAGGGGGTTTCCATTAAAAAATAATACGGTGCTCAATTAAATATGAAGTTGGTCCTATATGCAAATTCTATGCATTTGAATTTATAGAAGACATTCGATCCTGTCAAACGACGTCTTTGAATTTTCTCTACTTTAAGTTGCTTGAACGAAGAGGGATGTGGTTCGGCCTTTTTTCCGCGACTGTATTTAGTCCGTAAATAATGAACTGTATATGTGTATTTAATAAATAATTTATGGCAAGATTGCATTGCTCTGTTCACGGTTACATCTAGAACACCGCTCGACCACGTCTGTTTCAATGACACTTAAAATCAAGGTGATCAGAATCAAGAATGACACCGTAATCATACTACGAGATTCCTTGTCGAAAATCAATCAGAAAATGAGTCGTCCGCTTTTCGATTTTATGTCACTTTACGGATGTATTCGCGTCAAAAGTTTTATCTTCTGAACATCCGAGGGCCGCTTTAGCCCGGTTGAAAGAGTAACGGATTAGCAACCGGAGGGTTGCGAGTTCGAATCGAACCGAAGACCGTCGTGTACAAGGGGGGCTGGTGTCGGGATAGGTAGTGTGGAGATCCGAGCTGATCGCCTGAACTTACACCTTGGACCGATCGCTAGGGTGTTACGAAGTGATACGGAGATTAGGACTAACACAATTTATTTCTCTACCTAAAAACTATGTACAGCAACCGTTATCTCAAATTCATGGAACAGCCTATACGCTGCCACTTGCATTAATTCTGTAAAAAACTGCGCTCGCTCCACCTGCGCGTGGAAGCCTTCAGTTAGTAGTTCAATTCTAACTCACTCTCACTGAGTCAGGAAAATAGTTTCTACCAGTCACCGGATTTCAGCGGACATCTGCACGTGTGGTTAAGTCGATCATCAGCCGTTTGCACATCCTCACAGCTGGTGCACGTCAAATCTATCGTGGTCTTAAATGTCCTCACGTTGGTTTGGTGTTGAAGTTTGGAGAAACGGGTGCCAGTTAAGGTGTAGCCTCTTCATCTGACCGTGGTTCAAAACTACGTGCTGTTGCCTCTTCATCTGGGGGTTGGGTTGGGTATTTCAATTAACGTCACACTGGAGCAACACAATGGGCTATTGCCTCTTCATCTGACCGTGGTTCAAAACTATGTGGTGTTGCCTCTTCATCTGACCGTGGTTCAAAACTACGTGGTGTTGTCCTCGGATCTTTCCCTTCGTGTTATATCCCGGACCATCACCAATAGTGCATTGTGTTGCTCCAGTGTGCGACGTTAATTAAATACCTACCATCCGTATATAAGAAACTTCAGTGCAAGAAATCCAAAAATACACCAATCAAACTATTCCTTTGGCATGGTTATAGTATCTAGGAGTGAAAAATAAAGCATCCGATAGTTAGGAAAACTCCATTGTGTTCGTTAGCCCTCCTGATGGTCTATCTTCGAGTCGAAAACTGCCCTGTAGCCTCTGATGCAGAAACCTATTCCAAATTGCCACCAGATCTGGGCAAGGGGCATTTTGCTTTTCCCACTTCATACCTTTGGATTAATAGGGTATATTCATCTCGACGAGATATCTCGTCATTAACAATACGTCAGATCTTGATGGAAGAGAAAGCTCCTCTAAATCCCTTGGAGGGTTAAACTTTCCGTTGTAGGTGCCAAATACGGACACTCTTTCTGGTTGTTTTTTTTTACAAGGAATGATTGCGCGGTCGAATCTTATAAAATTCCACCTTGTAGAAAAATGAGCAAGATATTGCCGGCTTTTTGATGATGACAAGGTCAAGATCTGGTCAGTTTTCTTCTGATTGTGATCGTGTTTTCTTCTAATGATGAGAGGGCTCGTCCAACAGATCTGGCCACTTTTGCTAATGACGAGATGGCTCGTCCAACAGATCTAGTCACTTTTGTCGATGACGACAGAGCTCGTTCAACAGATCTGGCACCTTTTGCCGATGACGAGATGGCTCGTCCAACAGATCTGGCCACTTTTGCGGGTGACGAGATGGCTCGTCCGACAGATCTGGCCACTTTTCCGATGACGAGATGGCTCGTCCGACAGGTCTCGCCACTTTTGCCGATGACGAGATGGCTCGTCCGACAGGTCCCGCCACTTTTGCCGATGACGAGATGGCTTGTCCGACAGATCTGGCCACTTTTGCCGATGACGAGATGGCTCGTCCGACAGATCTTAATCACTTAATCACCGCCGCATGGCCCCCTCATGTCCCGAACTAAATCAGGTTGCGAGTGGTTTGAATTGGCCACCGACGAAATGTCAGGTGCGAACACCCGCCCTCAGGGGACGCAGCCCTCGCGGCGACCGCAGGTCGCCGTCTTGGCCCGGTCTCAACCCGATGTTCTGGGCAACTCTCGCTGCCAATATAGACCGTTTGTAATTCGAATACTACAAAGCAAACGAATAGCAAACAACGTGAATAAGATGAGAGGAAGAGTGGGACCCTCCCATTATTATACCCTCCACGTCATGCGTAGGCACACACAAGTGAGCTGCGGCAACAAGATCCTTCAGATCCCACACATCGGGACGCCTTCCGCCCGAAGTTCCCCGAAGGGTTGACCACGAGTAGGGAGACCACTAGTGCAGTTCCTTCCGGACCCTGATATGACATGGAGGTACACCATTAGTCGCCTCTTACGACACGCAGGGCTGCGGTGGGGCTATTCTACTACCCGACCCCACACGGGGACGTCCGACAGATCTGGACACTTTTGCCAAAGACGTGATGGCTCGTCCGATACGTCTGGTCAATTTTGCCGATGACGAGATGGCTCGTTCGACAGATCTGGCCACTTTTCCGATGACGAGATGGCTTGTCCGACAGGTCTGGCCACTTTTGCCGATGACGAGATGTCACGTCCAACAGATCTGATCACATTAGTTAAAACAAGATATCTCGTCGAGACAACCACCAGAAGTGTTAAAGGTAAGCATGCACGTATCCGAAATTCCAAGTCCAATCGAAAAACTCTTTATGTGGTTTTTGATGCAGAATGATTATTGTGCGGTCGAATCTGACTACCCTATGCTATTGCACTTAATGAAAAAATTGCCTTTCAATGTTACGTAAATACCAAATTGACTTACGCAAATCGCATGCAATGCTTCGAATGCACTGTGCAATCTGATAATCGCGGAACTTCATATATTTGAACTTGTCTCATTCGCCCGATGGAAGAAGAGGGGTACCAACGCTTGGAAATACATCTTGCTTTCAAAGAATGCTCAGCGCTTTACTGTTATATACCTTTATTAATAATGATATTACAGGTTAAACTTTCCTCATCCCTTTAATGAGGATGGTCACGAAAGGTTGCACCTAAACATGAGGGAAGTGGTGAGGTGTTCGTAGACAAGTATAATTAAAGTATTTAAACACCGTTTACGGAATGCTTTAAAAAATAATCATGTGTACGGTTGATTCAGGTCAGCGTGTTCTCAAGTGTGATGGGGAACAATTTATTAACCCTTGTATAGCTTCACATGTATATATCCGTACTGCAATTTGCAGTCTTCCCTGCATGGCTACTAACATGGTTGACTTTATTGACGAAGATAACCTTTCCAAGGATTCTTCAACCGATAGATGGGGTTTAGTCACATTGAACGGGCTGTGGGGTAAAAGCACTACTACACTACTCGGAAATCTCGTTATGTCCAGGAGATTAAAAAGGATTTTTCAAAATTTTTATTAAAGTTATTTTTTTTCGAAAACTAGAGAGGCAGGTAGGTAGATATTTTAATTAGCGTCGGCACTGGAGTAACAGAACGGGCTATTGGATGGTCCGAAAGGGAAAGATCTGAGACCAACGCCCGAAATTCTGAACCACGGTCAGATGAAGAGAACACCTGAGCTGGCACCCTCTCCAAACTTCCACATCACGCCAACGTGAGGACATTTGAGGCCACGACATAATTAACGTGCGTCAGCCCCCTTTGTACAAGACTGTCTTTGTTTATATTCGAACTCGCAACTCTCCGGTTGTATTCCGTGGCATTGATATGTAAAAAATGTTGGTTATGTAACGTTAAAATTGCGTTCTGATTTTCTCAACAACTTCACTAGCAAACAGGTGCTAATTCAGACTCTGTTTCTCGTTTCTTTGTATATGCGTATGCCCATTTACTTGACAAAGAGACACTTATGAATCTGAACGGGTGGAGCCGCTTAGTGGCCAATATTCCTCTATGTAAATATTACTCTCCCCCTAATTAAGTAACTGAGTCAAATCAGCGACCTTCTAATGAAATAGAAGTAGTATGTATCCACAGCTATACGTATTATTTCTCCTCATTTGAAGATCGGCCATGTGGTATTGGGAAAAAGTACGATTTCCAATGTTGGACTCATCACAAACTCGTACCACAAGTGATTTTTTGATTGCGCAATGACATGTAAATACAATTTTGCGCTTCTGCTGAGTTCATACTATTGCGATTTCCAAAAGCTCTATTTAGAGTAGTAGCTAGTAATCATACGAAGATAAACAATTTTTGATTTTGTAAAAAAAAATATTATTTTCACCTACACACATTAAAAGCCTTATTGACTTCATGTGTGTCGATACTTTCATGTCCCGCAGTTATGGAGCATGATTAAAACACACTAGTTTGAGCTTCGGTAGCCAATGGGCCTAATTCGATCCCAATCCCACGTGACTTACATTTCTGATATCTTTCCACGGCTACTCGGTCACATGCTTTGTCTATTTTGTTAGAAGGTCTAATTCAGATTTTATGTCGTCATATCTAGTTCGATTGCAAGCTTAGAAATATGTAAAAATACAAGAGTAAGCATTTCTTTGTTTTAAATATTTAAAAAAATGATAGGTTGTGTCGAGGACACAAACCTAGTTTTGACATGAATACTCGGGCCTGATGTTGGAGTGTGGAATGAATGAAGCACACATAGGAAGTGTGAACAATTGTTTATAGTGTGAGTATTCAACAATTAGTTTGCAGTTTGAACGATTAATGTGAAGTTTGATATTAATACTGAAAGATAATTTTATTGATTAAAGGCCTACGATTGTAGCGTAATTTAGTAAATTTCGAATGACACCCTTACGCAATCCTTACTCTACACAATCCAAAGTTACACTGTCTCAAAGCACGCCCAGAATCATAGAATTTCAACATATTGTGAAGCCCCTCCCCATGCACAGGGTCACATTCGGTTCGAAGGTCATGTCAGATACGGACATCTTTTCTTTACATTACGCTATATTTATCTACTGGACATTTCTAGTTCTGAAATCATAAGACAAAACAGTTGTAACTCTTTTTAGTAACTAACTTTTCATGCATGCCCCAGCACAGTTCCGTTTTTAAAATGGTCGTGGAAGCCACTCCATCGTGCCAGCATTGCCAAGAGCCGCTCTCCATAAATCACATGTACAGGTCTTAGACATTTTTATCGACTCTTTTTTAATATTTCATCACCAATTTTATCAAACTTATTGGGTCACGCTCCGTATGCATCACTCTTTGCTTTCTTACATCGCTGCGGCATTTTACCCCATTGTTATAATTCGTCATTTTTAAATTTCATTTCATTAGGATTTTAATAACCGACTGAGATGGTAATACCCCATTTTGTTGCACATTTCTTCATTTTTATTTTTTTAGTCTCCATACTTTGTTTTTAACAATGGACAACAATATATTGCATTACATTTTTTATCATGGACCTTTAATATCATCAAAACTGCATATCTATGCAATGAAATGTTTAATTAAAAGTATACATATACACTTTCTGATGATCAGACTATTTTAACCTCTATTTTTACTGGTTTGCACTATCTTGTGTTTGGTGCAGATTGTCCGTTTTTGGACCTTGCGCCATCAAACCCAAATCAACCAATCGATTTTAAAAACGTGTTGAAGTCAACAAATATCAGAGGACACATGAAACGTCAATTTTTAATATTTATTCGTTATGTATTTCATGTTTTCTTCGATCCATTGGTGCGTTGCCATAAACACTAAGAATTTATGAAATCTTCTCATGCAATAAGCGAACCGCAACAGAGTAGCGTTAAAAATAGCTTTTCCAGGACATTCTCATCCACAAATTCTTTATTAAAATGAAAGAAGTCTTCCATGTCTGCTTAATTAAAGGAAACGATATCTCATCTTGAAATGACGCCGCTGGCAATAAAAAGATTTTTCTTGGGAATACCTTTTTTAAAACGCACGTTCCGACATTATTAGAAAAACAACATTTCTTTCAAGTGCCACGTTTAAGGAAAATTAATAATCTTCCTTCAGGAGAATAATAATTTTCTTAACATGATGCCCAAGGGAATTCGGATTAGTGATCCGCGCTTACGAGGATTGATGTTTACATACCTTCAGATAATTTGCAAATACTTTGAACATGATTCGTACCTCACGATATTTTTTGCTTTCACATTATATTTTTGAGTGCGCTACTCTTCCACCTTCCACGAGGTTGACTTCACGTGTCTCACTCTCTGCTCGATTAAATTTATTTCTAACCATTTTCTTCGTTTCGAAATGTCATTTTGTGAAATCTAATTTATGTCGTTAACATTTTACGTTTTTATAAATTGTGGGTTAATAAAACATAAATCAAAGTGAGTCACGAGACGAAAAAGCTGTCAATGGGAGAAAAATATATAGAAATTCCATTTTTTTAAATAGAAAGAAATTATTTGCACATTGATGTCTCAGAATTTAATTGTAAATATTTTTTAATACTATTTTCGATGACCTTAGCTTCGTAGACATATCATGAGATTATGTGTAAGGTAATTATGTACGAACTTGGAGACGAAATTACGTCATCTGAACGTCACGTTTACATCAAAGCGTCGTTTGAAATGGGGCATGGACGCAACATTCGATTCACGATTGCAGCCTAATTTCTTCGATAAAATTATCTAGTTAAAATTTTTTTGCCATGTCTTTTACCCTCCAAGTGATTTTAACCAGGTATCTCGTCCATCCAGATCTGACCAATTTTGCTAAAGACGAGATATCTCGTCATCAAGATATTGACAATTTTTTTATGACGAGATCAAGATCTTGTCAGGTTTCTTCTATTGACGAGATATCTCGTCCATCAAGATCTGGTTAGTTCCGGTAATGACGAGATACTTCGTCGAGTCAACCACCAGAAGTGTTACGGTTACGAGATATATTGCACTCACATTGGCTACAAGCACACAGAGTTACTATATAGTATCCAAAAGAAAGACGTGTCTTTTTCAGTTGACCTTTTATTATGCATACAAACACATGGAGGTACTATATGGTATCCAAAATAAAGACATCTCCAGTTCAAAAGTCTAACCTTTTATAATTTAATAATTATACCTACAAGCACACATAGTTACTACATGGTAGCACATAGTTACTACATGGTAGCACATAGTTACTACATGGTAGCACATAGTTACTACATGGTAGCACATAGTTACTACATGGTAGCACATAGTTACTACATGCTACATTTATTGAAATGGTTACTGCTAGGCATTTAAATATTATAGTTATGTTAACCCTCCAAGTAGTTTCAATGAGATATCTCACCTAACAAGATCTGATCAATTTTGCTAATGACGAGATATCTCGTCATCAAGATATTGACAATTTTTTTATGAGGAGATCAAGATCTGGTCAGGTTTCTTCTATTGACGAGATATCTCGTCCATCAAGATCTGGTCAATTTTACTAATGACGAGATATCGTGTCGAGAGGGTTAAGCATGATGTAAACACATGCTTTGTGTCTTTTAGATTAGGGTGTTCCAAAAAAGGTGTAATACTTTTTATAATTTTATCACATCACGAGGAAAAAGCATTAAACGAAATGGCATCAAAGGATGAAGATGAAAAGATTTGACACTTTTTTGAGTTTCATTTCAAAATAACTATACATGTTGGAAACATGAAACTTGCACCCTCTGGAAAGAAAATCAAGTCTCTTTGAAACACACTGTTTAGTCTTTTTCTTTCAAAGTACTGAAAAATGAGTGTTGGGCAACACCATGTAAAGTTTATTCTTTTGTGAAACTTGAATTACCTATTGATGTTTGTGGTCTTGAACGATGTTAAGCAGATGTATATAAATACGGCTACAGATGTTAGTATATTTGGGGAGTCCTAAGTTTTGCAACTGCTTCTAAAAGTACAAATTCATAATACAAAATTACTTTCGTTCATGAGATTTATTGAAACAATTAAGTTTGTAATTGCAATTGCATCTGTATTCCTGGTATAATATTGATTATTGAAATATGGCCCTTGCTCTTTATAATCCCAAAACCAACCAACCATCCTCGCATAATACTATTCCATTCATATTTTGTTACAATTATTTTATTGATGAGAACTCTGCTCAGGTTTTTGTTTTCATTTTCTGAATTAGTAATGTCAATATCGAACTCGTAGTTGCCATTCAATGCACAGACGCATTTGAATTTCATCGTTGAACTAGCAATTTCGCAGTGATATATACTTGTGGTAAGAAGGGTTTGTATCGATACATATATATATATATATATATATATACATATACATACAATATTTCGCACGGGATAATTGCAGGTCCCAACTTACGGAAATGCTGCACAAATCTTTCTACACAGACCATGTTTTGACTTCTTAAAGTAAGAAAACCAGAGAACCAGCAACTACTTATGTGCGGTACTCCACTAAAGAAGCTTATTCCGCAATAAGTCTTCAAGACCTTAACAAATCCTCTTTTATCAAAAATGGGGAAACAGACTTTCTTTTGATATATCTCAGAATGTGGTCGAGACCAGCTTATTATCGTTCGTCCCATCCAATATCCCCTTCGGTCGGCAGTTTACCAGAGTTGTCTTTATAGAGATACAAGTAATGAAGTCCAAAGATCCAAACACGATAAAAGATTCTATTGCAGGCAGAGGAGAGGGCAGGTGGGATTTCAATCCGATTGTCTGGACTCAATTTTATGTCACTCATGTGGAATGCTCATGCTAAAATAGTGTAAGTCACTAATCTATGGGGAAACAGATTCCGTGGATAACTCTTGAGGTAGTATAACAAGAATATAATCGAGATAATATTCATGTATGCTACTGTAGGATTTTGCGCACATTTTAGACCAAATAAGCCTCTGCGCTAGAAATACACGCTGTGAAAAATACATTTTGCAATTTCTTTGTATAAAAAGTTGAATTTGCAATATTTGAATTTAAGTATGTACAAGGTAGATTTGCTTTTTATGATAAGGAGCTTCAATATGTGGAGTTAAACTGATCGCTTGTGAACGTAAGTCTATAATTCAAATGTTATTAAATTACGTTGTAATAACTATCCCATATAAAATATGGGATAGTTATTACAACATATATAGACATATATAGTTATAACTATCCCATATAAAATATGGGATAGTTATATATCCCAAATATCTCGTGCAGCAAAAAAAAATGACCATAGAGCGGCAAACAAAATTTATGTGATGATAATAGCAATGAATTAACGTCGCACTGGACAAATTCAAAACTTGTTAGTTGGACGTCATACACGGAATACAGAACGGATATATGCTAGTGATTCCTACAGAACCACTTGAACGATGTATTATAAAATAAATGTGAAACACAATGACTGCTTGTTAAGTAAATATATAATTCTAAATTAAGAAGAATTTAATTTGATTTAAATACAGATTAGTTGCAAAAATGGATGGGTTGGGACGTCTTATGCCCGAATAATTGAAGTTAGTACACCTCAGAAGCCGTCTGCCGCACCGTCCTTTTCATTCAATCATCAGTTCTGTTCTATATCTTTTCCCCGATTTGGTGGAGAGCTTAGTCATTACTGGGTGAGTGGCACATAGTTGCCTCTTTTTCGTCTCGATAGCAGTTGTATTCACTGGGTGACGAGAGATTTCTGATATCCCACATATATGGCGCATGTTTCTGTTTAGTAGATATTATGTCTTAAACTATTGAGAACCGAGCTAGCCGGATCAGCTTAATAAACATTTATTCGTAACCTCCAACTAAATGTGACAGAAATGAGCATAACAGAAGGGAACGTGAATATAAACGCAACTCAAACAGAATCGTTGCTCAACAGGAAACAGAAGAGTATTTAAATATATAATATTATTAGAAGTGTTTAAATGTATAACATAAAGTGACATCATCTCGACGTTATGATGTAAATGTACAACTCACATAACGAAGGGGTTGAATACATCGCAGTAGATTATAAAAGGTTATACTTCAACTGAAAAAAGACACGTCTTTCTTTTGGATACCATAAAATAACACAATGTGTGTTTGTATGTATAATTATTAGATTATAAAAGGTTAGATTTCTCTCAACTGAAAAGAGACGTCTTTCTTTTGGATACTATATAATAATTCTATGTGCTTGTAGGTATAATTATTAGATTTAAATGTTTAACTTCAACTGAAAAAAGACGTCTTTCTTTTGGATACAATATAGTAACTATGTGTGTGGTGGTGGGTATAATTACTAGATTATAAATGTTTATACTTCAAATGAAAAAAGACATGCCTTTCTTTTGGATACAATAGAGTAACTATATATTTGTAGGTATAAAAAAGTTTGCAATACATCTGATAATCTTAACACCTCTGATGGTTGACGAAGCATATCGTTTTTAACAAAATTTACCAGATCTTGCTGGATAAGCTATCTCGTCATTAGAAGAAAACGGGCCAGATCTTGATCTCGTCGTCATAAAAACATCGGCAATATCCTTATGACGAGATATCTCGTCATCAGGATATTACCGATGTTATCAAAATTGATCAGATCTTGATGGATGAGATACCTCGTCGAAGCCAGTTGGAGAGCTAAAGATAGATACATATTTTTGTATCCATTCCCTCAAGACTATATTAATTGTGTATATACCACTGAAACCGCAATGCCTCACACATGCTAACTAACCTTTAATGATTCCCTTTTATGTTTGCGGAGCTCAACTTGATTTCTCATCAAACCACTTCCGTTTATTGATTGCCTCCAGATGGATTTAGTGATTTGAGAGGGGAGACCTGAGTTGTATTGCAGAACCTCCAGCAGAAGTGTTAAACAAGCTTTGAAAAATCAATGTTAAGTTTTTCATTAAACTTGAGCGGCGATTCTCGCGAGGAAAGGAAGCAGTTGTTGGATGCTTCCTCTGCATTATTTAGTTTTGATTAAATTCAAAGAAAGAGTCCCGCAATTTCGAGGATTGACGTGTGCATGAATGAACGTTGTTACAAAAGAGGTTTCAATTTATAAATCTCCGAGAAGGAATGTTTTTGAAAAAGAAAAGATATTAAAATAGGTAGCTCGACTATTTCATTTTCTGCGATGGAAAAATGAAATATAAATATTTCAAATTTTTACGTGCTGTAAAATATTCAAGAATGAGTGGTAGATTATACTGTCAAAATTAACAAGTGTATGATTATTTCGTTAATAAACATCAGAAGGCGCTTAAAGTTTTTGGTACGAACGCTATAATGTAACGAATGCTATCTTTCAAAAATTAGTATTTATAGAAATAATTTGTTAGTTAATTAACCGAATACCTAATAAAAATTGAAAACTTTGTATTTGGTACACTTTCTCTACTTTTGAATATGGGGCCCTCGTGGCTCAGTGGGTATGTCCACTACGCTAGCAACCGTCGGGTTGTAGGCGGCGCAGGTTCGGTTACCGCCAGGTGCATTTCTCCCTGGGTGTATTTCTCTCTTCTGTGTCAATAGCCCGTTGTGTTGCCCCAGTGTGACGTTAATTAAAATACCTACCTACCTTTCTTCTGTGTCGTTACGTCCCTTTAAAGGACAGGTTCTGGGGCTCTCCTGGTGGTTATCCCTGTATTAGTAAAATTTTCATTGTGTGTGTCTATAACTTGATATTGTATGTCTTATGTGGCGCAAGCATGGCCAAATATGGTTCTGGAGCCATAAAACTCCAATCAACCAATAATCCACTTTTGCCTCTCTTAAGCGTGCATATCGGTCTTCCAACTACTAGAGGTCAAAACAAAAATAATTAACTGCGCTGTTAAAGCTTAATCCTCTAAACGTCACGAGATTTCTAAATAGTGTAGTATTTCTTTCACCGTACATCATATTTAATGACTAAAAATCACAAAATCACATTGATTGATGGGAAGAATCCTATAAAATTTTCTATTGGTCAAGAAGAAGCTCTCTATCGGTCAAAACAGATTAAAAGTCATGCAGTGAAGACTATGTTACCGAACGTACATATGCGTGAGTGCCCCTCCGATTGTTAAATGTGAATTCTTCTATTCTTCATGCTAAGAGTTTACACTGGTATATTGTCACTCATTTCTGTACAAAACAGGTTTGAGCTGTAGTTATTACGTGCATTTAGGTAAAAGAAAAATGCTGGTGTACTATCTTAGTTTTATTAGCTTTATAATAATACATATCTATTTCTATTTTGATATTTAAATGTCAAACTTTTCTATCGTTGAATTTATTTTCTTTGAAAACTATCAAATATTCATCACAAATAGTTTGAATTAGGTAAAATAGCGAAGTTACTAGTAAGAGAGATGGAGTAAGGAAGTCCAAAGGCACGATTAATAAATTCGGTGAGAGACTATGAAAATGTTGGAAAAGTATGATACGATCGATAAAATTTAAATTAAAATTTTTGAATATCGAACAGTTCCTCGGTCCGATTGGGGAGGAAAGAAGAAAAAACACTGGTGTTTACTAGTTTTTGAATATCGAAACTTGTAGCAGAGAATACACCAGTGTATTTCTTCTTTCCTCCGCAATCGGACCGAGGAACTGTTTACCAGCTGTTTCCAAGGAAACATGATCATGCTCTCTTCTGCGCATGTGCCCCATTTGAAAGTGCTAGCGTCTGTTCTGTTACGAAGCCAGAGGACAATCGTTTTGTTGTCCGTTTGGAGATGTATTTACAAAGAAACGAAAACGGTACACATGTTTTGTCTAGTCCTGAGATTTGATTCGATTATTTTACACAGCTGGCCTGATAAGTTGCTATAAACTTAAAATTTTAAATGCAAATATTTCGTTTAATGAATAAAAGTATCTTATTCCAGAAAGGCATTTTTAAAGTAACAAAGATTTAATACGCAACTTTATATTAGACAGAAAATAAAGTAACATTGACTTTGATGCAGAATGGTTAATTTCAGCATCAAATTTTAACAAAATAACTCCGACCACCAGCGAGGGCATTCGTGGCTCAGTGGGTATGTCCACTGCTCTAGGAACCTTCGAGTTGCAGACGGCGCAGGTTGGATTCCTGTCAGGCGCATTCCTCACTGAGTTTATTTCTCTCTTCTGTATCAGTAAAAACTTTAATGCGTGTGTATGTCTATTACTTAATATTGTATGCCTTGTGTCTGGTGCAGCATGGCCCAATATGGCCATTGCTCTATAAAACCCCAAAGTAACCAGCGAAATGTGGTACTACTTTCACTTGAAAGCACATAGAATGTGTTAAAGTAAAAAAATATTTCTATTGCCGTTGAAATGAGCAATTCTGTTTTAAATCTTTGTATTGGGATATCTAGTATCAGAAAAATTTGAAATTGAAGGCTTGACTCAGCCTTTTACTCTAGAAAAACTTCCTCAAACACTTAATCTCTCTTATTATGTTCGAGGTACTAAAACTAGTTAAATTTATTTAATCCCGGTCATCCAAAAGCGTCTACGTGTCATGAAAATTTAAGAAATACAAACCCCTATACGCACAGAAAAATCGTGATATATCTCGGCTGAATAGCTTCCAATTGAAACCCGTATGTTCGCATCTGTGCAAAAGTAGTTTCCTCTTTTCAAGTAACGCCGGAGGGCAGACATATTCCATCGAACCACCTAGAATCGCTAAATATCCCGAGATGCAACATTTTTACATTCCCCAATTCCTTACTGCTGAGCCTTTTGCAAATGTTTGCTTTTTCTTCGTTATCTCCCTCTACGAAAATTCAATTTTAAATTTTTTCTCGTTGTAGGATTCTATCGTCGCTAAAATGTGATGTTCAGACTTATGATCTGAGGATTTTGAAAGAAAGATATGAATGATAAAAACGATACCGTTCAGTCTCGTGTATACAAGAGAGAATATTTTCCATCCTTGTGATTAAAGTATGGAAACTGTATATTTAACATATTTATTAATTTTACACAAAACTAGAAAAATCGTTCCAATTGGGTCGTATTTAGAATTATATTTTGTAGAAAATGGATGGCGTCGGAAAATTTATACTTTTCCAGCTTGTTCTATTTTTAGGAACAGTTTTCAGTTACCAGTAGCGTCTTGCTCATCATTCAAGAAAGTATGAATTCTAGAGCTCAACACTTTGTAAATATATGGTGATAATTCAGAAAAATAAAATAAAAGTAAGGAATAGATGGTTTGGGTTGAAATCTTTTTGCGTCTGTAAACAATGTCAAATTAGATACTTAGAAACTTTCCTTATCCTAATTCCTCCCTGGGTATATTTCTCTTTCCTGCGTGTATGTCCATTACTTGATATTATCTGTCTTATGTCTGGCGTAGTATGGCCAAATATGGCTCTTGCGCCATAAAAACCAACGAACTTAATCCTAATATTAATGGTTTATTTACATTTTTAATTTCTTCGTTCTTGTATATCATTTTCTCAAGAAAATAGGTATAACTCAAAGAAAAAACCTCTACAGTTCAAGTCACAAAAATATTTTAGCATCATTAGATTTCAATAATTTCTAGAGTTCCATTATTAAAAATGATCCCACATATTTTCAGTATTAGGGTTCGAATTTCACTTCTAATGCAATTAATAATTGATTATTATGTAAAATTAATATCTTTCATTCAAACAGAAACTTGTTAAATAAACAGCAAGTACAAATAATTCGACCACCGAAAGTAAAATAGTTGATTCCTATCTATCTGTCTATCTACGTGTAAAGCTGTCTATCTATGTATATATGTGTATAATATACACACATATGTGTATAATATATATCTGTATATATCTATGTGTATATCTATATATATATCTGTATATATCTATGTGTATATCTATATATATATCTGTATACTATCTATGTATATATCTATGCGTATATCTATGTATACAGGGTGAGTCTAAACTAATAATACAAACTTCAGGGGGTGATAGAACACAACAAAACAAACACTTTTCACCATAGAATGTATGGTCGCAAGTGCAGCGGTTGGCCGCTAGAGAGCGCTTTCCATTTCCGCACAAACACACGGTCCGATGCAAGTTGTAAAGAAGAGGCATGATATATGGAAACAACGCTTTAATGTCAAATAAACATCAATAACGGCTTGACAAAACGAAATACAATTAGATTTGCATAAAATAAAGATAAGTACAAGGAACAACGGGTAAAAAAGAAATCACATGTACAAACCTGAGAAACTTTTCACATGGAAATGAAACGATATGTACAAACATCAGTCGGTAAGTACAACTCAAATGCACAATTACAGAAGCTGTTCAAAATGTCGACCACCACACCTGATGCAGGCCTCGCATCGCCGAAGTAAGGATTCCCGTGTGGTCTGGAAAATACCAGGCATTTCGCGGACTTCTACCGCAGCTACTGAAAGCCTGGCAACAAGATCTTCATGATCCTCAATGGGGATCTCATACATATCAGCGTGGAGACTTCCTCTTTCCGAGAGTTGTCGGTGCAAACGCGCAAAAATCTCGTGTTGGGGAATGCGCCTGTTAGGAAAGCGATCTCGGTAAAGGCGTTGTGCATGCCTGCCATTTCCGTCGGACAGACCGTAAACAAAATGCATATCTGCTTTCACCGCATTCAAATATTCAGCCATTTCCAGTCGCGACTGGAAAACCTCCTTGTATAAAACCTCCGCTTTTATACAAGCGTTTGACTGCGCTCTCTAGAGGCCAACCGCTGCACTTGCGACCATACATTCTATGGGAAAAAGTGTTTCGTTGTGTTCTATCACGCCCTGAAGTTTGTATTATTAGTTTAGATTCACTCTGTATATCTATGTGTATATATATGTGTATATATATGTGTCTATATATGTATATATCTATGTGTATATCTATATCTATACATGTGCATATCTATCTACACTGCTGGCCACCGTAAATGCAACACCCTGAAGGAAGCATGCAAATAATATGAAATTTACAACATGCATTAGCGGAGGTGAGATATGCAAATGATTAGAATTTCAGCGCAGACGCACATCACGCGCGCCTGTGGCGCCACTTCAAAGCGCTATTTAAGGCTTGGAGATTTCGACGATTTCAAGTACGGCAATTGTGTTTTTCTTGTGGTTTTTTCAAAAAAACGATCAATTATGCCTCGTAGAAAACAGCGATCATCTTTTGATCAAGTATCCGAGTTCGACAGAGGAAGGATAGTGGCCTACCGAGATTGTGGATTATCTTTCAGGGAAATCGGTAGTCGTGTTGGACGAAACCAAACAACTGTAATGCGGATATGTGATCGTTGGATGCAGGAGGGTACGACGGACCGACGTGTTCGATCGCATCCACCTCAGTGCACCACTTCACGTGATGACAGGCATATTGTGCGTATGGCAGTGACGGATCGCTCAGCCACATCACGAACCATAGCACAGCACATTCAGTCTGTACCGCATCATCCAGTGTCTGCGCGTACCATTCGACGCCGTTTACAGCAGAGTGGTCTGTCCGCAAGACGTCCATTGCTTCGTCTACCCTTGACGCAGAACCACAGACGTTTCCGCCGCCAATGGTGCGATGAAAGAAGGATGTGGACGGCAGAATGGAATGAAATTGTCTTTACTGACGAGTCACGCTTCTGTCTGCAACACCACGATGGTCGGATTCGAGTCTGGAGACACCGTGGAGAGAGGATGCTGAACAGCTGCGTTATGCACCGCCACACTGGTCCTGCACCGGGTATTATGGTATGGGGCGGTATTGGATATCACTCTCGCACTCCTCTAGTACGCATTGCCGGTACTTTAAACAGCCAGCGCTACATCTCCGAGGTGTTGGAGCCAGTTGTCCTTCCTTACCTTCAGGGCTTGCCCACAGCCATATTTCAACAGGATAATGCGCGACCACACGTGGCACGCATTGTCCAAGGGTTCTTCGTCAATCGCCAGATTGAATTGCTTCCCTGGCCAGCTCGCTCTCCGGATCTTTCGCCGATAGAAAACATGTGGTCCATGGTTGCTCAACGATTGACCCAGAATACATCCCCAGCTGCCACACCAGATCAACTTTGGCAACGTGTGGAAGCTGCTTGGTCTGCTGTACCCCAAGAACACATCCAAAGTCTCTTTGAATCAATGCCGAGGCGTGTGGCAGCGGTGATCTCCAACAATGGCGGCTACTCTGGCTACTGATTTTGGCAGGAACCACACTTCACAGAAGTCTATAAATTTAATCATTTGATACTTGGTCAACATGTTATCTACAAAATAAATTTTGTTGTGATATCTCTTGTCTTTCTTGGTGTTGCAATTTGGGTGGCCAGCAGTGTATATCTATCTATGTATATATCTATATATCTATCTATGTATATATCCTAAATTGTAAATAAGAACTACCAAATGTGCTCATAGCAATATCGAAAAATTAATTCCAAATTTAATTACGGTATTAGAAACAACTCAAACTCAAGGGATATATTCATTACTTTAGCCGTAGCAATATTTCATATCAAGAACTAATCGAAAGTTTTAGTAATTTAGTTTTCATTTTGTACTAGCAGGAAATAATTTGAAACTCCAAAGTCACAAGATTAGAAATGAATTTATTACTATTTTCGTCGATGTCGGAATTTACGAAAAGCAATTCCAAGCTGAAGTAAATTTGATACATTCAATATGCGTACTTAATTAAAAATGCAAGATGCAATCCGACACTCGATATTAGGTTAGAAAAATGCTTATTCAAAAAGATTGAGATGATGAAATTTCTGTTTCAAATACTTAATTAGCCCTGTGCGATCAAATTTTCAAGTCCAGTCTTGAAAGTTGAAATTCATAATACACTGCTGGCCGTCGAAAATGTAACACCAGGAAGGACAAGAAATGTCGGTATGATATTTTTGATCAACGTCGTTTTGGAGAAACACAACGGGCTATTGGCGACGGTCCGGGATCAAACCCGGAGGGAAAGATCGAGGAAAACACTACGTAATTTTGAATCACGATCAGATGACGAGGTCACACGAGCTGGCACCCCATTCTCCACACGACGCCAACGTGAGGACATTTGAGGCCACGACAGATTTAAAGTGCACCAGTCCCCTTTGTACTCGATGGTCGTTGATTGGATTCGAACTCGTTTTCCATCGGTTGTTAATCCGTTACTCTTCCAACTCGTTGTGTTGCTCCAGTGTGACGTTAATTGAAAATACCAAAAAAATACCAATCTTCCAACCCGGCTACTGCGGCCCACAAGAAATATCGGAGCCACCTTTATCATACAAATAACATAAGGCTCAAGGTGAAATGATTGAAGTTATAGCTCCGCTTGTGAAAAGTGAAGAAATCGGTATTTTGTGTAGCCACCATGGGTTGCAGTAACTGCTGTTACATGTCTCGACGTTGAAAGAACGAAACTATGGATGTGTGTTTGAGGTACGTCCATGCCGCTTCTACACATTGCCAGGATTCAACTGAGGTAGCCGCGTCCGGTGGTCTGGTGTTCCAGCCGTTGCTAGATTCTTTCGATGATCGGTGAACGGGTGGACCATGGTATAAGTGAAACCTGGTGGACATTGAGGAATTACATCGTACGCTGCATGCCAGTCGCACATTGTCCTGTTGAAAACTGGTTGCAGGACAGCCCTGAAGGTAAAGGAGGAGTCTGCGAAATTTCAGAGATGCAGTGGTGGGTGTTTAATGTACCGGTAGTGTGTATTAGGTGGGTGCGGGAGTATAACCAAATGGCTCGGCATTGAAAGAACGGGACATTGGATGTGGGTTTGGGGTAAATCAATCCATGCTGCTTCCTCACGTTGACTAAGTACATGTGACGTAAACGCGGTGGTCTAGTATGCAAGTTGGTCGATCATCGACCGGAAGTGTTCGATGGGCGACCGATCTGGAGAACGGCAGGGCTATGGAGGAAGTGAAGCATGCTGGACATTGAGGAATTATTGTACGTTGCATGCCACGTGCAGTTGCATATTGTCCTGTTGAAAACTGACTGCAGACAAGCCCCGAAGATAACAGGGAGGACATGAGGGTCACGAACTTCAGAAATCTAGCGGCGACTGTTGGTTGCACAGGTAATGCGTATTACGTGGATATGGGAGTAGAATCCAATGGCGCCCAATACGCAAAGTGACGAACTGGTATGGCGATGCAAATGCAAGAGGGAGCATTTGGTCTTTTCAATAAACAACTGTCGAATTTTGAACTTGATGGAGCACTACACGAATTCTGAGATAGCTGACTCATCTAATGTATGGAGATGCCAAATGGAAGTGCAAGAGGTCATCAAATATTGTATCGTGAACGCTTCTCCAATAGGCGACTGCCGAATCGTCAAACATTTGAGTGTTTGACCGCAAGCTGTGGGAAGTTTAGGTCAGCAGGAAAGATGCGGCTGAGCCGAGAAGTTAGAACACTCCTGTAATGGAAGACGTACACGCGAGGTTGAGAGAAACCCACCTAATGGAGAGCATTCTCAGTACAATCTTTGAGCAGCTCTTCTATTTCAATTTGGCATCTCCACGCATTAGATCTTGGACTTTGTTGATCGCTTTGGACAAGAGCTGAAACGTGCAAAATCTCCATTGCTTATGGCTATTTTGTAAAGGAAAACGAAATTTACTACTCCGTGATTTCGAAGAGACATCTCGGGTATAAAGATCTGACCAATTTTGCTAATGACGAGGTATCAAGTCTTGACGTCTCTCGTCATCAAGATAGCGCCGATATTTTTATGAAGACGAAATATCTCGTCATCAAAATATTATCGATTTCCTTATAATGATCAAGATCTGGTCAGTTTGCTTCTGTAGATGAGAGACGACGAGATATCTCTTCCTACAAGATCTGGTTAGGTTTTCTAGATACCTCTTCGAGACAGCCACCAGAGGTTAAACGCACCAAACAGCAGACTCTAGCAAATACAGTTTCGGATATACAAGGTGAGTCTAAATTGTTTTTACAAAATAAGAGGGATGATAGTACCCATCCAGACAAGCAATAATTACGATGGAACATTGGGTCGCATTCCACTCTGAGAGGCAGAAAAGAGTAAAGTCGAAACGCGTCGAGCATGAAAAAGTCATCGCCTCTGACGTCGTTTTGTACCTGCCTACATAGCATATCTCCTAAGCAAGATGGCCTGGTCGATGGATCGGATGTGGCGGATCTGTGGCTTGGCCTCCCCGCTCACCGAACCTCAACCCACTGGACTTTTTCTTCTGGGGGCACATGAAATCTTTAGTGTACCAGACGCCTGTGGACTCGGAAGAAAATCTCGTAGCGAGAATCGGTGTTGCCGCCAGACAAAATTATCACAACACCAGGAATCTTCGAGAGCCAGTCATTCCTTCGCCGGTGTGAACTGTGCAACGACACTTTGAGCACTTGCTGTGAGTTTTTCTCTGATTAATCCATCAGATTGTGCAACTTTTGGTATCGTTCATTCGCTTTCCCAACACTGTTGTAAATTCACGTTGAAATTCTAATTTGACTCTTTTCTGCCTCTCAGAGTGGAATGCGGCCCTATGTTCCATGGTAATTATGGCTCGTCTGGATGGGTACTATCACCCCTTTTATTTTGTAAAAACAATTTAGACTCACCCTGTATATTCATGAAATGTTTTTTTTTAATTTTGATACACCCTACTATCCTTTAAAATTTGACCTGAGTATTTCGAATCACCCTGCTCCCTCAGTCTTAAAGTGTGTACGGGCATCACCGCCCCAAGGTACATCTGTCCTTTTATTTTACTCTCGCCTATCATTCTTTTTGCGTTTTTTCCTCCCTCGTTGTTGTCTTGTGTTTGGCTCAGCTTTGCCAACCAGGGTCCAATCCCCAAACCAACCAACCATCTTTGTTGTGGCACGGCCCCTCCGCGACGGCCAGCTGAAGTCCCTACAGATTATAGTGGGAGGCCCCGAAAAATTCAGGCATGGGTCCCTACAATAATTGCGATACTCGCCTTTTACTTGGTCGTCGTGGAAACGAAAAATCCATTGCTCATCAGCCGAGGGGTGGCAAGTTTTTTTCAGTTTATCCAGTCGGGGGATGGATAAGGCTATTTCTCCATCCTACCCTTATTCCCTATTTCTTCCATCCTATTATTACCTACCTATTTCCCTATTTCTTCCATCCTACCTTTGGGCCGCGTTGGCCCTGTTGGAAAAGTAACGAATTAGCAATCAGTGGGTTGCGAGTTCAAATCCAACCAAACACTGTCGTGTACAAAGAGGGCTGTTGCACGTTAAATATGTCGTGGCCTGAAATGTCCTCACTTTTGTGTGGTGTGGATGTTTGGAGAGTGAGGTGCCAGCTCAGGTGTTGCCTCTTCATCTGACCATGGTTCAAAATTATTGTCGTTGTTAATTAAAATACCTACCTATCATCCCATCTTTATAGCCTGGTATGGCTTTTAGCTTGCAGGGCCAAGGGAATTTCTACATAAGCACCTATGTCTTATTGCTGTGACAGTTGATTTATGACGTACTCGAACCTACACGCTTTGTCCTGGTTCTGATGCCTGAACCAATTCCCGAACAATTGGAGGAGCGCTAGGAGTCATCTACCACACAAATTTACACAAGCGGCTTATCACTTGGAGACACTTTGGGTGATTTATAATGTCGTTAAGTTGATCTCTAATGAAATCGACTCCTCGTAGGTGCTGATGTCAAATTGACTGGCATACTCGTCTCACTCATCGTCATTTCTTACTAGGACAGAGCGCCCCAATTGTAATTCATGCTCTACTCCTTTTTCTGTTTATCATATTTTAATTGTCTGTCCTGTGTTTATTCATCAATATATCAATTTTTTTAAACCACAATTTTGAATTTAAAGTTTGATTGGGGAAAATCTCCATTCAAATCGTTTTCGCATTTTTACGTTCTGTTGGTTTTTAGACCTCATAATTTTTTTCCATCTTTCAATTTTCACGCTCAAAATTTTATGCATATGTAAATTAAATTCTTCATTTTCATATTTATGATGAAGACGATGATCTTATTTTATCATCTGACTACTTGAATATTTTCATTCTCATCTACCCATTTTGCATGCTTTATATCCATCTTTTATAATTGTCTTGGACTTGATTTTTAAATGTTTTGTACTTTTATTGGGTTACATTTTGTCTCATGTTTAGCGCAGCTTGTCCGATTTTGGACCTTGCGCCATAAAACCCCAACATCCAATCTAATCCTTCTCGTAGGTGCGTCGTCAGCGTGGAGTTCAGCATGTATTGAAGAACATCACCTATTTCACCATTCTGACAGGTGTTGGGTGTGGAAAAGCATTCCGGGAACCTTCCATGGTTTGTAAGTAGTTGGATAAAAATGGGATCGTACAGTTGCATTTTGGGATTTGGACCAACGATCGAATATATAGTACTACATTATAAGTCGGTGTTACCAGGGACTAACCATCTATTTGCGCTTTGGGATTCAATGCATTCCACTGAAAACGAGACCTGACAACAGAGGAATCGATTCCAATTTTATTACATTGAAAATATAAAAGCGAAAAGTGAAGATATATATTTTCAGAGGACGAAATAAAATATCAATACAAAAGCAATTCCGGTATAACTCCTGAAAGCATCTATTCATTGTATTATTTTGTTTGAAAATTCAAACTAAAGTACATTATTATCTTTTATGCGGACAGCTAATATTCGAACTCTGCAAACGATATTATCTTTATTTAGTATGGGGTTAGCCTGGTTGGAAGTGTAACGGACAAGCAACCGAAGGGTTGCGAGTTCGAATCCAAACAAAGAACGTCGTGTACAAAAGGGGTTGTACTCAAATCTGTTGAGTTCCTAAGTGTCCATACGTTGGCGAGGTGTGGAATTTTGGAGAGTGGGGTGCCAGCTCAGGTGTGACCTCGTCATCTGACCGTGATTCTAAATCACGTGGTGTTGTCCTAGGATATTTCCTTTCGGGGTTGATCCCGGACCATCGCCGATAGCCCGTTGTCTTGTGCGACGTTAATTAAAATACCTACCTGTCTTTAGCCTGGTTTTCTGTAAAAATTAAAATGAGCTACTGCATTTATTTCAGTTTAGTGTCATCTGAATCATATGCCGGCCTGGTAGCTGAATAGTTAATCGCTCTGGTCTTCGATTCAACAGGCTCTGAATTCAAATCATGATTAGGAATGGATGTACAAAGTGTTTCGGAATACACTCAGCCGTGGGTCTCTCTATAAATAGCACGTCGTGTACCAAAAATCAGGCGAGATTATTTTGAATCGACTTTCGATTTCTTCAGTTTTACAACGTCAAACTTTCCCATGAGTGGCTATTGGTGTGGTGTGGAAGTTTGGAGAGTGGAGTGCCAGCTCAGGTGTTGCCTCGTCATCTGACCGTGGTTCGAAATTACGTTGTGTTGTCCTCGGATCTTTCCCTTTGGGATTGATCCCGGACCGTCACCAATAGCCCGTTGTGTTTCTCCAGTGTGACGTTAACTGAAATACCCCCCATGAGTGGCTAAGTGCTTCGCAAGGAATTGGTTGACTGCTATACGATTTCGAATCTCGTAATGTTGAAGTCGGGCTGGCTTCTTGAAGTTTCCTGGTTTCTTCAAGATGATACGTGGGCCGCTGTAACCCGATAAGGCGGATTACAACCGGAGGGTTGAGTTCGAAACTTGATCCAACCAAAGACCGTCGCGTGCGTGGGGCTTCATACCCGTCTCCAATAGTCCTTTATGTTGCTTCAGTGCGACTTAAATTCAACTATCAAGACGACACGCAAATGTAGTCCAGCTTCCTCAGTCTTCCAGGAAGGTATTCCCAGTTTACGGTGGGTGTGACAGCATCTCTCGTGGTGCCCTTGGTACCACAGATACTGCCACGTTCTCCTAACTAATGTTTGAATGATTTTACGATCCATAAGCTAACATTCGAAAAAATCTAAAACTTACATAAAATTAATCTATTTGTTTATTCTATTATAAATTAATCTATTTGTTCTCTTTACGTTGGCGTGTGTAGAGGGTTGGAGAGTGGAGTTCTAGCTCATGTGTTGTCCTCGTCATGTGACCGTGGTTCAAAATTACGAGTTGTCCTCGTTATGTGACCGTGGTTCAAAATTACGTGTCGTCCTCGTCATGTGACCGTGGTTCAAAATTACGTGGTGTTGTCCTCGGATCTTTCCCTTTGGGATTGATCCCGGACCGTCACCAATAGCCCGTTGTGTTGCTCCAGTGTGACGTTAATTGAAATAAATAAATAAATAAATAAATAAATCAAAATTACGTGTCGTACTTGTTATCTGACCGTGGTTCAAAATTACGTGTTGTCCTCGTTATCTGACCGTTGTTCAAAATTACGTGGTTTACTTGTTATCTGACCGTGGTTCAAAATTACGTGTTGTCCTCGTCATGTGACTGTGGTTTACTTGTTATCTGACCGTGGTTCAAAATTACGTGTTGTCCTCGTTTTCTGACCGTTGTTCAAAATTACGTACTGTACTTGTTATCTGACCGTGGTTCAAAATTACGTGTTGTCCTCGTCATGTGACCGTGGTTTACTTGTTATCTGACCGTGGTTCAAAATTACGTGTTGTCCTCGTTATCTGACCGTTGTTCAAAATTACGTACTGTACTTGTTATCTGACCGTGGTTCAAAATTACGTGTTGTCCTCGTATCTTTTCCTTGGGACCGTCGCCAATAGCCCGTTACGTTTCTCCAGCCCAAATTTAGTTAAGTACCATTAACACCAACTCTTATCACTAAGGTTGTAACTAATTGCACTTTGTGGTGAAAATATCTTTTCCTTTCCGTAAAACTCGCCTGCTATTCTTACATAATAACAATTAACATAAGTAACATATCTTACATAAATAACTTCTCGAGTGGTATAAACTACTCAAAAGAAGAAAGGGCGGTTTTCTCCCTTCAGGAGTAGCGGTCTGTACAGGAAATGAAAGTAAGGATTAATTCATCTTTTTTAGCGTCATTTTTTCTTCCAAGTCATGAACGAATAATTCTATTGAACATAATGAGCTCCTTCGTAGTTTGAGAATAGAAGAAAAACGAGAAAATTTTACTATGTAATACTTTTCTTTTTTATGTGTGCTTTATTTTATTCTAGTTGTTTTATACTTTCGGTATATAAGAAAGCTGAACAAACTACGCAACTAAAAATAAATTCCTAGGTTTTTTCCATCTTTACCAAATGCAGAAAAAGAGGGTGCGAAAAAAGTAACTGGCGATTTTCCGCAATGTATTTTTCGATAAAACTATTCCACAGAGGCTATTTCAAAGAAGCTAAATGTAGATGGCGCTAGTGTTTTTGTGGTACAACATGCTACCTCTAAGTATTTCTATTGGGCAACCGGAAGTAAATTGCACGGTTTCCGATTGTTTGTTTAATAGCCCGTCGTGTTGCTTCAGTGCGACGTTAATTAAAATACCAACCATACATACCTACCGATTGTTTGTTTACAGTGAAAATAATGGAATCACTTCAAAATGCACCAACGATAATTAACAATTAGATTCACTCTTTCACATTTCCTACGGGCCGTGGTAGCCCGGTTGGAAGAGGGACGGATTATCATCCGGAGGGTTGCGAGTTCGAATCCAGCCAAAGGCCGTTGTGCACAAGTGGGCTGGTGCGCGTTAAATCTGTCATGGCCTCAAATCCCCTCACCTTGGCGTGATATGGAAATTTGGAGCCAACTCAGGTGTAACCTCGTCATCTGACCGTGGTTCAAAACGACGTGTTGTCCTCTGTTCTTTCCCTTCGGGTTTGATCCCGGACCGTCGTCAATAGCCCGCTGTGTTGCTCCAGTGCGACGTTAATTGAGATACCAACCTACCTACCTAGATCGAAGTAAAAAGCAGCACTTTAAAACTATGAGGCATTTTATACAATCGATCAGAGAAAGCAAGCGGAAAAGTCGTAATAGGTAAATCACCCTTCAAACAGAAACTTGATCCGAATCCCAAATCGTATCAGTTCCGTAATTCATTGAGAGCTCAACGAAGAACGCACCCCAAATAGCACCCGTTCCTCTTCTCCGATGACGCAGAAACTTTGAATCGAGATACAAAAGGAAGGAAAGGAATCCGATAACCTCGTATTTCATGAAGCATAGCCTGTTGTTTCCATAGCAACGATTTCCCTGCCCAACCTCTCATTTAACTATGCCTTTTCGGGGACTCTTTCGAGAAAGCCCTTGTTAACCCAGAGCGAAATGAAGGCAAATAAACCCTTTGTAATCATTCCGGTGTCCTTTAACTGGAATGAAATCAGCGCTCATTCATGAGTTCTTTCTTTAGGGTGAAGGGCTTCGAAAGGGGGCAGTTTTCGTCTCCCGTTCGCCATTAAGGCCGATAGTTTCTCGTTCAATGGAAATGGGTGGTTTTACTCTCCAATGGTTCTCAATCATCTTTCATTAAAAGCGAAACTCAATATAAAACCATTATGGTCGATCGGTGGTGAAAGTGGTGCATTAGAAGCAAATTCATTTATAATGTAAAATCTATGATTGGCGAACGGGAAAATCTGTCGATGCAATGTTTCAGAAATAGCTTGATAGAATAAATTAAAGAAACTTGATATAGTTCATTTCTGAATTCAGCACTTTGTATCGAAACCCTAACGAAGTGACGAAATCCTGATCTCTAGAGAAAATTCCTAAAAATTCCTTAACCCTATGAGGGGTTCACACGCATAATTCCATCTTGCAACATGCAGTCTTCCCTGCATGACTTCTAACCAATTTTGACCTTGACTAACAGAATCTTTCCAAGGTATTCTATTACCAAGGTATATCTTACCAAGGTATTCTTCGGAAATAAGCAATAGACTCCCCACAGGATTCTCTTAAGAAATGAGCAATAGAATCTCTCCAAGGTATTCTTCGGAGTAAGCAATAGACTCACTCCAAAGGATTATCCCAGGAAATGAATAATAGAATCTTTCCAAAGGATTATCTTCGGAAATAAGCAATACAATATTTCCAAAGTATATTCTATTCTTCGGAAATAAGCAAGACTCATCCCAAAGGATGAGGATAATAGGAAATGAGCAATAGAATCTCTCCAAGGTATTCTTCGGAGTAAGCAATAGACTCACTCCAAAGGATTATCCCAGGAAATGAACAATAGAATCTTTCCAAAGGATTCTCTTCGGAAATAAGCAATACAATATTTCCAAAGTATATTCTATTCTTCGGAAATAAGCAAGACTCATCCCAAAGGACTTTAATAGGAAATGAGCAATAGAATCTTTCAAGATGATTCTGTTTTTCGGGAAAGAGCAATAGAATCTTTCGAAGACATCAGGCTCATGTGGCACAGGTCTCATAGCAGACTGGAGACTGCGTTAGAAAATGTTATCCTTTTAGTCAGAAGTGTGTTTTTCATGAACAAAATTAGTCACCCTATGTTTCTTTGGTTCGCTTCAAATCATCAAGCAAGAATTCTTCAACACATACAGAGCAGACTTTATGTGGTGCCCACTGTTTTTTTTTTCATTATCGAGCATCACAGGCGTAGTTGGCCTTTATCACAAACTCAGTTAAGTTCATCCTGCTTCTAGAATGCAAACTTTCCTCATAAATAACGAAAATAATGTGAACCAACCCTACTTCTAGAATTAACTTTTGCCTTCTATCACGTTAACTTTCAATATTAAATTCCGAATTTCCAAGTGACTAAAACGCAAAAAAGTTTTCACTAAAACAACATCTTTCACACAAGTCAACTACAAGGGTGATATGAAATTGTTTATTACCCTACTCGTGGAATAATATAGATTGGGAACGTTCCTGTGCGGACATGCTGCTGAGCAACAGTTTGCCTATTGCTGGACTATTTCTACAGTTGTACTTTGATATTTCTAATAATTAAACACATAAGCATATCTTAAATTCTTTGAATTGTCTAAATTGTATAATTTAATATTAAGCAATTATTATCTTCAAAATCTATATAAGAATATATTAGCGCATCAAAGACCTTAAATGAATAGCGTTGTAGCAGAACACCCGTGTTTTACTTTTCCCTTCCGCAATCGGAACGAGGAACTGTTTATCACCTGTTTCCAAAGACGCATGATCGTGCTGTCTTCTGCTCATGTACCCCGTTTGAAAGTGCTAGTATCTGTTTCTGTTAAGAAGCGAGAGGGCTATCGTCCTGTCGTCCGTTTGGGGATGTGTACCGTTTTCGTTTCTTGTCTAAATAAATGTTGTGTCTCGTCCTGCAATTGGATTCAATTTTTATGTAGCTGGCCTGATAAGTTGCTATAGTGTATAACTTCAAATAATATCTTCCCTACTGGGAAAACTCCTGACAGTGGTAAAAAATGGCTTGCATTTTCAGTATTCAAATTTTGCATTCAAAATTACATTAAAATCACATAAAGAAACAAAACAACTTTTATCATTTAAAGACCTATGTTATTTGTAGCCAACTTATAATCGTTTCTGACATCCAATCAGAAACACGGAAACGGAAACCACGCCAATGAAGACAATTGTAGGAACCAATTGTTTATGTTTAAACTACTCCTCAATTTAACGAATAGACTCGTGCAAAATCTCTAACAAAAGTAATAAAATCATTTGAACTCTTCCTGTTATCTTAGTTGAAAAAAGGGGTTCAACCCTTTGAGGTATTCGCACGCATAATTCCACCTTGCAGCCTGCAGTCTTTCCTGCAAGACTTGTGACCAGTTTTGATCTTCCTAACCAATAGTATATTTCCAAAGGATTTTAATCTAAGGAAATGATCAATAAAATCTTTTCCAAGGATTCTAAGTATAAGTTACAATCATATATAACCTTGCTAAATGATTCTATTCTAAAGGGGTCGCGGTAGCCCAGTTGGAAGAGGAAACGGATTACCAACCGGTGGTTGGTTGCGAATTCGAAGCTCGGTCCAGCCAATGATTGTCATGTACACGGGGTCTGTTGCATGTTAAATCGGTCATGGCCTCAAATGTATTTACGTTGGCGTAGTGTGGAAGTTCGGAGAGTGGGGTGCCAGCTCTGGTGTTGCCTCTTTATCTGACCGTGGTTCAAAATTACGCGGTGTTCTCGAATCTTTCCCTTGGGGATTGATCTCGGACCTTCGCCAATATCCCTTCGTGTTGCTCCAGTGGGACATTAATTATCTACCTATTCTTAAGAAAGGATTAAAGGATCCTATTCTAAACAAAGTACCAAAAGATCCTATTCTAAAGAGAGGATCTAAGGATCATATTCTATAGAAAGGATCATATTCTACAGAAAGGAACAAAGGATCCTATTCTAAAGAAAGGATCAAAGGATCCTATTCTAAAGAAAGGATCAAAGGATCCTATTCTAAAGAAAGGATCAAAGGATTATATTCTGAAGAAAAGATCATAAGATCCTATTCTAAAAAAGGATTAATGGATCCTATTCTACAAAAGAATCTTAAAAATAAAGGATTCACTCCCAAGGAGTTTCCTCAAAATAGAACTTTTCCAATATATATTCTATTTTAAGGAAAGGACCAATATAATCTTTCTAAAGATTTGAAGCATCCGTGGATTCTTTCAGCCAATAAATGAAGTTATTTAGTCATTGTGCTATGGGATAAAAGCAATACTACACAACTCGGAAATCTCATCAGACAGTTACAGCTCGCCCACCCCATTTGCAAATATTCCAAGAAAGTTCTTTTTCTACTCAATTGAAAATGACAAGTAGTCTCTTTCTAAAAATTGATTTCTGATAACCCAGACGATGTTTACTTTTTCAGTATAACTTACAAAAAATGCAACGGAATATTCATGAGAATATGTATTTTGTCGTGAAGTTTGGAAATAGATTTCTTTATACAGTTCCCCTCTCTCCTCTCTTAGAATGAAGTCGATATTAATATCAGTTCAAAAATTCCATTGTTCGAATTCCAATTCTGCGAATATTTCACTTTGTTTCGTTCTTGGAAATGTTTTCTATGGTACCACAAATTTGATAGTCTTTATAATATGGGTATGTGCGTGGGTTTAAATTCAAAATGATTCTATACCTCTTATGGGTACATGTTGTTCATAAGTAGTAAACCTACAAAACTCGTTTAACCTTTCGGGTCTAATGGGCATATACGTCCCAGAGATTAGATTGGGTAAATAAATCCCACTTTTACTTTTGAATGGTTTTTTACGTTTTCAGTGTTCTTAAGGAATTAGGGAACAAAAATATGTCTAAAGAAACCTGGCAATACTTTCAGATAGCAAATGGCGGACTTATGGTTTTGAGCACGCCCATTCATTCTGATGAATAAATGAACGTGGTTCTGAAACAAAAAGTTGGTACAAAATTAGACGTTTGTTGCCCAGAAGCCATTTCCCACTACAATATGTACATGAATGGAGTTGACCGCTGTGATGAAATGGCTACTTTTTATTGTCATGGCAGAAAATCAGACAAGTGGTGGAAAAAGATTTTTAGCTATGATTTCTGTTGTGAATGCATGGATTACGAAGTGTGATGTGGAACATAAAACAGAACCACTATTATCATTCATGGTCCCCTTAGCTGAGCAACTAATAAATGTTGGAAGGGAGAGAGCAAACACAAAAAGAACGCGAAAGTACGGTCGTCCGTCAAAAAGAGCAAAAACTACTAAACTTCTAAATTAAACTACTTTTCAGAGTTAAATTTTAATCATGCAAAAGTCGGGGCGAAAGGGTTAAGGCAAACTACAGAACTCGCAGCCCTCCATTTGTAATCCGTTACTCTACCAACCGGGCTACCGCGGCCCTGCGTCTGATCGACTCAGTGATTAACCAAAAATGAAATTGCAAGTTTTCCTTTAACTCTAAAAACAACTGCGCGTCATTAAAAACTATCAGAGTCGACGACGAAAAAGGAAAGAAGAAAATTCCTTGGCATCGGCCTATGGATGTACATCACCCCTTCATGCATTGGATTGAATTGGACGCCTTAGGCGGATAATGTTTCACCTGTGTGGCTTTCAGCTATATAGTCCGCCTTTCGGAGGTGTTTCGGAGATTGGGGATTTCTCTCCCTAATACCCGATTCTATTATACACATAAAACATTCAAGCAATCTATTATACACATAAAACATTCAAGCAATCTATTATACACATAAACAATTCAAGATAGTACACAAAAATAGAAGTCAAGTGAAGGGCAAAACATGTAAGTACAAAAATACAATATCACGTAAGAAAAGGATTATAAAATTTGTTAAATTTACAGAGAACCAAATGATAATAACATAAAAGTAATACTGACAATAATAAAATATAATACAAATGATAATAATAACGTAATAAATAATCCATATATAATAAACGGTAACAATACACAATGAACAAGGATACAAATTTAGAACAAATAATTCAAAAAGCAAAACCACTAAGACAGCTAAAAAATACAGATGTACTAATTTCGTAAGAAAAGCTAGGTTATTTCGAGAACTTTCTTCTTCTCAGAGATATAATCAATGTTGGAGCTGAGAAATTCCATCATTTTAAGGATTTTGTGGTGTCAGTGTCTATTCTTGGCAGGACTTTGGCACCAATGAGAGTAGTTTTGTAGAGTAGTAGTTTTTTCTCCTTCATGCATGGAATGCCGTGCGTTGCCATTTTCAGTCGAGACGAAGCAGTTGAAAACTCTTGTCACACACACAAACACCAGAAAATCCACACCACACATACAGAAGATAAATTCGGCGTCGTGAAGTCAAAGGATGACCGTACCTGACACAAATCCCGTACGGAGTGCAAAGGCGCACTGAGGGCGGGGAAGGGGCATTACGTGAAATTATACGGTTCAAGCTAATGCAATCGTTCAAAACTGTAAATTTTTGAATAATCCTATTAAACAATCGTTCAAACTTCGTATGTATACTTCATTCATTCCACAATCGGTAGCTTAGTTGGAAGAGCAATGTATTAGCAATCGTAGGGTTGCGAGTTCGACACTCGGTTCAGGCAAAGACCGTCGTGTACACGGGAGCTGGTGCACGTTCAATCTATCGTGGCCTCAAATGTCTTCACGTTGGCTTGGTGCGGAAGTTTGGAGAGTGGGGTGCCAGCTCAGGAATGACCTCTCATCTGACCATTGTTCAAAATTACATGGTATTGTCCTCAGATATTTCCCTTCTGGTTTATTGCCCGACCGTGAATAAATAACACGTTGTGTTGCTAAAGGGCAACGTTAATTAACAACCTATTATTCCACAATCCAATATCAAACCCGAGTATTCACGTCAAAACTACGGCTTGTGTCCTCTATATAAACCTACCAACTTTTTTACATTGATTTTATTAATTGATTTTTAAAATAACTGCGAAATTCAAATTTTTTTATGCAGAGCAGGTTTATCATTCAGATACTCTTTACTGAGCGTAGACAGGTCTTGTTATATCTTTCAATGATGTAGCAAACATGCCTACTATACGAAGTGTGCTAAGTTTGCGAATATCACTAGGCAAAACCATAGTTTTTAATGTGAAAGTAACCCAAAACGTCGAATTTATACCGTATTCTAATTCAGAAGAGCAGGCATATGCTTGCTATTTTGGGAACATGATCTCTTTAACGATGCCTTTTCGAATCCTCCCTAATAGCTAATGAAATAAACATTAAACCACCAAAATGGGAACTAAAGCCACTCTTCATCCATATCTGATAGATAAGTAGTATTAGAGTCTGCAACGTTCCATGAAAGGGATTCTATTCATACACTTCCAAGAAGTGTTATTCAATTCGAACCTATTCATTTTGCTTCTCTTCAGCTTTCCGGAAAGTCAATAGCTTGAATAAATAAAGGCAGTTAAAGGATTCGTGACAATTTTAGATATCTTTAAGGCAAGAAAAATGCTTCTAAGAGGAAGCGAAAAGTTTGAAGTTTGGCTGTTCATTATTATTTATCCTGGTTCTACAAGATAGGGAAAAAGATTCCCGTGTTGGTCTCGTTATTGTATGGTAGGTAGGTATTTAATTAACGTCGCACTGGAGCAACACAGCGGGCAATTGCGACGGTCCGGGTTCAAACCCGAATGGAAAGATCGGAGAAAAACACCACGGTTGCTAATCCGTTACTCTTCCAATCGTAACCTGTAAGGCAAGGAGAAATATTCTTTCCTAAGAATTCAATTCTACAGAATCAACCAATTGAATTGCGCCAAAGGATTCTACTTCAAGGAAAGAATTGATAGGATCTTTCCTAAGAATTAGAAGACCCGAAGAGAAATATCTGAGGACAACACCGCGAATTTTGAATCACGTTCAGATAACGAGGTCACAACTGAGCTGGCACCCCACTCTCCAAACTTCCACACTACGCCAATGTGAGGACATTTGAGGCCACGAGTGAGTTAACGTGCACCAGTCGCACTTGTACACGACGGTCTTTAGCTGGACCGAGTTTCAAACTCGCAACTCTCCGTTTCCTAATCCGTTGTTCTTCCAACTGGGCTACTGTAGCCGAATGGGGTTTTGGATTTTCCCTGGTTATAAATAGTTGGTTGGGCTTAGGTTTTATGGCACAAGGGGACATATTTCGCAAAGCTGTGCCAAATACAACTGGTTTTAAATAGAATAACACAATTTTGGGATAGAATCTGCAATTCTCTATATGAGGTTACTGACAGTCATATCTGACAATGGCTATTCTGTTTTCAAATTCTACACTCCGAGGGATTCATACTCACAATTCGCGTAAATTCTAATCAGTTTTGACTTTTTCGACCAATAGAATCTTTCCAAAGAATGCTATTCTAAAGGAAATGAGCAATATAATCTTTCTAAAGGCTTCTTTTCTTAGAGGAGAAACGGTACAATCTTTCCAAGATATTCTATATCAAGGAAAGGAGGAATAGTCTTTAAAAAGGATTCTATTCTACAGAATGAACCAATTGAATTGTTAAAAAGGATTTTATTCCAAGGAAAAGAGGGAATAGTCTTTCCAAAGAATTATATTCTACAGAATGAACCAATTGAATTGTTTAAAAGGATTCTATTCCAAGGAAAGGAGGAATAGTCTTTCCAGAGGATTCTATTCTACAGAATGAACCAATTGAATTGTTTTAAAGGATTCTATTCCAAGGAAAGGAGGAATAGTCTTTCCAAAAAATTATATTCTACAGAATGAACCAATTGAATTGTTTAAAAGGATTCTATTCCAAGGAAAGGAGGAATAGTCTTTCCAGAGGATTCTATTCTACAGAATGAACCAATTGAATTGTTTAAAAGGATTCTATTCCAAGGAAAGGAGGAATATTCTTTCCAAAGAATTATATTCTACAGAATGAACCAATTGAATTGTTTAAAAGAATTCTATTCCAAGGAAAGGAGGAATAGTCTTTCCAGAGGATTCTATTCTACAGAATGAACCAATTGAATTGTTTAAAAGAATTCTATTCCAAGGAAAGGAGGAATAGTCTTTCCAGAGGATTCTATTCTACAGAATGACCTAATTGAATTGTTTAAAAGAATTCTATTCCAAGGAAAGGAGGAATAGTCTTTCCAAAGAATTATATTCTACAGAATGGACCAATTGAATTGTTTAAAAGGATTCTATTCCAAGGAAAGGGCCAATGGAATCGTTCCAAAGAAAAAGGCCATTATTATGGTTCGAGATATGCCACTAAGTTGGCGATACATTTGGTGACTTGTAGAAAACCAGGCCAACGAAATGGAAATTTTTGTATCTGAAGTTTTCCTGATGATAACCTTAATTTGGAATTGAGATCTTGAATTTATCACAGAGGAATACAATACTGTTATCTACACCGCGTGCAAAAAAAGTTACACATTTTTATATTACATTGTACCATTAATTTCTTCTATTATAAGGAGAGGAACTAATATCACCTCTTAAAGTTGACAGAATCAAAGGAATTATTTAGAAAGATGCTGTTATTTATTCATTATGTATGTCGCGGAGGGAAAAGCAACATTACACTACTCTGAAATCTCGCGATTCTCAGAGATTATGCAAAAACTCCTGTGGTATTAGCGTTTCATAAGCCTTTTTGATGAAAATTTCCTCTCCTGGTTATTAAATTTGCATGACATATACATACTCTTTCCTTAATGTACACTTCTGCTATTCATATCGCTTGTAGAGAAGTATTTATAATTATATACTCCAATTATGCGTGGTACTTTTAAGTGGCATTAAGTGGAAAACATCTACAGTGCTTACTTGAATATGGGACTAAGCTTGCAGTCTTCAATACTACTCGTTATTATTGAAAGTAGAATGTAAATGTATACTTGCTTATCATATTTCGGCTACTTTAGCTTATTGTTGGATTACCTGAAGGTGCAGTTTTGTAAATTGAATAGGGATGTCCCTACAGAAGTGTAGGAATAAAACATTTTCAGTACGCCGTCCGAGGATATTTATGAGAAGGTAGGTAGGTTTTAAATTAACGTTGCAAAGATGCCACACGACGGGCTATTGGTTACGGTCCTAGATCAAACCCGATGGGAACAACACCAACGGGAGGACAGTTGAGGCCACGACAGATTTAACGTGCACCAGCCCCTCTCTGTCTTTGGTTGTATTCGAATCCGCAACCCTCCGGTTGCTAATCCGTTACTCTTCCAACCGCGGCCCCAATAGACTCTTGGATAGAATTGGTTCATTACGAAACCCCACACTACAAGAAAGGAAAGTAAGCAACCAGTATACTCCACATACCGAGTGATACTATTTTTCTTCTCATGAAAGCATTAATCCAGCACTACATCCTTTTATCATCCAGCAATCATACTCAACCTCAATCCGGGAAACCAGCAGAGTCCAATAGAATTCGGTTAAGTACAACAGTCGGAAAGCAATCTCCTCCGTTGTATGTGTATCCTGCAAACATACTCTCGCAGCAGGTCGACTTTTCCTTTTTTAGCCTCGCTTCCTGATCGGATCCGGGGAAAAGTGTCGGGATGGAGTGCTTAGTGCGAAATAAGGTCAGGCCTCCTGGGATGCCACTCTGGCACTCCCGTTTTTCTTTTGTGGGAATGAAAGGCTTAAGAGTTACTTCCAGCTTGCAAGCACAACAATTTCGTCCTTTTCTGTAGAGTTACTTTATACGTATTGCCTCTACTCTCAAGTTCCGAACACACACTATTTCATTCGGGTCGTGTTAGCCCGGTTCGAAGAGTAGCGGATTTGCAACATGAGGGTTGCGAGTTTGAAATTCGATCCAAGACCGTTGTGTGCGTGGGTTTGGTGCACATTCAATCTATCATGGCCTCAAGGCGTGGTGTGATAGTTTCGAGAGTGGGATGCCAGTTCAGGGGTTGATCTTTTAGTAAGCTCGGTTTGAAACAGTGTAACCGTCTACTAAAAAGTACTCCATAATAGAGTCGGGTTGCACTGCTATATATACTATTGTATCGTAAGTTAATTTTTGTAGTGGTAGCTAAATTCGCCACAATACTCCCCCTGCAGAATTTAGAGATATCCGAATTCGATAGATGTCTCCACTAGTTGAGTGATTGCTATTTGCGTGGCACCGTGTGTGAGAGCTGTATTAAGATCACGCGTGTACTCTCGCATGAGTGATCAAGCAATTTTAAGATTGAGATCGTAGTTGCCTTGTATTGCCTTTAATAGCAGAGTGAGTTACCTTGTGAGGAGAATGCTGAGCAGCAACGAATGGAGTGAAGCCATGATAGGCAAATGAACAGTTTCTGCTATCGCATAGCCTCAGATGGTTGTTGAAAGTGATTAAGCATCGCATTGGCAATTTAACTAATCATGGATATCCATCGAAGTTTATAAAGTTTGCCTGTTCAAATCACGTTCGTCGGTCATCAATTTGGTGGGTTCGCGTGAAACAGTGCAACTTTTGTCTACTAAAAAGTACTCCATGGTAGAGTTGGGTTACACTGCTATATATACTATTGTATCGTAAGTTAATTTTTGTAGTGGTAGCTAAATTCGCCACAATACTCCCCCTGCAGAATTTAGAGATATCCGAATTCGATAGATGTCTCCACTAGTTGAGTGATTGCTATTTGAGGCAAATAGCAATGACATCTATCCGTGATGTACCGTGTGATAGCTGTATTAAGATCACGGGTATACATTCGTATGAGTGGTCAAGCAATTTTAAGATTGCGATCGTAATTGTCCTGTGTCGCCTTTAGCAGCCGAGTGTTAGTTACCTTGTGAAGAGTAGGCTAAGCAGCAACGAATGGAGTGAAGCCGCGATAGGAAAAAGAGACGGTTGTTGGAAGTGATTGGCATCGCATTGGGAATTCAACTACTCATTGTGGGCCATCTATCGTTTATAAAGTTTGCGCGTTCATCTCGTCCGAGTTACCACTTTGACAAGCTCGTGTGAAACAGTGCCACTTTTGTCTACCAAAAAGTACTCCATGGTAGAGTTGGGTTACACTGCTATATATACTATTGTATTATAAGTTAATTTTTGTAGTGGTATTTAAGTTCGTCACAACCTCGTCATCTGACTGGTTCAGGAGGACGAAGTGTCATCAGAATTTTCCCTTCGGAATGGATTCCGGACCGTCGCCAATAGCCTGTTATGTTGCTCCAGTGCAACTACCTACCATACTTCACTTGGGAGTCTTTATGCAATACGTTGCAATGTCCAAAGTGTTTCTGACGCAAGGGTATTTATTAAAGAGGTAATAGAGATAGGTAGGAAGTAGTTGTATCAATGGAGCAACATAACGGTTTTACTTTTCAAAGTGTACTTTTAAACTTGTAAGGTCTGATTGGTGAAAGTTCCTTTTTTCAATATTTTTGCACTTTTATTGGCATATTTTAAATTTCGTATAATGTTTTTACCTTTTATTTATTTTATATACATCACTTTCACGAATTTTGTATCGCACGTCATGTTTATTAACATGTTTAGAATTCATTGCTGCATTCATGAGTTCAATTTAAACTAATTTAATGTTAATTCTCGATTAAATTAAAAATTGAAATTATCAATTTAAACTCATCATTAAACCATTTATTTATTTTTGATGTTGAACAATTTTTTTTTATTGTTTTCATATACGGAGCGATCACGTTTTTAATGTACTATGATAGTTTCAAGTAAATTTCAATGGTATTTCTTTGTCATTAAATTAAACACTTCATTATAGTATTTTCTACTTTTACTGTTTTATCTTTACAGTTTATTTAATATTTTATCTTGCCCCTACCGTAATTTATCCGTTTTCGACCTTGTGCCATTTAAACACCCAACAAACCTACTCTAGTTTCCTTTACTTTTACTTTCAGTACAGATTAGAACTCCATATTTGACGAATCGTATGTGGTTATCCGAAAGTACGAGTTGAATTTTAAGAAATATTTTAATTGTACCTTAACCCTCCAAGGTGGTTTCTGCAAGATATATCGTCCTTCAAGTTCTGACCAATTTTTCTAAACAAGATATTGCCGAATTTTCGATGATGGCGAGATCAAGATTTGGTCAGTTTTCTTCTAATGACGAGATATCTCATCCATCCTCTGGTCAGTTTTACTAATGACGAGATACCTAGTTGAGATACCCACAAGGGGGTTAATACGTTTTGAACTTTAAGAACTTTGAGGTTAGATTAATGTAATTACAGGATGGAATAAATAAACCATGAAACGTTGTGCGCTAAAGCATTATTTTAAATGAAATATCCTTTTGGGGCAATAGCCCGTTATGTTGCTGCAGTGCGACGTTAATTAAAATACCTACCTACCATTTGGAGAGTTGCTGTGGCTCAGTGGATTTGTCCACTGTGCTAGCAACCTACGAGTTGTAGGTGGCGAGAATTCATTTCTCACTGGATATACACTGAAGAGCCAAAACAATATGACCACCTACTCAATAACGCGTTGCGCCTCCTTTGGCCTGCAAAACAGCTGCAACTCGCCTGAGCATAGATGCCACAAGTTCTTGGTACATGACTGGAGACAGGTTGTACCAAATTTCTAAGCAGCGGTCACGCAAATCGAGATATTCGGGCGGGACAGTCTCCGACGTCATTTTTCTTTGATGACACGTGGACGACCAACACCTTGGCGTCTACTGCTGGTGTCACCGTCATTTATCCACTTTGCATGAATACTAACAACGGCAGATCGTGAACACCCTACCAGTCATGCAGTTTAGGTGATACTCGTTCCGAGTCTTCGGGCCATTACGATCTGCCCTCTATCAAATTCGCTTAGATCAGCAGCCTTTCCCATCACTCGCAAAAGTAAGTGCAAGAATGATTACTTACCTTCTCCAGCAGCAGTTAAATACCATTCTCACTTAATCACGTGCCCTCCACGTCATCCAAACGAGTTCATTGAAAAATGTGGGGATGGTCATAATGTTTTGGCTCGTCAGTATATTTCCCTATCTTTTGTATGTGTAAAACTTTTCTTGCGTGTATGCACATACTTGACGTTTGTTTGATTCAACTTGACCAAATCTGGTCCCTAAGTTTCATTAAAACCCAATACAACCAACCAACCTCTGTGATAAGCAGTTATTAGTGTTGTTTTCAATAATAGTAATTACACAGGGTGAGTCGATAGTGTTTTGTAATCTCTTTCGTAACAAAAGGTGTAGCTGAGCAGCAGTTTTAAATGAGTGGCATTTCGGAAGTATTTACTATAAAGTTGGGTTTTTTTGTTCCAGATCCGAAAAAGTCTATCTTCGCCTCCTTTTGGGAACTTGAACAATTTCTTGGTTTGTTAGTTGAAAGCAATTTTAGCATGCAACTTATGAGAGGAATTTTTTCAGTGTAAATAAACCACTGGAAGACATGAATTTTACTTTCTGTTCCCCGATACAGAATACGTACCGGGTAGCATGTTTTATTCCCAAACAACTTACGCCATCTACGTTAAGCCGGAAAAGTCCTTTCATATTAAAAAATAATGACGAAAGTCATCGAAATGGTGACATCAAATTAATTCTTAACAGGAAGCATTTTTCTGCTGTTTGTTAATTTTAGAAAAACCTCTCACATTAAGCTGAAGGACTCGAACAACCACTTGATTTCAATTTACAATCACTTATCTTTATTTAAAAAATAAACTCATGAAGATTATAAATACAATCTGGCTTAAACATATCTCTCTGCAAACTTTTGTTAACTTTCACATTAGATATAAGCACGACTCCGTCATATAAAAAACCAATCCTGGATAATGTTAACTTTACAATTCCGTTTTTCTTAAATCAACATTTTAGAATCTGAATATCATTCATGATAATGTTAAGAAAAATGGGGAAAGTCGTATATTATAGCACATAATCAATAATTGGACAAATCTTTCTTCTAAGTAACTTACGTACAAAAAAACGATTCGGTAATGCGAAGAATAGTAAACCCTCTAAGAAACTTCATCACAAAATAGAAAATATGTTATTCTTGAATTTGTTAAATCTGTAAAAATACGAGACGCGAAATAGAGTGTAATAAGTATAAAACCGTAAATAGTTATTTAAATAAATGATAGTAAACATATTTTTCAAACTTTTTACGGCGAGACGGATACTAAGAATCGTATAAAATTTCTTGGAATTACCGCTTATCAAATGAGAAAAGAATAACATCCCCTCCATACCAATTGTACTGTGATTAAAATTGAAATAATAATGAACAATCTTGAAGGAAAAACGGAGATTAGTTTTCAGAAATAAAAACTAAACGCCGTCCTTTTCCATAACAATTTTTATAAATATGTAATGGAAAATGTCGAATGAGATGAAAATCGCGGTTGGTTTTAGTACCCAAGCAAACAAAAACCCATATCCCACTCTAAAGTAATTATTTTCTGAATTATATTTGATTGAACAGCGTTAAAACATCTCACAAAAAACGCGGCATATTAATATCTAACGATAAAAAAGCGATGTTGTAACTTTTCCCCCAAATTGAAAAGGAGCTGGATTAACATAAAAAGTTTGTGCATTAATGATATTTGATATTGAAGTTTGGGATTTGTTATTCAAATGATCTTAAATAATACATTTATTATATCTGTGGCCGTACTAGAGGATTACATCCAGTGAAGAAGCCCTGATTAATTTATATTTACTGATTACATGATCAAGTTTGGTAATAAACCAGAGGCATAACTCTTCCTACATTCTTTGTTTCGACTTTCTTTTACTTCTAACAAACAAATAGCTAACGAATGCTGATTCTTTTTTTCGATTTTACGAGTGTTTATGAAGATTGCTATTTATAGTATAACTTGATAATTCGAAGTGTGTGATTTTATTCTGAGCGTCACAAGATTTTCAAGTTGTGTTGCTTTTTACCACAACACGCACTATCATTAAATAACCGCAAATATTGATTGAAAGAATTCTGGGACACGTTTTGTTATTCAAGGTCAAAACTGGTTAGAAGTCACGCAGGGGGACTTCAGGTTGCAGAACGGATTTATATGTGTGAACACTTAAAGGTTCATTTAATAGGTTTTCAGTTACGTGAAAAGTATAGTATGCAAATACAGGGGTTGTTTCAAAACTGCTCAAACTTTCTTTAAGAGCATGTGGGGAACACAGACAAATTGTTTTCACGCTGGCACAGGTATGTAGTCAAGCGCCACCAGGTTATGTAGCATGCCAGTAGGTCAGTTTGTACACTAATACGAGCATCGACATTGTCAAGTATGTATTACTTGGTGGTTGAAACTGAGCACCTACTGCAGAACTATGTGTACAGCTACTGTCAAATTGTAGAATTAGGGCTACTATAAATGGCGTTCAATACTTGCTGTCTTTCATTTTTGCTCCCTCTAGAACTTACGGGGGTGGCGCTCGAGAACATGTTAACCTTATTTAATTTTATGTTCCCTACCTTTTTAACCCTCCGAACGTCGCGAAATATCTCGTCGATCAAGATCTGGTCAGTGTTGCTAATGACGAGATATCTCGCAACAACCACTCGTCGAGACAACCACCACGAGGGTTAATGATGCACTGTGACTTTTTTTCAATGTTATGCAATGAAAAGGATTGCTGTATAAAATGTATAACTTTTAAATTTAACTAAAACATTTCTTTAGACTTGTTTTTAGTATACCCTGTCCACCTGTTTATACTTAAATAGCAATTGCGCAGATCAACTTCAGTACCTTTTCATCACTGGTAAAGCACCATAAGAGCTGCTTGCCTTCAATTTGCCCCGGAAAACTTTCTGTATGCTTGCCAGGTTCGGATCTGGCCATTTGAAAAAGATGATATTCTTGGATGGCCAGAAATCCTTTCCCACCTGCATAAACTGCAGCTTATTACTAGCCTCTCTCTCACACATGCATTGAATTGGAGCCATACATGAAGACATTGTTAAGGACCCATCTGCCATTGATCAAAAACTATTTTTGCAGACTCAATGATTTAGTGTAATTTGTTTTTTTTTATACTGGAATAATAAAGATGTCCTAAAATATACCAAGAATTTTTTAGTGAATAGTTTAAGGGTATGTATATGGTAAAGGTAAAGAGGAAAAAGGAAATAATGGGAAAGGGGAGAGCTTCACACTCATATATCCGTTCTGCAACATGTAGATTTCCCGGCATGTCTAACCAGTTTTGATCTTCTTCACCCGTAAAATCTTTCGCAAGATTCAACTAACCGATGTGGTTATTTAGTCATGCGCGTTGCGAAACTCTAAACTACGCGGAAATCTCGAGCAGCTCAGAGGGTTAAAATCAGATTCGTGTAAATTTAATTCCTTTCCAGACACGCACTTCTACTGAAAACATATATCATGCACCAATTTGAATATATAAGTGCAATTATTCAGGACAATAACCAACTTAACGTTATATTACTGTTACTGTATCAGTAGGTGAAAGCACAATCTCTCAAAAGCATTCAAATCGAGTCATTTTAATAAAGTGGGAATTCCATGAATATTTCATATCAATGGAAAGAGTTTTACTCTTACATGCCTGGTATTGCTGTAGAATTAGCTTTAAGCCTAGTTTTTCTACTTGTTTATATCCGAGACACGAAGTATGCGCTCTTTTCCTTTTATTCTTTATTCTAAGCAAAACATTAGTTTCCGACATAAAATTCACGACATGTCGCCTTTCAAAGAACAAATTACAAGTATCTTTTATCAAAATTGTCTTCAATAAACACTAAAACAACACCGTTACAAACTACCACGATTTTCCTTTTAAGGAATTTTACGGCATATTCACCCAGGAAGAAAAAAGACACTTCGAACAATTTCGTACTTTACATTATTCGTTGCCAAGAAAATGCATCCATAATATTCATCGCAAAGTATGAACCACGAAGGAACAATAGCTAACTGCACCTTTTTAAGTGCCAAAACTGACTATCCCAGTAATGCATCTTGGCGTCCTGGCATAGTAACTACCTCCCGGCTGTCTAATTTAGTATAAAAAAACTAGTTTACAATCTCTCTCAAGGAAACATACCCCTAGATAAACATGAAAAATACACGCAGCGTTAAGTCCTTTATATTCCTCCCAAAGGGTAAGTGAAAAGAAGTACGTATTTGAGAGTTTCCAACCCATTAGAACAGGCGATTTCTTTTATATTCAGAGGACTCGGGCCATTAAAGATATTGCCCGACATCTAGAGGCTTTGGAATGGATATGACCTTGGACTTGGAAAGGCTTCGGTTTATTTTCTTATGGCTTTTCAAAAACTGTCATAGCTCCAGAAGAATTGGTTAAATCTTTATTTTATGACATGGAAAGCACTTTGGATGTACATCTTTTAGACTCGAATATTGAACAATAGAATCAAGCGTCTCCTCGAGTTTCAAAAACTTGTTTAAAGCTTTTCAAACCCAACTGAGAATTATTTTACATATGTCGTTCGCATTTCTGAGGTACTCGGAAGAAATTGTGAGCAGCTCGTCTCGATGTTAATAACGGAATACCTTAAATATTTTCTTCTATATATCCGTACCTTTCTATAAAAAGGGTAAATGTCCATTTTGCAAGTTTTGGGTGAAAGCTTCTTTACCAATTTTTATTTTTAATACAGCACACAAAAAATACTTTTCAATACTTCGTCACTTTCATAATGTATTAACAGGAGGCCATTGGCACACTCATGTGGACATAAATCAAAATCAGCGAATTTAGACAGTGCAAGTTTATTGTTCTAAAAAGTTTTATTTCGAAAACTATTTCATATGGGCCCTGATATAAAATTGTTCTTTAAGTGCAAGTGGTTAAGAGAAGGATTTAGGTTGATCGTGACTTGTCTTTGGTAACAGCTACTAATATTGGTGGTGATGTCCAATGATATCAAGTACGTACATTCTGGGGCTTCGCAGGATAATGATAGATTGAAGATAGCAATGCCCAAGGATATCAAGACGTACACACTTAGGTACGCACCTGGTGCTTAAGGGAATAATTATAGATTGAAAAAAAGAAATGCCCACGGATATCAAGAAGTACATACCTAAGAACGTTCCTGGTACTTGGCGTTTAAAGGGATAATGATACATTTAGGATAGTAATGCCCAATGATATCAAGAAGTACACACCTAGTTCTTTTTTGGTGCGTGGTGCTTAAGGGAATAATGATGGGTTCGGTAGAGAAGTAGGAATACACATTCTGCTCGCGTATGAGTGTTTGATCAAATTGTATATTTTGTATCGTTAATTCTGTTTTGTCCTTCTGCAGTTCTTTTTGTTACATTTTTATGTTAGAGTAGTGTGGGAAATTCAATTTATTTCCAAACCAGCAGCATCGTTTCGGTGCGTTATTTTCCAAACAAATTAATCACGACCAGCGAAAGGAAATACGAATACTCCATCGATAGAAATATTGCAATCAAGAACAACAGTAATTACTTTTTTTCGTATAAGTAAACGCACAGAATGGTATCGATCAAATCCAGCACTCGTTTCTGTTTTGGAATATTTACCGCTGCCCCGTTCTTTAAACAAAAAGAAAATAAAACAAACCCCTCGATTCGAAATTGCTTTTTGTTTTCCGACGACGCTGCAAAATAGATCCCCGCGTGCATTAAAAGGGAGGAACACACAAAAACAAAGAGGACAAAAACAAAAGCAAAACTGCATTCGGTCTTCAAAAATGTATCTTTATCATTTGCGTCAAAAAGAGGGGCACTGCGCATGCCCGTCGCCCGAGGCTGCGTTCGACCCGATCTCATTACGATTCGCCAGATCCCAGAATTTTTCCTGGACACGGGAACTTGAGATGAGTTGTTCGATTATGTCCCCAGGGGGGAAATAGTTCCTCATTTTCTTCAGCGTCTTTTGTTTTCTTTCCGTTCCGTTCCACCTCCTCGAACTTTCTGGCTGCGAATTTCGCGGTCAGCATTTGTGAGAACTCGCTTACGTTGCTCTGTTTTGCTTTATCCTTTCTGAAGATGCGTCCTTCGAGTATTCGTATTTGGTTTCAACACATTTATCAGTACGAAGGGGCTTTTAACAATTCGCCCCACCAATCCTCTTTTGGGGATGCCTGATCAATGGATATAAATGGCGTCGCATTTATCAAGCAGGAAAGTGGTGTAAATATTCCGATGTTATCTTTTGTCTTTAGAAAGATATCGACCCCAAAAAATAGTAATTGAACACGGTAGCGCAACTAACGTGGTATATAATGGGATTTTCCAGACTACTCTTATAATCTTAATGTAGTTATAGATAATAGGATGTTCAGACTGCTCGATAGCCGCAATGTATTTATAAGTAACAGTGTGTGTGTTAGTGTTTACTAGACTATATAACCATAATGTGGTTGTAGGTAATAGGATCATTCAGAATACACTACACAGTAATGTGTGTTTCTTTACAGTGCTTTCTAAACTACACTATAACCACAATGTGGTTGTAGGTAATGGGATCATCCAGAATATACTATGACCGTAATATGGTTGTAAGTACAAGTTTTTTCTAGACTACACTACAACCGAAATGTGGCTGTAAAGGTGTTTTCTTTAATCTATAACCGCAATGCTGTTGTAGGTAATGGGATTATATACATAATGCACTATAACTGTAATTTGGTTATAAGTAACGCTGTATTCTAGAATACACTATAACCACAATGCTGTTGCAGGTAATGAGATCATCCAGAAATACACCTTAACAATAATGTAGTTTTCATTACGCTGCTTTCTAGACTATACTATAACCGCAATGAGGTTGTAGGTGTTTTCAAAACTGTTTTGTAACTGCAATGTTGTAGGGAACAGTGTTTTCTATACTACACTATAACCAAAATGTAGTTATCAGTAATGGGGCTTTTAGACTACACTATAACCGCAGTTGTAAGTAACGATGTTTTCTAGATTACTCTACTCTATAGCCGCAATGCTGTTATAGATAATGGAATTATCTAAAAGGTACTATTCGTAATGTAAGTAATGGTGTTTTCTAGACTACTCTATAACCGCAATGTGGTTGTAACTAGGTGTTTTCTAGACTACTCTATAACCGCAATGTGGTTGTAACTAGGTGTTTTCTAGACTGCTATGTAATTACAATGTGATGTACGTAATGGGTTTTACAGAATGCACTATAACTGCAATGCGGTTTTAAATAACGGTGTTTTCTAGACTACACCTTCCATAATGTGTTTGTAAGTAAAGGTGTTTCCTAGGATACTCTATAAAGGCAATGTGGTTGTCGGCGGGATCGATCAGAATGCACTATAACCGTAATGTGATTATAAGTAAAGATGTTTTCTAGATACACTATAACCGAAATGTGTAAGTAACGATATTTTCTAGGCTACACTATAACACCGAAATGTGGTTGTATAGTTGTACGTGGTAAACAGTGTTTTCTAGACTACTTTAACCGCAATGTGGTTGTAGGTAATCTGAGAACAGGTTATATACATCTAGGTTGACTCTCACTCAGGTATCGGCATCCAGATAGTGCCGATACCTGAGAGTCAACCTAGAAGAATACATGTTTTTAAATGCAACATGTAACAACCGTTAACTTAAAATGACTGTACTCGGAAACACTGGATTGTAGACTAACATCGCAGTTCAGTAATGATTTCCTTCATAAATTATTCACTTGTTAATGGGGCCCCAGTGGCCCAGTTGAAAGAGTAACGGATTAGCAACCGGAGAGTTGCGAGTTCGAATCCAATCAAAGACTGTCGTGTACAAAGGAAGCTGGTTCACGTTGAATCGGCCGTGACCTCAAATAACCTCACGTTGGCGTACTGTGGAAGTTTGGAGAATGGAGTGCCACCTCAGGTGCAACCGCGCCATCTGACTGTGGCTCAAAATTACGTGGTGTTGACCTCTGATCTTTCATATATATATATATATATATATATATATGTGATATCGATTGTAACAGCAGCAATGTGTTCTGCAAATTTCCTTCATCACAAATAATTTTAACAACGTCACGATATTCGTGAGAAGTGCGATTGGAAAAGCTCGTCAATCCCATCACAAAACCTATAACCGAGGGGAAAAAGATTATACTGTAATAATATAAATCTTCATAGAGCATTCGCACTAGAGTAGATAACATCGACCCATAAAGCCTCTCTCCAATCTGTTGGAGTGCAGGCAAAGGAGGGTGTGACGAATTAATCCGAACTTTTGTTGGACATTAAAAAATAACATTTATTTTAACACAGACAAAACAATGGGTTTACAATGGACGCGCGAAACAAAAATGCTTATTTTCATATTAAAATTTACGAATTGCTACGAAGACGTCTCAACTAGACGGAGTCCGTGAGCTAACTGTTTCTCATTCTCCTCACATGCGCAAGCGCAGTATTGAAGGACTTTTTAACAGGAAACTTCCGGGTCTGCAGCCGGCCATTCTAGACTCTTAGGCGCTAAGATGTCACAGTCTATTTCCTCCCTCCTCAAGATTCTTTTTCTGCAGAGACAGACACCTGCAAAAAAGATACAAAACAGCAGCAACAGAATTTTCGCGAAGGCAACAACTCATGCCCAAAGCAATATGCAAGTAGACCACACACCCTTAAGATCCTGGCCGTATACCGCCTACTCTAAATTAAAAAAAACATATCATAATTTTAACAAAGTATAATCAAAATTTTTACTCAGTGATAATCATCAAAGAAGAAATTCAATTTCAAAATATTTAGATTTTCAATTCAAATTTAACACTTTTTTGCAATTCAAATGTATCAATATACACTAGGAATAAAATATTTTTATATATGCAAGATATCACAAATACAAACACAAAAAAATAGCACTTTATTTTTGTACGTGAGGTGTACGACTTAAATTATCAGTGTTATATGCTGTTTTCCCTTTCTATGGACTACCTCGTAATCCTGGATCACAGTAAATTCAACTTTGTCTCGTAACTTTTATGCTTTCTTCAAACGACTTTTAGATTTGTCTAAGCATTCAGTTATTTCACCAACCAAACTTTCAGTTTCAACGTCCTCAAATATCACTGTCCCTAAGGGCAATTTAGTTACACTTACAGCAACTTCCTTGTTGTTTCGAGTCTGTATTCCAAATTCAACATCATCGCCAAGATTAAGATTTTTGAACACTTTGCATTCACTAGAGTGGAAAAACATATCCTTTACATCACCCCTTTTAATAAAACCAAATGTTCCTTTAAGAGCACAGATAACACCACGGTATCTCACAGGTAAGGGCTGTTCCGAACGCATTTTACAAGGTCTAAGGTTTCTTGTATTTTTGTCAATAGGAATACTAAAAGTGATCTGTTTAGGAGGATGAAAATCTACATTACAATCAACATTTTCAGCAGAATAGGGCCGTTCGCCATTATTTTCATAAGCAACTTTACCTTCAGTATTTTCCTTTTTTTCAGTGGTTTCAAATCCAGAAACTGTCTCTTTACACATTATTTTACAAACAGAACTAGCAATTGGTTTTCCAGTACGACGATTATGAGTAATTTTAAATTCAACTGCATCACCACGTTTTAAATTATCAATATTTCCAGAAAATTGACTGTAGTGAAAAAAATATATTGCTTGTCTTTCGCAACATTGTATAAAACCATATGATCGTAACAAATTTTCAACGATTCCAGTCTCTTTAGGAGTAACACTGCTAGAACTAAAACGGTTACTGTTACAAGGGCAGTCGTTTTTCGATGTTTCATTTAAATATGGAGAACTTTGGTACTTGGGCGTTGCAGAGTCTTTTACTTCAATATCAGAGCCTTTGTCTTTTTTCATATCTTCTATAAGTACAACGGTCTTGTTACTTAGTAAGTAGCGTTCTTTATCTAAGAAGTTATCCTTGACAGCAGCTTTGGTTATAACATGACCCAACTCACACACTAAATTTACTTCCGCTATAGGCAAGCAAATAGGGTTATCCGCTAAAGGAGATGCTACCCATACATGTTCACCCGTATACATGTGTGGCTTAACAAACTTCCTAGGAATTAGATCTATGCTGGATCCTGTGTCTCGTAAGATAGAAATCTGAGATCCATTTACAGTTCCGACACTAATGTAGGGAGACATCAAATCTATTATTCCCTTTCCCATAATTTCGTTAGCAGCTATGATTTCAGTTTTCTTCAACTTAGGACATTGAGGTCTAAGATGATCATAGGAATTGCATTCATAACATTGAAGTTGCTTTCTTTTTTCAAAATTTTTCTCTTTGTAATCTTCTCTGTTTACTTCTGTTTTTCCAAAGGGTTTATTTTCTCCCTCAAACTTATGAAAACCAACATATGTTTTCTTGATACTTGTTTTATTCTGGGGACCTTTAGTATTTCTGGGTGTAAGACTCTCCTTCAAGCTTTCAAATTGATCTATTTTTTTAGCTAATTCTAGCGGAGAATTTAAGTCCATCCACTCCTCCAGAAAATGTTCTTTTACTTCAGACGGCACTCGTCTTTTAATCTGCTCAGTGATATGCAAGTCTCTGAGTTCTTTAAAAGTTTTGATTTCCAAATCAGAAACCCATTCATCATAGTAGCTTGTAAGTTCATGAGCGTAATTCCTCCATGTTTTATCCGGGACTTTTTGATGACGGTAAAACATCTGCTTCAATTTCTCAGAACTCATTTTATACCTCTGAAGAATAATATCTTTCACATAATCGTAATTCTTTGCATCTTCAGGCGATTCTCTAGCCATCATGCTCGAAATTTCCGAAGGCAATACGCCTAGTAAATACGGCACCCAATCTTCTTTAGGCACACCTGCCATCTCAGCTCTTCTTTCAAAATTTATTAAATATAGACCCATTTCATCTTTCTTTTCCTCAAATTTCGGGGTAATTTTGATGAGCTCAATTTTATGATTTGGCATCCGTTCTCTATTAGATAGTCCTAGCTCACTTGCAGCTTGCATTTCTAGCTTTTTCTTCTCTAAAGCTATTTCTTCCATTCGAATATTACGGTCTTCCCTTTCTTTTGCTTCTTGTCTGGCAATTTTTTCTTTTTCTTTTGCTTCTCGTCTGGCAATTTCTTCTTTTTCTTTTGCTTCACGTCTGGCAATTTCTTCTTTTTCTTTTGCTTCTCGTCTGGCAATTTCTTCTTTTTCTTTTGCTTCTCGTCTGGCAATTTCTTCTTTTGCTTCTTGTCTGGCAATTTCTTCTTTTGCTTCTTTCTCTCTCTTTATCCTATCTTCCATAATACGAGTTAAAGAAATTTTAACTTCCTCTTCTTCATAGTTTTCACTGTTTAGGATTATTTTCCTTATCTCAACCAGTTTACAATTATGCGATACTTTTTCACAAAGTTCATCTGCGAGTTCGAGGAGGTCTTCTTTTCTCCCACGAGAAAGAAAAGCCATGATCGATGAATAACTTATTAGTAAACAATCCAATTTTGTTATCATAAATATAGTTACCAATATTTTCTAATAACTATATGATTCACAAAATATATTCAATGCCAAATATGCTTCAAATACTAGATAAGATTTAATATCAAACACAATTCTCAAATATAATAACAGAATCTTAAACTATATCGTAGCATATACAATACACAAGATGCAATATATATAGTTGCAATTAAATATTTGTTTTCTTTTACTAATGAGTAATTACCATATGTAATTCAAATTATCTGATCCTTTTCAAATCATTAAATGCACAAAACACAAAATTTCAGTAAAATCAAAACGAAATTTAAATTTTCGTTCACTTTCGATTTGGCACTTTTTGGCCGTGACTTTATCCACTTGATAATATCTACTTAGTAGAACATGCAAATTCACTTTATCATCAACTTCTATTAACTTTCATAAAGACAAAATTTAAATAACCACAAAATAAAATTGGATATGTAGTCATTTTTTTTTTAACCAAAACTATTTAGGCTCTTTGCCTCACTAATTCCGGTAAGCCAGAACCTTAGTAAATTTAATTTAATACAAGGGTGGGCCTACCTGCATTTCCTGCTTTCTTGCTTCCATCCCACTTCCAGGACACCAAAACTCTAGTCTGTGACGAATTAATCCGAACTTTTGTTGGACATTAAAAAATAACATTTATTTTAACACAGACAAAACAATGGGTTTACAATGGACGCGCGAAACAAAAATGCTTATTTTCATATTAAAATTTACGAATTGCTACGAAGACGTCTCAACTAGACGGAGTCCGTGAGCTAACTGTTTCTCATTCTCCTCACATGCGCAAGCGCAGTATTGAAGGACTTTTTAACAGGAAACTTCCGGGTCTGCAGCCGGCCATTCTAGACTCTTAGGCGCTAAGATGTCACAAGGGAATGAAAGCGTTTTTATCACCCATTGGACATCCAGAAAAACATTCCCGTGGGAGAGAAATCCAGTGAATCAAAGTTTTTTCACCGAATTTTTCGTACGCAGTTTTCTATACCTCATGAAGAAACATCTGTCGTCAGTTCTAGTAGTTAGAGAGGGACGCCATAGCACAGGGTCGCGTAACTAGCAACCGGAGGGTTGCGAGTTCGAAACTCTATCCAACCCAAGACTGTCGGGTACAATATCAGCGCTGGTGCACGTTAAAATTGTCATGGCCTTACGTTGGCGTAGTGTGGAAGTTTTGTGAGTAGGGTTCCAGCTCAAGTGTCGACCTCATAATCTGGCAGTGGTTCAAAATGATGAGGTGTTGTCCTCGGATCTTCCCTTCGGGATCCCGGAATGTCGACAATAACCAGTTGTATTGCTCCAGTGCGACGTAAACTTCAAAGACCTATTGTTTCTTTGGAGTCTTAGATGGGTTCTGGCAAGCCTTGTGAAGATACAACTATCGTCATTTCAAGTAGTTGGATATGCCGAGACTTCATCGTATAGTCGTCATAAATTTTGTCTGTCACCAGTAGTTCTCGGGTTCTACTCTCGATGTGTAAGTCCAAGTATGTTGGTGATTGTTCCTGTTGTGAGTAACAGAGGCTGCCTACTTTTGCTGCGCAACAATCACCAGTTCGCCTCTTGTAGTGCTGATGGCCGAAGAGATCATTTGTAGGGCTCCCTCTGAACATCCGCAGATTTCCGAGCATTGTAGTGTTGTTTCTACCTCACAACACACTTGTTTAAATAACCACACCTGTTAGTTGAAAATGGACTATTTCAACCTTTGAAAATATTCTATTGGTCTTTCCTTAGAATATAATTATATTGGTCCCTTCCTTAAGATAGAACTATTTTGATCCTTTCCTTAGAACTGAATTATTTTGTTCCTTTCCTTAGAATAGAATTCTTTTGGTCCTTTCCTTAGAATTGAATTCTTTTGGTCATTTCCTTAGAATAGAATTCTTTTGATCCTTTCCTTAAAACTGAATTCTTTTGGTCCTTTCCTTAAAACTGAATTCTTTTGGTCCTTTCCTTAGAATAAAATTCTTTTGGTCCTTTCCTTAGAATAGAATTCTTTTGGTCCTTTTCTTAGATTTGAATTCTTTTGGTCCTTTCCTTAGAATAAAATTCTTTTGGTCCTTTCCTTAGAATAGAATTCTTTTGGTCCTTTTCTTAGATTTGAATTCTTTTGGTCCTTTCCTTAGAATAGAATTCTTTTGGTCCTTTCTTTAGAATTGAATTATTTTGGTCCTTTCCTTAGAATTGAATTCTTTTGGTCCTTTCCTTAGAATTGAATTGTTTTGGTCCTTTCCTTAGAATAAAATTATTTTGATCCTTTCCTTAGAATAGAATTCTTTGGAAAGCTTCTATTGATCCTTTAACTTGAATATAATCCTTTGAAAAGAATCTCTCTACACACAAAAAAAGATCGGAGAACAGGTTTTTGTGAAAAGTGAGAACAGGCTGTTCCCGTTCTTTTTGAAGAACAGATTAAAATGAGCAGGTTGTTCTTTCCCCTCCCCATCCCTACCCTTGCGCCATAAAACCCAAAACCAACCAACCTTAATTTCACCATCGACTTTGTGCGTTTAAAGTGTTTTGCATAACTTTTAATAAACGCGAGTACTTTTACCTTTTCTCTTCTAATTTTTCAGCGAGTTTTTCTTGGCCCTCGATATATCGCTCCCCTTGGTGTATTCTGGCCCACAAGAAGAGCAATATATCGAGTAAGTACTGTAGCTCAGTTAGGGAACAACGCCAGCAGAAGTTTAAACTAATAATACGAGGAAATTATTCCCGTTTAAAATGAAATGAAAGGGTCTGTTCAATGGATCCACAGCAGCGTGCAAATGCAACACGCGACAGGTCAACTTGGCAGATTCAGTCCGCTACTTGGCTGATAGAGAACAGAATACTGTGTAATACCTTTCATAATTCATTAGCGAAAATACTACTCAAATATTAGTGGGAACACACATTAAATTATCAAAGGGTTGTGCACGTAATTTATTCACGGTTCGAGGAAAGGCATTGTATAACTAGTTGTTGATGGTACTCACGCTAGAACATATGTGTAAAATAAAGTATTATATACGTGATTAATATTTCATTCAAGGGTTACAGAAGTGAAGCTATTTTAATAATCGCCAAAAACTACTATACAGGGTGTCCCAAAAAGGTTGTTCCACAATTTATCTTTTTACCATCGGGAGATAGGTAGGCAATGTAAATTGCAAAAGTGCACCAAATAAGGTAAGTAATTAAGATATGTGAATAAAATTATCACGTGATAACAATTTAAGCAGATACAGTTTTTAATTTTTATACAACCCCTCTAGATAAAAATCCGAGATGGCAGAAATGTTCCTTACCTGCATCCCTATCGTTAGCAGAAAACTGCATTTTTGTAGGTTGAACAGGAACGGAGGCATAAGGACGCAAAAAAGTTGACTTATACCGCTGGCGCACAGCTGTTCAAGCAGTCAGATTAGGGACCGCATACACAATGCTAAAAAGCATTTTTTTTTGGTCAGAAAGTTCAACATTGTGCAAAGTAATGTAGTATTGCAACTGCAGATGAAAATCGCAATGCATAATAGTAGACAATGTAATCTTTAATAAAAATATTGTAGAAAAAAATGGTTTAAATAAAAATAAAAGGAAATTTTTTCATCTGCAGCAATGCAGAACTTAGCTCTTCATTCTTGGCCATGGGTCAGTTTCCGTTCTAGATTACATACAGCCCCCTTAAAATAGAAACTCTTGTATCTCCGTTACTATTCACCTACAGAAATATGGTTCTTTACTAGCGATACGGATACAGGTAAGGAACATTTCTGCTATCTCGGATTTTTATCTAGAGGGGTGGTATAAAAATTAAAAACTATATCCGCTTAAATTGTTATCACGTGATAATTTTATACACATATCTTAATTACTTACCTTATTTGGTGCACTTTTGCAATTTACATTGCCTACCTATCTCAAATGGTAAAAAGATAAATTGCGGAACAACCTTTTTGGTACCCTGTATACTCTATATAGTTACGCGTAAACATTTTATTTTATACAAACTATCAATTATATGTAATAATATTAATAGTTGGGATAGTTTTCTGGAAAAGGTGTTTTGTGGATTCAGAGAATTCTCCAGAAGAGATAAATTTGTTTCTAACCCTCTGAAGGGTTCACACACTCGTATATCTGTTCTGGGGACCTCCCTGTATGATTTCTAACCAGTTTTTACCTTCTTGGCCAGTATAATATTTGCTAGCATTCTTTCAAACAATATAATTATATACTCGTACATTTGGATATTTAGTCATTTAATGAGATTAAAGACAAAAGCACACAATACTACAGTACTCAAAAATCGAGTGACCCTTAGAAAGTTAAAGGAGGAAAAACGAACGGAAGAATTCTTTAAGGTACACCTTGTAGGGTTTTGGAAACAGCAACTTAAATTTAGCATGTTTACGTTTAAATGAGGTTAAATTTCAAACCATCAGATTTGCGCTGTTAACCTGCCGGGTGACGCCGCGGTAGCCTGGTTGGTAAAGTCGCGGGTTAGTAAACCAGAGGGTTGCGAGTTCGAATCCAACCAAAGACCGTCGTGTACAAAGGGAGCAGGTGCATGTTAAATCGGTCGTGACCTCAAATAATCTCAATGGCGTACTGTGGAAATTTGGAGAGTGGAGTGCCAGCTCAGGTGTGACTGCATCATCTGACCGTGATTCAAAATTACGTGGTGTTGTACTCGGATCTTTCCCTTCGGGTTTGATCCCGGACCATCGCCAATACCCCCTGTGTTGATCCAGTGTGACGTTAATTAAATACCTACCTACCAACCAGGCTTCCGTGGTCCGCTTTCAACAAGGAGTCACGTGGTAATAACCGTTCACATTTATATATACATATATAGGGTGAGTCTAAATTGTTTTTACAAAACAAGAGGGGTGATAGTACCCATCCAGACGAGCAATAATTACCATGGGGTCGCATTCCACTCTGAGAGGCAGAAAAGAGTAAAGTCGAAACGCGTCGAGCGTGAACAAGTCATCGCCTCTGACGTCGTTTTGTACCTGCCTACGTAGCATGTCTCCTAAGCAAGATGGCCTGGTCGGTAGCGCACTGGCGTCCAGTCCAGTTGCTTGGCTTCCTCGCTCTCCGGACCTCAACCCACTGGACTTTTTGTTCTGGGGGTATATGAAATCTTTAGTGTACCAGACGCCTGTGAACTCGGCTGAAGATCTGGTAGCGAGAATCGGTGTTGCCGCAGACAAAATTAACACAACACCAGGAATCTTCGAGAGCCAGTCATTCCTTCGCCGGTGTGAACTGTGCAACGACACGCGCCACTTTGAGCACTTGCTGTGAGTTTTTCTCTGATCAATCAATCAGATCGTGCAACTTTTGGTATCGTTCATTCGCTTTCCCAACTTTTCTTAAGTTCATGTTGAAATTCTAATTTGACTCTTTTGTGCTTCTCAGAGTGGAATGCGAACTTATGTTCCATGGTAATTATGGCTCATCTGGATGGGTACTATCACCCCTCTTGTTTTGTAAAAACAATTTAGACTCACCCTGTATAGATGGGACATTTTGGTCAACAGAAGGGCACATGGAGAATCCTTAATGCAATAAGTATACATAGAGACAGGATTACAAATGTTTAATATGAACAGGTATGCAAGAGAAAATGTACATTCACACAGTACAGAAAAGTGTATACCATATCACAATACTAGGTGTAATTGATCTTGAAAAGACGCTTTTATTGCTGGTGCGGCACTATGCTTTTTATACATTCGCAGACATTTTTGACACGGTGTGTGTTCAGTTCACAAAGATGCGTGATGTGCTGGAACAGACACTCCTCAATTGGTGTGCACAGTAAACAAGTCAGTGTAACACGTTTGAAGGTAAGGAGTTTTGCAGTGAAGAACGTAGAATTCATGAAAGTGATTTTGGAAGACGTCAAATTTTATTTAACAAAAGTTCTGATTGGGTTATTGTGGATATATATTTCTTGACACTTTACCTACCGCGAGCTCAGACTCTTTTCGATTGGCAGCAGAATCGGGTTTAAAACGTTTCAAATTAGTATTTGGTTGAAGTGACTGCTATCCACTTAATTCACAAGTGGTTGTTAACACATTGAAAACATGTGAGTAAATGATATTCATCTTTATCTTAATGCTTCTTTAGTTGTGTGAATCAAATTTAGCTAATTCATTACAAAACGTAATTTCTATTAATGTTTGAATGCGATTTTATAGGAATTTGGTTCAATATTAGCGTATGATATAAATCCAGTAAAATGTAAGGGATAATTTAAAGTTATTTTGAATTATTCATTAACTTAAATAATGTATTTGAAACTTGAAATTCAACTATTTATTTTAAAATAGGATGTGATTAGCTTCAAAGATGCGAAAAATCGACCATGAAATGATTGAACTTTAATCCAATTACATCATTAACTTAAATTTCAACATTCGAGGGGAAATCGACATCAGATTCCAATACTGACTCCACGTGCCTTGTTTTTCTCTTGAATGAATTTAAAGCAAGGTGGAACACGCAGTAAATGCAATTCTTCTGGAAAATGTATTTGCCGTTGAACTTTGTAAAAGCCTTTGTAATTCAGAAAGGTGTCGTTCCCGGCCTGCTTTTAGAATGTTGCTAGACTTTTAGTGCATGCCAGTTTCCATGCAGTTTTTCGAATAGTGTGAAAATGCAGGTGCAATGTGTTTCGTACTTAAACAGTGATGAAACGGGTTTAATATATCACAAAAAGTCAAATCGTTGGGAGATATGTTGTACGCGTGCAAAGATCTGTAGTTTGATTCCCAAATCTGATCCATGCTTTTTTTCTGAATATTGCGCTCTTCAATTTGACTACTGCACACAAGCATAATATCACTTAAGTGTTCGTTCAAACATCCTTTATTTTGATTGTAGGGATAGAATCTTAATAAATATTTATGTCGAGTAGTTGTATTAAAGCATCTTAAAAATAGCTTGCTATTTTTCTGACAATTTTTATGTAAACATTTATTTTTTAATTTTGATAAAACACGTTACTTAAGAATATTTCGAATATAAAATACTGTTTGTTTAAAATATTTACAGTAATTTATTTCTTCAACATTTTATATACAAACACCTTCAAAACTAAGTAATGTTTAGTCCATAAAAAAATTTGTAATAGAAATAAGAATCCCACAACTGATTAGCTCGTTAATAAAGGATGATTGAGGTAAGATCGCCAAATTTTTCAATTTCAAACAGCGAACATCGGTATTAAAATTTTAAAAATATATTTCCAAAAATCAGTTTGACATGTCTTGAACGAGAAGCGAATTCCGGTTAAAACCACCTGATGCTCTTTGTTTAATCTGTTCTAATGAAATAACGCTTTATCTTCGTCAAAATAAAGTGAGTCATAGTTTTGTAAATAATTTCCTTCCGAAAAGGAATGCTGTTTACCCTTATTCGTCATTCTGAATACATTCGTCAAAACGCACGAAATATAATTAGTCTTCCTGTCCACAAAAATAGCCTTCAGTTTTATCCGGTGAACAGCTTGTACCGCTTATGCGTTGTGTCAAGATAGACTTTATAGTCTCGTGTTAGTCTCAATCGGTGGGGAGATTTCGAATCCATTGTTCATAGTGGACGGGATATGACATGCCAGATAACTGGCTACTAAATAAGTGATCAGTGATCCCAACAGTATGTCAATAAGTGTTTTCGGTACCACCGTTTAACAGTAGCAAATTTACTCCATCGGATGTGCCATACAGTACATGATCTTTGCATTCATATCAATGTATCAGTACGTCCATCTTGAAGCTTCTGTACATAGGACATGGCCCTGCTGAATGATTATTGCACACGTAAAATCCGATATCCATTGGTCAGGGTCCGTGCCTTGTGGCCAATGATCAGACTTTACTCTCGTCCTCAGTGGTCTCGCTGAGATCGGGGGTTGGAATGGTGGCCGTGATGTCCGGGATCTGGATGATGGGGGAGAGGGGGAGGTCGTCTTCGATGATGTTTCCGGAGTTGACCCCAGGGATGCACTTGGGTACGGAGGACCGTCGCCTAGACAGACGGAAGAAGTGGTCCCTCTGGACGATGTTCTGGAACAGCCGCGTCAGTCGCGCCTCGTACCTTTCCGTCCGGATGTACTTGATAACGACGATGGTCATTGCCAGGACATAGAGTCCCAAGACAACCTGAAAATACAATGAAAAGAACGTCATGGATTTTATATATATCATGTCTGTGAAACCTTACCCTTTTGAACCAGTTTAAATCATTTAGTACTGTATCAATTTCACCCTTCGTTTCCTTTCTATTGCGTGCCGGTTGGGAGAGTAACGAATTAGCAAAGTGATCTCGTCACTTAGTTGGCTGGTGCACATTAAATAAAAAGTGACCTCAAATGTCCTCACGTTGGCGAGGTGTGGAAGTTTGGACAGGGGGTGACAGCTCAGGTGACCTCGACATCTGATAGTGTTTCAAAATTACGTGGTGTTTCCTTAGATCTTTCCCTTGGGGGTTGAAATTGACCCGCCTCCGCATTGGGCACACTCGACATACTCATCGTCATCTTTTGTTGGGTGGGAATCCCCCTTTTTATTCTTCATGCTCCTTAGATTTTACAGTTCATCATATTTCAATTACATGTCCTGATTTTAATCATCATCGTAAAATTGTTTTTAAAGTACACTTTTAAACTTACAAGATTTGATTGGGGAAAATCCCCATCCCAAACCTTTTTGCATTTTTACGTTCAATTGGTTTTTTACATCTAATTTTTTTGCAAATTCAAAATGAATCATCAATCTAATTGATCAAATTCTTTTCAATCTTTTAAATTTCCAACCACTAAATTTGATGCATATGTAAATTAAATCATCAGTTGTGCTGTAATCAATGGTCTTGTTTTATCATCGAACTATTTATATATTTTTATTCTCATCTACACATTTTATGTTTTAACTCGATCTTTTAGCCTTTTTTGGGATTGATTAAAAAAATTGTACTTTTATTGTGTTATATCCTGTCTGCTTTTGGACCTTGCGCCATAAAACGCTAACATTCAATCCAATCCCTTGGGGGTTGATCCTACCAATAGCCCGTTGAGTTGCCCCAGTGCGAAAATTTAAATACCTACCTTTCTCTTGCACACATCCAGTTCGAACCAGTTCGAACCTTCCCATTTGAATATTCCCAAGCTATCTTTCTCTTCTCATCCTTTCTATTAACAATTACTTGACATTGTCTGTTTTGCGTTTGGCGCAGCTTGGCCAAATGTGGCCCTTGCGCCATAAAACTCCAAACCATCCAACCATTTGAATATTGCTGTCTTAGTGTTAATTGTAAATTCTTTCCCAGACGAAAATGACGTGGAGTTGTCCTCGGATCTTCCCCTTGGGGGAACCGTCGTGGCTCAGTGGGTATGCCCACTGTACTAGCAACCCTCGAGTTGTAGGCGGCGCAGGTCCGATTCCTGCCAGGTGCATTCCTCCCTGAGTGTATTTCTCTCTTCTGTGTCAGTAAAGATTTCACTGTGTGGTGTTAATTACTTGACATTGTACGTCTTGTGTTAATTACTTGATATTGTACGTCTTGTGTCAATTACTTGATATTGTATTGTGTCTGGCACATCACGGCCAAATATGGCCCTTGCGCCCATTAAACCCAAAAAAACCAACCAACTTTCCCTTGGGGATTGATCCCGGACCGTCGCTAAGAGCCCGTTGTGTTGCTTCAGTGGACGTTAATTAATTACCAACCAATTCCCAGACTGTTCGCTTGCATCCTCAGTCACATAGATACATCTATGAAATTATGTTCTTTCTGGCCATGACAGTCATCACGTGATGAGGTACGTGCTTAAACGGGGATTGGACCACCCCGATTCAACTGCAAACTAATTCCTTTAATGAAGTGATCTAGTGGTGGGGAAGGTGATGGACTCTGATGGGGAAATTTGACGCTGTGAAACTGAAGAAATCGAAATTCGATTCAAAATAATATCGCCTGATTTTTAGCACACGACGTGCTTTTATAGCGAAGACTTACGGCTTCAAGTTATTCCGAAACACTTCATATATCCATTATTAGACCACGATTCGAATCCAGAGCCTGCTGAATCGAAGACCCAAGCGATTAACTACTCAGCTACCAGGTCCGCATATTATTCAGATGACGTTGACTGAACTAGCTCATTTTTTATTTTTACAGAAAACCATACTAAAGAGAGGTAGGTATTTAATTAACGTCGCACTGGAGTAACACAACGGGCTATTGACGCTCCGGAATCAAACCCAAAGGGAAAGATCAGAGGACAACACCGTTGTGTTGCTCCAGTGTGACGTTAATTTAAATACCTACCTACCGAGGACAACACCACGTAATTTTGAACCACGGTCAGATGACGAGGTCACATCTAAGCTGGCATCCCACTCTCTAAATTTCCACACCATGCCAACGTGAACAAGAGGGAATGCTCTTAATGTCTAACCATGACTATCCATGACTAAGCTCCGTTAAAGGCAAATACGATTATACGCATTTGTATAATATGTTAATGGAACCCTGAAATATGTAGACTGATAGAATCATCTGTGAACAGTATAATCTGATAAATTAAATTTATGTACAAGTCCATGAATCTCAATGACACTTCAAATCAATCAAAGGAAATAATCACCTTATATTTGAAAGTGGAAATAGTAAATGTTAAGCCGCTCAATCAATACCACTGTACAAAGTCAGTATCACAATTATTAGTTGCATTCAGGAGGCCAAAACAAATTATCAGACTAGTTTAAAACCATGAAGGCACAAAACGTTGATAACGAGAGGCTGTGTGTAGAATTCGGAACAATAATTCTCGGTACACCAGTATATCAAGCTTATGTGTTTCTGGAAGCCAAAGGATCTAAATATTGGTATTTCGTGTCATCAAAACTCTTATGATAATCGCTTTAACACTAAGTGGTTTCGACGAGATATCTCGTCCATCAAGATTTGGCTAAGTTTGCTGGGGATGAGATATCTGGTCAAGATTTGATCAGTTATGCTATTGACGAGGTATTTCGTCATCAAGATATTGCCGATGTTTAATCTGGTCAGTTTTGTTGATGACGAGATATCTCGTCCATCAAGATCTATTCAGTTTTGCTGATGACGAGATATCTCGTCCATCAAGATCTATTCAGGTTTGCTGATGACGAGACATCTCGTCCATCAAGATCTATTCAGGTTTGCTGATGACGAGATACTTCATCGAAACAACAACCAGGAGGGTTAGTTGCGTTTAATTACTGCGTTTAGTTAAACCTCAACTTGTTTCTTTAGAATTACATCTTTCATATTCATACCATTTAAAAAATTCGAATCCTTAAGTATTTCTCATGTCAGTTCTTGAAGATTGAACACAATCCGACACCAGAGCACCATAGACAAGGGCCGTTCCTGAGCAATTTGCTAGACATGTCAGTAAGACCCATTTAACCCTCCAAGTGGTTTCGACGAGATATCTCGCCCATTAAAATCTGACCAGATTTGCTAATAACAAGATAGTTCGTCATCACGATATTGACATCGATTTAGGATGAGATCAAGAGATCTGGTTAGTTTTCTTCTAATGACGAGATATCTCGTCCATCAAGATCTATTCAGTTTTGCTACTGAGGAGACACCTTCCACACTACCAGGAGGGTTAAGCGTAGTGTCCCTGTAGCTTTCGGATAAATGGTTCTTTGTAACAATCGCTGTCTTGTTTTTGGCGCAGCTTGGCCAAATATGGCTCTTGAAATGAAACCTAAAAACAACCATCCTTGTAACAATCTTGAATTTGGATAACGGGTGCAGTTGGGTAGGTCTAATTAGCCCTCGTGCAGCAAACAAAAATGACCACGAAGCGACTAAACCCATAAACTCATTGTTGTGCAGAATGCCATGGATTGATAATTCTGATCTTATGGTACTTTGGCGTGAGTACCATAAGCTTAATTTCAGTTACTCAAATACCGGACACCTATGAGTATCATAAAGGTACAACACGAAGACTGAAAGTCATTCCTTACCAAGACATATATGATGGCATTCGACTGGCTGTTAGCGTGCATGTCCAAGATGTCCTGGTGTCCAGGCGAAAGTGTCGACGTGGGCTGCCTGAAGAAAGGGGGCAAAAAAGGAGGTGGCCTTGGAACTGTTTGAATAATGACGCTGTTCTCTGTGTTAGTGGTAGGGACTGTTCCTGCCAGTCCGCTGTCCTCAGTGAACGTTGCCATAGCAACATGGCTGTGTGAAGAACCTCCAAGCCTGTCCACTCAAGTGAGCATAGTGGTCTGAAATGAGAACCATCATGAACAACGTCGACTGATGTTAGAATCTAACAAAAAATGGATAACGTTGGAATTGCATGCAGTGTTAGAATAGAAAGCATTTATTTACCCAACGACGTTACTACTTTAGCTGCCTTAACCCTCCAAGTGGTTTCAACGAGATATCTCGTTCATGAAGATTTGACCAATATTGATAAGGACCAGATACTTCGTCATCAAGATGTTGCCGATTTTTTATGACAAGATCAAGATCTGGTCAGTTTTCTTCTAGAGACGATATATCGTTCATTCAGATATGGTCAAATTTCCTAATGACAAGATTCGTCACCAAGACAACCACCAGGAGAGTTAAATCTAATAGTTTCTTTTGTATTATGTGGTTTAATGTAATCTATAATTAGTTACAGAAAAAGAATTTTGAGCTGTTCCTATCACTAGTAACTCTGATCAGATGCAAATGTAAATCTCCTTAACTGCCGACTTCGGGTTTGATGCAGAGAGGAGATATAAAAGTAGAGTGATATATGGCAACCTTTTTATGTCCGCATGATCATGTGATCAAAAACAGTAGTCACGTGATCCCTAGACTTTTTTTCTCCAACGAGCATATAGTTTGCGCATTCCTTCTTTCATAGCGAATGCATTGAAAGTAGAAGCTAACATGGTTCTATCATGCTATGTATATGGATGTAATTACAAATTTATTATAGGTAGAAACATTACATTTCACAGGTAAGCGATTTACTTGCATTTTAAATTTTTTTTTCAGTATTTGCTAATATGATAAAAATAGATGTTCTAACTTAGAAATTCTTAATGCAACCTGTGGACATTTCCAGTTCTATAAAACAGATTTCATAGATTTGCTATCAATATATATTAAAATAATGTTTAAAATAAAATAAATGATCGAATGCGTTTATTGTAAATTGTACATCTATAAGGGCTTAAAATATTAAAAATAATAAACCAAACGTTAAAACTTCTGAAATCGTTCTCTGTCTTGGCGATGATTTTTTTGGCGCCAACTAGGATCACAATTCTTTCGTGTCTTACGCAATAAAAATATGAATTGAAAACATGAACTTAAGTACATAATTTAAATTATTTCTTGCTGAACAAAATTATTTTGTATGCACCCATCTGTGGAATTACATAATAAATAAAATTAAAGATAAATTTTGAAACTTTTAAGAATTATAAATTAAATAAAATCGATTTCTTAAAAGTAGGATTATAAACCGTATTATAAATGTGAATCACATTTATGCGCTTTAGGGAACTTTTTTTGTTCATGTTTTAAAATATTTGAAAAAATCTTTCGTTATAAGCTTGTGCATTTGACAAAAGAGCTTTTCTTTCAAATATTTTCCCTTGAATCTATAACTTTCTACTGGAATGGCCAAAACAAATTGCAATTCTCTTATGTGTTAAACAAAAATGAACGGAATTGAACGGCGCATGAACGGAAATTGAAATATTGTACCTGTTTTGGCGTATTTTTATTCTTGTTAATAAAACATGCAATATAGCAAATTAGAAAAGCAAAGAATTAGAGAACGAAATTAAACTTCTTTTGTATTAATTCCAAATAATCCGCGCAGCTGGAAAGTTCCTTTTCTGAAAACATCTGCTTGACATCTTGATTTTTTTTTCTTCGTGTTTAAATAAATCTAACGTTAAAATTTAATTATTTTCCACTTTTAAGTCAGTTTTATCTTATACTTTTTAATCTTGAGATAAATCATACTGAATTAGATTGAAATGCTCACAAATATTGTTAGAAACAATGTTTATATCATTCTTTAACTCGATAAAAAAGCGTGGTGGTTATAAAAACACATTCTACAGCGAAATGAAATCTTTCACTCTATTGTTTTCCACCTGAAAAAGGGACTCTGAATTTTTTCTCTCTAAATAGAATATTTTAACGAATTAAGTATATTTGAAAATTTATGTACATAAAACACATGCTCCTCAATTGAGCGAAATATTCAGCTTCCACAATTTTTTAAGTTGAAAAAACTATTTTTTTAAAGCGTTAAATTTATAACTTAAACTTTTAAGGTTCCATTCCTTGAAACAATAAAAATAATTTTGTATTTATGATTTATAGAACTATAAGTAAAACAATTTATATTTACTCGTAATAAGAACTTGTAGAGATGTCTACCAGCAAAAAATCATTTTTATTCAGTTCTTATATATTTAAAATTATTATTTTGTTCCGCTTATTACTTTTCCTAAAGATGAAGAAAGAAGATGGCTAGTAAATGGCTACATGTTTCTATGAGTTTTATTCAGTGGATTTAAAATTTGATGATGTGACAATAAATTTTATAAGTTTACTGTTTCTTCATCTTTCGTATTTATGAAATATTAGTTTCACACGCAATAAATAATACAAATTTAATATTAAAAATCCAGCACAGACAGAACTTTTGCACACATTTAAAATTATAAAATTTTTTTGTCAAGAGTTATTTACTTGAACACTGATAAATTTAAAATCCATATATAGACACTGTACTGACTTGCTCAAAATTTTAATTACCATCACAAGGAATACTCCCTTTTTGGTTTAAACCACTTTAATGAACTCACAGACACAGTACAAACACGACACACAACATAAATAGAAAAGGTAGTATATATCAAAATCCACACATCTCAGTCTCGATCACTCTCCAAAAAAAACAACCCACACGTCTCTCGCCACACTCGTCCTTAACTCTTTCCTTTCTCAAAGTCCTTCTGGGCATGCGCAAGAGCGCCATCTATCTTAGTCTGAAGTCTTTACAGACTTATAAACTCCTCCCCACAAGGAGGAAACTTTTCTCGAAGAATGAGGGAAAAGTTTTGATGACTCCACTGCCTGAAAAAGTCTCCAGATAGGTGCAGTCATTGGAAAAGTTCAAGAGTTCAAGTACACAAAATACACTGCACATGTACCAGATTATAGCAATCAGTGCCTTGAACTCAAAAATATTATACAAAAAATTATATACTTATTAAAAATTTAGGAAAACAATTTACACTAATGATAAGAAAAATTTAAAATTTTCACACATAATACAAATATCAAAATAAACAATAAACTTACTAATATAAAATAAAAGGATATGAGGTTTATGGGATGCGACTTAATGAATCAGCATTTTGATGCTGTTTCCCCCTCTTATGGACAACCTCATAATTGAATGGCTGCAGGATCAAAGCCCAACGTAAAAGTCTAGGGTTGGTTCCCGTATTTTTGTCCAGCCAAACAAGGGGATTATGGTCCGTCTGGATGATGAACTTCTGGTGTCCATCCAAATAACATCGCAGCTTTTGGATGGCGAACATGATAGCTGCGCACTCTCTCTCGATGGTACTGTACTTTTGTTCTGCATTTGAGAACTTCCGACTCAAGTACATGACAGGATGTTCCTCACCAATGTCATTAATTTGGGACAAAACGATGCCAATCCCAAGATTTGACGCGTCACATTGGACGAGAAACTGTCTCGAGAAATCTGGACTGTACAACACCGGATTCTCCGACAACCGTTTCTTTAAATTGTCAAACGCCTCTCGACAAGCATCAGTCCATATGACAGCAGCACGACGATTTTTTCCTTTCAGCAGATCTGTAATTGGTGCTGAGAGGACTGAAAAGTCAGGGATGTATTTTCGATAATACCCCGCAAGTCCTAAGAAAGATCGGATCTGCGTCTTAGTCGCAGGGGTCGGAAAGTCCTTTACAGTTTGGATCTTCAATTCTCCAGGTGTTCTCTGGCCCTGACCAACCAAGTGCCCAAGATACTTTACGTACGCACGAGCAAACTGGCACTTAGAAGGCTTGATGTGCAGATGAGCTGCATTCATCTTTTCTAAGACGGTTTTCAAATGTTGTAAATGATCTTCCCAACTTAGGGAATAGATGGCTACATCATCCAAGTAAGGGCATGCAAATTCTCCACAGTCTTTCAACAGTTCGGCCATCAAACGACTAAAGTCATAAGGGGCATTTTTCAAACCGAATGGCAATCTCAACGGTCGAAATGTCCCAAAACTGGTTACAAAAGCTGAATATCTTTGGGCTCGTTTACTCAGAGGTATTTGCCAATAACCTCGGGTCAAATCTAGAACGGTGATATACTTGGCAGCTGACACTTTTTCAACAAGCTGCTCAATGTTTGGCAGAGGAAAGTACTGGGTTCTAGTGACCTTGTTGAGTCTTCGATAGTCGATGCACGGTCTTGCATCCTTTCCTGGTACTTCTACCAGAATAAGAGGAGAAGTAAAATCAGATTCTCCTGGCTCAATGACTTTGAGCGACAGCATCTTCTCCACTTCCATCTTCAAAATTTCTGTTCAGTCCAGCGATAAATCAAAACAGCACTACAGGACCGATCTCGACTGCGGGTCTGATAAATCTGTGGAGGACAATCTGGAATGCAAGCTGGTTAAGCCGATTTAGAGGACCAGGACTGATAAAAAATATTTGGAGGATTGTATCTGGATGGCTAGGTAAAACTGTCCTGAGGGCCGTATCTGGACAGCGGGCAGGTTAAACACGTCCAGTATCTGGTCTGCTGTCCTAATAAACATCTGATGGACTGTATATGGACTGGGCCGGGTAAACCTGTCCGGAGACCGTATCTGAACTGCGGTCCTGATTAAAATTTGGAGGGCCATATCTGGTCTGCGAGCCAGGTAAACATATCCGAAGGGCTTATTCGGCTTGAGGGTCGGTTAAACCTGTCCAGAGGACCATATCTGAACTCCGGGCCAGTAATTAATATATTCACTACAACGTATTTATCTTACACGTACGGATTTGTTTTGTATACATGCTAGTTAAATTTGATCCCAATGCGAACTTAAGCTAATTATGTAACAGCTCAAATTGCTAAAAACATTAAAAAGTTAAAAATTCAATATTCAGTAGTATGTACATTCGCATCGCCTAACAATGTTAAAAAGTAACTCAAATTAAAGATCTATTCAGTACTATACACATTCACATCGCTAACTTTTTAAAAGTAAATGTTAGGTCGCCAAGAGAAGCGATAAAAATCAAATCAATCAACCAAGCTGAACTTTCACGTAGCAATCACGTGACTACTAGCGACATGCTGCTCCCACATTTTGAAGCTCTTCTCAATATGATGCTCAGTCTATTTATATTTCACGTCTGATTTGATGCCGGGCCATCGCCAATAGCCCGTTGCGTTGCTTCAGTGCGACATAAATGAAATACTTTTAACTACCGAACCAAACATCACAGGGTGCTGAGTTTCAGTTAATATGGTCACTCAAAATATAGTTGAAAATAGCTTTAATTTTCTGGAAATAGATATAGGTAGGTACTTTAATTAACGTTACTGGATCAACACAACGGGCTATTGGTGTCGGTCCGGGATCAATCCCAAAGGGACAGAACCGAGGACAACACGTAATTTTGAACCACGGTCAGATGACGAGACAACACCTAAGCTGGCACCCCACTCTCCAAACTTCCATACCACGCCAATATGAGGACATTTGAGGCCACGACGGATTTAACGAGTACCAGCCCCCTTTGTATACGACCATCTTTGGCTAGATTCTAACTCGCAACCCACCGGTTGCTAATCCGTTACCCTTCCAAACGGGCTACCGTGGCCCTACCAAACTCCAATAGGATTCAATGTGAAGTACTCCGCCAGTCGGGCCGCGGTAGCCTGGTTGGAAGAGTAACGGATTAGCAACCGGAGGGTTTTGAGTTCGAATCCAACCATAAACCGTTGTGTATATGGGAGCAGGTGCACGTTAGATCTGTCGTGGCCTCGAATATCCACGTTGGCGTGGTACGGAAGTTTGGAGAGTGGAGTGCTAAATCAGGTTTGACCTCGTCATCTGACCATGATTAAAAATTACGTGGTATTGTCTTTGGATCTTTCCCTTCGGGTTTGATCCCGTACCGTCGCCAATAGCTTGTTGTGTTGCTCCAATGTTAATTAAATACCTACCTCCGCCTAGATAGTCTGAAATTGAATCCTATAGCTAATAAATCTGATAATAGCAGTCAAAGCAGTAGAAATTGGGGTACTTACGTATTAACCGCATGCCAGCGATTAATCGCCAAATCTGTTGGAATGGGTATAAGAAGGAAGAACTGGAGAACAATCTGGTTATATTCACTGCCAAGTGATCCACAAATGCAATTTCATTGATTCCGATTGTTTTGCAAAACTTTTTTTAGAACCACAGTTCAGTGTTCTGTTGCATTAGATACCCGTGTTCTATTTTCTCTGTTTTTACCTCGAAGTAAATTTTTACGTAACGCTTGATCGTTATGAAATAATGCTGGAAGAATATTTCCATCCCAATGGATATTGAGGGCATTTGTTGCGAAACATTTCTTGTTATGGTCCCCGATCGTAGTGCTACCGCATTAATGAACGAAATAAAAAAACACATTAAAGATGGATCGACCATTTTTTCCGACTGTTAGAAGGGGTATAAGATGGAAGAACTGGAACAATCTGGTTACATTCACTGCTAAGAGAACCACAAATACAATTTCATTGATTCTGAAACTGGCACGCACACACAGAATATAGAACGCATCTGGGGAAGTGCAAAATGGCGAAATAAAAAACATCGAGGAACATCTCGCCACCACCTTGAGTCCTACTCGCAGTTTATAATGATATGTTTGATGCCATCCTAAGGGCAATTGCTAAACATTTTCCGCCCGAAACAAAACTTGGCTGATATTCGCCATGGCATGCGGTTAATACGTAAGTACCGAAATTGGATCTGCAGTGGTGTGTATTATATACGAACTGATTGAATCTTAAAAACAACGCATCAACCATTACTTAAACAAAATAGAAAGATTAATCTATTATAAAGGTCTCAAAGGTTCAGTGAGTTTGCCAACTGCACTAGCTGTAGGTGGCGCAGATTCGATTCTTATAACCACCCCGAGTGTATGTCTGAAACTTTTCTCGAGTGTATGTCCATTATGAGATTAAACTAACCATCAATCACTTATATTAATACTATTCTTTGATACCATTTAATTTTGTACAAGTAGGTATTTAACTATCAGTGGACCTTTAGTTATACTTAATAATGTAAATATCAAACAACATTGTGGGTTAATCTTGCTGCATTAGTCATGCAATTATGTACAGGGAGTTTAGGGCACGAAGTATATTTTCTTTACTTACCTTGAACTCTTTCCAATATCATTTACGCATATACATATATTCAGAAATGCTTTTTGCAAGTCTACACTTCAACATGCTCACCATTCACTTGTCATTCGAATAATTTGTTTCGACGTTACACATTTTTCTTTTATTGTAGCCCTAAACGGAACACCTTGTATTACTCGGCCAAAATCGACACGTTTTGCTCGTTTTTATATGTACAGTATAATAGTTTTCGGAAATTTAACAGTTTTCATCATATATTGAAAATTTTATCAGTTGGAACTGCTTGAGTTAAGATGATTTAATGCTGATTAAATATCCATTAACCCTTGTTGGAAAAGTCCATATTACTAGGCCTTGCTTAATCTCTGATCATTACATGCTACACAGTTGAAAAATGATATTCAGACCTTGAGAAAGATGCGAAGTAAATTTTCTCCATATTAGCTTTTAAAGTATAGGATTATTTTTCCTGCTTTGAATAAACAAAACTTAAATTTCAAATTTAAAATTTTTTTTCTCAAAATAATTAATGGCAATGCTTTCTGAAAAAAGATTTTTTGTGGCAAAGCTTGGGTGTGCTTTTTGTAGCTAGTTGTGGCAGGCAACTCCTCTTTATTAGGATTAAGGCAACCTTCGCGAAGTTAAAATTTTCATTTACCGGCCCTTTTTTATTCTTGAATATTTTGAAATTTTTTCGTTTTCGTTTTACTGTCCTTTGATTTCATTGGTCCTTTAAATTTGTTTTCCAATTTTTGCATTATAATGTTCTTTAATTTCATTGGTCCTTTAGAAATTTTTTCAATTCTTTTCAGTTCGTTGTAAATTTGAAGAATTAAAACACAGTTTGTATTTTAAACATGGCACAGTTTAGTCGCATCATGTATCGTTTCTTGCATTTATTTGAATCTGATTAATTTTGTAAATCATTATATATTTTTATTTTACCATTCCTTCTGTATTTAGTATTGTAGATAAGTTTCAGGGTCTTTCGCGAAATTATAAGTTTATATTCAGTTTTAGGGCGACTTTAGGAATGGAGAGAGTTGCTAATCAGTTATACGGAACTTTTTTTCCGGATTTCCTCAAATAATGGGGACAATTAGTCGAAAAACGTTTTAAAAAAGGATAATCTGCTGGGTGGAATTTTTTCTATTTTGAAAATTCTTTTCGCGTTAATTTTTTTAATTCTTTTCCGCTAAGCTTAAAACGGTGTTTTTTCTAAAAAATTCTTTGGCGACATAAAAAGCACGCCAAAAGCGTTCTCACCCCCCCCCCCCCAAAAAAAATCTACCTAAAAGCTAAAAGTCGTACCTAATTGATTTGGATATGTTTAGGGAACTAACAAAACTTGAAACCACTTGAGCTTAATGCAATGATAAATTTATTATGTCCTAACTCCCATGCGACTCATAAAACCAATCATCTATCTCGTTTCTTCCTACATTTCCCCAACCCATTCACATTTATAGCATGAGATGAGGTAAAATATTTGAATTACTAATTACACCACCTCGCCAACGCTTATTGAGAGCTTTGTTAAGATTCGCAGAATGTTTTCTCGTCGGGACTCGTTGTTTTCTTTTGAGCACTGAAGTTTCCTCTGGGCTCATCGTCGACAGAATAAGTTTGCACAAGCTCTAAGTGCATATGGATTAATTAAAATTCTTCTAATTACGGAAGTTTCGCGAAATTATGTTTCTCTTAACAATTATGCGCTTGTTTGGGAGCAATTACGTTGACTGGGCTAGACTCAATAATTTGGAGTAACGCGAATCAATAAGGAGAAATTAAACTAAAAAATACTGTGACGCATCATGTAATTCAATTCTTCAGCACAGAAAATAGTAATTTCCCTATGAGAAGTAAGATCTTACAATTAATTTTTGAGTTTATTTGGTCTTGAATGGTGCTTATAATTATCATTAGTGTAAGAATTTTTTGCGTCATTTTTTTCTATGGATTGAAATTTGAACTAAATAGAATTCCATTTTATTAACGAGTCTTAATAAGTGTTAATAAATACGTTAGGAATTTTTTTGTTTGGGGAATTGGGAGCAGAACAGAAATTTGAAGCTAACTGGCTAATTTAAATTAATATCTGTCTAACGAGCCAACGGGTGAATCTGAAAAATGTTTTTTATTTTATTTTATCCACATCTGGCGATGTAATTATGCTTACATGCTCTTGTTCGATAATCGAATTTTGCAAATTCTCTTACAGCGCAATAACTTTTCGAAATATTTTGTCGGCTTACATGTGAAATACCAACTAAAAATTTTCAAATATGAGGTTTTTAGTTTTCTAGATTAGAATGTGGTGATTTGTAGAGTGGTGAAGCCCAAAGTCATTTTATCTTTTCATGAAGGGTAGATTTCTCCTTGAGAAACATATAATTTAATTCCCTTCATTTTCTCAGAACTAGTTTCCGACCTAGTGTTTTTCTCTTGTAAACCGTCGTAACTTTTACCAGAACTATACTATTCGCACATAGATATAATCACAATATATTCATTAACCCTGAGGTTTTGACACGCTTAATTCTATCTTGCAAACTGCAGTCTTCCCTTGCAGCCTGTATGCTATTCCTGCAGGATCTGTAGAACTATTATATGCTTACAGAACTCTAATAACTAATATTATTAATCCTCGATTAAGTTAACTATACTAAACTTAATCATACTTATTTTACTAAATCGGAATTTAATCATGAGAATACAATGAAACGAGTATATTTCTTAAAAAATGTACCATACAAATCGATGATTCAATTTAAAAAAAACGCTACAAATGGACTTTTTAATTTTTCAAGAGAGACATTGCTTTTATTACGAGTTTGTTTTTGGTAATATTGAAGATTATGATAAACCTTATCCGAGCAACAAATAAATGCATATTTACGTAATTTTTGTAGTTGTGCAATTGAAACTTTGCACCGGTGGAACTAAAATTATTTGTAGTATTCAATCAAATTTTTCTTTTTTATTTAAAAACCTTTATAGAATGTGTTCATAAGCTTTTACGCAGAACATTGTAGGATTTTTATGGTATTTGTTTCTTGTGCAATTCAGTGTAAAAAGTTTCAGAAAGCAATAAATTCAGCGACATACTTCCGATCTTTCCTAGTGAAAATACGATGTAAGCTTAAGCAAACGCAACTAATGTTTCAATGTCTTGTAGTTAATATCGAGACACGACGTCAACGTTGGCTACAAAGCCTGTTTATCCACGGTATAGAGCATAATCTAGTCAATACATAAACTAATTGACGATTCAATTCATATATGATCTATGACGAGATGGGACTATTTGATTCCCGTATAAGCGCGGTTCAATTTGCGTTCACCTCGAGAGACATTTACATTAACTATCTGTTCATGTAAACTGCTCACGACACCAATTCTGGTAGCAATAGGAACAGGGCTCGTTCATTTAAAGTAAGGGTGGCTGGTGAATGTCGTAATGCCCCAAGTGGATTCGTCAAAATCTGACCACTAATGACGAGGTATCTCGTCCATCAAGATCTAACCAATTTTGCTAAGGACGAGGTATCTCGTCCATCAAGATCTGACCAATTTTGCTAGTGCCGAGGTATCTCGTCCATCAAGATCTGACCAATTTTCCTAATGACGAGGTATCTCGTCCATCAAGATCTAACCAATTTTGCTAGTGCCGAGGTATCTCGTCCATCAAGATCTGACCAATTTTCTAATGACGAGGTATCTCGTCCATCAAGATCTGACCAATTTTGCTAATGACGAGGTATCTCGTCCATCAAGAACTGGTCAGTTTTGCTAATGACGAGACACCTCATCGAAACAACCACCAGGATGGATTTCATATTGATTTGGCCAGTGTTGCCAGCAGGAATGTAGTTTACTAATAGATCTTCTTGGCAGTGAATAAAATTCATAACAAATATACAAATATATTTCTAATATGTCATCCAGTGCTCTAATGGTACAAACTTGAATGCATTTCTTCAGTTCTGTCTGTCTACCACTAGAGCTGCACCCGCAACAAAGTTTGCCTCTGTTGCCATAGAAACAGACGTAGAAACCATTTTAAATGGGGGTTGCTCGAAAAAATGTATTCAACTTTGTATAACATAGGTACTCCTGATTACGATTTCATTTAATTTTTAATCGGTTAGGGGTAGGTACGTATTTTAATAAACGTCGCACTGGAGAGCAATACAACGGGCTCTTGGCGACGGTCCGGGATCGAACTCGAAGGGAAAGATCCTAGGACAACACGTAATTTTGAACCACGGTCAGATGACAAGGTCACACCTAAGGTGGCAACCCACTCTCCAAACTTCCACACCACGCCAACGTGACGACATTTGAGACCCTGACAGATTTAAAGTGCACCAGCCCTCTTTGTACACGAAGGTCTTTGGTTGGATTCCAACTAGCAACCCTCCGGCTGTTGATCCGTTACTCTTTCAACCGGGCTACCGCGGCCCTCATTTTAAATTGGGGATGCCTGAAGAGATGTGTGCAAGTTTGTGACATTGGTGAACTTGATTATGATTGCATGTCATTTGGAAGAATACATTGTAGCTATATACATTATAGACGAATTTAAATAAGGTATGAAATGTATAAGACTACCATCATTAGACAGGCAATAAAGACACCTAAGAGCAGAATCTAAGCGTGGTTCTCTTTTCATTTAATATACGAAACTTTATACCAAAAGACGTGACGTTTCGATCAAGTGCAAAAAACACTCCTAATATTTTAACTGAAAACTTCTGCTTGTGAATTATAGACTAGTTTAATCTTCAAATATATCATGAATTCTTCTACACTGAAAAACAAAAAACATCTTTTCGGTGATATAAAGGGACCTTTTAATGAATGATCACTCAATTAACATTTATTTTAGAATTTTGATTAAACAAAAAAATAATTGAGTCTTCATAAAAGTTGGAACAGTTGATTTCTTAATTTTATCTTTGCTGAGAAATACCATTTACTTTGATCCTATCGAATTCAATGGCACAATTGAAAATTTATAATTATTTTTTATTTTTACAGTATGTATTACTTTGAGATCAAAGGTGTGTTAAGTCGTTAGAAATATTTTTAAAAGCATTACTAATAATTAATTTCCCGCTACATCTAAGTTCTGTTTACGTAAGTTGTTTCAGTAAAATAAAAAAATATCTTAATTATTTGAAGAGAAAAAAGTTGGGTATGTTCTGCATGATTAAAGGCATTTTCTCGGTAATTAATCAGTATTGCCACCTATCTTTAAGAAATAAAAAGATACGTTTGTATTTTAAAGTATTTTTATACGGAATGAAATTAATTAAATTATTTTTATGTTTTATGTCACTTAATCATGTCGGAATACACTCAGATATTCTTATTGATAACAGTTTTCCTTAACAGATAATGTTTTTGTTTTGATGATTAATCTCAAACATAAAGCTCTATATCCAAATTTTATTTAAGCACTAATGCTACTGAAATGAAATTGTTTGTTATTTGAAAACTCAGTTGGAAATTACTCACATTTCAAGGAATTGGATAGTTTAATTTAAGCTTGCTTCTTTGAAGTGCTTTTCCAAATTTTTAATTAATATTACCAAAAAAGTATTCTAATATTACGTAATTAAAGTTTAATTCACGTTAAAATAGTCTTGTATATTAAAACTTTCTTCAGAATAAATTCTTAGAAAGATATCTGTCGTTATTCCAAACACGATTTTTGTGTCTGAAAACATTGTTTTTCTCCCAACCATTCTATTAAATGCGTATAACAATTTGAATTTGTCTTCAATCTAAGACTTTTCAGAAATACTCAAAAATCATCATATGACAACTAAGTTTCTTTACGAACTGAATAATTGGATTTATGTATATCGATATCATTGAAAAGTTTATTCCCATATAGATTAAAAACATCACAAAAAGAATTAAACATAAGATCACTGAAACAATAGCGAAAAAGAAAGATACGTTCAACAATCTGATCCCAAAAGTTATCACAAAAAATAGTTATACAGCGTAGAAGAATAGTTACAGAGAAAATACGTAGTTATATATTTTAACATAAACTAAATAATCACGTCAGGAGAATATTGAACTCGTCAAACTAGATTTCATAGCAAAATACATTGCAGTGGACATTTAGAAACCATTGACCACACATATTTTTGCACATAAGAACGAATGACTTCAAAAATTCAATTGATATGATTCCCGGCAATGTGTAAAATATAGACATTGTATATAATACCTAAGTAATCTATAGCATTCTTGACCTTTTTAGGTAAAGCAAGAAATGTCTTCCGTTAATATATTAGCATATACTTTCCCTAGGCATTGTATATAATACCTAGGCATCACAAGAAATTTTTTGTCAAAATATGGAGAGTTATGAAAAAATGCCTTTTGAAAAAGTCGTATGGAAATGTGAACGAAGAAATACAAAGTAAAGTACAGGACTCTCTTGCTAAAAAACAAGATAAAAGGATTAGTCTTGACGTACTTGTTACAACGTCATTGGGGGATTATGCTTTGCCTTTTGACCTTGCATAAAATGCCTAGAAAGTAAGAGAAATGCAAGCGTTTCATTCTTTGACGTCCCATTTATGGCATTATGTATGTGAAGTTCAGTGGTAGTGCAAAAGGGCTTTAAATAACACTGAAACTTCTTTTAACGAGAAAACATTTAATTTAACAATAACAATATTAAGGACAGGACAGTTACGAACATATTTGAAACAAAACAAAAAAGGGATGGCCGTCTGCCATTGACATGTCTCTTCTCGGTTCATCGTCTGAAACTCTTCTCCCGCTCGAACGTCCTTGCAACACTTTCGGCGGGAATCGCTCGTGTTCTAGAATGTTCTCGGAGCTTCAGGAAGTCGCTCGTGTTCATCTGGAACGTTCTCACTGTTGCGTCCATGCCAGTGTTCACCGTTGGTGAATCAGAGGTGGGAAGAGTAGCTGGTAATCACACATCACATGTATGACGCCTAATTTGACTCACTGACGGTATCAGATCCGCCAATTTTAGAACTGGTTCAGAACACAAAAATAATGGAGAAATGTTACTAAATTTATACATGAAATGATGTAGATTGGTTTTTAAAATAGTGGATCGTGTTTATTTTTTTGACACGAATACGTCTTTAAAATCGGAACAGTACTGAGAGGGCATATACGAAAAGTCGAGCATTACAACTGTTTTGTCTTATGATTTCAGAACTAAAAGAAATATTCAGAAGATACATATAACTACGCGTAGGTAAAGGATTTGCGTAACTATGACCTTCGGACTGAGTGCGCAGGCGCACTTAGCTGTGGAGGGGTTTCCGCAATACGTCAAAAATTCTATGGTGCTAGGCGAGCATTGGGCCAGTGTAATTTTGGGTTGCGTGGAGTAAGGACTGCGTAAGTGGTCATTCGCAAGCTACAGAATTAAGCTACAATTACAAACTGCACTTTAATCTTTCAAACTAAATTAATTGTTGAATATTCACAATAAACTATTCAAGCTTCCTATGTCTTGGGCCGCAGTAGCCCGGTTGGAAGAGTGAGGGATTAGCAACTGGAGGTTTGCGAGTTCGAATCCAACCCAAAACCATCGTGTACAAAGGGGGATGGTGCACTTTAAACCTGTCGTGGCCTCAAATGTCCTCACGTTGGCGTGGTGTGGAATTTTGGAGAGTGGGGGTGCCAGCTCAGGTGCGACCTTGTCATCTGACCGTTGTTCAAAATTACGTGGTGTTGTCCTGGGATCTTTCTCTTAGGGGGTTGATCCCGGACCGTCGCCAATAGCCCGTTGTGTTGTTACAGTGCGACGTTTATTAAAATACCTTAACTATTTAAAATGAAATAAAATTGTAATCAGGAGTACCAGCCTCTTGATTGAAATAAAATCGTAAGAGTGCCGATGTTATGCAAACTTGAATACATTTCTTCAGGCATCCCCCATTTAAAATGGTTTCTACTTCTGTTTTTGTGCTTTGTAGGATATAAGGATGATATAAGACTGAAGCACTCATTTAAGATCAGAAGGTCAGGACATCAACCGCTCATAACCTCATAGATTTTTACCAAAATAAATATTTTATATGAATTCTGACTATTTTGATACGGTAACTCAGAATCTTTTATAAAAAAATACGGGTTTACCATTAAAAATATTGAGTTGGTACACAATTTAATTTGAAGACACCTTTATGCAGATAAAATTCACATTTATTAATAGAAAAGATTATTCAAAGTGAAATGACACTTGATTTGATTGTACGACACAAGGAACAATAGATGTTTGGATCTTTTCACAGGTTGTACAATTGATCTGATCGTAAGAATCAATAGTAAATCAATCATTCTCACTTCCCCTCGCGTCACGAGGGAACAAGTATCCCATTTGTAAGGCACTCACGGAACGTTAAATAGGACTACCCCTGTAGGAATGCTTTTTTCGGCGTGCACCCAGCCTGGGAAGAATCTTTTCCTCAATCTCGGAGAATGGTCTCCTAGCAACGAGGGAATCCTCGGAATGAAGAAAATGGGATGTCATTTCCGAGAGTAAATTGTTCAGCGGCGTTTAATAACTTGATGAGGCAGATCGGCCATCTTTCACTGATTGATACTATAGACGATCAGCATATGAGCCGACTTGGTCCAGTTGTAAAGATTTATTATTGTTTGGGTGGAAAGTATCGTACTCGTGGTGCAAAAGTATCAACTAAAATAATTGGTAGGTGGTATCGGACACAAGCGATACTCGATCCTGATGGATTGTGGAATGAATGAAGCAGATATAGGAAGTTTGAACGATTATCTATTGTAAATATTCGAAAATTAATTTACAGTTTGAACGATAAAAATGCAGTTTGATATTAATTGAGAGATTGTTGTCCAATATTGAGTGTAGAGTAGTTTGGTAGCTTTCGAATGATATCCGCAGTCAATCCAAAGTTACACTGACCCAAAACTCGCTCAGCACCGTAGAATTTCGACATATTACGGACCCCTCAGTGCGCCTGCGTACTCGATCCGAAGGTCATGTCGGGTACGGACATCCTTTGTCTACACGACGATATATATTTATCTTCTGGATGTTTCTTCTGGTTCTGAAGTCATAAGACACAAAATAGTTGTAGAGCTTTCTTGTAATGCTACTTTTCTTGTGTATGCCTCCCAGTACGTTCCGATTTTAGAGGCGTATTCACATCAAAAGTAGTCTTTGATTGCCCCGACTTAATTCCACATCCTGTAAAATTGTCATGACTGAAATCGCGGTCGACGAATTATACAAAACACTACCTTCTAAGCGTCATAAGATTTTCATGACGTGTATTATTTCATGACGTGTATTTTACCCAACAAAACAATTGACTAGATAGTCACATCTATTAGATGAAAAATTCCAGGTAAGATTCTGTTAGTCAAGAAGGATCAAAACTGGTTAATAGCCATACTGGGAAGATTGCATAGGGGAATAATGTGTGCAAGACCTTCAGCACTAAAGGGATGTTTGAACATATAAAAGTAGAAATGAGCAATGGTACCATTTTTATGTTCACATGATCATGTTAACAAAACTAGTAGTCTGACTTATGGACAATTTCCGGCTGCCGGGTGGAAACGAGCATTCATCTAATTGGTCCACGGGACGGAAAAAGACGTGCATCCATTGATTCATCATCTAATTAATCCGCGAGATGGTTGTAGACTGGCGAATTCACCATTTTTGTCACCCCTCTAAAAATGCGCGTTAGAAGTGTTAATTTTTTTATGCTGTGGACCCATATGGTTTTATAATATACTTTTTATTGTTGGTTTTACATAGCTATTTTAAAATTATCTATACTTGTTGCTTTTCATTTCGTATTGCTTTTGGCGCAGCTTGTCCATTACCGAACCCAGAGCCATAAAACGATAACCTATCAATCTCTGCTCAGCAGTTTAAACAGAAAGTTTTGAAACGCACTGTAAGTCTTAATTCCTGTGGCTTTAAAACTAAAAATGTTTCCCATGGAAAAAGCTAGCGAAACAAAATCACTGTAGAGTGATAATGAAAGACACTCAAATCTACGAAATTGCACTATTTGACCTTCGACTGACTGTAGCATCAGAGTGTAATTTATATACAGAAAATTGTATGTTGCTGTGGCTGGAAAGCCATTAAATGTAAAAATAATTATGTGGAAATCTTCCAACGATTAGTGATATATTTGTAAAGTATACGCCTATAAAGACAGATTTAAACAAAGGTTTAAATCTGTCCAAAGAAAAAGACACCAAAGAAAAAGACCCAGTGAAAAGGCCGAAGAAACTGAAAATGCGAATTAATAAAAAGGGTTAAGGCCGTACGTTCTTTTTCAATCCTTTCATCTACAGTGTTGATCCGAGAGTGTTGCGTAGAAAATATAAAATTTCCAAAGAAAATCGGACGCGTAAAAGGGGATTCAGTAAAGAGGGTCACAAAAAATATTTGTGAATCATAATTACACTTTCAGCTGAATCATCAATATTACAATTAAAAAAGTGCAATTTGTATCATACGTAAAAAAAACTTTTCACCCTTGATTCAGCCTAAAATATTCAGTTTTACGTTAATTTCGTCTTTCATTTCCTCTTTCTCACGCTCCGTTTGAACACTCATTTGAATATTGACGTCTCAGCGTTTAATTGTATTTACACAATTCCCCTAATTTCTCCCTTTTAATAAGGCATTTGCAAGCCTAATTAATAGGACCGAGTTCTATCACCAGGAAGTTTGGGATAAGGACTCGACTGGATCACTATTTGTATCACAGAAAATCTCTTAAATTTTAATTATAAACTTCTGCCTAATATCTTTCCTGTTACCCCACCCTTAATGTTTTAATTTTAAGTTGCTTTCCGCAATAGCATCAGCGGACCGTCCGCACGCCCATTCGACCACCAAAGTTAGGCAGCTTGACTGGACTGGACATCACTTTCGGAGCACCCGCTGCAAAGCATAAAAAGAAAATAAATCCCCATCTCCACATAAAAAGAAAAAATATTTAAATAATTGTGTTAAATAAAACAAGGGTGGGTGAATTTAATAAAATGGGATCAAGAGGGCAGAGGAAACTTAAGTCCTGATGAGAAACCATAGGTCCCGTCCAGTCGCAAAGAGATAGGCCATCCTCCCGTCTACTGACCGAGGCCGACGGTGCTTGGGTCCCGTCTACTGACCGTGGCCGACGGTGCTTAGGTTTTGGATAAAAAGTTTGCTCTTTGACTAGACCCCTAGACCTGTAGTTCTTAACCTTTTTAGTGATTAGCACCCCCTTGAATCTAAAAATAAGTTCTCGCACCCCCTTGAAAACTTTCTACTTTTTATTTAGGAAATTACTTCGTTTGCAAGATAATTTATTGAAAAATAAACATGCATTTACATAGAAAACAATATCTCAATTTTTAATGGCTACGTTGCTTTGTTATTTATCCATAACACTACTTTTAAAGAGAGGCTCTCTTTTTGAAAGAACCACGCGTAAGTTATTACTTGCATTTAAGCGATTTCTGGCTATTGCTTTTGTGCAAAAGTGATGAAAATCCCATTTCACACACGTAGGGGTTGGCAAATAGTAAGTGTCTGCAATGCTGCTTTTACCAGCTGTGTATATGGTTCTAACTTTGTACATCAGAATTGCTCGAAATCCAGTTTTCTAAATTCCATTTAAATACGTGCATTGGCTCGTATTTCATTGAGATCGTCTTTTATTAAAACGCTGTCGTCCATCGAAACTTATCGCAACCTTTAGAAGGCTTTCTGGCACCCTCAGGGGTGCACAAACCCCAGGTTAAGAATCACTGCCCTAGACTCTGCACACTCGTACAGAAGCGTTATCATTAAATAGATAAAAGAAAGACAATTAAACTTGGGAGAGAAATTGCTAATTAAATGTTAAAATTTAAGTGATACTATGAAGAAAAGTGATATAATTCCATCGAAACTTCTCGCAACCCTTGGAAGGCTTTCTTGCACTCCCAGGGGTACACAAACCCCAGGTTAAGAATCACTGCCCTAGACTGCTGCACACTCGTATAGAAGCGTTATCATTAAATAGATAAAAGAAAGACAATTAAACTTAGGAGAGAAATTACGAATTAAAATGTTAAAATTTAAGTGATACTATGAAGAAAAGTGATACAATTACTGGTCCAATCGAGTCTGAAAAGCCTTTGTTGGTGGTGCTCAGAAGTCAAGTAGGAAAAGAAATGAATGGGGAGAGAATTATCGGAGTTGAAGTCAGACTTCAGGTTCCAAATGGAACACCCCATATCAGCGTTTAGGGAAGGTGTTGAACTGTTTGTGCAAAGTTAAACCCTTTGGTCGTGACCAGTGCTTAGGTGAGTGACCATTTGAGTGCTGGCTCGTACAGGGGATGCGCCTAACATTTTTTCCCGCTGATTAATTAATTAATCTATCTAGCCCCTCCCACCTTTATTTTTATTTAAGAACAATTTCTTTTAAGAATTCTCTTTTCCTGTCTTTTTCTTCATCGATGAGATGAGCTGCCTCGAAATGGTTGCTCCGTAAGTGACGTGTCCTGTCCTTTTCGATTACATTCGCAGCTCAGTAGACGTAGCGAAATAAATTAAGTTCTTCTAGAGGAAATCATCATTGGAGGAGCTCAGACGAGCTACCAGCTGTAACTATCGACCTTCTAATGAAACAGGGGGTCGTGGTAGCTCGGTTGGAAGAGTAGCGGAAAAGCAACTTGAGGGTTCTGATTTGCAATTCGATTCTACCAGACTGTCGTGTACATGGGGATTGATTTACATTAAATCTGTCGAATATCCACGTTGGAGTGGTGTGGAAGTTTGGAGAGTGGGGTTCCAGCTCAGGTATTGACCTCTTCATCTGACAGTGGTTCAAAATGACGAGGCGTCCTCGGATCTCTTCCCTTCGGGTTGGATCCCAGATCGTTGCCAATAGCCCGCTGCGTTGCTCCATTACAATGTTAATTTAATGCAGTCGTGTTGTAAGATCTCGGGATTTGTCATGTGGACTCTCGAAGTGATTTTGACCGATAGGCTGTCAAACGGCAGAATAGTGTTTATAATTACGCTGGTAATCACTCCAACCAATCAATAATTTAGGATCCATGCTTTTTCCCATAACCACGTGGCAGGTCTTCAAACCGAGGGATCGGCAGAAATAGCATGAAGCTGCTTGCAGCGAAGTCTATTCCATTAGAAGTTCGATTGTTATAACGGGGTGTGGGTCCACAATTCGACTCACGATTGCAAACTAATTTTTTCGATCAAATGATCTCGTCAAAATTTAGTCATGTCTTTTTTAAGCATGAATATATATATACAGGGTAAGTCTAAATTTTTTTACAAAATAAGAGGGATGATAATACCCATCCAGACGTGCAATAATTACCATGGAACATAGGGTCGCATTCCACTCTGAGAGGCAGAAAAGAGTCAAATTAGAATTTCAACAGTGTTGGGAAGGCGAATGAACGATACCAAAAGTTGCACAGTCTGATTGATTGATCTGAGAAAAACTCACAGCAAGTGCTCAAAGCGGCGGCCACGCGTGTCGTTGCACAGTTCACACCGGCGAAGGAATGACTGGCTCTCGAAGATTCCTGGTGTTGTGTTCATTTTGTCTGCGGCAACACCGATTCTCGCTACGAGATCTTCAGTCCACAGGCGTCTGGTACACTAAAGATTTCATGTACCCCCAGAAGAAAAAGTCCAGTGAGTTGAGGTCCGGTGAGCGAGGAGGCCAAACCACAGGTCCGCCAAGTCCGATCCATCGTGCGGGATATGTGACATTCAAGAAGTGCCGGACCCTGCTGGAAAAGTGTGCGACGTCAGAGACGATGACTTGTTCATGCTCGACGCGTTTCGACTTTACTCTTTTCTGCCTCTCAGAGTGGAATGCGACCCTATGTTCCATGGTAATTATTGCACGTCTGGATGGGTATTATCATCCCTCTTATTTTGTAAAAACAATTTAGACTCACCCTGTATATACGTATATATATATATACAATATATATACGTATATACAGGGTATATATATACAATATATATATATACAATATATATATATCAAACTATACCTAAGATTTTGTAATACAGAATTTCTTAAAAAAGTACCTGGGATTTTAGTTATTAAATAGACAATGAACGCACCCATGCAAACTTGATTTCCCAACCTGTTCGAACACCTCCATCTTCCAGATTTTTTTATTAAAACCGCTAATAGAAAATCTTTCTATTTTGATTAAACCTTACGGGATTGTGTGCAAATAAAGTCTTGCTAATTCTAAAAAAATAATTTAATACTGCATTGACGTAGGCTTCACCCTTTAAAAGAAGTTTGTATGAGGCGTCTCCCCGATGCAAAACTGATTTTTTTATTTTATATTTAAATACAAAGGGATTGCTTTTTAAAAATGAATACTTCCCTCACTGAAATAATGCATAAAAAATAAATTATAAAAAACACTTCTAAATTGTTTTAACTCTAATTATATTTAACAGGACGTAAAGGGAGCACATTCGTGGAAGCAAAGAAGTGCAATTAAGAAGGAAAAGAAAAACACATTTCTGAGCGTTGGTTACTTCTTCATCCAGCAATGAATTCTTTTTGAAAGGCTTTCGTGTACTTCCTAAAGAAATTCTTTGATGGTACTGTTTGTTTGGTGGGACTCAAAAAAGCTTCTCCATCTACTAATTAAATGCAAGTTATACTGCATTACTTTTTGCGGTAGAGCATGCATACAATTGCATACGCGTAAATACAAATGAGATGGAAAATATTTTATCCACCAAATGTCATTGAATTTTTTCAAGGGTCGATAACAGATAGAGGTAGATAGGTAGGTATTTAATTAACGTCGCACTGTGTGGCAGCGCAACGGCCTCTTGGTCCGGGATCAAACCCGAAGGGAAAAAGATCCGAGGAACAACACCATGCTATTTTGAATCAAGGTCAGATGACGAGGTCATACCTGAGCTGGCACCCCATCCTCCAAACTTCCACGACACGCCAACATGAGGAGGTTTGAGGCCACGACAGACTTAACGTGCACCAATCCTCCGATTGCTAATCTGCTGCTCTTCAGACCGAGCTGCCGCGTCCCTTGAAATAAAAGCAGAAAAAGATTGCTTAGGTATTACGGGCAACACCCCGGGAGCAGAAAAGATCACCAGACGACCCTCGGAGCCGTGAAGTTCGTACACACCTAAAGGAGATGTGTCCCGTAGGACTTGAGAAAGAGAAAATTAAAAGCAAAACTAATTAAACTAAAGGACTTAAACTGAAAAGAAATGGAAAAGTCTTAAGTATGACAGAGGAGGATTAGCAGTATAAACTAACCACCTGAACACGAGAATTTTATTTCCACCTATATAATGCTCTCGCACTGTGTATAACAGTTACTGTCAAATATATCGTGACGTCACTTCCGGAATATGTACCAAAAAATTCTTCCTACCACAAAAACAGTAACGCCGTCTAAATTTATCTTTACAGAAAGTCTCATTCTCTATCTGTTATCGGGCCGTAGTAGTACAGTTGGAAGAGCAACGGATTAACAAGTGGAGGGTTGATAGTTCGAATCCAACCAAAGACCGTAGTGCACAAGGGGGGCGGTATGGTGCACGTTTAATCTGTCGTGGTCTCATCTCATGTAGGCGTGTTGTGGAAGTTTGGAGATTTTGATGCCAGCTCAAGTGTTGACATTACCATCTGACCGTAGTTTGAGTTTAATAGGTGTTATCCTCGGATCTTTCCCCTCGGGATCGTCCCAAATTGTCACCAATAGCCCGTTTTGTTACTCTTGTGCGACGCTAATTCAACTACCGTCCTTTCATCCCATTATTCCATTCCCCAATCCCTCATTTTTTCTCCTTTAACGGCATTTTTTATTTGAAGTTGTCTGTCTGGTGTTTGACACAACTAGAACAAATATAGAATACAACAAATATATAGAACAATCCAGCGCCATAAAACCCCCAAACGACCAACCAATCCTCTTTCTCAACCCTCTCATTTGAATAGTACTGTCTCAGCGATAATTGTCTTTTTTCCATTGCCAATTGCGATCCGATCGCGATATAGAAAAAATTTCCCAGACTCTAGAATTACATTCTCACCATAATGGTGTTAAAAATGTTTTTTCTGGTCATATCCACCATCGTGTGAGGAGCTCTGAGACGAGTTGCCTTTCTAATCAGGAATGCACCCATCATTAGATTCACGTCTGCAAAACTTTCTGTAACAAATTGCTACATTTAAAAATTATTCATCTATCATTTTTAAGCATCCGTTTCTCTGAGGTAAAAAGACAAAGTGTTGTTTTCTTGTGCCAAATCTTAGAAGATTCTAAGTCGTTGGTGTTGTCTTACCAAGAACAACGCATACTCTTAAAGTGATTAAATTATTTCTCAATAGAAAGGGAACAGTTCGTAATTTTCCAAATAATTAGTGAGGTATGAGATATATAAGTTCTAATCGTCTGTATACTGTGATACCCATCATTACTATATACTAATGTATACTAATGATTAGAATACAAAAGATAACTAAGTTACAAATTGAATACGAATATAAGAGTACAAAAGAATGAATAGAATTTAAGATTATAAAGAACACAATAACTAATTTTTCCAAATAATTAGTGAGGTATGAGATATATAAGTTCTAACCGTCTGTATACTGTGGTGTCATTCGGATCAAAGATCACCAAGTTACAAATTCGTTGCGAACATAATAAAAGAAGGAATAGAATTGGAAGATTATAAGAGACACACTCACACATTAATTAGAATATAAAAATGACAGCTGAATATGTTCAGCTAAATGGGGGAGGCGTTTGGTTCTTTTTAGTGTTGGTATAGCGCTGATTCATCACACCATCTGCCGAAAACGGAGTTTGTTTCAACACTAAACAGCTGGCTGTTTCAGCGATATGTTCCATTAAGGAATTGGAAACATTACGCAAGCATTTTTCCGTGAACCGACAACATCGCAAAATCAATTCAAATGCTTGCATCACATTGGTCTGAAGAAGAGTCGAAGCGTCGTCGATCTTCAAAAAACTTTTCACCTGCACTGACTATGGACAAATACTCCGCATGCCAGAGAAATAAATATTAAATGTCCGAATCCTATTTGGGATGGGCTATCCTTCGATCCAAAGTCACTTTTAAAGCGCAATGAAAAAGAAACTTGGTTTCACGCCCTGCAGGGAAATTGAACCAACATTTTGAAAGCTTTCGTCCCCGTATTACTCACTGTTTCCGGAATAGATCTACTCTAGGGATACGCTTCTCCACACGAACGCAGATTTCTTCTACACGCTCTATAGAGCAAAACGTCATTTTTTAACCCATTCATTCGTCATTCTTTGTTTTATTCGTCTATCAGATCGCATGACATCTGGAATAGGTGAAATATTTGCGTAGTTGAGAATTTCTGAAATACGTGTTCACTATTACTTAAACCTCCAAGTGTTTCGTCGAGATCTCGTTTCGAAAATCTGGTCAATTTTCCTAAGGATCCATCTAGATCTGGTCAGGTTTCTAATGACAAGATACAAAAAATGACCTATTACTCCAAGTAGTATTGGATTGGATGTTTGTATTTAATGGCAAATCCAAGTAAGAAAATCAAATTGTACAATCGTGTAGAGAAAACGAACACCCCTCCTCATTCTAGCAATTTTAACAGTAGAGAAAATTCAAAGATGGCGCTTGACTGGATTTAACGTCTTCTATGTATGCAAATGCATGAAATTTGCATAAGGGGCCGTCTTCATATTAAATTGAGTACCAACTTCATCATTTCCAAATGGAAACTCCCTATTTCAAAACACAATTTCGAATCTATATCAACATTTAACTTCAGATACCAAATTTCACGTCAGGGGGTCTTACCGTTTCGAAGTTATGAGTATAGAGATTTGAGCTCCTAATGATAAATCAGTTAGACTTTTATATGGATATCTACCTAAATAATATCTCTATAGCGCTTATATTTTTCCATGTTATTGTTCTAGAACCCAAACAAAATCCCCGTAATATTTTATTTTAAAAATGGTTTTTAGTATGTAATAATAATTATTAAATTAATGTTCGAAAAATTATGAACTGGAACCTTATATTTTGATAGGAATAGATTCAGAGGGATTTCTCTAATTTCACCATGCAAAATTCCAGCTCATTCCAATGCTTAGTTTTTGCGTAACATTAGATTTTCCTCATTATGACGTTTTAGGGAGGAATCAAAAGTTTAAAAAATTCTGACAAACCCCGGATAAAAATTCTCGGATCATTTGCACTTGCATAATAAATATAATAATGTAATTCTAGAATCATTTTCACTTGCATAATATAATAATACTCGGATCGTTTGCACGCGTTGACAAAATACGTTTGAAATAGCGTTTAAATTTGAAATTCGGGTAGCTATAGCTACAATTAATCTCGATCTGATCTACGAATAGCTATTTTCAATGTGGACATGATCTCTGAAATTGACAGCAAATTTAACATTGAATATCTCCGGATATAAAGATAGTCATGAAATTTTTTATTTAGATTAATTTAACGATACATAATCTGATTAAGGCACCAAAATATGGTGTTTCTAAAGGGAATTTTGTTTATGCAAAATTTGACATGAAGGCCGTATTGCAATTGATTTTCATTTGAATTTGCAGAAGACTTTATTCCCTATTGAATGATATATTGTAGTAGGGATGGGTTTTTTTCTGCTACTACCTTGCCCAGAACTGGTGACAGTTTGGAACAGATATTGCATTTGAGGCTGGCCATTACAGGGTAGTTTTAGATGCGAAGATAAGCCACCAGGAGGGTTAAGTGTGGAAATATTTTTTGAATATTATAGTGTTATTTCTAACCCCTCCCGGGTTCAATGATCTAGCACATTCGGTCCGGAGATCATGATAGGCACGAACATTTTTACCTACACGACGCTTTATTTATCTTATAGTCCTAAAATCATAAGACAAAATATCTGTAACGCTCGATTTTTCCGTGCATGTCCCCCAGTACTGTTTCAATTTTAAAGACTATTCACGTCAGAAATAGCGTTCAAGAAGAGGGGAGACAGTAATAGGCTTTAAATACATCAGATCAAAGAGCAGGTATTGTACACTATTGAGTCTACGAAAGTATATTAAATCACCATTCTAATCTCGCTCTTATCTAGCGGGCCGGGGTAACCCGGTTGCAAGAGTAACGGATTAGCGACCGGAGAGTTGCGAGTTCGAATCCAACCAAAGACCGTCGTGTACAAAGGGGGCTGTTTAGAGAGTGGGGTGCCAGCTCAGATGTTGCCTCGTCATCTGACGGTGATTCAAAATGACGTAGTGTTCTCGGGTCTTTCCCTTGGGGATTGAGGCGCAGCTTGTCCACTATTGGACCTTGCGCCATAAAACCCAAATCAACGAACCAACCCTTGGTAATTGATCCCAAGGGTTGATCCCGGACATTCGTCAATAGCAAGTTATCTTGCTCCAGTGCGATGTTAATTAAAATACCTACCATACCTATATACCCTTTCTCTAGCTACATAATTCTATCAAGTAAAGCATATCAATAATAAAAACAAATTCGTTAATTTGGATTATTATCGGAGATGTTTCAGATCCTATCCAGGGCCGCGGTAGCCCGTTCGAATCCAGCTAAACAACGTCGTGTACAAAGGGGACTGGTGCACGTTAAATCTGTCAAAAATGTCTGTACCTCAAATGTTCTCATGTTGACTCGGATTGGAACTTTGGAGAGTGGGGTGCCAGCTCATGTGTTTCGTCGTCATCTGACCATGGTACAAAATTACGTGTTGTTGTCCTCGGTGCCCTTTGGGATTGATCCCGGACCGTCACCAATAGCCCATTGTGTTGCTTCAGTGCGACGTTAATTAAAATACCTACCTCTCCAGATCCTATCCAAACAGACTTTCCCAGTTTAATAAAAAGAAGTCCAAGGAACATCGCACGAAGAGGGATCCCCAGTGACTTGGTAATCCCTCCAGTATGTTTTCTTCTCGTGTTACTCTGCCTTTGAGTAGCAACACCAATCCCTCTTCGAGTTCGAAAGACTCGGGGGAGCGAGTCAATATAAGCTCCTTTTCGATTATCTCCGCAGCATCTTCTCGGGCCCGAGACGGTTTCCGAGAGGAGTAAATAATACAACCTCACGATCTGGTTACTGAAGCCGGGAGATATTGGAATCGGGTTTCGGGCCGTGATTGGCAGCCCGAGTCGCATTTATAGCTTCTCGGTCTCGTGGAACGACGTTTCTGGAGCAGAATATGCGCGGCTGTGGTATTCGCTTCTTAAGGGGCCGTTCGCGAAATTTAGAAAATCTGCTGTCTGATGTATTGGTGATGGACGAAACTCTTACGCAATGTTTTGCACATTTTCTGATAAGATGTCGGTGTGATTGATCTCTTTAATTCCTCTTCAGTTCAAAAGGGCTCTTTAATCAAGATGAAACGAGATAGGTTCACACACATATCTCTGTTCTGCACCCTTCTGTCGTCCCTGCATGACAGTTTGGGCCTTCTTGAAGCATAGAATCCTTTCCAGGATGATGACAATCACTATATGTGGTATTTGAGTTATGTGTGTTATGGGCTAAAAGTAATACTACAATACTCGAAAGTCCCTTGACGCTCAGGTTAAAAAAACTTTAATTAAATTAATTAAAAGAAAACATGACAACACAAATAGGACGTAAAAGTAGACTTAGAATCATGATGGTCGAAGCAATAAAATTAATATTCTACATCTCAGGGAAAAATGAGGCCGAATTACACCTACCACCTAAAGGGAACGTCGTGGCATGTGGGTATGCCCACTGAGCTAGCAACCTTTGAATTGCAGGCGGCGCAGGTTCGATTCCTGTCAGGTGCATTCCTCCCTGGGTGTATTTCTCTCTTCTGTGTCAGTAAAACTTTCATTGTGTACGTGTCTATTACTTGATATTGTATGTCGTGTCTGGTGAAGCATAGCCAAATATGGCCCTTGCGCCATAAAACCCCCCAAATCAACTCTACCACCTAAATATTCTGCATATCCCCTGCTGCTCCTTTGCTCTAAATCCCAAGAAATGAACATCTGCCTCCAGAAAATTTGTACCGCGTTCTCTAGTCGAGACCTCTGCGTTCGATACTGGTAGGCTAGAGGACCGATGGGCAGTTAATTTTTCAATTTATTTTGTCTTTCTATCAATTTTTGTACTTACTTTCGTTACTAACTTTTGTATTGTGATTTTTCTGCCTGACATTGTAAATAAAACAGTTATTGATTTTTCATGCAAATATCTAGCTGCCAGAACAAATTAAAAGGAACGAAATTAAATCTTGTTAATGAAAATGGCCATCATAAAAATACGTTTTCACCAATGAAATCCCTTATTGCATTCAAATAACGTTCTCATGGTTATCACGCAGTATTAAGACTCATTTCTTCTCTTGAAACGTTATTAGTATGAAGTCCTCTTTAGCCAGAATTTGTCTTTAAATCATTTGAAACCTGTAGCGGAACCAGTGTTCTCCCCCTAGCTGAAGGAGAAACCGTTATCAGTTGATTTAAAGTGCGCAGGATCATGTTCTCAACTGCGCATGTGCACCGTTTACAAAACGGAAACTTCTGGTTTTGGACGTGAAAAACACTTTAAAACCGGAAAAATAAGATAAAGGATTTACGTACCTATGACCTTCGAACCAAGTGCGCAATCACACTGAATGGGCTGAGAGTTCCCAATATGTTGAAATTCTATGGTGCTGGGCAAGACTTGGGCCAGTGTAACTATGGATTGCGTTTAGTAAGTACTGCGTAAGTGGTATGATTCGAGAGCTACCGAACTACTCTATAATTAATATTTTTATTGAACAAAATCAAACTCCAGTGCACCACAGAAGTACAACACGGAAAAAAATTTAACTAAAATTACAAGATTTTATGAACTTGACAAATGAGTAGAAAAGCAGATTAGATTTTACAAAAACATTGAGTTTCACTGGCCATGTTTCACCTAATTTTCTCAAATCATTTTTCAGGCACATTCTTGAAGTTTTAAATGCAGGACAACTAAAAAGCAAATGCTCTTCATCTTGTGGCTGCTTTTTAAAACACTAGCACATGTCATTATTCCGAAGATGAAACCTATATAGATATTTAGCAAAATTTCCATGGCCAGATAAAAATTGTGTAATTTTGAAGTTTGTGAAGATAAATAATTCTGAGTTCAATCTGTGCTTAATAGTAGGAAAATTTTTTTCGTGTGGCCAGCTTTCTCAGACGAGACATACTCTTCGTTCCACTTAGCAACAATCTTATAATATGAGCATTTCAAGTAACACTTAAGAATGTTGCAATTTACATCAATTGCTAAATTCAAGCGTCCTTGGCTAAAAAATCAGCTCTTTCATTCCCGTAAATTCCACAGTATCCACGAACATAGGCAAAGAAAATCTCAGTTCCTCTATTTTTAAGAGAACTAATTGTTAAAAGAGCTTCAACAACTAATTTTTCTATGCTTTTCTCTTTACATTTACAGCATTCTTCAGTAAATGTAAAGAGGAAAGAGAATCGCTGCAAACAAGGTACTTTGAACATAAATTTCCATTTTCTTTAAACCACTTAACTGCGAGATTAATACAAAGCAATTCTGCTTGAAAGGTAGTGCATTCATTCCAGATACGATGTTTATAAAAGCCTCATTCGAAGTTGTCTTCAAATAAAACAAAAGCAAGGCCAACATTGTTGTTCATCTTATTACCGTCCGTAAAACAGACTTTCAGAAAAATCTTCTCCACATTTTTTTCGTACTTAATTAGATTAATTGGTTCTAAAACAGCCGGATGAGGAATGTCTAAGAGGCAATTATCCACTTACAGTCCATCGAAAAATCATTTAAAATCGAAGCATACGTTTCATTTTTGCACTCAATTTACAAGTCTAAAGGTGGAACTCCAGCTATAGCAAAGGTTGCTTCATAACTTAAAGTTCTATAACCTCTGACAAGACGAAGGTATAATTAATATTGGAAAACAACAATCAATATCAAACTGCACTTTAATCGTTCAAACTGTAAATTAATTGTTGAATTGTTCACACTAAGCAGTATTGTTCAAACTTTATGTCTGCTTCATTTATTCCACAATCCAACATAAAGCCCAGGTATTCACGTAAAAACTATGGTTTGTGTCCTCGATACGATTTACCATTTTTTAAAGCAGGAGAGCAATTGTGTTGATCGTTTTGGGATGTATACCGTTTTATTTCTTGTCTGGTCAACAAATGTCTCGTCCTGAGATTTGCTTTTAGCTGGCTTAATTAGTTTGGTATAAACCCTTTTTCATGCGTTTGATTGAGGTTTTCGTGGTTCCATTGGTATACTCACTGCGCTAGCTACCTGCGAGTCGTAGGTTCAATTCCTATCAGGTGTTTCCTCCCTGGGTGTATTTCTCTCTTCTGTGTCAGTAAAACTTTCATTGTGTGTATCTATTACATGATGTATGTCTTACGTCTGGCGCAGCATGGCCAAGCATGGTTCTTGCTTTATAAAACCCCTAAACCAACCAGCCATGTTATCTTATATTCCGTTTTGTTATAAACAGCATGAAATATTGCAATTGTATCAGATTTCCGATTTTGAAAGAAAATTCAAAAACCTGAATTTGAATTTATCAAAGACCCGCGGTTGGAAAAGTAGCGGATAAGCAACAGGAGGGATTGCGAGTTCGAAACTCAATCCAACCAAAGTCTGTACGTTGAGGCTGATGTATGTTAAATCTGCCGTGACATCAAATGCCTTCACGATGTGCCAAAGTTTGGGAAATGGGGTGCCAACTCAGGTGTTGACCTCTTCATCTGACCGTGGAGCAAAGTGACCTGTAGTGTCCTCGAATCTTTCCCATCGGGACTTATCCAGGATCGTCGCCAATAGCCCATGATGTTGCTCTAGTGCGACGTTAATTCAACAACCTATTTGCCGTGATTTTGTAATAAACTCGAAACTGAGAATGGAAGATATCTACTTGGGTATTACCAATACAAATTTGATTGAAACCAGAGACGAAATTAAAGCATTGATCTAAAAACCTGAAAAATGACCAAATAATTCCCCATAAAATTGTCCTGTAAATCTCAAAAACAGAATTCCAGTCGATAGGCGCATTTTCTACGAAGTACTAACGAAAGATGATCTTAACAAAATCCTGAATATTATATACAATTTCTATCTCTAACAGAAAACCCAGGGCACATCTACAGGTGTGTAAGGGGTTCACGGACATAGGTACACAAGTTATCTTTTCTTTTCCCATTGGGTTTACTGTCTTTAGTATACACGGCTCACTGGCTCCTTGTATACTAAAGTCATCTTTTTCTGCTCTCATCCTATAACTCTATTGGCAATGGTAGCCCGGTTGGAAGAGTAACGGATTAGCCACCGGAAGGTTGCGAGTTCGAATCCAACCAAAGATCGTGTACCAAGGGGGCTGGTGCACGTTCAATCTGTCGTGGCCTTAAATGCCCTCATGTTGGCGTGGTGTGGAAGTTTGGAAAGTGGGGTGACAGCTTAGGTATGACCTCGTCATCTGACCCTGGTTGGAAATTACGGGGTGATGTCTTCGGATCCTTTCCTTGGGGATGGATTCCGGACCGTCGCCTCAAGTTGGCGTGGTGTGGAAGTTTGGAGAGTGGGGTGCCAGCTCAGGTGTTGCCTCGTCATCTGACCGTGGTTCAAAATTACGTGGTGTTGTCCTCGGATCTTTCCCTTTGGGATTGATCCCGGACCGTCACCAATAGCCCATTGTGTTGCTCCAGTGTGACGTTAATTGAAATACCCCCCCCCCCGGACCGTCGCCAATGTTCGTGTTGCTCCAGTACGACGTTAATTAAATACCTATCCACTCATTATTTCTATTCCCCAATTCCTCTTTTTTCAATTTCACAAGTTTTGCTTGAAATCTTATGTTTGGCGCAGCTTTGCCAAATATGACCCTTGCGCCATCAAACCCCAAAGCAAACCACCCAGCAACCGTCTATAACAGGGTATCCGGCGATTAAAGTTCGCATCCCTGTCGTGTCCTCAAACCTCCTGTGGAAGGAAGTTTGGAGAGGGGTGCCAGCTGAGTTGTGACCTCGTCATCTGACCGTGATTGAAAAATTCGTGGTGTTGTCCTCGAATCTTTCATTTCGGGTTTGATCTCGGACATCGCCAATAGCAGGCTGTGTTGCTCCAGTGCGACGTTAATTAAATAGTATAATTGAACGAATTATGCAACTCGAAGAATTGTTTTCGCTCCAGTTGGGGGAAAGCAAGCATTTCGAAAAGATAAAAATAGATATTCAATTACATTTATGGATGGGAGATGGAAGACCCAATTAGGAAACCATTAACAATGTATTTTCTTTGAGAAACACGCTCAACAAAGGAATGATTGCGAAGCCCACATCTGAGAAATTAGACGGAATATTTTCCCCTTTCTGAAATATGATGCAATGTTTGCGAAAAGCTGCTCAGCTGAGGCTATTAGAGTTTCAAGCTCGCTCGGATTTAGCGTCGGATCTGGTATTTTAAAATTTATTTTTCAATCTGCTCGAGTTGAAATATTTCAGGAATCAGTTTTCGTCCCGTCGTTTGTTTACTTAATTAAATTAAAATCAGAGACTTATTGCAGTATTAAAATTGAATTTGCGTCCGCTTTCTGTTTTGAAGGAAAAAATGCAAGCATATTTTTGAATTTGATATGCAGTACCTTCCATAATCCATCTGAAAATAAAGCACAATATGAAATGAAGTGGAAATTTTAAAAATATTTTTGATTAAAAGAGTTTATGTGGCTTTAGAATAGAGGGCATAAAATATGCGTGTTTACTTTTCTTTCAGAAATTTTTAACGTAATATAATTTTATAGAAACTTATAACTTTGTGTGTTTACTTTGTATCAACTAGATTGTGAAACAAATTTATTTTTACTTTAACAAAACAGTGTTTTTTATAGACATTGAAATTCTTAAATTTATACGCAATTCGGAAACTTTAGAATTCACTCTATTGAAAATCCGCAGACTCACGTAATTTTTATTTCTTTTATTATAAATTTAAAATTCGGTCCCCCTGTGTGCTAACAAATTTATGTAAACATATTACTATTCATCGTTCTCCGTAAATGTTTCTCGTTTCACACCCCGGCCCGGAGGGTTGCGATTTCGAATCCAACCATAGACCGTCGTGTACAGGGGGGCTGTTGCACGTTAAATTGGTCGTGGCCTCAAATGTCCTCACGTTGGCAAGGTGTGGAAGTTTGGAGAGTGGGATGCCAGCTTAGGTGTGACCTCATCATCCGACCGTGGTTCAAAATTACGTGGTGTTGTCCTCGTATTTTTGCCTTCGGAATCGATCCCGGACCGTCGCCAATAACCCGTTGCGTTGCTCCAGTGCAACCTTAATTAAATACCTACCTACCTATTTCGCATCCCATTTCTACAGTAAAGATTAGTAAGAGGAGAATCTGGCAATATGCAAGATTGGTGTGATAATTTGGATGGTAACTACCAACCTTAATCTTAAAATAATTGAACCTTTGTGGCGTATTTTGGTGGCCAATATCCATGACCGTTCAAGGGCACCTCCGCCAACGTCCCTCGGGGAACAATGGTTCCTTCCGGCCAACATTCCTCAGTGTGTTGGCTGGAAGGGACCATTTTATCCCCGAGGGACGTTGGCGAGGTGTCCTTGAACGGTAGTCCTGGCTAGGAGAAAAAAAAGTAGAACTGTAGGGTAAAGAAGAGATTCGACTAGAGGACATACGTGAGAGCTCTTACGCTGGCATAGTTTAAGATATTGAACTGTAAATACACTTATTGATGTTATGTAAATAAAATTTTTTGTCCAGTACGTATACATGAAGAAGCGTCACTCTCTGGTACATGATAAGAAAAGAACCACAAACACACTCGTTATAGTGTTGCAGTTGGAATCGCGTTTTTCATTTAACATTTTTCCAAAATTAGTTCGAGTTTTCCTGGACTAATTTTAAAATGTGGTATGGTGGATCAAAATAAAAATTTTTCCCAAGAAATCCCTCATGTTATAAGGCATGTTTTACATGTTGTATGTTTAGTACTTTCATTCGCAATCTATGGTTTGGTTAAAATATGGTTTTGCAATTAAGTAAAGAATCAGCGTGTTTTATCTTTTGCCATGCTTGTTGCCTGCATTATATCTCACCAGTTTTGACCTTGATCAATATAATCTTTCCTCCTTTTAATCGATAGATGTGGTTTTGTCATTTATAGTGTGGGGAAAACACAACTCGGTTTTAAAACAATTTTCGTGACACGAGGTCAAAGGGTTAGGTATAAATATGAATCTTAGAACGTACATTTTACTGTAAATGTTTCTCCTTGGATACATTAATTGCGCAGCGAAAATATTAATTAGGAGTTATACTTTATTTTTTCTCATGTCTTCAGCATTTTACATGTTACATTCAAGCGTTTCGTGGCTAAATAAAATATTTAGCCACGGAGTTTATAGTCGCGAAACACTCGCTCAATCACATTACGTTCAAATTCGTTTGTCATCACATTCATCTCATGGTTATCGTTCACTAAATGTTATTTCTCCTCGTACACAAATGCTCTACAGTGAAATGATTAATAAGGGAGAATTCATCTTTGTAAGCTCACTTTTTGTGATTTTGTTCTTATTTTTCGCACATATTATAAGCATACTCGCTCATACTATTTGTTTCTTTTCTGCACATAATACAGGTATGCCAACTTCTGGCGACTGGCATCATCAACTTGCCAAAACTTTTGATAGAGCCTCTTCCCTCAAAGTGATAATGAATTAAAAATTATGCGTATGTGTGCTATGAATAAGAACATACTTAAAGTGTACGTATACCCTAGATTTTTTAAATTTTGACTTTAAAAATCCAATTTTTTACAATAGGTCATTGGTTTGTGCCTAAATTCATTTCAGTTTAAAAAATTCCGATTAATCCAATCATTAATTATCTAATTTAGATATGAGCTAATTAGCATGACTTGAACAGTGATATCTCAAATTATAATTTGTTCAGAAAGCCAATTCCTATTATAAATAATTCCTAATGTTATTCTTCATATTTTGACGCTCCATCAACTTGCTAGGAACAATAGGTTTTTATGTACTTTTTTCATCATGCAAGTCTAAAAATTCAAGATTTTTTCAGGAAATTTGATATTTAAAAATAAACTAAAAATTCATTTCTGAACCAATAACTTTGACTGAGGGTCAAAACATCTTTTGTATTATATAGATTAGAATAATACAAAAATAATTATAATAGATCAATTCATTATTATCACTGTTTGAACAAAGAATTATATTGCAAAAACGCAGTTCTCCAGAAATCAAGTTTAAAGTTTTGAAAAATGTACATGGTGATAGTACCTAACGAAAACTCTTGTAACTAAAACTATTTCGAATATTGACAAGAATTTGGTATCGTTTTAAGGTGTCCGACTACCTTCGGAAAGGATTTTTTGAAATAATTTGAAATTTGACTTTTTTTGTGCATTATATTATAGAATATGGTTAAAAACTTAGAGAATAACATATAAAAAAATAATTAATAATTTTTTTAAAATTTAAACCCCAAAAAGGGGTGAAAAATAGACAAAAACTAGCACCACCGCAAAACATGATAACTTAAATTTAAATTAAGATATTCTTATTTTGTAAATTTTATTTTGAAGATTGAAACCTCCTTTAGGGAATGTACCTCTCACATCATTGTAAACCAGTTCTTTTAAAAACTGGAGAGGTTCAAGTACAACCAAGAAGAAAATCTTCCATAAATTATAGCAACGCATAACTTTTATAATTAAAAATAAAAAAACTAATTAATGCACAATTACAGAAGTGGTACATTCCCTTTATAAACTCTTTGAAAGTATTCCTACCAAATTTCATAACATTTGAAGCATAACTTTTTGAGTTTTCATGTTTTGCGTAAAAGCAAAATTCTAAAATGTCAATTTCAAGAAAAAGCTAAAAACAAAATTCAATAATGAATCTTACCTTTAAATGGAGAATGTAGCTCTAAAATGATCCTGATTTATAAAGATCACCTTCTATAGAAGTTAAATCAACTACTTTTTTTTTTCCTAATTGCCCTCAAAACCTTCCTGCGCTTCTTTGAAACGGGTGTTGTATGGCGCTTGGAATCACTGATTCTAATGCGATCCAAACTTTGGTAACCTTTTAATGTGAAGTAACCAAGATTTTCAATGTTCATCTTGCTTAAAACACTGGTGCAACCCTCAAATCCATCATTATATTGTATTACTGCATCATAAGCCCCTAATTTTACAGTTTTTAGGCTGACGAAAACCTCCTTCGGAACTCTCTGCCAAATAACACCATTGAAACTTTCATTGGCATTTTGAGTTTTGCCATGCAGACACTTATTCAAAAGTTCTCTGGTGCAAAGCTCTAAATACACTGGTTTGACTACATTTAAAATATTGTTGGGCAAACCAGAATGCTTGAGCTTTTCTGGTTCTTTCCCTTCGCTTACAGCTCGCTGGTAATAGCACCAACTGTCTACACCAATAGGGCACTGGCCATGCATCGGTTTCTTTGGTGATGAAGCACAATGAAACAAAGCTGCAATTACATTTTGCTGCATCATTTGTAAGTTGCCCACGTTAGAGCGAATCGCAATGCCATAATAATTTTGTAGTCTGTCGATAAAGACATCTGATAACTTGCCTTTACCAGACAGACCTTTGGTTTTGCTTTTCAATTTTCGCAGACGTGTACCCACCCGTTTTTGAATGTGCCCAATGCATTCCAGTTTTGAAACACTTTTTTCGCCATATGTGTTTTGGACGCACAAATAGCCTTTAGAATCCCCATCACCGTAGTATTTCGTGTACTTCAGCTTCCGAGTGCTCACTGACCTCTTGAAAATTCTGTCGACACCAACAGTTTCCATCTTTGCTGATGACCCTTTAAAATTGCACTGGCATATATGGTCAGCTTCCTGTGATTCAAATGACGGGTTTCTCTTCAGTTTCTGTAATCTTTTGCAAATTCTGCTGTATGAGGACATGACTTCTAAATCGAGAACCTTTCCCGTGTCAATTGAAATGGCAGCAACACAACCATTCAAAGAAGTGTACCCTCTACGCTGCCACGTTCCATCTACAGACACGCCGCATTCACTGTCTTCTCCCTTTGAACCAACTTCATCAGCTGCTTTTAACATTGAAGATTCAGCAACCTCGGACACAACTTTCAAGAGTTTCTCTTCATGGATGTTATACGCAGCTTTAGAAATTGGTGGCAAATTCAGCGTGGTGCACAGTTTATACGCTGAAGAAAATCCCTTTCCAATCTGCCTCATCCCATAAACTATTCTAGAGTTCACTTCAGGTACATTTTTGTTCTTTTTGGAGGAGGCAAAGCCTTTTACAAAATCACAATTGTGACATTTCAAAGAGAAGTGTGAGCACAATCCATACCTGGAGTCTTCAACTAAATGCAAACCAGAAGCAAAGCATTTGGGACATGGAAGCACCAAAAATATATTTATTAAAGTTTCCAGGTCGAAAATCCGATTACCACACAGTTCCTCATTCAAAACTTCGAATTTGGAAGAGCTAGATGCTTGCAGTTTTGAAGCACTGGCTGTGCACACTGGATCTTCAAGACTGTTAGTCTTCAGTGTTTTAGAGTGTTGATTACCTTTGAAGTGGTGTTTCTACTTCCTGGCAATACTCTTTCCCATTTTGTAAAGAAAAATCACTTTATGCAAGAAGAATTATCAAGTTGTAGAACTTTTTGAACGCACGATCGAAAATCACGAGTTCAAATTGTGTACAAACTGAAACTCAAGTTTGATGCCAGATTGTGAAGTTAAACATGATTGCCAGATGTATTTTTGTGTAAAAAGTAGTTTTTTATTTAATTTTTTTTAATTAATAAAAAAAAATCCACACTTCAGAGCAAATTTTAACGCTTTAATTTGTTAAAATAAGAATGTAAACAAACTTTTACGTTCACTTCCTGTTTGCAGAAAGGCACTTCCGGTTTTAAAAAGTGTCGACTATGTAGTATTAAAAGACCTGTATCTTACGTTCTATGCATGGTAGGAACAAAATTTAAACAGATTTGGAAAGATAAGAAATCGGGCTTTCATATTATATCAAATTTGGAAAATCGCAATTTCCGCCGAAAATCGCGTTTTAAAGGTAGTCGGATACCTTAAAGCGAAGGAATTGGAAAATATTTTGAATAAACAAAAAAGCATCGATAGTCTAGTCAATTTTTGTGATTTCTAGAGTACACATACACCTTAAAGATCAATAAATTTTAAATATGACTTTAATGAAGAATTTAATTTTTCAGTCTCGGGTCGAACATTGAAATTGCGGGTCCATGCCCCATTACAACCGCCAGCTCATCTCAGCATTGTCGCTAATGGAGGTACCTTACGACTCGGTATGTCGCAACTAATTGTAATCCAGTGCACACTCACACTCAAATGTGACTTACAATACCGAGTAAAATGTCATCCAGTTAATCACGCCCTTAGTAACAAGTGCTCCCTTACACTAAGAACCGACTGCATTCGAATGCGTCAACTTGGTCGTACCACCCCGTCTATTGTTATACCCGATCAACACTACAGGCACCGTAGCTATGCGTGGCAATCAGTTTCCGCTACAGGTACTGACTAATGGCGCCACCATTGAAAATCAATGTAATAGCTCCTGTGGACGTGGAAAGCCATGAAAAGCTTGTCTGTATCAGAGATGGGCTGTTATAGCAGTTCGAATAACTGTTATTACATATTAAAGGTTAGCAAATGGGATCAAAAATATTAAATTTTTGTGAAATGCCATCTCAAATATCAAAAAGAATCTTAAAACTATAAGCTTGTCGCAAAAATTAATACATTTAATGTAAAAATAAAATTTATAATAATAAAAGTTGAAATTGCTAAGATTTTTTGAAATTCCTTAACGGTTTAAACAGTTAGTACGTGCTGAAATATTCTGTTAAAATTAATTTTTAACAGTTATATATATATATATATAATTGGGTTAAATTTATTTACTGACTTATGGAAGATAGTAACCGTTAATGTCAGGTAATAACTCTATCCCAAATTAGTGATAACAGTTATTGTTTTTGTAAAATAACTGTTAAAGAGGTTGCAAATTTGCGGTAATAGTTATTATTAAACAATATCGCTTTATCAGTTGACGCTAACAGTTAAATAGGTAGTTTAATTTACGTCGGACTGGAGCAACACAACGGCCCATTGCCGACGGCCCGGTATACATCCCGAAGGGAAAAATCCGAGAACTAACAATCGGAGGGTTGCGAGTTCAAATCCAACGAAAGACCGTCGTGTACAAATTGGGCTGGTTCACGTTAAATCTATCGTGGCCTCGAATGTCCTCACGTTCGCGTGGTGTGGAAGTTTGGAGAGTGGGGTGCGAGCTCAGGTGTGAAATCGTCATCTGACTGTGGTTCAAAATTACGTGGTGTCCTAGGATCTTTCCCTTCGGGGGTTGATCTCGGACCGTCGCCAACAGTCCGTTGTGTTGCTCCAGTGCGATGTTAGTTAAAATTCCTTCCTACCAAGGACAACTCGTCATTTTGAATCACGGTTTCATATGAGGTCAACATCTGAGCAGGCACTTCACTGACAATTATAAACTAAATGTAACGGTTAATATGAATTGTTGGAAATTGACATACAAGGTTGATTTTAGCAATTATTTACTGTTTAAATTCACCATTAGGTTACTTATAATAAGTATTTTAAGCTTTTTATTTTCATAATTTATTTTATTTAAAATTTAATACACTTTGAATTTATTCATTGCTATCCTAATAACATTCTCGATACCTGAATATTTTCGATAACTGTTTCCAACTCTTATTTTGCAATAACATTGTTATTTGAACAGCTTTCAGAATAACAGCCCATCTCTATTCCGTGTTGTCCCAAGGTCCGTTCACTTAGGGTGAGAATCTTAAGCTAATTTAAGTCACCCCCGTGTGATTGAACGGGTCCGTCCCTCACAATATGCTCTTGGGAGGAATAATTGAGAATCGTGAAGAGCGATTCCCGACTTCTCTCATTATACGGGCGTGATAGGATTGGATTTCGATTGCCGCCTGTCTCCGTTGGACAACTCTGATGAGATAAATTTAGACTTAGGAGACCACTAGCGGTGTCGGTCTCTGAAGTTAAGGGGCTTTATCGGGAATTGGTAGAGATTTGGTTGGTTGGAGAGATCGTAACCGGTTAGAGTCATATTTTCTTCTGCGTTAAAGTTTTGTCTGTATCACTTGTAAATAGGAATGTGCTCTCTCTGTCTGTGTGTCTCTCTGTGTGTGTGTCTCTCTCTGTGTGTGTCTCTCTCTGTGTGTGTCTCTCTGTGTGTGTCTCTCTATGTGTATGTCTCTCTCTGTGTGTGTGTCTCCCTTTCTTTCTATCTGTATGTCTATTTGTTGATCTCCGCCTCTTTCCCCAATGCGAGATTATAATGCGTTTTGTCTAGAGCAGGTGGTGAATTCATACTAAATGTCAAATACAATCAACGCTCGTTTTAACAAACTTTCATAAGGGCTGCTCCAAATACCATAAATCAAATTTTAATTCCTCTTAACGAACTTTCCATTTAACGAAAGCTTTTTCGGTCCCTAGGGATTCGTAAAAGGAATTGGTAAATGTGGTGATCGAGTATCACTGATCTTTATTAAAATAACCTCACCTAATACGATTGATATTTCCCGTCCTTATTCTAATATATATTCGAATTATGTGAATATTTTCCTTTAAGAAGAATTTGGATCACAACGTTTTAGTTTCCCCGTACAAATTTGAAGAACAGTTTTCATGCCAGCAGGAATGATGCGGGTCGACCGTAAAGTTCAAGCACATCAGAAATGGTAGACGATATGCTACGCGAAGTAGAGAGAAATTCGGGTGAATAAAAATTTATTCATTAGACATTTCTGGAGTCATTCGTTACAGTTCTTGGAATTCGTAAAACTTGCAAAATCTGATTTGCGAATGACGATGTTTAAGAAAAGACCGATTTGCAAACGCACCAAACAGCCCTCTAGCGCATACGCGTAAGAGTTGTAGGCATACATGCTTTAACAAAAAATGTTTTAGTTTGATTTTAGTCACCAAACTTAAAAGTTTGGTCAGAAGTTTTTAATCACTCCATGTATTAAGACAAATTAGCTCTGCTTAACAGTTCAGCTCCCTGACTTCATAGGAAGATTCCGGACACTGTTGACCCTTGCGCCATAAATCCCAATTAAACAAACCAATATGACATTGCGTTTGTAGTGTTCCTTGTCGATTCATTTTTGCCTAGATTCCCAATGCCTTTTGCGTCAATTTCTTTCATCATAAGACCACGTTTCAGGCGAAAATGAGAATTTCACCAGGTTTTATATCAATCGGACTTGAACATTAAACACGATTGCTAAAATACTCTTTTAATTTAATAAACATCCCATTCGAAAACTCAACATTTATAAATTGTATTTTTAAATAATTTGAACTCACGATGGACTTTCTCACTTTTACTTCACGAAGTACTATTATACCGAAAACACAAACTACAAAATATTTTTAGAATAAACTTTGTCTCCTCCGGTGAAGTTTATCTTAACCCTTTTAAGATACACTTCTCAGGAGTTCCCGAGTAGAGTTGTAGTTGTTTTTCACCACAACGCACATAAGGACTAAATAACCACATCTATTGGTGTAAAGAATCCATGGATTCTTTCAATCATTAGAAAGGTTCTAGTGTCCTGGACTTGGAGTAGAACCATTTGTAACAATATTATTGATCTTTCCCTTGAAATAGAATTATTTGGAACGATTCTATTGGTATTTTCCTTGTAATTAAATCCTTTGCAACGATTCCATTGGTCGTTCCTTTACAACCTATTTAGAAATGTATCGCTACTTTCTCCTTATAATAGAATCATTTGAAAATATTCCATTGGTCAAAATAGTTAGAAATCAGGCAGGGAAGGATGAACGTCGAAGGTGGAATCATGCGTGTTAAGTCCTCAGAAGGTTAAATAACATTCTATTATTCGTGGGAAATAGTACAAAAGTAGTAAAAGTGAGTTTTAATCGGATTAATTAACGTAATAGTGACTGAGGCGCTATTTTATTATAGTGTAATGGAAAACAAGTAAAACGATTTTATACGGATCCTTTTGCCAGCAAAAATAAGAATTTCATTTCGGTAATGCAGTCGATTAAATAAAGCAGGCAACTTAGATTAGTACATTCGAAAAGTAATCTTTCTTAAATTTGAAAACAAACTATTTTTCTCCACAGATAATAAATTGTGATAAAGGTGGTTGGCAGGGAAGTAGAATAACATTACATAGCACAAAACATGTTACTCAGACAAAGGAATTTTTTTTGCTGCATCTGATCAATTAGTTTAACGAAAATATTCCGAAATTGAGAAAGCCTTTCACAATATTTCAACTTGAAAGACACACTTGCACATTTGAGACTTGTATGAGTAATTCTAACAAAGTATTTTTGCCACTCACGCAACAGGTCTCATATTGTACCCAAAACAATTTAGCCTTTCACAATATTTCAACTTGTAAGACACACTTGCACATTTGAGACTTGTATGAGTAATTCTAACAAAGTATTTTTGCCACTCACGCAACAGGTCTCATATTGTACCCAAAACAATTTAGCCTTTCACAATATTTCAACTTGTAAGACACACTTGCACATTTGAGACTTGTATGAGTAATTCTAACAAAGTATTTTTGCCACTCACGCAACAGGTCTCATATTGTACCCAAAACAATTTAGCCTTTCACAATATTTCAACTTGTAAGACACACTTGCACATTTGAGACTTGTATGAGTAATTCTAACAAAGTATTTTTGCCACTCACGCAACAGGTCTCATATTGTACCCAAAACAATTTAGCCTTTCACAATATTTCAACTTGTAAGACACACTTGCACATTTGAGACTTGTATGAGTAATTCCAACAAAGTATTTTTGCCACTCACGCAACAGTGCTCATATTGTACCCAAAACAATTTAGCCTTTCACAATATTTCAACTTGTAAGACACACTTGCACATTTGAGACTTGTATGAGTAATTCTAACAAAGTATTTTCGCCACTCACGCAACAGGTCTCATATTGTACCCAAAACAATTTAGCCTTTCACAATATTTCAACTTGTAAGACACACTTGCACATTTGAGACTTGTATGAGTAATTCTAACAAAGTATTTTTGCCACTCACGCAACAGTGCTCATATTGTACCCAAAACAATTTAGCCTTTCACAATATTTCAACTTGTAAGACACACTTGCACATTTGAGACTTGTATGAGTAATTCTAACAAAGTATTTTTGCCACTCACGCAACAGGTCTCATATTGTACCCAAAACAATTTAGCCTTTCACAATATTTCAACTTGTAAGACACACTTGCACATTTGAGACTTGTATGAGTAATTCTAACAAAGTATTTTTGCCACTCACGCAACAGGTCTCATATTGTACCCAAAACAATTTAGCCTTTCACAATATTTCAACTTGTAAGACACACTTGCACATTTGAGACTTGTATGAGTAATTCCAACAAAGTATTTTTGCCACTCACGCAACAGTGCTCATATTGTACCCAAAACAATTTAGCCTTTCACAATATTTCAACTTGTAAGACACACTTGCACATTTGAGACTTGTATGAGTAATTCTAACAAAGTATTTTCGCCACTCACGCAACAGGTCTCATATTGTACCCAAAACAATTTAGCCTTTCACAATATTTCAACTTGTAAGACACACTTGCACATTTGAGACTTGTATGAGTAATTCTAACAAAGTATTTTTGCCACTCACGCAACAGTGCTCATATTGTACCCAAAACAATTTAGCCTTTCACAATATTTCAACTTGTAAGACACACTTGCACATTTGAGACTTGTATGAGTAATTCTAACAAAGTATTTTCGCCACTCACGCAACAGGTCTCATATCGTACCCAAAACAATTTAGCCTTTCACAATATTTCAACTTGTAAGACACACTTGCACATTTGAGACTTGTATGAGTAATTCTAACAAAGTATTTTTGCCACTCACGCAACAGGTCTCATATTGTACCCAAAACAATTTAGCCTTTCACAATATTTCAACTTGTAAGACACACTTGCACATTTGAGACTTGTATGAGTAACAAAGTATTTTCGCCACTCACGCAACAGGTCTCATATTGTACCCAAAACAATTTAAACAGCCAATCCAAACACGAAAAACTTTTACCTCGTTGTCAGAGTAAACTGTATACATTTAAAGTCTATTCGATCGCGTGTCTTCAAGAAAACATGTGTCAAAAGTAGCTGCCAGAAAGAACATCATAAAGGTAAAAGTGTACTCGTTCAACCGCGTGAATAATTCCACAACCTGAAGCAGACTCACAATCTATTAACGAAGCCATCAAAAGCTTTTGCTTTCATGAGTAGCATTTCATGTACCTAATACGAAAATAAATAAAAACATGTCACGTTCTGCGACTTGAAATGTTCGCCAAACTGTCATTAAAATGTTTATTTGCCCGTCACAACCTTCCCTAAACAAAGGATTTTCGTGAAGGTAAATAGAAAACAAAAGCTTCTGATCTTACTAAGTAACTGTTACCGTAACCTCAATAATGCGTTCCCACAGCAATGTTTAAAAGGTAAGAATGCTTAGCTTTAATCAAAGGCAGGTCGAAAGGAAGGTGGAAACTAACTTTATTAATTTTTCCGATTCATATATATATAAGTTAGTGGTTAAATTACTTTATTTTTCCTTGCTCTAACTGACGCTTAATCTTGATACTTTTTCCATTTTTCGACCAAATAATTAAACCTTTCAAACTAAGTTTTTTAAAAAGAATTCTGTAATTTGACAACTTTTTATGACTTTATGGATACATCGGTTTTTCACAAATTTTTAGTCCATAAAAATACAATAAAATATTATATGCGCATGAGTACTATAAATTTCCTACTTCGGACATGAACATAGAAAATATTAATTCTTTACATGTAGAATACCGAAAAAGTACCCACTTGAAGTTGGGTAAAGTCCAAGTCATTTTAAAACCAATACATTGAAATGAAGCGAATCTGAGATGTGAAATATTAAAATCTTTGGAAAGAGTGTATTGGTCATTTAAGATAGAATCTTTGAAAAGATTCCATTGGTCCTTTCCTTGGAATATAATCCTTTGGAAATATTCTATTGGCCCATTCTGTAGAACAGAATCCGTTGGAAAGATTATATTGCTCCCTTCCTTAGAATAAATCCTTTGAAAATGTTCTATTGATCCCAAGAAGGTCAATCCAGGTTCGAAGTCATGCAGGGAAGTCTGCACGTTGCAGAACGGATATATGCGTGTGAACCCCTCATAGGGATAACTATTGTTGAATTATCAATGTAATACAATTTACATTAACATTTGTTATGCATTTGTTGAATTTATTTGAATATTTATTGAGATGCAGAGCTATATTTAAAAAAACTATCAAAATTGTCCGACCTCACTGGGGTTAAATTGGTTAACTATATATTGAAAGTGACCAAAAATTAATCACTTTCCACTCATAGAAAAATGCCAAATCATTTAAGTGCGAGTAAAATTATTTTTTAGCACCTTTTCGACATTTATATAATTTCTACAACCTACTTTGGACACAAATTCTATTCTTTCCAGCTACTTCAAAACTACCAAATTATGGTTAATTTAAGTACAGTTACACAGATGTTTTAACATGAAACTTGACTAAATATGTATGCGAGGAACTTTCAAATAATGTACTCACTAAACTAAAATTCGGTGTATCAAATACAGAACTGCATTAAGATATGTCAAATAAATTTTATGTGATACTTATACAAACACATAATCACAAAATTGGACATAGAACGGGAAGACGGACAGACTAACGCAACCAAGTTCAGTCACTAAATGAATGCAAGTACTCACAGTATGCAAAGTTTCATGAAAATATATTCAGCCGTTTGGACGTAATACTGGCACACACATATACACCAAACGCGCAAAAGACGGATTTTGCATCAAAATGGTCCAAAACGTATAGAAAACTTGAAATGGGTCGAAAATATTCAATGTACAAACACTCCATTATTTAGTATATAGATTAAAAGCTCTTTTCTGTAAAGCTAAATGTAGATGGCTCTAGTATTTTTAGTAGAATGTGTTTGCTGTGCATGTTCCGGGAGTGACGTCACTTGGCCACATTTTAAGCTAACTCCGATATCTACCGATCAAGAGCATAGGAAAACCGGAAGTAAGATTCTCGTCTTCCGGTGATTTGTTTAGTGAAAATTTCTCGCATAACTCAATTGAACATATTATTAAAAGAATATTTTTGAATTTATCGATAAAACAAATACATTGAATGAAGTGAATAGTTTATTTCAATTTAGAAGCGCAAAATATTTGAACAATTACTGAAGTGGGTACTTCGATTAAGTAAAACATAATCTTATAACATTAAATCCTCCATGTCGCTTCGACGAGATATCTCGTCCATCAAGATATGACCAATTTCGCTAACGACGAGATATCTCGTCATCAAGATATGGCCCATTGTTTGATGATGACGTGATCAAAACCTGGGCAGTTCTCCTAATGACGAGATACGACGATGGCGGAGATATATCGTCCATCAAGATCTGGTCACTTTTGCTAACGACGAGATACCTTGTCGAGACAACCACCAGGAGGGTTAACGAAATGTGTATTTGTAATTTCAGGTAGGTATTAACGTCGCACTGGAGCAACACGGACGACAGTCCGGGATCAAACCCAAAGGGAAAAGTCCCAGGACAACACTACGTAATTTTGAATCATGGTCAGATGATGAGGTCACACCTGAGCTGGCACCTCACTCTCCAAACTTCCACACCACGCCAACGTGAGGATATATGAGGCCACGGCAGTTTTAACATGTACCAGCCGCTTCGTACACGGCGGTTTTTGGTTGGATTCGAACTCGCAACCAATTGTAATTTCAGAAACACAATTGAATGAATTGCACTATATCAGAAGTAATGCATATTTAATTTATCCAAAAATGAATAATGATGATTTCGACACAACGCATTCAAACGAATCCGCCATTAATTCAGTCGAAATATACTTCAGTCTCGCATCAATTGATAATCATTCCTTAAGGCAAACCACCGTGATGCAGGTCACTAACAAGCAGCCATATTTTCGTGCCATACCGCAGTGATAAAATTGATGATGCAGCATTGGTACATTTATCGAAGCTATCATGTGTCATTTCACACCCGGACTCGCAGACCCGAGTTGAGTTGTAGGGTGTCCCCAGGGGTAGCTTCACGGGAATCGGTTATTCCGATCGTGCGGTGTCACGTTCGAGATTTCTATATTAAGTCCACACGCTTTCTCGCGCGCCCGTCGCTCAACAATTACTGAGTTGATCCCGCGTCGCCATGGAGACGGGAGCAGCAAGAACACCCTCCTACAATTCCCCGGAACAAACTCCGGTATTTCCGGAGCGCCGTTAATGACTTTGGGAAAATGTCCCTTTGTGCCCCGGGACTAACGAAGAATGAGGGACAAAGTTTGCCCCGGACAAATGAACGGAGAATGAGTGCCTCGCCTTCGATTTCTTTCTTCGGCCGTGAAAATTTATGGGGCAACTCGTATCACGGAGCGGTACGGCCGTAACCGCTTTCACGGTCTCCTATTAGATGTCTCGTATCGCTTACTGGTTTACGAATAAAAATAAAACGCCAATAATATATTTTTAAAGTTCATTCCTATGGCTATGGAGGGCCACGGTAGCCCAGTTGGAAGAGTGATGGTTTAGCAACCAAAGGGTTGCGAGTTCGAAACTAGGTCCAACCTAGGACCGTCGAATACGCTGGCGTAGTTGCACGTTAAATCTGTCGTTGCCTCAAAAGTTCTCCTGTTGGCTGTGGAAGTTTGGAGAGTGGGGTGCCAATTCAGGTTCTTGTCCGACCATGGTTTAAAATGACGAGGTGTTGTCCTCGGATCTTTCCCTTCGCAATTAATTCCGGACCGTCGCCCACAATCCATTGTGTTGCTCCAGTGCGATGTAATTAAGTCCCTACCTATGGCTATGGCCATTCCTGAGGTATCGTCCACTCGCGTGCAAACCTCAGTAAGCCAATCCCTCCCCCTTCTCCCCACTGTAACAGGCGCAGTGACTGTAACAGGCGCAGTGACTAACAGGCGCAGTGACTGTAACAGGCGCAGTGACTAACAGGCGCAGTGACTGTAACAGGCGCAGTGACTAACAGGCGCAGTGACTGTAACAGGCCGCAGTGGCTCAGTGGGTTGTGCCTACTGCGCCAGCAACCTGTGTTTTAGGCAGCGCAGGTTTGATTCCACCTGGGTGTATTCTCTCTTTGTAAAATATTACTTGTGTATATACACTGCTGGCCACCCAAATTGCAACACCAAGAAAGACAAGAGATATCACAACAAAATTTATTTTGTAGATAACATGTTGACCAAGTATCAAATGATTAAATTTATAGACTTCTGTGAAGTGTGGTTCCTGCCAAAATCAGTAGCCAGAGTAGCCGCCATTGTTGGAGATCACCGCTGCCACACGCCTCGGCATTGATTCAAAGAGACTTTGGATGTGTTCTTGGGGTACAGCAGACCAAGCAGCTTCCACACGTTGCCAAAGTTGATCTGGTGTGGCAGCTGGGGATGTATTCTGGGTCAATCGTTGAGTAACCATGGACCACATGTTTTCTATCGGCGAAAGATCCGGAGAGCGAGCTGGCCAGGGAAGCAATTCAATCTGGCGATTGACGAAGAACCCTTGGACAATGCGTGCCACGTGTGGTCGCACATTATCCTGTTGAAATATGGCTGTGGGCAAGCCCTGAAGGTAAGGAAGGACAACTGGCTCCAACACCTCGGAGATGCAGCGCTGGCTGTTTAAAGTACCGGCAATGTGTACTAGAGGAGTGCGAGAGTGATATCCAATACCGCCCCATACCATAATACCCGGTGCAGGACCAGTGTGGCGGTGCATAACGCAGCTGTTCAGCATCCTCTCTCCACGGTGTCTCCAGACTCGAATCCAACCAATCGTGGTGTTGCAGACAGAAGCGTGACTCGTCAGTAAAGACAATTTCATTCCATCCTGCCGTCCACATCCTTCTTTCATCGCACCATTGGCGGCGGAAACGTCTGTGGTTCTGCGTCAAGGGTAGACGAAGCAATGGACGTCTTGCGGACAGACCACTCTGCTGTAAACGGCGTCGAATGGTACGCGCAGACACTGGATGATGCGGTACAGACTGAATGTGCTGTGCTATGGTTCGTGATGTGGCTGAGCGATCCGTCACTGCCATACGCACAATATGCCTGTCATCACGCGAAGTGGTGCACTGAGGTGGATGCGATCGAACACGTCGGTCCGCCGTAAGTAGTATATGGGGCGGTATAGCGCCGGAAGTGACGTCACACCACGTGACCGGAAGTGGGCGTGTCGTGATGACGTCATCGGAAGTGACGTCATACCACGTGATCGGGAGTGGGCGTGTCATCATGACCGGAAGTGACGTACCGGAAGTGGAGTTTAGTTGTTTTCCTTTTTACCGTGTAGGAGTTGGGTTGAGTTATTTTCCTCCTGCTGGGAGTTGAGTTGTTTTTACTTTTCAGGGAATGGCAACATGCAAAACTGAATGACGTCATACCCTGTGACCGGAAGTGACGTATCGGAAGTGGAGTTTAGTTGTTTTCCTTTTTTTTCCCCGTGCAGGAGTTCAGGTGTTTGGTGTACTGCTTATTTTTATTCTTTTTTCGTGATGGTTTCAAAGTTTAGTGTTAAAGAAGTGGCAACGATGTGAGTGATAAGAATGCATGCTTGTCCAAGAGGACGTCAAAGTTTAGTTTGAAAAGAGTGGCAACGATTTTGAGTGAAAAGAATGCATGTTAGATCTTGTCCAAGGATACGTCAGCGTTTTGAACAATGCAAGCTCCTCCCGTTTGCTTCGGAGAATTTGGCGGAAGCATGTCAGATCACGTCCACAATGACGTAATTATACAAATACCCTACATGTATTGTATATGAAACAGGTACAGCCATCTAGTGGTGAAAATAAGAGTAGAAAAAAGCATCTAAATGATATTTTTAGGTAAACATTGGGTCTTCAAAAAAAACCGTAAAAAGTCCAGGGTTCGATCTCATGACAAAAAGTATCCATAGCCCACTGATTTAAGGAAAGGAATGCCCTCTCCTTCCAGGTTAACAAAGCCCCTATCCCCCCCCCCCCGAGTAATCGGGGAGACCGCGCGAAGTTACGTTCCCTCACTCCTCAGTTTACAAAAGAACCAGGAAAAGAATGTGCAAACTAATGGTCATTGTCGGCACTTAAGAATGACTTCACAGTTCAGACGCAATCTTATGCAATTGACTCTGACAGTGACAGCTATACGATGCAAAAAAAAAAACATTACCCCTAACGCTTACAAAAGCCCTTTGAAAAGTATTTTGAGAGTGCCCACTGGTCATTCGTACCAGTGAAAAGCGTTCTGTTTACGCACAATGGAGTTAGAGGGAACACTGCTCTCTGGGCTATGTGAATAGGATGATTGGATTGTTCTGAAGTTGAGGATTCAAAGCTTAAAGGGACAACACTTCTTGTGAGGCTGTCTTGAATGGGTAAATGACCTAAATTGGATCGTTACTTTTCGGATCATAGTGATGGCTCTTGTAGTTGAAGTCTCCAAACAAGTAGACGAACTGTCTGCTCTATTGTACAGGGGCTAACCATGAATAGGTCCAACTAATGGTAGAAACGGAGAAATTCAGCTATTATCTAAGAGGCAATATATTTTCAAGTGTTACATCACTTTAGGGAACAGAAATGTTCTAGAAGCTTCTGGAAGCGTTTAACCTTCGAGAATTTAAAATTCGGTTGTGATAGGGAGAGGGGGTATAAACTGACGTCATTTTATGCATCACCCTATTGGCTAAGCGTATCGTTTAGTACGATCGTTGATTTCTGTTGGTCAGGGTTTTGTCTCGACTCTTATCGTTGGTTGCGATTCGTCCTCACAATTTTTTAAAGGTCAGATTTTACGTAGCTTCACTGATTTCTCCAAGCTCTATCTTCTGTTGCATTGCTGTCTTGGTCTGTCTACAAGCGTTATGGATTTGAATAAGGCAAGTGTTGATTTCTACATATGTTCATTTTCCTATTGAAACCTTTATTGTATCGGTCGTTTAGTTTAAGTAATATTAAAGCCTATTTTTAATTCATGTATCTGTTTATCGAATAAGTAATTAGAAGTGAATGTTTATTTGGAATATTGTACTTAAATTAGAGTATCTTTTATCTTTCTGTCTGCGTCATGGAATCAATCGATGAAAGAGCTGATTCCTTACTGATTAAATCATGTATTAGTAAAACTATACTAAAGGATCCTAGTTATTAATGCTTTGAGAATATCTATTTTATAGCAAACATGTGTGTGTGTGTATGGAATAATATCTTACTTCGAGTTGTTAATTATATATATATATATATATAGCATTTAGATGATACTACATTTTCTGCAAACCCTTGGCCATATTCGGACGATGTCAACCAAGCCATGGAAGATGTGTCTCTTGTGCACGAAGAAATGTTTTCTTCTAATGCCTGTTTTACTTCTCAAATAGGAGAAGGACATCAGGTTAGTTATTTTAAGTTACGATTTCACTATTTTTCTATAAGACCTGTGTTAAACTATTTATACTGATGTTGATTAATTATTTTACTACTGAAATTTTAAGTTTAAATACACACAAAATTTTATTTATTATACAATAGCGTAGTGTTTTAAAATGCTTAAATATACTGTTTCTTTGCACGAATAAATGTTTTTTTCTAATACCTACATTACTTCTCAAATAAGAGGACATCTGGTTAACTATTTTAAGTTACGAGTTCACTAATTTTTCTATAAAAGATGTGTTTTAAACTGTTTGTTCAGATGCTGATTTCTTTTTTACATTTAGATGCAATTTTATTTATTTATTATACAATAATGTAGTGTTTTAAAATGTTTAAACATAGCGATTTCTTATTTTTACTGTTGAAAGGTTATTTGATACAATCTTATGTGTTTTTTAACTGATCATTCATTCGTAACTTTTTTTCATGCCAGAAACGCAAGCGTACTGATGATGCACAACCGAATACCTCTGCCTATTTTGACAGAATGGAAAGGAATGGTGTTGAGGAACCAACACAAGGGGCTTCGACTAATAGAGTAAGGATTAGATCATTTATGTTTATTGTAAGTAAGTTTCAAATCGTACATTTTGTTTAGTAGTCTTTTTTATTCACAGACTGACTTCAACTTTACTCTCAACGAGCGAAGAAGAAGACAGATTGTGAAATATAAAGCTGAAGAGCTCATTTACGACATTGTTGTGTCCAGTAGCGCTAGAAACGTGCTAAGTAATATTAATAACGGTTTACTACACCTTTTTGATAGAATTATTGACACAACCACTGGAAATTTAAACCCGAACGACTTAATGCGTATATGCATTTGTTCCGATGGTTTAGACAAGCCTATATCTACCCGACTGATGCCCATTTCGGAGATGACATCGGAGAAGATAGTCTCCAATATCGAGAAAGTAGTTCAGTCAGGAAAAGAGATACAGTTGGATTCCTCTCTATTAGTAAATGTTGTATCCGTACGTCAGCCGCAAGGCAGTGGATCTCCCCGCATCAAAGTGATCAATTTGGCTTTGAGCACATTGAAAAAACATTCAGTTATCAGCATCACTAATAATGACTCTCTATGTTGTGCTAGAGCAATAGTTGTGGGTGTAGCCTGTGTGAACAACGATCCGAAGAAAGCTTACATAAGAGATCACAGAAAGCCCCTACAGGAAAAACTTGCTAGGGAATTGCACATTCGCTCTGGAGTGTCTGAAGGGCCCTGTGGTTTTAAAGAAATCGCCATCTTTGAGGATCATTTGAACATACAAATTCATGTTGTGGATGCTCAAAGCTTCAACAAGGTATGTGTTGAACTTATTTTAATTGTTTTGACTTTTGAGGATTTCAGTTTCCAAAAAAAAAATCTAGGCAGAAATAATTTTTTTTGTGCTTTGATGTTTCCTCAGGTAGTTTACAAAGGTCGGGACAGGGAAAAGAAAATTTACCTGTGGCTTCAAGATAGCCATTACCATTTAATAACCAGCATGACTGGATTTCTAGGTGTGAGCTATTATTGTTCCTTTTGCGATGTTGGCTATAAAACCAAAATATCCCATCGTTGCAAAAATATATGCCCCACCTGCTTTTCCAATGCTTGTATATTCATCGCACCCATAATATGCCCTGATTGCCATAAAACGTGTCGATCGGAAACATGTTTTACGAAACATCAGACAGTTGCAGGGAAACAAAAATCATCCTTTTGTGATCAGATCATATTATGCAAAGATTGCTATAAAGTTTTCAAAAAAAATACCCCACACGTATGTGGAGAGGTGTATTGCAGAAACTGTGCCCGTACTTGTTCCTTAACGAACCACCACTGTTTCATGATGAAGAAACAGATCCCTCAGGTCAACCAGAAATATATATTTTTCGACTTTGAAGTTGACCAGTCTACCTCGGAACACGTCGTAAATTTTGCTGTATGCCAGTATTCAAATGGCAGTGAAAAAATATTTGAGGGCTACAATACACTTAATGAATGTGGAAAGTTTTTATTTTCGGAGCAACATAAAAATTACACTATTATAGCTCACAATATGCAGGGCTATGATGGTGTATTTTTACTTGGTTATCTTCTTGAACAAAGTGTGAAGCCACAGGTAATTATGAATGGATCAAAAATACTGTCCCTAATGGTTCCATCACTGAAGATACGGATGATTGATTCATTCAGTTTCCTACCCATGGCCCTATCAAAGCTACCAAAGACATTTGGAATCGATGAGTTGAAGAAGGGATATTTTCCTCATCTGTTTAACACTCGGTAAGGCACATTTTTATTGGTGTTATAGGAATTAATTACTAAAGAGTAAAATTTAAATTTATGCCTTTTTTTTTCGTATAGGGAAAACCAAACTTATGTTGGAAAATTACCAGACAAAGAATATTACATGCCTGATTTTATGTCGTCTGAGAGCAAAGAAAACTTTAACAATTGGTACAGCAGCAGGCAAGCAGAACCATTTGATTTCAGGAGTGAACTGAAGGAATATTGCCGGTAAGATTCAATGAATAACTTTTTTTAGGGGGTTCAAGTATTTGAAATAGCATACAATGGAAGCAATGGATAATATAAATGACATAATGTAACTTATAATGTTTTGATTGACTATACTTTATTTTTTAGCTCAGACGTGGACATTTTAAAAAAATGCTGCCTCCTCTTTAGAGAAGAATTTGTCGACATTTCTGGCTTGGATCCGTTTCAATACATCACCATAGCCTCTGCATGTATGGGTGTTTATCAGTCTCTGCATGTAAAAGAGAATACCATAGCGGTTGTTCCAATGGGTGGATACGTCCCACGCATAAATACAAGCAGAGCATCTTTGGAATGGTTAATGCACTTGGAACACCATGAAGGTAATTTATGTTATATTTAGCTGAAGTGTATGTTTCAGAACGCAGATTTTGAGAATTGTTGATGTATAAAGAATGTTTTTCAATAAAACTAATTTTTTTTGTTTACAGAGAAGACTATACAACACTATGGAAGAGGCTATGGTGAAGTAAAGGTACGAGGTAGATATGTAGATGGATACGATCCTGAATCCCGAACTGTGTATCAGTTTAAGGGATGTTTTTATCACGGATGTCCATCATGCTTTGGCACCTCGACCATACATCCTCTAACCAATCAACCGATGTGGAGGATGTTCAAGGAGGCAGAAAATCAGGAAAAGGATCTGCAAGAGGCAGGCTACAAAGTGGTCACAACATGGGAGCATGAATTTGCAGCTCTCAAAAGGACAGACTCTGAATTAAAACAATTCACTCAACAACTCAAGGTAAGATAATTTTGTAATTTAGGCCTATTGTTACTATTTTACGAGCACATGGAATAATTAGTGGTCTCTTAAATTAAAAGTAACACTAGTATCTATTATGCTTGCAGTTTGTCCCTCGACTGAACCCCAGAGATGCATTTTATGGTGGCAGAACCGGCGTCTCTAAATTATACCATATGATATCAGAAAAAGAGAAAATTAAATACATAGATTTCACTTCCTTATACCCTTATGTAAATAAATATTGTTTATATCCCGTAGGTCACCCTGTCATAATCACTGACAACTTTAGTGACATAAAAGTCTATTTTGGTTTAGTGTCTTGTACCGTCCTCCCTCCCAAAAAATTAATCCATCCAGTATTGCCCTATAGGTCCCATAAAAAATTAATTTTTGGTCTTTGCAAATCATGTATAGACACAAGATGCAAAAGTATATGCATCCATTCAGATGAAGATCGTTCAATTACAGGAACGTGGACGACTATTGAAGTCCAGAGAGCTCTGAAAGAAGGGTATGCTCTTGTGAAGATTCACGAAGTGTATCATTTTTCAGAGCAATCCACTGGATTATTTAGTAATTATATTGATATGTTTCTTAAAATGAAACAAGAAGCCTCGGGATGGCCTCGGAACTGCAATACAGAACCAGATAGAGAACGTTATATATCGAATTACCTAATAAAAGAAAATGTTAAATTAGATCCCGAACACATTAAAAAAAATTTAGGACGCCGGGCTGTCGCTAAACTCATGCTGAACTCTTTTTGGGGAAAATTTGGACAAAACGATGACAAAACACAAACCGTCATCCTTTCGTCAGTGCCTGATTTCAATCGGTATCTAACAGATAAGACAGTGGAAGTGAGTATGACGCATTTAAGATTTTCTACTTTGAGTTTTTATACTCCAATATCGAATTTTCATTGACGAGCACTTTTCCTTACTTCTTTTCAGATACATGATATCGCTTTCCCCACCCAACACGTAGCAATTCTGCAGTACAAGCAGAAAAAGGAGTTTGTACCCACAAACACAAAAACAAATATTTTTATTGCTGCTTTCACTACTGCATACGCCCGATTGAAACTGTACGATGAATTGGCCAAATTGGGTGATAGCGTTTTATATTACGATACAGATTCTGTAATATATATATCAAACGGAAAAAATGATCCTCCTTTAGGTGATTTTCTGGGTGACTTCACCAATGAATTAAATGGTGACTATATTACAGAATTCGTATCGTTAGGTCCCAAAAATTACGCATACAAAACATCCAAAGGTAGCATTGATTGTAAAGTGAGAGGTTTTACTCTTAACCATAAAACTTCTCAACTATTAAATTTTGAAGCGATGAAAAATATATTGCATAATTCGATACAAGAACCAATCTTAACAGAAAATTTTAAAATTAAAAGAAACATTAAAAAATTAAAAATAAGTAGCATAATGGAAAAAAAGAAATATGCATTTAATTTTGATAAACGAATTGTGCTGGATAATTATTGTACTACACCTTACGGTTCAGCATAAAAAATGTTATTTGGTATTTTTTCATGTTTTTCCTAACTATATATATATATAGAGAGAGACAGAGATGTCTATTTTATATAAATGACTATTTTACTATGTTATTTAAATGTTACATTGATCATTTACGTTTTTTTTCATGACGATCTCTATCAATTTTTTTTCTTGTGTGTGCGTGTGTTGTACATAAATAACTATTTTTGCTCTGTTACTTTGATCACAATTTTCCTTGACAATTATCTTGAGAATATGTTATGCTGTATTCTATTGAACTATTTAACAGTTTTAAGTATTGGGTGTTTGGACTCACCGTTTAAAATTTATATATACATCCATTCTACAAATTACAAAAAAAAAGTCGTTTACTCGTTTATTATTTTTCATGCGCATACCCCCTATAGTAATGATCTGTCCTCATATACCTAAACTATATAAGAAAAGAACACTAGAAGATGAATTCATTAGACATGGACATCTTAAAGCTGAAACATCCTTTCACCATGATGGTGTGTGGGCCTACGGGTTGTGGTAAAACACATTTCGTGAAAAAGATCATAGACCATAGAAAAATCGATCCCTTTCCTCCAAATGTAATTTGGTGTTACGGTGTCTACCAAAGTTTATATAGTGAAATGCCTAACGTAGAATTTCATGAGGGTTTACCATCCAATTTAAGTCAACAGACAAATGCTTTAATTGTGATCGATGATTTAATGATTGAATTGGGAAATGATTCAAAATTAGCAAATTTATTTACTAAAGGTAGTCATCATAAAGATTTGAGTGTAATTTTCATTGTTCAAAATCTTTTCCATAAAGGAAGGCAGATGAGAGAAATTTCTCTCAACAGTCATTATCTGGCCATATTTAAAAATCCCAGAGATATGTCTCAAGTGTCACATTTGGGCCGTCAACTTTATCCCTCTAAAGCAAAATTTTTTCAAGAAGCATACCAGGATGCTACCTTTAAGCCCTTTAGTTACTTGTTAATTGATTTAAAATCCTCAACAGACGAGGCTATGCGTCTACGGACGGGATTATTTCCCGGCGATAAGATTTACGTCTACATGCCTCGTTAGCTAACGTATTGCTTCTAATGCTAACATTGCTATAAAAGACTGACTACAACAACTTTGCGCCATTTAAGATCAGTATGCCCCAATGCACGGAACAACAGTTGCAGCAGCTGCGCTTGATTCTGAAAAGTAAAAATAAAAGAAATATTCTGAAAAAGTGCCCAACCAGTACCATTAAATCCTTGTGTGAGTGTGCACTTAATTTATTGCACGGCAACATACCCTTATCCAAACATCAAAAACGTAAACTTGTGCCCTACAAAAGCAGTATTCGTAAATTATCAACTAAGATAGTTCCTCTTTACAAAAAGAGAAAATTGTTTACTTCGCAGAGAGGACAAGGTATCTTGAGTATTTTACTCCCAGCTGCTATTTCGGCGATCTCATCCCTCATACATGGAGCACGCTAAAAAACTTTTGCTCGTTCCTGAGGAACGGGCTAAAGCATTTGTGCAGAGTCATTTGTCGGAAATGGATGAAAAAATGCACCACATTTTACAACGAACGGATTTAAACGATAGTGATAAGGCTGCTTTATATTTGCAAATACTGCAAAACTACGTTAATTTTTCAACTACTACTCCAGACCTTAGTACGATACCTGGCCCTGAATTAGAAAGTATCCCTCCCGATTTCAAAAGTGCCGAGAATACACCTTCAAATATCGAAAACGAGGATGACAGTGTTGAAAAATCTATAGAGGTAAAAGCACCCGTCCGATACAAGATTTTTGCAAAGGACATTTTGAAACATTTGAAAACCCGAGACGACGTGATTAAATGGTTATCTACAGGAGAAATTTTGTACAAAGATAAAATTATTCCGAGGTCAAATATCGTGACCCTTATCAATAATTTTTTAAGGAACCGTAAGAAACACTCTCAGGGACAGCATGAATTCTATTCCATTTTAAAAGAAACGCATTTACCCTCTGTTTACGATGTGTATCGAAAATTGTCTGTTGCAAATGTGAGTTCAAATAGAAACATGTATGTTCAAAAACCAACAATGTATGCTAGAAAAAAGTGGATTAAAATTTGATTATTTAAATGATATTTTGTTGCTTCATTCATTTCCTTTGTGTGTATTTTGAACAATAATATTTCAATAATTTTTCTTTGTAGATGCCAGTTAAATAAACATACTAAAGTATCCTATAAAAATATGTATTCTTGATCAGTTAAAAAAAAAAAGGTTGTATATAGTTACTTACGAATCTTAAAGTTGTATTTACTTGACTTACTAAATATATACATTCTAATACAACTCTAAGTGGCCATGATTAATATGGTTCTGCATTAACAGTAACTTATAATAATAATAATAGGAATTCTATAATTTAGAAAGGAAAATGTTTTAAAGTATGAAACATTTTTTTAATTAAATGAATGTTGATTCGAGTCAGGTAACTAAAAGATAAAACACTATAATTTCATATGAATATTTTTTATTTTCTGAAACTCATTCTTACACCATATCGTTTTTTCACAAACTGATACATTTGAAAATCTCGACTTTTACATTCAGCTAAATTTCTGACTATAGAGCATAGTGAATTACCTTGTGCTTTCTTAACGACATAGTAAATACAGTAAGGTCCACATACATTGGATGTCAGACTTTGTAGACAAGTAGAATTCCAACGAATTTCAGGAAAATGTGAGGTAAACCAAAGGAAACGATCTCCATAAAAATCAGGAGAATGCCCATACGAATCAAAAAACTCCAAAGTTTCTTGACTTTCCACGTAGAATGCAACCCAATGTGATCCTGGATCTGTTGAAATGTCGACATTAGCCACAATAGCAGATTTTTCCCTCAAGTAGGGTATTTGGTCCGAAGGGAAAACTCCTCGGAAATAAGGTGCAGCAATGGATTCTTTTAGTAGTATCGTTCGAATCTGGTTTCCATTCATTTTTTAATCAGTTCCCGAAGTCGTACAAAACGTTTCGTGTTTTATTTATTTCAATCACGTTGTTGAACTCCGCAAAAACAATAACACACACTGTCTGTTCTAGGGCTTTACTGAATTTTAATTCTAATCGAAGATTGCTGTGCTTTATAAGATTCATATGATCTCCATTACACAGATCAGGGGATAAATCAAATGCGTACAGGACATTGCCTTGTGCATACTCTTCTCTTGAAATGTGAATACCTTGGTCGTTCCCCAATTTTTCGTTTCCTGAAAACAAGCTATGATAGGCTCTGATGAAATTGTTTTTAGTAAAATTCAACTCCATAGGATTGTGAGGTGCAGGTTGTCCATCCACATAAAGGCCAACAAAATTCAAATCGTAATGTTTAAACTCATAGGGTGACTTTGAAAGAGATCCGTGAAATGCGTCGTTGTCCACACATCCTATAATCACTCTTTTTGGCATTTGTCCCACGAAAACGTTATCTTGAACTATTGACATGCTACCCTGAGGCACTGAATACACCTTACACAAGACTCTGTTAATAGGATATTTAGCCGTGTGCCTTTCCAATGCTTTGGCATGTCCTAATACGACTCCAGGACTTGTGCGTACTTTTCGTACAAATAAACTAATGTGATCTAGCACAACCTTGTGACCTTCGACACCCATCAAACAAAATTCGGGTTTGCTCCGTATCAATTTTATTTTTAAATCTACTAGATTCAGTAAAAGTCTTTCTTGATGAAATAAATCACTATGTATTCCACCTATCATATCAACTGTAGCACTCAGCTCAAAGAATTTTGACCGTTTTCTCAAACCATCATCCGAATCTTTATAAAACATTTCAGACGTTAACTGCGAAGTTTTGCTGTCAAAGCCATGATTCAATAGAGTTTCAATGTAAGCTCTGTAAGGATAAGTGTTACTTGAATTGGAAACCAGACGGTCGTTTAACGTAATATCTACTTGAGAAAAAAGTGAATGAAGGAACAGGTTCACAGGTCCTATTTCGGAGTCTTTAATTACGGGCAGTCCATCATTTCGCAAAATTTTTGCTTTAATGTACAGCTGAGTTTGGCTTAAATCGATGTACTCTTCTCCACTTCCGGAAATATGAAATTCTACAGGTCCTCCATCAAAAACGTTAGAGAGAGGATGAAATTCAACCCATTGTCCATTTTCAATGACTGTTTGAGTAGGGGGTAATTGAAACAGTTCAAGTTCAGTTTTCACACATTCGGGTGATCCTTTTAGAAGGAATGCCATTATGCCTCAAAAATATCGTGTCTTTTCACCTTCCGAACTTTTTTTGAAATGATTCGTTTTGGGCTCGTGCGTTTCCTTTTATGCTTTCCTCGTCCTATCATGGATTGCACTTTATCGAGAGCTCTACGAGTTAAGCTTCTTCCCGCTTCTCTTGACCTCTTCTTGGCAGATGTTTGGAAGTCTTGTCCTGATAACACATCGTTGACAACCTGTGTTCCAGTGACTAAAGCTTCTTTCCCCACAGTTTTACCCGTTTTGATTAAAAAAGGCAATGCAGCACGAAATAAACGCCTAAAAACACCTCCTAACCCATAACCTTTTTGAAAAGAGGCTCCTTGGTAGTATGAAAGTCCGGACCCTGCTTGTCGAGCATAATGCTCTTCAAAACGCCTCGTACAACAAACGTAAGGTTCCTTCATGATGTATTCTTTTTAATATCCACTCCTCAAATGACGTTTTTGATTCAATATCTGCCTATTTATAGGATCTGTCTCATTCTGAAATGTAGCACTACAATAACTTTACCTCTTTCAAAAGGTACAAGAGTACCCGAATTTAGTCTAAGTATTATTTCAATAGAGTGAAAATAGTGTCTTATAACAGGTATGTAATGTGGTCTATCGTAGTGAGCGCTCACAATATCTCCATCTTTTCCAGAAATTCTAACAACTCTAAGCAGAGGAGCTTCGACATGTCCTACCACTACAGGCTGCACGATATCACTATACACGTAAAATATTGGAAATGATGCATGCGGATCAGCAACAAATGAACTTTCAACAGTTCCTTGGACAACTTGTGGTTTGAAACCCAAGAGGTCGCATAGACCATCGACGAAAAGGATTTTTGCGTTCTTTTCAGTGTTAACTTTCACACGTTTGTTGTTAGGATTAAACTTAAAACTAACATTATTTTCGAGAGAAGGTATTGACATGGCTTTAAGAATATCTGGAATGGTTTCATAAGAACCAGGAGGTATCTTCCTAGTGGTATTCTTTCCATCACCCAAGTCAAAGCCAAAAGTATTATTGCTTTCATTTATATTGTACCAAGTATGTGGGTAAATAATTTCTGAGAGTCCCACTTCCCACTCACCATTCAGCACTACAGGAGTAGGTAATTGCGTTACGAAGTGAGAAATTTTGTTCTCTGGAAAGTAATGCAATGAGCTATCAGAGGGTAGCGTCAGGTAGAAAGACATCTTGAATACTGAAAATCTTAAACTAGAAGCTATGTATTTATATCATTTTAACATCCGACACCCAAGCATTAAATTTATCTGGATATCCTTGAAATTTAACGAAATATTCTGTTTCTCCTCTTCTTTTCCTTTTTTGCAATACTTTTTCAACAGGGTAAAACCCTGAATCTGCTACTTTTTGAATTTCTTCTCCATAAAATGACCCCTCAATAAGTTCTCCAGATAAATCTTTTAATTTATAAACGATTGGATTCCTAAAAATGATTCTATGTATAGTGAATAATTCTCTTGTCCAATTATTTTCGTATCCTTTTTCAAACTGTTTTTTCAATTTGCTAATGCGTACCGTATCACCCACTTTAAAATTTGACTGAAGAGATTTAGAATCATTTATGTCACCGTACAGATTTTGCCAAACATGTTCTTGATTGCCAAAATTCACAGAAGCTGGTTCCATTTTGATACTACGATGCCATGTGTAGTTATAGCTATGAACTAATTTTTGAATGACATCAATATACTTACGTGTATTGAATTCGGTAAAATATCTCCAAAGTTTGGATTTCAATGTCCTATGAAAGCGTTCGATAACGCTTGCTTTCGTTTCGTTGTGTGTAGTGAAAAAATGCACGTTCACTTTTTTTAGGTAATTTTGTACAATCTTATTCTTAAATTCCATTCCCTTATCCGTTTGAAGTGATTCAGGTTTCCTCTCTTCAAATATCTGTTGGAATGCATTTAATATACTTCGTGCTGTTTTATCTTTCAAAGGAATGACCCAGACATACTTGGAAAAAATATCAATACATGTTAACATATGTTTATATCCTTCGTTAAACTCAGCAAGGGTCTGTAGATCTACCAAATCAGCTTGAAATTGCTCATCTATACCACCAACAATGACCCTATTGCGTTGAAATTTATGTCTCAAAGGTTTGTGAATGGTATAAGAATCCTTCTTTTCAATCCACTTTTTGATGTCCTTTACTTTGACACCGCCTCCTGCAGCTCTATGTAATGTATTCAATCCACTGAAACTTCCAGGATGTTCTGGAACACTATACACCTGATTCAATGTCTCTTCCATCCTATCTATAGTTTTGATTAGCAAATAAAAAAAAAATTCTTTCATACAAACACATACACTATGTAAAGACTTAATGGCACTGTTTACTTGTTATTTCTATATATATATATACCTGGAAAAGAAATAGTTTTAAAATACAAATAATAAAATATTGTGATTGGTTCTAGCTAAAAGTAATAACACATAATTAGAGACATCAATATTTATTGATACACGTTGAGCATAATATACATTTACACAGGCAATTCAAATAATACACATAGTTTTTTTCTTTATACAACAGAACTAAATCCTATTTCAATGGTTCTCTGACATACATTTCCCTAACTTTGTTAAAAACATCTGTCACATTCAAACACTCAAAAAAGTCACCCTGTAATATTAAATAGTGAAAATTTAACAGTCTGAGGCTTTCTTTTACAAACTTTGTTGCAAAATCCTTCCAATCGATTGCATACAATGCAGGTGTGAAAAGTTCACAAAAGCGTTCGTCAGGACTCATATTCATACAAGCGTGTATAGATTGGTTTATCAGATCGTCTTTACAGCCCAAGCAATCTATAATTAGGGCAATGTTTTTCACAACGCTATCCTTTAAGCACTTGCACAGAGATATTGAAACGTCTAACACCCCCTCAGGATTATCGGGGTCTCCGTCGTAAGGCTTCCAGCACTCATCAGGATAGTTCTTTTCAAGTTCTATTTTCACATAGTAGCACAGTGAGTATGTCAAAAGGGATCGGTTCATTATGTCTGAAAGGTCGTCATAGCGTCCACACATTCTAAGATATTGGTCCGTGTTCAGGCTTACACAATTAGGCAGGAACTGTAGAGAGCGGTCTCTTTTTTGAAATACGCGCTGCAAAACCAAGTCCACTTTTTCACCCCCACACACTTTAGAGAGACAGACGTCTTTCTCTATGACTTTAACATCAGAGGGTTCAGCAAATGAGTAAAACCTTTCTTGTAAGAAGATACCAAATTTTAGGATGCACCATCCTTTGTTGGCTGTAAGGCACCCTGCTCATCCTCAGCAAATCTACGGATGTGAACTCTTGAAGAGCCTATGAAATTGTTCACTAGCAGGAAAAGATGTTCACCGATATGAAACATGTAATCGGGAAGAGATTTCATCGTTATTTTAGGATCTTCCTCGGGAACAATGGGTTGAACCATTTGATTGTTTGAAGCAACTCTCTTGCACACTTCAGGCTGATTCTTAAAACGTTTCATTCTCAGGTAAGAAATTTGTAAAGTCAGTAGATCAGTCAAAAGAGCGAGTGAGGTACGTTGTTCTCCAAAACGAATGCAGAGTCAAAAGTCATCGTCCAAAGCTGTAAAATCCGCAAATAAAAATCGATACCCTTAGACATCCAATGAAAAAATCCCAAGCAGGACTTTTACAACTCCACATCAATCTCCGTAGCAAAAAGGGAGGAGCTTGCATTGTTCAAAACGCTGACGTATCCTTGGACAAGATCTAACATGCATTCTTTTCACTCAAAATCGTTGCCACTCTTTTCAAACTAAACTTTGACGTCCTCTTGGACAAGCATGCATTCTTATCACTCACATCGTTGCCACTTCTTTAACACTAAACTTTGAAACCATCACGAAAAAAGAATAAAAATAAGCAGTACACCAAACACCTGAACTCCTGCACGGGGAAAAAAAAGGAAAACAACTAAACTCCACTTCCGATACGTCACTTCCGGTCACAGGGTATGACGTCATTCAGTTTTGCATGTTGCCATTCCCTGAAAAGTAAAAACAACTCAACTCCCAGCAGGAGGAAAATAACTCAACCCAACTCCTACACGGTAAAAAGGAAAACAACTAAACTCCACTTCCGGTACGTCACTTCCGGTCATGATGACACGCCCACTCCCGATCACGTGGTATGACGTCACTTTCGATGACGTCATCGCGACACGCCCACTTCCGGTCACGTGGTGTGACGTCACTTCCGGCGCTATACCGCCCCATATACTACTGCCGTACCCTCCTGCATCCAACGATCCCATATCCGCATTACAGTTGTTTGGTTTCGTCCAACACGACTACCGATTTCCCTGAAAGATAATCCACAATCTCGGTAGGCCACTATCCTTCCTCTGTCGAACTCGGATACTTGATCAAAAGATGATCGCTGTTTTCTACGAGGCATAATTGATCGTTTTTTTTTAAAAAACCACAAGAAAAACACAATTGCCGTACTTGAAATCGTCGAAATCTCCAAGCCTTAAATAGCGCTTTGAAGTGGCGCCACAGGCGCGCGTGATGTGCGTCTGCGCTGAAATTCTAATCATTTGCATATCTCACCTCCGCTAATGCATGTTGTAAATTTCATATTATTTGCATGCTTCCTTCAGGGTGTTGCATTTACGGTGGCCAGCAGTGTATTTCCATTACTTGATGTTTGACTTGTGTTTCGCGCTGAATGGCCAAATATGGCCCATGCGCCATAATGCCAACCCGTTGTTTCAAATTATCTAAGATGAATGAGTTTCGATAGCAAAGAAAAATCTCAAAATTACTGACTCTAAGAGTAATAAACCATTGAAAAATTGAAGAGATATATACTATGTCATTATAAATCTTTTTCACAATCCACCCCTTACAGACATTACCTTTTTTTTATTTCCAATGGCTGGAAGTTTAGAGGCATAAAAACTAGAAGAAAGAAGACAAAATTTCTAATCATGTCCGTCCTCTTGCATAATGTGGAGTGAATTGACACTATTTGGAGAAGGAGCATCCAATGGGTAAGCGCCCTAAGGGGCACATCTTTAGGTGTGTACGGGCATTACAACCCTGAGGTACCTGAGTGATCTTCCTCCCTTCTGTTTCACTGTCGTCTACCCTTTTGCTTTTTCCCTCGTTGTCTTGTGTTAAATGGTCTCTTGTGCCACAAAACCAAAAAGCAACCAATGGGTAAGCGTCCTCGGGGGCACATCTCCTTTAGGTGTGTACTGGCTTCACACACCCGACTTACTCTAGTGATCTTTTCTTTTCCTATTGGATGTACTGTGTTTAGTAAACACGCGGGTCGCGCTCTCGGATACCCAAGCTATCTTTTCTTGCTTTCATCCCATTCTCTTACAAACCATGATTCGAACCTGAGGCCTATTGCTACCACAATATCAAACAAAAGTAACGCGAATAAAAGTCCTTTTCCCAGTATGCCTTTTCTGGACCTTGCGCCATAGAACCTAAACCATCCCAGTATGCCTCTTCTGGACCTTGCGCCGTAGAACCTAAACCATTCCAGTATGCCTATGGTTTTCCAATATCTTTCAAACTTGGATCTATTGCGAAGTGTCTTGCAAGAAAGAATTATTCCTGTCTTTGGATTCTTAAAACCCACAGATCGTAATTGGGGTAGAAGAAATACCAGCCTAAAACCATTGCTCTCCCCTTTCTTTTCGTCACTGGCCGCTTTTGTTTTAACCCTTATGGTGGTTGGCTTGACGATGTGTCTCATTAGCAAACCTGACCAGATCTTGATGTACTAGATACCTCGTCATTAGAAAAATCTGACCACATCTTGATGTACTAGATACCTCGCCATTAGAAAAATCTGACCACATCTTGATGTACTAGATACCTCGCCATTAGAAAAATCTGACCACATCTTGATGTACTAGATACCTCGTCATTAGAAAAATCTGACCAGATCTTGATCTCATTAAAATACCCGCAATATCCTGTTGACAAGATACCTCGTCATTAACACAATTGGTCAGACCTTGATGGACGAGGTACTGCGTCGAAACCACTTGGAGGGTTAAATAGGCCCTCCTGACACGTCCAGCAAAATACTCAGGAACGGCCCTTGTATATGCTGCTCTGCTGTTATACTGTGTCCGATCTTCAAAACTGACATACGAAATTCGTAAGGATCAGAATATGGTACGAATCTGAAAGATGTAATTATAAAGAAACAAGTTGAGGTTTAATTAATTTCAGAAAAAGTGGAAGAAAAACTTTTGAAAAGATAAGCAAGTCATGAGTCTTAGTTACCAGCCTAATTAGATCTTATGTAGCAAAAAAAGTGACACAGCAACAAACCAAATTACTTATTAAACTTAGCACCGACGGTGCATTTTTTAGGCATTCTTCATAAGAAGTGTCTTAATACTTCTTGAATTGTGGCAGATGAAAACTTTAAGTCTACTTGTATTTTTAAATTCTATCTGTTATTGCTGTCACTAATGGCACTTGGTAAACAAAACTCCATAAAGTAGTGTCTCCTGGAAAAAGGGAAGGTGTATGAAATTTCTTTTGAGAACACATGCACACGAAAATGTTCACAAATGACTTAGCTCCTCAGAATAAACATTCTAAGGGACATTTTAGGGGAGCCAGTATGTTTGGTGGACGAAAACCTTGTCTTGTCAGTTCGGTTTATAAAAACGGGCCTCGTTAGACCAATTGGAAGAGTTAACGGATTAGCAACAGGAGGGTTGCGAGTTCGAATCCAAAGACCATCGTGTACAAAGAGGCTGGAGCATGATTAATCTGTCGTGACCTCAAATTTTCACACGTTGGCGTGGTGTGGAAGTTTGGAGAGTGGGATGCCAGCTCAGGTGTGGACTCGTCATCTGACTGCGATTCAAAATTACGTGGTGGTGTCCTCGGATCTTTCCCTTTGGGAGTTGATCCCGGGCCAATAGCCCGTTGTGTTGCTCCAGTACGACGTTAATTAAAATACCTACCGTTTAGAAACATGCTTTTTGAGGTGAATAAACAGGTTTCTACAATGTTTTCAAAAACAGGTTTTATCTCCAAAAAAGGGCATCCACTTTATTAAATGGATGAAATGGACTCAATTATATTTGGACCTGGTAACAACAACCTTACTGAGATATATTTGAAGAAATTGTGTTCAAAACTTTCTGAAACAGTGGGAGAAATTGTTCAAGCTACTAAGGACTATGAAGTCTCGATTGTGATCGAATACTTTGGATAACCATATTTCATATAGTTATTCAACCGGATGTCAAATCAACCAGGAATTATCACTAATTTTTGGGGATATTTTAAAAATTCCGGAAATTGTGGAAAATTGCTTTATTTTATCAATTTTTGTCTATATTACAATGTAACTTTTTAATATAATTTCCTTTTAACTACAGGGCCCGTTAGCCCTGGTATATATCCCGGTAGCCCCGGTAAATATCCCGGTAGCCCTGGCATATATCCCGGTAGCCCCGGTATATATCCCGGTAGAACGGTATCGTTCTATATATCGTTCTACCGGGATATATCCCGGTAGAACGGTATATATCCTGGTAGAACGATATATATCCCTGTCAGAAGAATAGCGGATTTACAACGGGAAGGTTGCGAGTTCGAAACTCGATCCAACCAAAGATCCTCATTGGGACTGGTTCCTGTTAAATCTGTAGTGGACACGTCGGTGTGGTGTGGAAGTTTGGAGAGTGGGGTGTCAGCTCAGGTGTTGATTTTATCATCTGACCGAGGTTCAAAATGACGAGGTATTGTATCTTTCCCTTCGAGATTGATCCCTGACCGTCTCCAATAGCCGTTGTGCTGCTTCAGTGCAACATTAATTCAACTACCTTCCCGTTTAACTGTATTAAGTATATCCCAGCGAGAAACTAGTATTTTAGGTCGATATGATAGGTATTTTAATTAATGTTGCACTGGAGCAACACAACGGGCTATTGGCAAGAGTCCGGGATCAACCCCCGAAGGGAAAGATCCTAGGACACCACCACGTAATTTCGAACCACGGTCAGATGACGCGTCACATCTGAGCTGGCACCCCACTCTCCATACTTCCACATCACGCCAACGTGAGGACATTTGGGGCCACGACAGATTTAACGTGCACCATCCCCCTTTGTACACGACAGTTTTTGGTTGGGTTTGAACTCGCAACCCTCCAGTTGCTAGTCCGTTACTCTTCCAACCGGGCTACAGCTGCCCAGTATTTTAGGTAACCTAAAAAGATTTTTTGAAAGTCCCTTTTATCTACTGGCTTATGGCTCTAGTGCGTCATTTAGGATCTTAAATCGTGCAACACGTTGAGGTTTTCTCGACTTCGAATTTTTCGACATAGATATCCCCTGGGCACCCCTCTAAACACCCTCTTGAACATGGAACGAAAATAATGACTTTGAGAATTTACGGCTTCTTCCATAGTTACCAAACAAAACCACCAAGCAGTTTAATCATACTGATTGGCAATGACTAACATCTCAGGGAAACCTGTCAGGAATTGTCTGAAGTTGAATGCATTCGTCTCATTTGCCATGTATTATTCTGCGCTGTTCCCAGAACTTTGGAAACAACCTCCGCAGTATGCAATTTACTAATTATATTACATTATTTCATTGTATTTATTCGTTGTCAAGTTTTTGTTTTCTCTGATCCTGAAAACTTGGACAGTTGACACCAAAATACATGTTGAACTAAATGTATGAAGCTAAAAAGGAAGTTAAGTGATTGGCAATACCAAAGACAATGTTTAATACTGATGAAAAAACAGTGTGATTTGAAGGGTAAAAGATTAGGACGAAAGAGACAAATTGGTCTACCAGTCTACCACAATCGGGAAAACTATCCTCTTGAAAACATATTTTCCCTTTCTGAACGATTTTCACGAGTTCGAGTGGTAATGAAAAATCGATCCTCATCACTCTTCAGACGGCATTTAGGTCAAGGCCTCCGATCTCTGCTTCATTCTTTTTCTAGCGACTGTTCTTTAACATCGTCTCCGAAGACGACGTTAACGGTTCTCTTTGTCGGCAGTATTAAGAAATGTGAGTTTGCTTTTCCCTTCTCTTTCTTTCTATCTCTTTGCCTCTAGTTTCCTCTCTTATTTCCTCTCGTATTTCTTCTATTTTTCCCTCTCGTATTTCCTGTTTTTCCTATCTTCTTATTTCCTCTGTTTTTCTCTTATTTCCTCTATTTTCCTTTCTTATTTCCTATTTTCCTCTCTTATTTCTTCTATTTTTCCTCTCTTATTTCTATTTTTCCCTCTCTTCTTCTATTTTTCCCTCTCGTATTTCCTCTGTTTTTCCTCTCTTCTTATTTCCTCTGTTTTTTCTCTTATTTCCTCTATTTTCCTCTCTTATTTCCTCTATTTTCCACTCTTATTTCCTCTATTTTCCACTCTTATTTCCTCTATTTCCTCTATTTTCTTCTCTTATTTCCTCTGTTTTTTCTATTTCTTCTATTTTCATCTTATTTCCTCTATTTTCCTCTCTTATTTCCTCTATTTTCCTCTCTTATTTCCTCTATCTTCCTCTCTTACTTTCTCTATTTTCCTCTCTTATTTTCTCTGTGTTTCCTCTCTTTTAATTTCCTGATTTTCCTCTTCGTATTTCCTCTATTTTTCCTCTTCGTATTTCCTCTATTTTTCCTCTTCGTATTTCCTCTATTTTTTCTCTTCGTATTTCCTCTATTTTTCCTCTTCGTATTTCCTCTATTTTTCCTCTTCGTATTTCCTCTATTTTTCCTCTTATTTCCTCTATTTTTCCTCTCTTCTTATTTCCACTTCATTCTCTTTATCTCTTCTCTTTCTTTCTCTGCCCTTTTCCCTTTCTTCTCTCTTTCACTGGCCTTTGTTTTTCTCTCATCATTTTTCAGAGGTCCACACGCGTTTTTCCATTCTGCAACAGGCAATCTTCCCTGCATGATTTCTAACCAGTTTTGGCCTTCTTGACTAATGGAATATTTTCTATAATTCTTTCAACAAATAGGTGTGGTTATTTAGTTACCATGTAATTTGTTTTTGTTAAGGAAAAAGAAAACGCTGCGTTAAACTCAGAAATCTTGTGGTGCTCTCAGATGGTTAAATCGTAATTTAAATCATCTCTAAATCTTCATCTTTTTCTTCCTCAGTGAATCCCTTACAATACCAATCTTCTCTTGACTTCTTCATACGCTCACCTCCCCTTTGATTCTCACCCTCTCCCTACCTCTAAAATACCTGATACGGCATCTTTCTCTTTCTCTCAGTCCTTACATTTTTCTTTCTCTTTTTCCCTTATTTTAGCCATCACTTTATACCCTTTATTATCATTTCCCTTATGTTCACCCTTATCTCACCCCTTTTCTCCTTTTACCTCCTCTATACCACCTTTGGGGCCGTCGTGATTCAGTGGGTATATCCACTGCCCCTGGACATACACACCCAGGGTCATACCTTCTCAGTGAGTTTCTCTCTTCTGTGTCAGTAAAACTTTCATTGAGTGTGACTGCCTATTACTTGATATTGTATGGCTTGTGTCTGGCGCAGCATGGCCAAATATGGCTCTTGCGCCATAAAACCCCAAAACCAGCCAACCAACTCCTGTTTATTTATATTCGCGTCAAAAACTGCCCAATAGTAACCAGTCTCTGGTGCAAAAACCTGTCCCATACTGTCCCCAGTTCTGGGAAAGGGACAATTTGTTTTTCCTACTTGGATCTTGGTTCAATTCCTGTCAGGTGTATTCCTCTCTGGGTGTATTTCTCTCTTCTGTGTCAGTAAAACTTTCATTGTGTATGTATTAATTGATGTTTGTGTGTCTTGTGTTTGGTGCAGCTGGGCCAAATATGGCCCTTGTGCCATAAAACCCACAATCAACCAACCAGCCTACCTGATTAGTTTCCTATATTTTCGAAATGCCTTGAAGTGTTCTTTCACTCCAGAGATAACTGAAGAATTGAATAACTTTATAAAACTGGAGAATTGAAGATCTTTGTTGACATACGAAGCCAAACCCAGAAAAAGCAAACCTGGCTTTCTACCGAGAAACACATACTCGGCTTAAGTTCTTTGTGCGTAGTTCGATCTTCAGCAAGGTCAACTTGGCGCATCTTTTCGATTTATGAGTTTTCACAAAAGTCAAACACTATTTACCCTTGTCCCAGCTTTTGCAGTTATGTTTCATTTAACATGGGCTCGGTATACATCACTGGAGAAAACTTGGACAGCAATATCCTGTTTCCCCGTCTCCTTTTACTGGATGTCTACAGGGAAAAGAGCGCCTATAAAATATCCTCTTTATAAAATTGTGTGTACACACCAAGATAGATACTTTTTCTTTCGAATATTAGTGGCCCGATAACAGTTTTTCTCCTTCAAGGATAAGGAAAATATCAAATAACTTCTTACTGAATATTTCTGAAAAAAAGAAGGCGTAAATCCGACGAGTTCCACTCGACCGATAAAACATTTAATAACGGGTAGCGAACAAAGACAAAAACAATTGGGAACCCAAATGAGAAGTTATTGATTTTTGCCACAAAAAAAGATTTCCGAGTGCAAATCCCTATTATGGCTTTAATTCTTTTATTTTATTCGCTAGGTTTTTATCCTGTCTCTGGGGATTTCATCAGCCCATCATTTCCCTTTCTGTTTTATTAAAAGGGGAGATCCCTTTGACTGTAGATTAGTATCTTCCACGGGCTGTTATCTGCTGTAGTCGAAAAGAGCTTCCCGCAAACGCCATTAGGATAAAAGATATTACTTTATTCGAATTTAATTATCCGTCCACTCGAAGTGTTGAAATAGTTTTTTTAAGTATCGCTTCGTTTCGGAAAAAAATCCTTGTTTGGAAAACCAAGCCTAATAGGTTTTTAATTATTGACTACAAACCAAATCCAAGTCGCGTGTTTCGCCTGCATTAGTGTCACAAGAAAGATAACGGCATGAATCTAATAGTTCGTAGATCCTCTTGGGGTCTGACTGATGAGAAAAACATCAATCCGTCTCAGTGGTTGCCAAAGTGGTCGATATCGACCCCCAAAGGTCAATATAACATTGTCAGGGGTCGATTCGGGCTCGGGTCGATAGAAAAATATGACATTGTACGGGTAATATTGAATTCGGTTAACTTAGATTACCTCCCTCTTGAATGACAACGCAATTGAGAGTGAATATAGAATTCAGTGGCGATTTAAGGCTGAAACTGACTCATTTTGAATCAACATTGCAAATCTTGTCAAGAGTCACGAGGCACACCCTTCACATTGATAACGCTATTAAATTGTATACTAAGTTAATAAGTCTTATTTTCATATATATAAGAAAGATTATTGCTATTTGGTGTTATCTAAATGAAATTATATTATTTATCCCTCTTATCCAATACGTAATGTTAAGAAAGAAGCCAAAAACAAAAACGCGTCCTTTTGACGTTAAGCCAATACAATAATATATAATATATAATAAACACTAATTATAAAGTAAACAATCTAAAAACTCACATAAACGTCTTTTTTGCTTATACTATTATAATGATGTAATAGTAAAATATAGGGGGTCGATAAAAAAGTCAAGAAACTCTTGAACTCGACGGTTCTCGGGGAGAGTTGGGAGGTCTTGAACTCGACGACAAGAAACTCGACGGTTAAAGAAGGTTGGCGACCTTTGTCTAACTTGATAAAGTCTAAGTTCCCCGACGAATTTTCCAATTGTGGAAGAATGGAAAAGGCTAGAACTGGATGAAACAGTGACCTCGAACTCTCGATTTTACAGAAGTAGATAGGGATATTCCCTGCTGTTTGTAAACTTAAATTCATGTAGGAACAAGTATAAATGAGGCGATATGCCCGAATAAGCGAAATGTAAAGGCGTCTGTATCTTCATTTTTAACCCTTAGGAACCGTCCCTCCATTTTAACCCTCTAAGGGGTTCATGTATTTTTCCACTTTGAACCCTAGTCTTTCTTGCCTGCTTTTGAACCAGTTTTGGCCTTTTTGAACAGTAGAATATTTCCAATGGTTTCTATTCTAAGCGAATGACTGATAAAATCTTTCCTCAATGGATTCCAAAAGGACCGATAGAACCGTTGCAATGGATTCTTTGGATCAATAGAATATTCGGAGTGATTCAGTTCTAAATATGGGCCCAATGGAATTTTTCCAAACGATTCTATTTGAAGGAAAGGACCAACAGAATATTTATAAAAGATTCTATTCTAAAAAAGGATCAATACGATCTTCCCAAAGAATTCACAATGGAATTGATCAACAGAGCATTTCTAAAGGATTCAAGTCTAATAACAGGAGTATTAGCATCTTTGAACGAAAAATCTGGTTAGTTAATCATTGTATTGAGAGGTAAAAAGCAATACTCAGCAACTCGGAAATCTAGCGACGCTCAGATAGTTAACCTGCGTTGCTCATACACACTGGCCAAAGAATTAGAAACCCGTAAATATTTATGAAAATATTGAATACGGGCGTGGCTATGCAAAATTCATCCATGACGTGGGTGACACGTGATCAAATTGACAGTAAACATATGCTGTGCATATTCATTTCACGTGAAAAGCAGAATGTAGGAAACGACACGCCATTCACCGTTTGAAAAAGGACTTACTCTCCTGTTGGGTCCCGTTTAGCAATAGACACGATTGTCAAACTCACTGGGTTCTCAAAAGCTGCGATTTCGAAGGAGTTTAAAAGTTGGAAACAACCCACAGTCCTCGCCCCAAAGAAGAAACTGGGTCTAAAACAATTAATCAAGATGGTGATTCGCGTCGTCTCAGACGGATTAACGGCAGAAAAGGAACACCACTGTGCTGAAACTGACAGAAACTTTAACGAAGGCTCGTCCTCACCGATCTCGGCACTGTACCGGTCGGCCTCGCGTTCCCACATCTGGGATTCAGATCTCCCTCGACTGCAAGGCAAGTTGTCAACACCTTGATAAGCTTGGGCCCTCCATGAGAAGAATGCAGACTGGGCACTCCAGGAAAACACTTGTTTACAGTTCTGTGGAAACCCGGGACAGAAAGACATTAAATCTGTCCTCGGGTCGGGAAGCTGTGGAGGTTCTCATCACCTTCCTTTGCAGATGGCGTTGAGACCACCGGGATGAACATTCCAAAACTGAGACGAACTTCCCCCCTCAAAAGAGAGGAGACGAGAGTAGATTGAAACCACGAAAGGAGCAGTCGGATCTTTCAGACTCAGATTTTGGAGAGCCTACTGGCTCCTTGGCAGATTCAATGGTTAATAGCTGCGCCCTCATACTTTTAAATGAATCTTCTTAACTTCTAAATAATCTTCAAATTTATCTTTGGTTTAATAAATATTTTGTGCTGCGAACAGTCTTATGCGTAATTAGAGACAGGAAGCGTTACAGATCGAACAATGCGTAGAGGATCGGTATAGGCAGTCACATGCCGGTGAGGAAACCTAATTTCTGCGAAGAACGTCAGATTTCGCTCACAGTGGCGTCCAAAAAGTCGTAACATCTGAAGATCGGAAAAAGGTGATGGGGTCAGACGAAACATGCTACACCTTCTTTAGCACTGACGGAAGGCGTAGAGTTAGATGAGAACCCCATGAAGCCATGGACCCATCTTGCCTTGTTAGCACAGTTCAAGGGTCTGGTGGGAGTATCATGTTGTGGGGCATGCTTTGTTGGTTTGGAACTGCTCCCCTGGTGTTTCTGGAAGATAGACAGTCATCCATGCAAAACTTGAGCAGCTTGGCAGATCATCCAGGCATTCTACAATGTTACTCTGAAGGTGACGGATCTTTCATGGAAGATAATGCAACCATACATTGCGCCTCCAACGTTCGAGAGTGGTTCACCTAACATCAATCTGACTTCCAACATCTTCCCTAGCCAAAACAAAGCCCGTATCTTCACCCTATAGCAGTTTGGAACATGTTGTAAAGGCACATCCGACATCAATCTCCTCTGCCATTCACTTTACAGGATCTTAAGGCCTGTGTATAAAATGTATGGCATTCTCTGGACTTAAATCCACTTCAGAACCTTCTGTAATCTATTGCTAAACGTATACATGCTGTTATCCGTGCAAATGTAGGTCAAGTAAAGCATTGATCCCAGGTTTCTAATTCATTGACTAGTGTGTATATATAACACTAGCTGAAGTACCCTGCGTTGCTCCAGTTGAATTGTTTATAATTCATCGCAATATTTCTCAATATTATTCCTATGGAGATTTCGAATTGTTTTTATCCCCCTGCAGAATCAGGACAAATCGAACGGGGTTAATATATAGCCTATGTGCCCCGCAGAATTCTACAGGATGTGCCAAATTTTGTGTCAATTGGTCTGACATTGATCGTAAAATACGCAATTTTATTCCTATGAGGATTTAGAATTGTCTTTAGCCCCCTGTACCATATCGACGATAAAAAAAGACCACTTTTTATAAAAATAATCTTATATGATCATAAAAATTTACATTCCAATAATAAAGCTACACTTTAAGAATTTACAGACGGGATACATAAACGATACCATCAATGCAACCGAACCCATCTGATTGCACCATTCTCTGAGATTCTAAAAATACTCTAAGGTCATCTTGAGAGGCCTGTAGTTGTTAACCCTGACGTCATCTGCACAGCCAGACCGGAAGAGTGCGCCCCCTAGCAAGTCCAGGATGATGGGACGTTACACCCCTCCGCACACCCAAGACAAATAGAACGGGGGTTAATATGTAGCCGATGTTACCCGCAGGGTTCCAAAGAATATGGGTACCAAATTTGGTGTAGATTGGTTAAACGATGTAGTTTGGGTATAGAGAACAGACAGATGCCAAATCTGCTTTATATGTATAGATAAAATACCTGTGATTCACTATTAATACTGTTGCCAATCAATGCATTTTAATTATGAATCTTTCGTGTTTAATTTTATATTTGCGCAGAGTTTCGAAAACAGATATTCGTCCTGAGTCTAACGTTATACACTGATACAAGCGATGTTGAAGAAAAACTATTTTCAGTTGTATTTTAAGCACTTTTCTATTTCCAAATAAAAGGGTGGGAATATTTTCTCCCTGCCATAAATCCCTTTCTAGTTTATTATTCATTTCTCAGTTTGAAAAACACTAGCTGCTGGATGTTTATTTTTATAAACGCAAATAATCTTGCAACAGCAGCAAAAAAGCAAGCCGGTCATTTCTTATCCCTTCTCTAGGATTCTTCTGCGCTGGATGTTATTTTCAGTTTCGCGATTTATTTTTATCGCACACGCTGTCGCATTAACTGCTCATAAATCTTCCCGTCTTGAAGAATCTCGCTTTAAGTGGATAATGCAACACCGGTTTTCTCTTCGTTTTTTACCAGCTGGTAAAAATATGGCGCAAAAAAAGCAGTCACCTGATAGCTGGAAAATAAAAGACATAACTAGGGAGGCAAAAGTGGCAAGAAAAAAGGAGAAGATACTCTATCATCGAAATTGAGCAACGGAGTCGTTTTATTTCGCTGGAAATAGGTATCTATGGTTACGATTTGGGTCAATAACACCTGATTATGAGTTTGGAGTGTCGACAAACTGATATGCGGAACTTGATATTGATATAAAGAAATTGTTTGGTTAAAGAAGTTTCAACTTACACAGGTTTTTGTATTTGAACTTGGTTTATTAGTTGGTAGGTATTTTAATTAAAGTTACACTGGAGCAACGCAACGGGCTATTGGTGACGGTCCGGGATGAGTCCCAAAGGGGGAAGATCAAGGACAGCATAACGCAATTTTGAACCACTGTCAGATGACGAGGCAACACCTGAGCTGGCACCCTACTCTCCAAACTTCCACGCCAACGTTAGGACATTTGATGCCACGACGGATTTAACGTGTACCAGCCCCTTTGTACACGACGGTCTTTGGTTGGATTCGAACTCGCAATCCTCCGGTTGCTAATCCGTTACTCTTCCAACCGGGCTACCGCGGTTCTTTTATTAGTTGGAAAAAGAGCACGATCTTTTTACTTCTACTTCCGCAAGCAGCAGCAATATTAATGTAAAGATAATATTTAAATTTGATTATAAATATTCGCGTTGAAAATGTTAGAAATGAAACATATTTGGGCAAGTAAGAAAGGATCATGTTAAAATTACCACTCAGTGGAGGCAAGTTCATTACAGTTCCGTTCCGGCGAGATGGTATTTGAGTCGCGTGGTTTTGAACGAATATATTCGTTGATTTAGGAGGCAAGCGAAACGCAAGCAACGCGTTTTCACGATTGGCGTTTTTAGCACGGATTCTGGTTCCGTGTTTATCAATCTGTGCTGGAAAATATAGCCGTGATTACGAGTTGGCGAAACAAATAGCCGCCTATGATGATCATCACATATTGCATATGGCAGCCCTACCCCTTGGCTAGCTTACCATTTCTGCAGAATTGAACTTCGCCAAGGTCATATACCTTCTCACGGGAGCCACACTATACATAACTACAGAATTCGTAACCATCTGTCTCAAAATATTTTCAAAAACAGAGTTTAATGATTATTTTATTTTGATTTTGAATTGGAAAAGAAGTACACATCGTTTACTTCGCCGACTTGGATATTTACAATTCAGATAACCGTCGAATCACAGTTAAAAATATCTACTCTGAATTTTTTTTGGAAAAAACCCTTTGGATTATGAGTTAAGAAATTATGAAAACATTCCCCTACCTCATTTCGTTTAGAGTCCATCGTGGTTGATTGAGTTCATCCACTGCTCTAGCAACCTGCTTGATGTAGGAGGCGCATGTTCGACTCCTGTAACTACGTATATTGGATGTATTTCCCCCCTCTGTCAGTACAATTATATGTAATTAATACCCTTATGTGTGTCCATTTACTTCACGAAAAAACATTGCTTGGTGCAGCTTGGAAAGATCTAGCCCTTGCGCCACAGAAACCAAACAACTCATTTAATTTATGGTATAAATTTTAAATTTCTAAAAGTTAGGTAGATAGTTAATTAACGTCGCACTGAAACAGCACAACGAGTTATTGGTGGCGTTCCGGGATCCATCCCGAAAGATTCGAGGACAACACGTAATTTGGAACCACGGTCAGATTCACCAAACTTCCACACCACTCCAACTTGAGGACATTTGAGGCCGCGGCAGATTTAAAGTGCGCCAGCCCCCGACGGTCTTTGTTTGGACCGATTTTCAAACTCGCAACCCTCCGGTTTCTAATCCATTACGATGTGGAAGTTTGAAGAGTGGGGGTGCCAGCTCAGGTATTGGTCTCGTTTTCTGACCGTGATTCAGAATTACGATCTTTTCCTTCGGGATTGATCCCAGACCTTCGCCAATAGTCTACCGAGGCCCAAATTGTTACAAGGAATTCTGTCATTCCCTATATAAAATTCCCCTCGTCTTCTGACCGTGATTCAAAATTACGACCTTTCCCTTCGGGATTGATCCCAGACCTTCGCCAATAGAGCTGTGTTACTCAAGTGCGACGTTAATTAACTAGCTACCTAATCCATTAATCATCCAACTGGTCTACCGAGGCCCAAATTGCTACAAGGAATTCTTGTCATTCCCTATATAAAATTCCCCTCGTCTTCTGACCGTGATTCAAAATTACGATCTTTCCCTTCGGGATTGATCCCAGACCTTCGCCAATAGAGCTGTGTTACTCAAGTGCGACGTTAATTAACTAGCTACCTAATCCATTAATCATCCAACTGGTCTACCGAGGCCCAAATTGTTACAAGGAATTCTGTCATTCCCTATATAAAATTCCCCTCGTCTTCTGACCGTGATTCAAAATTACGACCTTTCCCTTCGGGATTGATCCCAGACCTTCGCCAATAGAGCTGTGTTACTCAAGTGCGACGTTAATTAACTAGCTACCTAATCCATTAATCATCCAACTGGTCTACCGAGGCCCAAATTGTTACAAGGAATTCTGTCATTCCCTATATAAAATTCCCCTCGTCTTCTGACCGTGATTCAAAATTACGACCTTTCCTTTCTTGTTGTTGTTATTGTTATTTCAATTAACGTCACACTGGAGCAACACAACGGGCTATTGGTGACGGTCCGGGATCAATCCCAAAGGGAAAGATCCGAGGACAACACCACGTAATTTTGAACCACGGTCAGATGACGAGGCAACACCTGAGCTGGCACCCCACTCTCCAAACTTCCACACCACGCCAACGTGAGGACTACCTTTCCTTTCGGGATTGATCCCAGACCTTCGCCAATAGCGCTGTGTTACTCAAGTGCGACGTTAATTAACTAGCTACCTAATCCATTAATCATCCAACTGGTCTACCGAGGCCCAAATTGTTACAAGGAATTCTTGTCATTCCCTATATAAAATTCCCCTCGTCTTCTGACCGTGATTCAAAATTACGATCTTTCCCTTCGGGATTGATCCCAGACCTTCGCCAATAGCGTTGTGTTACTCAAGTGCGACGTTAATTAACTAGCTACCTAATCCATTAATCATCCAACTGGTCTACCGAGGCCCAAATTGTTACAAGGAATTCTGTCATTCCCTATATAAAATTCCCCTCGTCTTCTGACCGTGATTCAAAATTACGACCTTTCCTTTCTTGTTGTTGTTATTGTTATTTCAATTAACGTCACACTGGAGCAACACAACGGGCTATTGGTGACGGTCCGGGATCAATCCCAAAGGGAAAGATCCGAGGACAACACCACGTAATTTTGAACCACGGTCAGATGACGAGGCAACACCTGAGCTGGCACCCCACTCTCCAAACTTCCACACCACGCCAACGTGAGGACTACCTTTCCTTTCGGGATTGATCCCAGACCTTCGCCAATAGCGCTGTGTTACTCAAGTGCGACGTTAATTAACTAGCTACCTAATCCATTAATCATCCAACTGGTCTACCGAGGCCCAAATTGTTACAAGGAATTCTGTCATTCCCTATATAAAATTCCCCTCGTCTTCTGACCGTGATTCAAAATTACGATCTTTTCCTTCGGGGTTGATCCCAGACCTTCGTCAATAGCGTTGTGTTACTCAAGTGCGACGTTAATTAACTAGCTACCTAATCCATTAATCATCCAACTGGTCTACCGAGGCCCAAATTGTTACAAGGAATTTTGTCATTCCCTATATAAAATTCCCCTCGTCTTCTGACCGTGATTCAAAATTACGATCTTTCCCTTCGGGATTGATCCCAGACTTTCGCCAATAGCGTTGTGTATTGCTCAAGTGCGACGTTAATTAACTACCTAATTAACTAATCCATTAATAATTAACTAATCCTACCTAATTAACTATTAACTAATCCATTACTCATCCGACTGGGCTACCGAGGCCCGAATTGTTACAAAGAATTCTGTCATTCCCTATATACTACTCACATGTTGAAAGCATTGGGAAAAGGAAGAATTGACCACATCTCATGTACATATCTTCCTCCCATAAAATTCATATTTATTGCTGTGACCCAATGACTTTCAGCCGCCGAGCACTATTTTTAAATTTCACTGCTAAGCCATGTTCTTTGCAGAGCAGCAGAAGCGGAGTACGCCATATTCACGATCTTTCCAAACGGATGATAAATCTTTATCGCCTGTCTTATCTATGGCTGACCGGAATTTCCTCGCCTTATTATTTCCAGAGCGCGCTGATTTTTATGAGAGGCGACGAACATAACACTCAAATGTATGCGACCATTCCGATGGAGCCAAACGTCGCAATCCACATGAATACGTGATCCAGATGACAAACACTCGCAACATACACGCGAGAGATAGAGATAATAAACACCACAAAGAATAAGAAGGCAACTTTTGGAAGATGAAAGTTTTGGCCATAAAGAGTGAGGCCTGAGAAATAAATATACTTTTTCTTCAAAAGGAGCTGGAATGTTTTTCGAAGGAACTGAAAATTCCACCGCTGGCGCAGAATAAACTAACCCCATCGAAAGCCGAGCGAGTAAAACTCGGAGTCGTGATCGGAATATCTTTTTAGGAATCTATTCGAAGAGGGAATAGAGAGTGTATATACGACACGTTGAGCGTACAACGGGAAATGAACCGTTGAGAAAAACAAGACTGGAGCTGTGCAGTACACGACCAATAACACGACATAAGCTTATTAACTGATTGGTAGGAAGCTTATTATCTCAATGATAGGATGGATGTTCCGAACTAAAGCGATAACGTGGGAAAGCTGGAGCTATAAGAGCGCAATGTGCTTGTGATGTGGATTATTATATCAACATCTATCGCGTCATTATGGATAATAGAACCCAATTTGGCCAAGATTGCTTGGGAATAACATAGGATGGGATTAGCTGACATTTCCTAACACTGAAATTGTTTATCTACTATGTTAACCCTCTGAGCGTCACGAGATTTTCGAGTAGTGCCCTATTTATTTTGCCCCACAAAAAGCTTGACTAAATAACTACAGCTATTGGTTGAAAGAATCCGCTGGTTCTTTCAACCTACAGAAAGATTGTATTGGTCTTTTCCTTAGATTGGAATACTTTGGAAGGTTTATATTGGGGTAATTTCCTTAGCTGTTGGAATCCCTCCCTTTGGAAAGATTGTATTGGTCTTCTCCTTTGATTGAATACTTTAGAAACGTTTTTATTGATAATTTATTAAGCTTGGAATCTTTTGGAAAATTATATTTATCCTTTCCTTGAAATAGAATCCTTTGGAAAGATCATATTGAGCCTTTCCTTGGAATAGATTCCTTTGGAAAGGTTATATTAATAATTTCCTTGGAATAGATTCCTTTGGATAGATTACATTGATATTTTCCTTAGAATGGAATGCGTTGGAAAGATTATATTGGTCATTTCCTTAGAATGGAATCCTTTGGAAAGATTCTATTGGCTCAATCTGTGTAATACAATCTTTGGAAAGATTCTATTTCTCGTTTCCTTATAACAAAATCCTTTTGAAAAAATATATTGGTAAGAAAGTCGAAATTTATTATACCTTGCATCTTGCAGCGAAGATTGCAGGATGCAAGTTGAAAATACCCGTGTGAACCTCTCAGAGGGTTAGAGTGTCGAAGTATTTCAGCTGTTTAATTCCGGTAGCTTTATTCTAAACATCAATTTTTACCATTTCTATTTTTCCATCGGTTTTTAAAAGAACTCACGAACTTCTAAGTATTCAGTTCTCATTCGATTTCCGTTACTGTATACCAAGATAGATATTCATATAACCTAGTTCTCATATTTCTTCGGGTTATCCTTTTTAAATTTCTCATTATCACTCTTATTTTTCTTGCAATAGAACGCCAAAATTCGAAATCTATCTCATTTGGAACCCAAAATGTGAATTAATTTTTAACAGACTGAAACTATGTCCATTTTGAAAGAGTTTTAATTCATTTTTCTAGGTGATTGCTTTTTAAAAATTCGCTAAGTTTAAATTGATTCAGGTTATGAGAGGGGTTCATGATCAAACGTGAAAATTCCCTACTGTTTAGTCACACATTGTGTGCTTTGGGTTTGTCTTCCTGATTCAGAATATAAATGTTCTATATTTTAAATAACACAACATCTGCACATCTAGGTTAGAGAACGGGGATTAATATGTAGCCTTCATTACCCGAAGGGTTTCAAAGTATAAGTGTACCAAATTTAGTGTGAATTGGTCAAACGGTGTGGATTTGTATAGAGAACAGACAGACACCAACTCTGTTTATATGTATATAGATTTTTAATCTTTTTACTGTCATTGTTCGTTCTTTGTCTTTGTGTGTTATGCTTTGTCTTTCTCTTGTGTTATGATTGGCCCTTAACTATCGGAAATAAGTAAATAAAACATTACCATAAAATGCCGCATATTGAGTTCAAAATTGTCTTATTTCATGATATGCGATAGAAGTGCTAAGAAAGGAAATGTAAGGATGATTACTGTATATTTAATTTTAAATAGTTTAATTACAACTTTACTTGTGAATTATTCTTTCAATACTTTACAAAAAAAGATTTTTTTTAAAAGAAAAAAATCTAACTAAAAGGAAATCTAACAAATTAGGAAAAGAAAAAATGTTACAAAAAAGAATTATTAGAAAAGAAAGAATACTACAAAGATAATGTTTTGAAAATGAAAAATATATTGCAAAAAAGAGAATGATTAGAAAATGAAAAAATTTTACAAAAAGTAATTATTAGAAACGGGGGAAAAATAATTAGAAACGGGAAAAAATATTACAAAAAAAAAGAATTATTAGAAACGAAAAAAATATTACGAAAAAGAATTATTAGATACGGAAAAAATATTACAAAAAAGAATTATTACGAAAGGAAAAAAATTACAAAAAAAGAATTATTAGGAAAGGAAAAAAATTACAAAAAAGAATTATCAGGAAAGGAAAAAATATGACAAAAAAAGGAATTATTAAAGAAAAAATTTTCACAAAAAGATTTATTTGAGAAAAAGTATTTTACTAAAATGTTTTTCGAATTGAAGGTTACATTTTAGAAGCTTTAAATTAAAACCTTAAATTGACGATTACAATTTTGTATAAGATAAATAGTGGACATAACATTTTTTCAGAATGCTAGCTGTGAATATGTAAACAAATATTACAGAATCTACTCTTGCAGAACCTTGTCATTTCTGTGAACTATTTTAATGTATATATCAGGACGAAAACAACGAACCCAATTCTAGAACGGTCCTTAAAAATGGCATCAAATAGAACGCTCCCCCAATCCTCCAGCAATCACCGAACGGTCGTCAAAGGAATCATTCGAGCTGCACAGTAACAATAGAGCTGTGAAATCCCAAACTCTGAAAAGGGAACGACATTCAATTTTCCCCCTTTTCAGGCGACGAAAATAGTCTCAACTACGACTGACGTTCGAATCACCCCTGGGACGGAGAGGGGGTAGGGTAATTTATTTTTCCCTCTCACCCAGCATCCATGGCTTAGTCCCGATTTAATTGGTTGTCAGAGAAGATTATATAATATTTCTCTCCTAATTAAACGGAGAATGGCCTCGAGGAATGAGCCTTTGAATAAATGCGTCTGGGACAGACTTAAGACCACGCAGGAGGATGCACTATGCCTGTGCAGGCACTTGAAGTCAGCTACTTTCGGAATTTATTTGATGGCGATAATGGACGATTTTGAAACATTTCCTCTCCTGGACTCTCTTCATTTAATTAAAAAGAGAAATCGCTTCGAGTGGTGCGATGTTTGCGAACTTCGATGGAGATCTGCCACTGCAGCGATTGGGGGACGTTTTCACAGAGAACAAAGCTGGAGGATAAGACACTTATCTCGAAATAATACACAACTGTTCAAATATTTCAATCGCCCGTGGAGATGAGGCGACGAAGACTCGAAAGTGCGTCTCTTATAGGGCGTGTGTTGCCTTGATTCGGTTACTTACTATACCCTCCCCTCCGACTTACCAGAGCCGCGGTAGCCCGGTTGGAAGAGTAACGGATTAGCAACTGGAGGGTTGCGAGTCCGAATCCAGCCAAAGACCGTGTACAAAGGGGGCTGATGCACGTTAAATCTGACGTTGCCTCAAATGTCCTCACGTTGGCGTGGTATGGAACTTTGGAGAGTGGGGTGCCTGTTCAGGTGTGACCTCGTCATCCGACCGTGGTTCAAAATCACGTGGTGTTGTCCTGGGATCTTTCCATTCGTGCCTGGTCCCGAATCGTCGCCAATACCCCTTTGTGTTATTCCAGTGCGACGTTAATTGAAATACCTACCGACTCACCAGAGGTTTAGTTTTCGTGGAGGGACGGGGTGAGGGAAAACGTGGTTAAAAAACATCACAATATAGCATTTGGACATATACAAGTGCACAAATTTAACAAAAGGCATCAATGGGCAAAGATTAAAATCGGAATACAACAGCAAAAACATGAACAGAATACAAAGAAATTACGCAACACTACACACACAATCAACACGAGGAACAGAATTCACGGGTCGAAAGGAGGCGACGTGATTATTTTCGTCGTTTCTTAAAATTTATGCTATTGAGATTTTACAGATGATATGAATTTATGATGGTTAAGATTACATCGTTGCAATAACACCCCAGTTTTATGGATAAAATGCACTATATGGACAAAAATATTTGGACACTGCGTGTTTTTCAGAAAAAGTGCTTTATTATTCTATTTAGTTACGGATAGGCCATCCTTTTGCTTGTATTACAGCTGCAACACGTCGAGGCATACTTTCCACAAGTTCTCTATAAGTCTGGGCAGGAATAGCTCGCCATGCCTCTTGCAAGGCTGTGAGAAGAGATTGTTATGAAGATGGGCGTGCGTGGTGATGTACCCGTCGCTCCAGTTCGTCCTACAGATGCTCGATCGGATTGAGATCGGGGCTCTGAGCAGGCCAGTCAAGCAAATTCACCTCATTTTCAGGAAACCAGTCCAGCACACGTTTTGCAGTATGACATGGAGCTCTATCCTGTTGGAAGAAACAACCCTCATCGCCGTAGTATTGCCATAGTGTAGGCAAGGCCGAATTATCCAGAACGTCGAAGTACGCGTTCATGGTACCAGGTACATAAAGCTATGGGCCGAGTCCTAACCAGGAAAAACAACCCCATACTAAGATGGATTCTCCGATTTTCTGCAGTGTCCAAATACTTTTGTCCCATATAGTGTATATTTACATTTAAATTTCACAAAATATCAAAAATAGAGCTCTGATTATAAATCGGGAAAATACCCTAAAGCGTCATGGTTCTTCGAAATCTTCTCCCGTGAATTCGATGACGGAAGAAGCTGGCGAGTTTAAGACCGGATGGGGATAATGGAATGTCTTGTAACCCCTCGTTTTTAAACTGTCGAGGGTTGTTAGCAAGGTATGGGGAGAGAGGCGATTCGGAGTTCTGGCCCCTTGACAAGAGAGAACCGTGAGATTTGTGGACATGAACGGACGCAGAGCTGGTCTGCTCCGATGAAACCACGGAACTGAAACCATTTGTCTTTTACTCATTTAGCCTCGAAATTTCCTTAAATTGTTAACTATGTTAGTAACGTTAAATATCCAATTAAATGTGTTGTATGTCTTTGAGCTGTTTTTAGTTGCCTAAATCCACTCGCCACTTAAATTTATCTCACTACGTTACGACCCTCATTGTGAGTGTTCACAAAATAAAATGTAAAATAAATCTCGCCTTTAAAATAATTAAAACAGTAGCACGCTCTAGAAAGCCGAAGTAATATATTACGTTAAGACTCATTGAAACTAAAGAAATTTTTTTTTAATTCGGATATTGTTTCTCGTTGCGACTCATTCGAGGCTAGCAGTGCTTCGAAACACTTTAATCCTCACTTTCAGAGGGTCACCGTGCCTCAGTGGGTTTGTCCACTTCGCTAGCAACCTGCGAGTTGTAGGCGGTGCAGATGCGATTTTTCCATGGGTGTATTTCTCTTCTGTGTCAGTAAAACCTTTCCTTGTGTGTATGTCTATTGTTTATCTTGTGTTTGGCGCAGTCTCCAAATATGCGCCACAAAACCCAACTCAACCAACCGTTGAAGTCGTACATCAATTGGAAACATGGTCTTGACCGTGAGAAACTCATAATACGCGGGTTCCTACACAAGCTCACTCGATGAGGGGTAGTTCCTAGGTGGTCTGCCAAGCAATTTATGTCTCGAGGTATACTCAATGGTCCTGCCACAAGGAAGATTTCCCTGGTTTTCCTCCCACGTAATGTGAATAAACCCTTGCGGGGAACAACCCAGGGTGGAGATGTCGAATTCGGGGCACTAGCGATTTATCGCCAAGCATGGTAACCTTGGTATTTTGATCCAGCTTTATGGCAACCCTGCAAAAGGTTGTTTTTTAACGAAATTGCGATGTATTGTGTTCTATGATTGGTTAGCGTTTTGAAATTTGGATTTTTTTGCGTTTTATGATTGCTTAGCGCTTGAGAATGATTTTCATGCTTAAAAATTGCTTAAAACTTCCGGATATAACAAATCGAATCGACAAGATGGCCGCCATACTGGCTTTGGCCGCCATCTTGATTTGGCGACAAAAATTGCTTGGCTACAAACATGCCCTGGATTCGACATTTTTACCCAACCCAGAAATAGACTAGGTGAAATAGTCAGTCACCTGACAGTTCATACAGGATAGAGCCAGCGCCATATCTGTTCATTATCTAAATTTTTGCAAGACAGGATGCAGTTTCTATGCGATGTTGCTGCCTGCCGTTTATAGCGATGAACATCGTATTAGAGGTCGCTATATGAATCTGGTCCTCACTTATCGCCCTATGTATCTCTGGGACTTTCCCGGTATCTGGTGACCTCTAGATCGGGGGTCTGAGCCCCCAAATAAGAAGGGGTTTCAGTGTATCGGGAAAAGTGTCCAATTTTAGTAGATAGCTTTCAGACCCTAGCTGATACCACAGAAGACGCAGCTTTCTCTCTTCAAATCTATTTTCAGCCTGCTTATAATGGATGAATTGCTCCCTCAACTACCCCAGTTAACTTTCCACCCCTTTTCGACTACTTGTTCTTCGGCTTTTGGCGTCGCTGGACGCTTATGTCTTGTTGCTGCTATGATCTCCTTGCTTAATAAATCTATTTGTTAAGTTTTCAAAAATCTTGTCTGATGCTCCACATCTCTTCAGGTCGTTCGGAAGTTCAGAGCTCAGCAAGCTATCCTTTTCGGGTCCCTATGATGGCCTTGAAGTTATCTACTTTGCGCCAGTTTGGCCCTAATAGCTTGTTTTGTTGCTTCAGTGCGACGTTAATTAAATACCTACCACCTTGGTCCTATGCACCATAAAACCCGACCAACCCTGTGGTGACCGGTACCAGAGTCAATCTAAACGAAAATAAAGCATCCGATGGATTTCCAAATCTGAATGTGTACTTAAAAAATATTCGTTGAAGGCACTCATCTTAGGAATGCTACTAATCTACAGCATCTTAGGAATGCTACTAATCTACAGCATCTTAGGAATGCTACTAACTCGATCCAGCCAAACATCGTCGTGTATGTGAAGTATGGTGCACATCAAATCTTTCGTGGCCTGAAATATCCTCACTTGGATTCTGTATAAAGGCTGCTGAGGGACTATAAATATGAATGTTTGCATTTGATATTCGGGTGCCAAGAGGTATTTATTGAGGATTGCAAGACATAAGTACCACACACCCTTTAAAAAATCTAAATATCGGTTATACGCAAAATAAATTAAGGCACGCATGCAGGTATTTTAGCTAACGTCACACAGGAGCAACACAATTGGATATTGGCGACGGTTCGGGATCAAACCCGAAAGGAAAGATCCGAGGACAACACCACGTCAATTCGAACCACGGTCAGATGGAGAGGCAACACTTGAACTGGCACCCCACTCTCCAAACTTCCAGACCACGCCAACGTGAGGACATTACAGATTTAACGTGCAACAGTTCCTCTTTGTACACGACGGTCTTTGTTTTTTATTCGAACTCGCAACCCTCCACTTGCTAATCCGTTACTCTTCCAACCGGGCTACCGATTAATTTAAGAGAGTTGTCTTCATCCAGTTTTAAAAAAATGCTTGTTATGCAGTGCCCTTCAAAAGACTAAAAGAAAAAATCCATACGATTTAATAAAATTAAAGTACTTTAACCCTCAAAGTGGTACTGACGAGATATCTCGTCCATCAAAATGTAACCAATTTTGCTAATGACGAGCTACCTCGTCAACCAGATAGTGCCGCTTGTTTTTGATGAGATCAGGATTGGTCTGTTTTCTTCTAATGAAGAGATATATCTCGTTCATCAAGATCTGGACGATCTGCTTATGGCGAGATTCCTCATCGATCATTGTCCACTTTTGGACCTTGCGCCATAAAACCCCAACATCCAATCCAATCCTCGTCGAGACAACCACTAGTAGGGTCAAACATTGCAAACAGTAATCGATTGTTCTTTGAAATTGTTCTTTGCTCACCTTCCTAGATTTCGAATACTTCAGCTTAATGAATCACTCAGAGAAATTCAACTCTGGGTTTAAAATCTGTAATCAAAGGTTATTAAATTAGTTGTTAAATTAAGCATCTAATGTAGTTAATTAAAATTAAGGATGTATTGGTTCCCCAGACAATTCATTACAATGTGTATGGAGGACTGCTACATTCCTAGAATGCTGAACTTTCACTTAAATTAGAATTAATCAGATAAGTTATCCAATGGCGCATGGAGATTTTCTAACCTTAAAGCATTTATTGAATGTATTCAAATTTAAAGGTAACCAATACACAGTAGAATGTTTTTTAAAGCATGGACAGCGCTCGATGAAACAAAATTTATAAAGCATTCAGGTGCAATCAAATGCTATTTTATGCATCACATAAAAGTCAATTTGAAGGTCTATAATGATTTCAGTAAGCGATTCGTGACAGGTTTAAAACCGATTAATCCTGAAAGACCGGTTAATGAATTCAATTGATTAATGCATAGCTCTTAATCCTGACTCAACAGTTATTATTCTGTCATTAATTATTTGAAAAGAAGCGACCAAAAGCGGGGGTAAAGTGAATTTCGCTCCACCTACGGCCGCTGGTGCACGTTTGTGCCGCTTTTCCAACAATGGATGCTTGTGCCACATACATAACAATGCTCACCTCTCAATGATACATTGGCACTGAATTCAAAAGGCTAATCAGTGGAATTTTCATGATTAATTTCGGGTTCAGACCAATGGATTCCGATGGCAGGAAAATGAAGTTGACTCAATCGCTCGTTTCGAATGTGGGCTTCTAGTGTTGCATTGAACGAGACCAAAGGTTTACTAACATGTTGATTGCCAAGGTGTTTTGGAATAAACTTATCTCAGACGTCAACAGGGCCATGGTAGCCCGGTTGGAAGAGTAACGGATTAGCAACCGGAGGGTTGCGAGTTCGAATCCAATCAAAGACCGTCGTGTACAAAAGGGGCTGGTTCACGTTAAATCTGCCATGGCCCTAAATATCCTCACGTTAGCATGGGAGTTTGGAGAGTGGGGTACCAGCTCAGGTGTGACCTCGGCCATCGGACCGTGATTCAAAATTAAGTGTTGTCCTCGGATCTTTCCCTTCGGGTTCGATCCCGGACCGTCTTCAATAGCCCTTTGTGTTGCTCCAGTGCGACGTTAATTAAAATACCTACCTACCTTTTTGGAATATTACCTTTGAGCAGTTATAAAAAAATCATTGTAAATAAGTAATTGTAAAATAATGATGTAAATACGCATTTTGTTTCATTTTCTGTCGCAATTGTTGGTTTTGAGCGTCGCTTGCACTTATACGTTGCTGTACAAAAAATGATTAATTATGTGTGTTCTAACGCTTCTTGAGGTTTCCTCATGAGATCCGAATCACCTTGTATTCCACGGATCTCAATTTAAAATGATCTAAATATCTACTCAAATACGGTAAAATTATTTGCACAAAATAATTCCCTTAAGGTTATTTTGGCTGTATCGTTATTAGCAAACCACTATCGGCCCAGTACAGTATAAAGTATGCATGACATTTCCCCACTAGAAATTGATCCAGCTCACATTATATCATGTCACTTTAATAACTTGAATTTGCCATAATCTCATCACCCTGTTTCCATGGCTCATTTTTTATTCTAAAATAATAAATTATTGTTTCTGAATGATTTATTACATTATTTTGGATTGTAAATAGTTCAGGTGGCTTTCAATCCCCTTTTCATTGTTCATTATATTTCCAATTTAAAATTCATAGTTTATCAGGCTCGTGACCCAAGATTCATGTGTTGCTATACTCCTGATACTAAATTCATAGCTGGGAACGTTCGCTGTTCATTTTCATGGTCTGCTACCGTTGCGAAATCAATTTCGTTAGTATAAATTTAAGATTGCGAATGCTTGCCCCCGATTTCATGGTTTATGACAGATGCGATCGAAATTTTAAGATGCATGCGCATAAATCAATTTTCCAAAGCTCCCTAGATACGATAAATAATGAAAATATTCAAAAATTCTAAAACATTTCATGCATTTCGTTCTTTAAACACTAAGCTACCTTTGGGATTGGGTATCAATCTAGTTTCGGTTTTAGTTTGAGTGTTCGCACCGTGCGTATCTGCTTGACAGTTGTTGGCGCTGCTCCTTAATTGGCGCAACTTTTCATGTACTTGGCGAGCGCTAGAAATGTTGCCGACTCTTTTGTGTCTGATATCTTGACGCGATAAGACGATATCGCCAGTGCTCCTTTCCAGGAACTATTCTTTGTGTACTTAGTGAATAGTACATCTATAGTATAATTCTTTTGTGTCCTTTGATAATATATATCTTTCTTTGTACTTAGGATAGTACAGTAATCAATGTAAATAAACAACAGCAGTCCACTAAAGTTTGTATTTTTGTGTGAACCTCGATGAATTGCTTAACTTTCCTGGTGGTTTATCTTCGCTTCGAAAACTACCCTGTATATAGTGGCCAGCCACTGAAACAATGACCTATTCCAAACTGTCGCTAGTTGTTACGAAAAGCGCAAGAGGGCGCTAGAGTTGCGCTGTCCCTTAATACAGCCGGTGACTATGATGTACTTGATGTGAGAAAACGTGTAGCGATGGCAGCAATAATATTGTTAAGTTTAGTTTACATAGTTACTGTGTTTTTAATAAACAAGTTATTTTATATATAAGACCTGTGTTACGAAATTTTACTATTGAACCACCCATATACTAATCACCAGTTCTGGGCAAGGGATAATTTGTTTTTCCTACTTGGTACGTATGTTGGTAGCTAATTAACGTCGCACTGGAGCAACACAAAGGGCTATTGGCGACAGTCCGGGATCCATCCTGATGGGAAAGATTCGAGGACAACACCATTTAATTTTGAACGACGGTCAGTTTACGTGGTCAATAAATGAGCTGGACCCCACTCTCCAAACTTCCACACCACGCCAATCGCAAAATCGGTCAGGTCTTGGAGAGGGATCTCGTTGAAACCACTTGGAGGGTTAAGAGGGACCATCCTGTAAAAAGTGTCCTTTTTTCAATTGGACGTGGTGTATATATATGTATATATATTCCAGAGAAGTAAGTGTTACAAGGAATCACGTGCTATGATTGTTAGCTGTCGCGACTTTTAACATCCCGTATACTTTGCTTCTTATTTTCCCCCAATTTTTTATGCAGAAACGGGTAACTTCAAAATAAATATCGCTCTTGAGTTGCGGATTGTTAATTGTATCATAAAGTAAATTGTCTACCTAGAACAAGCAACATTTGTTTTTTTTTTTGTTGCATGGTTGTATTTCTCCCCATGTGGCACTCAAAGCACATTTGTTGAATCGGGAGGCATGGAGTAAGTTGTCTATCTAGACCAAGCAACATTTGGTTTTTTTTGTTGCATGGTTGTATTTCCCCCCTTGTGGCACTCAAAGCACATTTGTTGAATCGGGAGGCATGGAGTAAGTAGTCTACATAGACCAAGACATTTAAATTTCTTTGTTGCATTGACGCATTACTCCACTTGTGGTACTCAAAGCCCATTTGGTGAATCTGGATGCATATGCATGCATCTAAATTCGAGAACCTGCACAACATTATCAAAATCCATTCCAACTTCGAGGACGATTTAAATAAAACATTCACTTCCATCCGCTTCCCGAAACATTTAATAAATCATGCTCTTAAGCCTCGTTACGACACATTCCATACACTCCCAAGTCCATTCACTAATAATTAATTACTCTAGTCCAGCTCCAATGCGTTTCCAAGCGAAAACTCGCACATGTCCATGAATATTCAAGCACACGTCGAGTCATTTAAAAACGAGTGATTTAAAAGATCCAAACATCTGGAAGGGTCGGGGCGAGAAAGGATTTAATCCCGACTATACATGTATGCAGGAAATGGGATATAATTTATTTCACGCAGCATCGAAAGTAGCGAAAGAACTTACGTGGAATTTAAAGGGAAAAAAATTCTGACGTACATTTCGACTGTTCGATAAAGTCGCGGGTCGGTTTATTAGATTATATAGGGGAGAATATGTTACGGGGGAAGTCTGTCACATTGGGTATTTTTAGAAGCGAACGCTCTGGCGTAAAATTCGATATGAAATCGACTTGCAGAAGCTGCGGACGAATATGCAAATGGACTTCCATTTCATGAAAGATGGGGAGTAGTATCCATCGACATTTTTTGTGTATTTTTATTAAAGAATTATTCCTATGACGACGGGGGGCCGAGGTAGCCCAGTTGGAAGAGCAACGGATTAGCAACCGGAGGGTTGCGAGTTTGAATCTCGATCCAGGCAAAGATCGTCGTGTACACGGGCACTGGCTCGAGTTAAATCTGTCCTGGCCTCAATTGTCCTCACGTTGGCTTGGTGTGGAGGTTTGAGGTGCCAAGTCAGGTGTTCCGGTCATCTGAGCGTGGTTCAAAATTACGAGGCGTTGTCCTTGGATCTTTCCCTTCAGGATGGATCGTCACCAATAGCCCGTTGTGTTGCTCCAGTGCGATGCTAATTATCTACCTACCATCCTATGACGACGTTCCACAAGTCCTGGGAATTGTTTAATTTTTTGTCTCAATTTTCATCTCTATTGCATTGCATATTTGTTCAATATATTTCCCGTTTAATTGCATTCATCTCAGTGCTAACCTAAATTTTTGGGGCAGTCTGAAAATACTTTTTCGGAGTTCTATCCACTTGTTTACGCCCTCAGGAGCACGTTTTGTGTGTACGGGCTTCATGTACCCCGAGTACTCTAGCGATCTTTTATTTTCCCACTGGGTTTACTGTCTAGTAAATATGGCCGCTACCCGGGATACCCAATCGATCTTTTCTTGCTTTCATCCCATTATTTTATTCCCCAATCCCACTTTCCCTTTCGTCATCTGACCGTGGTTCAAAATTACGTGGTGTTGTCCTCGGATCTTTCCCTTTGGGATTGATCCCGGACCGTCACCAATAGCCCATTGTGTTGCTCCAGTGTGACGTTAATTGAAATACCCCCCCCCCACTTTCCCTTTCTTGACATTTTTACGAGAAGTTGTCTTTCTTGTGTTTGGAACAACTTGGCCAAATATGGCCCTTGCACCATAAAATCCAAATCAACCAATCTCCAAGTCAATTAGGAACCGACTTGGGATCCACAAAGCACCATACCTGATAATTACTGAGGTCCGCGGTAGCCCGGTTGGAAGATTACCGGATATGAGATTGCGGGTTCGAATCCAACCAAAGACCTAAAACCCAACTCAACCAACCAATCATATTTCTCTTAGGTGCATGCGGGCTTCACGGTCCCGAGATCCTCTAGTGTTCTTTTCTTTTCCCGTTGAGTTTACTGTCTTTTGTGAACACGGGGGTCGTATTACCGGGATACCAAGCGATATTTTTCTACTGTTATCCTATTCTATTCCACAATCGTCACCAATAGCCCGTTGTGTTGCTCCAGCGTTGCATTAATTAAAATACCTACCTATTCCACAATCCTTCCTCTTTCACGATATTTTTTACTTAAATTTGTCTTGTGTTTGGCACAGCTTGGCCAAATATGGGCCACGATAACCTCCAAAACCACTTGCTTACGGCTCATTTACTCCATTTAGATCTTGGAACCGCGTACCATGGTACTAAGATTCAGAAAAAAAACCAAGAATTTTACAAGCCCTAATTTAAGTTTCACTCTAGTTGTACATAAATTTCACAGTAGGAGTATAAATGTGCAACCATCAACAATTTTCCTCTCAGCGTCAATGTATTGATTACTGCACAAACTGGCTAACGGTCGCGCTGCCGAAGAACGCTCTAGAAAATCCAGGTGACGCTTTTGGGCATACATCCCCATGTGAATGTGATTTAATTTTGTGCTGCCCTTTTTCTCCTCTTAAAGTTTTGAAACGGATTGTTCTTCGAATTTATTTTGCTCGACCAACGTTTCATAATTCTTAATCAAAATATAAAGTCGAATAAAATTCTTTGTTTGTTGGGTATGAAAAGAATCAAAAGTACACGATAAGCTTTGTTCTTGTGTAGAGTTGAAAGCAACAAAAGGATTGAATGATTTTCCAGAAATAAAAATATATGACGTGAAGGAAATGAAGTCATAAATAATAAAAGCTAGGGAATTAATGATGACGTCATATCTTGAACATATCTTTACATTTTTAAAATGCGTATATAGAAACAATTGTTTTTCTGTTGGTATTAAAGGTATATAGAAATGAATACTGCATTCTCTTTCGGTTCGAAATTGTCGTTGAAGATAGTTCAATCGAAGTCTGAAGAAAAAATCTTCGCTCTGCTTCTTTCAATTCGCTTATATCGAATTGATCAAACGTTAGGGCTCCATTCCATTTGTTTCAAGAATCCTTTGAAATAGAATATAGTATTTTCTTGGTGATTTTTAACTTTTTTCTTGATTGCATGAAAACAGATCATAAATTTAAAAATAGATCCTAGTTTTTTGGATACAAATGGATTAAATTGCATTGCATTCAGTATGTTCATTGTGATTTAAACTTGAGCAGATTAATAAAATACTTTAATTACATGAACCTTTTGAAACAATCTAAAAACTTCTTATTTTTAATTTCAGATTATACCATTCGTAGCATATCTAGAGAAATGAGTGCTACGAATGGTATAACCTGAAATTAAAAATAAGAAGTTTTTAGATTGTTTCAAAAGGATCATGTAATTAAAGTATTTTATTACATGATCGTGGCATATCTAGAGAAATGAGTGCTCCTCAAAACACCGGGCGTTCATCTTCTAGAAAACTGCCACAGAATCGCTTCAAAAATAAAAGCCGTGCTTTCAAGCTTCAGGTAATCTTTTTTAATGTTAAACTAAGGCATAAAAACTAACTGCACAAGTACTTGGGCATGTAGCTTGCATGGAATTTCTTGAGTGTTCGCTTTTTTTCTTCTGACGTGTAACCTATGTCCATAAATTTCCAGGAGACAAAATATGGAAAGTAGCATACAACTATTGCTTGTTTCCTTCAGAATAACTAATGCAAGAAGCAATTCTAGCAATTAAAAATTCTTTACCAGTTATGATCCTCTAATAAAAAAAATAACTCTCCTAATATTAAGTTTCAATAAAAATTCTAAACTAAATTTTCAATGAATCCCATCACATGTTGGCATTCCAGGCAATGAGAGAGCTGACTTATTGGCAAAAGCTGGAGCAAATAAATAGCCTTGCACCAGAGAAAGTACCGTCCTACTCTCAGAGAATGTCAACCTATTCGTACTTAAAAAGCACTTGCGCAGATCATCTCTAGTACCTTTCCATTACTCATACCTTAGTGAAACATCAGGAGAGCTGCTTGCCTTCAATTTGCCCTTAAAACTTCCTCTATGCTTGCCAGGCTCCGATCTGGCCATTTGAAAAAGGTTATATTCTTTGATGGTCAGAAATTCTTTCCCACCTGTACAAAGAGCAGCTTTTTACCAATCTCCCTCACACATCCGGAATTGTATTGGAGCTATACATGAAGACATTTCTAAGGACCCATCTGCCATTACCCAGAAACTTTTTGCAGACTTAGTGTAATTTTTTTACACTGGGATAAGAAAGAAGAGAATAACTAATCAATACAGATTCCAGCGTTTCCCAAGATCCTTGAAGAAACAGTTCCGGAAATTATTTGCTGGGATATATGAAAGTTGCTTTGTCACAGCTCTTTGAAAAATTGGTGAGTAATGGACTAGCAACCGGAAGGTTGCGAGTTCAAAACTCGGTCCAACCAAAGACCATCGTGTACACGAGGGTGATGTTAAATCTGTTCTGGCCCTTGTCCTCACGTTTGCGTGGTGTGGAAGTTTGGAGAGTGGAATGCCAGCTCAAGTGTTCTCATCATCTGATTGTGATTCAAAATGACGAAGGGTTGTCCTTGGATCTTTCCCTTCGGGATGGATCCCGGACCATCGCCCATAGCCCGTTGTGTAGCTCTAGTGCGACGTTAATTAACTACCTACTTGTGTTGCTTCTCAGATATTTCAAACAGCAGTTTGGCGGTTGCTCGCTCATTGGACACTGACTGCTGCTTCCAGGAGCATACGTGTAAATTTCCTGACCCAACTGTTTCAAGCGCTATTATGTCAATCCTGGCAGGAACTTTGTGGACATAGGTTGTATATTTGTTATTGTTGTCTTATCTGGAAAATTTTGTAGCGAGAATTTTATTTATCCTGAGCCTTTTGTAATATTTTTATATTTTTAATAACAAAATGCGTTATCTTTTAAACGATAATATAGGAATCTTTTATTGCCAGAATGTTTTCAATGCATTTTCAGTCTGATCGGAAGGTTTTTATAAAATAATTAGAGATAGAACAAAATGGAGGTTCTGGTAAAGTGATTCGTTAAATTAGTCTTCCCTGCAAGGCATCTGACCAGTTTTGACCTTACCAATAGAATCTTCGCTAGGATTTATTTAACCGATAGAAATTATTTAGTCAAAATGTATGTTGTGGGAAGGAAAATTAATACTGCACTACGCGGAAGGCAAGAGTGAAAAGATTAAAATTTTTACAAATATGAACTCCTTTTTTCATCTCAAATTGCGATTTCTTTTTCATCTACGGCAGTGGCTTTCAACTTTTCACACTTCACACTCCTCCTGGAATTGTGAATGTAACTGGCGTATCCCTTGTATAGGGGTCGTCGTGGCTCAGTGGTATGCCCACTGCGCTAGCAACCTTCGAGTTGTAGAGCGCAGTTTCGATTCCTGTCAGTTGCATTCCTCCTGGGTGTATTTCTCGCTTGTGTTCGAAACTTCCATTGTGTGTGTATGTCTATTACTTGATATTGTATATCTTCTGTATGGCATAGCATGGCCAAATACGGCGCATGCGCCATAAAATCCTCAAACCAACCAACTAACGCCTTGTATAGGGAGATAAAAAAGAAGTTATAGTACAACCATGAGAATAAAATCAAACAGGTAAGGCTGTAATATAAAATCCGAAGAAACTGTTTAGTTAAATTTATTAAACACAAATTATATACAAGGTATCCGCCATAGTCATCCCTACTCAAAATAAACGAGCCTTGTTCCTATAGCGAAGGCCTCTATCCAGACTTTGTGGCGAGAACAGTTCTATTAGTACAGACTGTACTAGATCTAGCTACTCTTTTATCCTTGCGGGTAAGTAGTAAAAGTTTGGGGAGTTAAAACTCAAGAGTCTCTCCCCAAACTTTTACTGCGAACACCCAAAGAAAATATATTTAACGTTGAGAACCCCTTATCTAAAACATTTATAAGCACATTTAATCACTTACAGAATAAATGCATCCGTTAAGTTTCATCATTTAATGTTCGTTTAATTGTAATTCAATTAATTTATTGTCAATATGTTAAGATTAAAAAGGATTAAAACAGTTTGTTTTGCTATTGAAAAAATTATCTTCTTTTTACTGCAAAATGTATGTGAATAAATTGTTAATAAATTGTCCTCGCTAAAGGAAACTGAATTTTGTAACTAGAGCTAATGAAAATGCATAAAGATGAGAAATGAATTAATGTAAAACAAATTTCAAGACTATCAATAATTTACTACCAGGAAATTTAAATACTTCATCTTAAATTTTGAGATTTATCCTGTCAACACCCCTATTTTTTAAAAAATTTCATATAATTGAACCAGAAATTTAGAAATCTCGATGTTTACTTCCGAAGATGTATCTTTATTCTTTTACGCTTGTGTAATCAATTTTGCTTTGAATTTCAAAAGACACTATTTGCATTCAAATAAAATTTGAAAAGATGGTAGTTATTTACTTTTTAAAGAAGGCTTCAAAATATTAATTTCCTTGTATTCTTCCTCACAAAGAAGTCAACTCGTTTACTCGATAAAGAAATTGTTTACGTTACGGTCGCGTTTATTGCTAAACATGTTTACGTCGTTTCCTTTTGGATACAACACCTGCATTCTTCGCATTACGTCTAGTGCCCGCATAAGCTTAAATAGTAATATAAACGCAAACATTTTTCTCTTGGAAAATGCAAATGTCTTTAAACGTGGAAGAGACTTAAACAGATATTTTTCATGTTACAAAGGGTCTTCATTTTAATTAGGTTTTTTGTTGCTCTTCGTCGGGAGAGAAGATAGAAGAAGTTCATGAAATGCCGCAGCTACAGTTGAAACTAATATAGGTCACTTTGAGGCGTAATTCCAGCTGTTCGTGAATTTAATTTATTTTGTAATAAAAAATTACAACGCGTTAATTATAAATGAATTTAATTCCTATTAAAAATAGGGGCCGTCTTGGCTCAGTGGATATGCTCACTGAGTTAGCAATCTACGAGTTGTAGGTGATAGGTTAAATCAGTCGTGGTCTCTCAAATGTCCTCACGTTGGCGTGGTGTGGAAATTTGGAGAGTGGTGTGCCAGCTCAGGTGTTACCTCGTCCTGACCGTGGCTCAAAATTACATGGTGTTGTACTCGGATCTTTCCCTTCCGATTCAATCGCGGATGTCACAAATAGACCGTTGTGTTGCTGCAGTGCGACGTTAATTATAATACCTAATGTGAGGATTCATTGATGGACCCCTCAATTAACCCTACTAAGGAAAACTCACCGGCAGAGTCGTTAAAACACGGACAATGTGTTTCCATCTCTCTGGCCCCAGACGGTCTGGACTTGTACCGAAGACGGACAATGAGAATTCGTTACGGACCGCCCAGGTGATTAGGTTCCACCTGCCAGGTGATTAAGTTCACCTGCCAGGTAATTTAGCCCACCTTCGCTAAGTAGCTGATCCCATTTTACGTCAGACAGTCGTCACCAGATCAGCAACCAATCAAAAGCGAACCAATCAAAAACCACAAGGAACAAAGGCTCCGAGTTTTGGAGGGAAACGAAGAGAGTCGAATCGTCAGTTCTTGCCGGTGTTCTCGTTCGAGAGGCTTGACTCAGCGACCCTTTGAGCGGTCAAACTCCTTAGGGAGTTAATCTATTTTTGGAAAACGGTTATCTCACCCCGAGAGTACGCGTCTTATAGCCTGGCGTAGGCTGCCCATCTCGAGTTCCTGCTTTACTCTCATCCGAGAGGCTCGACCCAGCGACCCTGCAAGTGGTCTAACTCCTAGCCAGTAAATAGCTTGGAGTTGTTTTCTCGTCCAGAGAAACCGAATGAACGTACTGGAGTTCCGGAAAGATACGGTTCCCGTTTTGTGCTGACCCGACGACCCCAACGGAGCCGTGCCCGTCTTGTGCTGACCCGACTATCCCAGTGGAGCCGTCCCCTGATTGTGCCGAACCGACGACCTGCGAAGAATCCGGTGCTGACTTCTCGTCCGGCAGGGAACCTGAATCGACCCGTCATCCCGTGAAGATCCGGTGCTGATTTGTTGTAATGAGAGACTTTTCTCCCACTCAGAGACTTTCGTACGTGCCTGAGATTTCGACAACCTGTCGCATCCAGTTAGCAGAGGCATAGAAATTCGTGAAAGTGCCGTGTAAATAGATTCTAATATAGTCAAGAAATGCTTCTAAATAAAATTATCGTTTATTATTTGAGCTAGACTGCTGTTCTCTGTAGATTTGAATCTACCACGCCACCCAGAGAAGTCGTTACACGAGGGGGACATCCTTAAGTTTTCTTTGAATTTCCACGAGAGAAGGCCATTGTTTTAGGTTTATTTAACATTGTTTGTGTAAAAAGCCCCTTGGCTTCAAATGGTGCATGAAAAAGCCAAATCGTCAGAATTTGAGAACTTCCCAACCTCCGGTCTCTTCACTAAAATATCATTTAATTTTGGATAAAAATTTATGGATACGTTTTTATGAGGTGGACTATCAAATTTTTTCACTATTTAGATTGAATTTTTACCGTCGAAATTCGATGATTTAGGCCCTACCACACTCAGAAGTTGATTAACCCTCTGAGGGTTCACACGCATGGTTCCCCATTGCAACCTGTAGTCTTTCCTTAATGACTTATAACCAATTTTGACCTTCTTGATCAATAGAACCTTTCCAAAGGATTCCATTCTGAGAAAATGCCTAATAGAACCTTTCCGAAGGATTCTATTCTGAGAAAATGACTAATGGAACATTTCCAAAGGATTCCATTCTGAGGAAATGACTAACGGAACCTTTCCAAAGGATTCCATTCTCAGAAAATGCCTAACAGAACCTTTCCAAAGGATTCTATTCTGAGAAAATGACTAACGGAACCTTTCCAAAGGATTCCATTCTGAGGAAATGACTAACAGAACCTTTCCAAAGGATTCCTTTCTGAGGAAATAACTAACAGAACCTTTCCAAAGGATTCCTTTCTGAGGAAATGACTAACGGAACCTTTTCAAAGGATTCCATTCTGATTAAATTAATAACAGAACTTTTCCAAAGGATTCCATTTTGAGGAGATGACTAACAGAACCTTTCCAAAGATTATATTCTAAGGAAGTGAATCTTTTTAATGATTGGAAAGAATTGCTGGATTCTTTAGAAAGCTGTGGTTATTTAGCCATTAAGTCTGTGGGGTAATATACTGCACTAATCGGAAATCTCGCAACGCTCAGGTTAAACCATTCTGTCGTAGTTATCTGTGTGACCTACATTTTAAATTAGTCCAGGTTTGACCCCCCCCCCCCGGACCGTCGCCAATAGCCCGTTGTATCGCTTTTGTGCGATGTTAAGTAAATGCCTACCCACCTTTTGTAAGCTATGATGATACGTAGATCCTTGAAGTTAAACACTTATATCTGAATGCATGATCACTCAAACAATCCTGAATCTAAAGAATTAATTCAATCACAAAATCAATTAATAATTAATATTATTGAAAGATTTATTTTAAGAAATCAATTCAGTATTGTGAGGTGTTCTCCGGCTAGACAAAAAAAATGTCTGTCGGAAAGGAACCATTTGACCCCGAGGGACGAAAGCGGGGACGTCATTACACGGTCGTCCGAGTCTTGTGGCGAATTGCTGGGTAAAAGGGGATTTGTAATATGTAATCTATGAAAATTTTGTAATATGCGAAGTACTATGATGAAATGATTGTGATGGGTGCGGTAAGTATAGTCTTTATGGGGAAATGTTATTGATGGGATGTACAGAGGGTTACTCAGAAAATCAGATTTTAGTAGTATTTTGTGGCTGATTTGAGGTGCATGTATACACTAGAAATCACGAAAATTGACCAGAATGTCGCTTTTGTTTTTATTGCTTCGAAATATTTCCCAATTTCTGAAGGTTTAAACGATACCAAGATCGTGTATTATTCGGAATACTTTTCTAGTTACAAGGGTTTTTCGTTATGTACTGTCATCAGTACAAACATGTTTCCAAAACTTTAAACTCAATTTCTGAAGTCTTATGTTTGGCGCAGCTTGTCCGCTATTGGACCTTGCGTCATAAAACCCTAACATCCAATCCAATCCTATTTCTGAAGAACTATGGCTTTTTCAATACGATGCTTTGTTCAGTGATAACTCAACGATGAATTTATCTGTCATAGTTATTTTTTCATCATTGTAATCAATCTAACGCTAATGAATGTTGTGAAACTCAATCAGAGTTTTTAGTTAAGATATTAATTTTTAAATGTTAAAATTCCTGAAAAATCTTGATATTTTTAAACTTCCTTGGTGAAAAGAATTGTAAAAAATAACCTATTCCTTCTGGCTACTTGATTGAGGGTCAAAACTTATATGAAGAATAATATTTAGATGTCATAACATGAAGAATAATATTAGGAGTAATTTCCAACAGTAATTGTATTTTTGAACAAATTAAAATTTGAAATATCACTGTTCACAAAACGTGTTAAATAATTAGCTGATTATATCTAAATTAGATAATTAATAATTAGCTTAATTTGATTTTTTCTCTCTGAAATGATTTTAAGCATAAGCCAATGACTTGTTGGGAAAACTGGTTTTTTAAAATCAAAATTAAAAATCTTCTAGTGTATACGTACGCCTTCAGAATTGTGTGGAACAATTATTCGTTTATTTATTATGGTGTATATACTTTTCCCTGGTTCTGTAATCTGTAGGGCTGGTTGGTGTCGATGATTTTATCCAAAACTGGTTTATAAATTCATGCATGTGAGTGATGTGTGAGGCATGTTTGCCAACTGGGGACAGAGACAATCACACATGCAGATTCTAGTTTGCCTTATTAGTGACGTCTGGGATTCGAAGGGCACCAGTGTTCTTGCTACGGTTTGGTTTAGGTTTTTAATTGCAATAAATGGTTCGGCAATTTTAATGCACCAAGAGATTTCTACGAGATATCTCATCCATCAAATCTTACAAATTTTGCTAATGACGATATATAGTCAAGATATTGCAGATTTTTAGATGACGAGAACAAGGTCTGGTCCGTTTCCTTCTCATGCCGAGATATCTCGTCCATCAAGATCTGGTCAGTTTGGTTAATGACGAGATACCTCGTCGAGCCTCCCACTAGGAGGGTTTTATCAGAAGGGAGGAGTGAAGTTCTCCGACCAGACAAGAAATAATATGGGCAGGAATGAACTATTTGGTCCACGAGGGAAGTACACGGTTATGCGGGGCCTGTGAAAAGAAGTGAATGGAATTTCTGGGGTTTAAAGGAACTTCGAGAGTTGGGCACCGAGAAGTTAGGATTTTATACAGGGTCCTTCGATGTCGTTCACGGGACATAACACTTGCCTTCTTAATGCAAATATATGAAATTGTACAAAGCTGTATAAAAACTGACACTCGGAAATGAAAATAAATGGTTTCGACCCTCCTGTTGGTTGTATCGAAAAGGTATCTCGTAATTGTCAAAACTGACCAGATCTTAATGGACGAGATATCTCGTCATCAGAAAAAACTGACTAGGTATTGATGTTGTCATCATTAAAATAATCGTCAATATCTTGATGGACGAGATATCTCGTAATTATCAAAACTGATCATATCTTGATTGACGAGATATCTCATTATTATCAAAACTGACCAGATCTGTATGGACGAGATATCTCCTCATTAGAAGTAAACCGATTAGATATTGATGTTGCCTTTAAAAAATCGGCAATATCTTTATGACGGCTTATCTATCTCATCATTAGTAAAATTGGTCGAATCTTGCTGGACGATATATCTCGTCGAAACTAATTAAAAATACTAAGTGCACACTAAGTAGAAACGTTATTCCCTAGTAGTAGAATGTAGGTAAAGAAAGAAACCGTCATAATTCTTTTGTGATGAGAAAGAAAAAACTACGAAACTCCGATAGAAATATTCTGTCTGGAACTAATCGCCACCTATAATAAAAAAAAAACACTCACAGCGCTATCCTAAACAATTTACCCAGTCATTTGGTAAATCTCAGCCTTTGGGAGGCTTTTCGATAAGAAAAACTATTCCAAAAAGTTCATTTTGTTACAAGAACCGAAGCTCGGCGATATTACAAAAGAGAAAAGTTTCTGAAAACAGAATCTCCGGGAATATGTTCCCTTTCCGTTCTTCATCCTACGCTATGCCATACCCCATTTCCGTTTTCAATTTCAATGTCGTAAGAACATCGTTATGCCGTTTCCATTTAGAGTATGCTTTCCGGGAACTCTTCGAATCACAGTTCTGAAGCTCTCCCATTTCCATCCATGGAACGTTCGAACAACAAACAACTGAAATAAAAACCGATTTGAAACTAAACTATGAGTTTTATGTAACGGGCGAAATTCGTTTTCGTTCCGTAACGAAACCTGTATTTGTCATTTCTTCTGTAACAGTTACGTTCTAGCCTGGACTATGGATTCAATCAAAAGGTTTTACTTTAATTTAGGATCAGATAAAAAATTCACTAGCGTTGTGTTTGTTTTCGATTTCAGAAGCATCAAGTAGTAAGCCGTTTTTCATTTTAACCCTCCTGGTGGGGGTAGCCCGGTTGGAAGAGTAACGGATTAGCAATCGGAGGGTTGCGAGTTCGAAACTCGATCCAACCAAAGACCGTCGTGTACGCGGGGGCTCATGCACGTTAAATCTGTCCGGCCTCACATTTCCTCACGTTGGCGTGGGGTGGAAGTTTAGAGAGTGGGGTACCAGCTTTCTCTCTCTCAGGTGTTCACCTCGTCATCTGACTGCTTCAATATTACGTGGTGTTGTCCCCGGATCTTTCCCTTTGGGATGGTTCCCAGACCATCACCAATAGCCCTTTGTGTTGCTCCTGTGAGACGTTAATTAATTACCATTATCCTCCTGGTGGTTATCTCGACGAGGAGATATCTCGTCAGAAGCAAAAGTGACTAGATCTTGATGGACGAGATATCTCGTCAGAAGCAAAAGTGACCAGTTCGTGATGGACGAGATATCTCGTCGAAACAAAATTGACCATTTTTTGATGGACAAGATATCTCGTCATTAGCAAAACTGACCACATCTTGATGGACGAGATATCACTTCAAAAGCAAAACTGACCATTTTTTCATGGACAAGATATCTCAACATAAGCAAAACTACCCAGATCTTAATGGACGAGATATCTCATGTCTAGAAGCAGGTCTTTATCTCGTCAGCATAAAAAAATATCGGCAATACCTTGATGACGAAGCATGTCGCCAGTAGCAAATTTGGTCAGATCTTGATGGATGAGATAACTCGTAGAAACCACAGGTTCTAATTTATTAAGGCTGGGTTGATAGTTTACAGATATTGATGTACTCTAATGTCCAAAAGTTAAGCATAATCTGTAAAATGCGAAAAAATCGGAGTAAATATGGATATACAATGGTTCAAAATCCCTTGTGGAGAATCGTGGGACGAAAGTAAAACATTGCGTATATGCAAAGTAGTTCAGTCGATGTCGACATGTGCAAAGTACCGGCGCATGTCGGAACGAGTATAAAACGGGCTCGAGCGGCATGGCCAGTGTGGACAAATTTTGCAATTGTTGTGGTAGGGAGAGTTGTTAACAATTAATAAGGACGAAAGATGTCACAAAGATGCCAACTGGACATGTTTGTGAAGGGACGTTTTATTGGAATGCTGGAATCCGGTCGACCCAGAACCGAAGTGTCTCGAATTCTGAATGTGCCTCATAGTGTGATCTCCAGACTGGCAGAGGTTTCAATCCACTGGAGGTGTTACCCGACGAACTGTACCAGGTCGTCCAAGTGTAACCACAGCTCGGCAAGACCGATATTTGGCAATAACTGCGCGACGTCAGAGGAATCGTTCTGTCAGACAACTGGGTTCATCCTTGACATCCACCACAGGAGTCATAGTTTTGAGACAAACTATTTATAGGAGACTCAGACACGTTGGTCTCTATGCCAGACGACCAGCAGTTTGCATCCCCCTGACGTCTGCACAGAAACTCGTGCATTTACAATGGAGTTTGGAACATCGGCAGTGGAGTCGACAATAGTGGGGCAATGTCATGTTCAGTGACGATTCCAGATATAGCCTACAAACTGATTCTCGTCGTACCACGATCTGAAGAGAACGTGGAAAGCATATTCACCCGGGAAACATCACGGAAAGAAATCGTTTTGAGTCATGGTCTGGGCAGGCGTCATGCTGGACGGCCACACAGACCTTCACATCTTTGACACGGGGTCTGTTAACGGTCAAAGATACAGACACAAAGTCCGTGAACTTATCGTTCGCCTGTTTCGAAGTGCTGGTTTCATATTGATGAATGATAACACGCCTAGTCACGGTGCGGCCCTGGTTGACGCCTTCCTTCAAAGTGAAGATATCCATCGCATGCAGTGGCCTGCCAAATCTCCTGATCTGAATCCTATAGAGCATGTGTGGGATATGGTCGAGAGACATTGCAGCTCTCCGCCACCCAACAAGCTCCGTTCCAGAATTGAAAACTGCTCACCGTGAGGCTTGGAACTCTTTGAGCACACAACCCATCCCTACCCTCATCGAAAGTATGGGAAATAGTGCAGCATGCGTGATTACCAGAGGTTCCCACACACCGTATTAAACTTCAGCATCACTATTCATCTGTTTCACTAAAGTTGACACTCGTATTGTGAACCTTTTACTTTCAACCCTTTTCTTTGGATAATAAAAAGTCACTATTATCCTTGTTTTGCATTGTTTTCTTTTTCTTTAACCCTATTACACCCGCATACCGCATTTCCTTCCATTCCAATGTAGATTTTCTGAAATATTCACATCAACAGCAATTATGCTTAACTTTTGGACATAGTGTAGAGTAAGGTTAAGCAAGTGTACACCCAAATCGTCAAAGAGCAAATAGCAAAGATAGAGGAACTAGTAGTCCCCGAAATGGGGGCAGGAATGTCAGAATTATTTAATTGCATGATTTATAAAGCGCTCGTTTGTAAAACATCTTACAGGTATAAATAGTCATTATTTCTTCAATCAGATAATTTTTAAGACAATAAATTCATTCTTTGTGTACTATTTTAGCAGTTACGTAGTAATTTTTGTAACATTTGGTTTTTATTAAAATAATTTAAATTTTGTTGCTTAATCTCAAAACAAAATGCGACCTAATCTGAGTAGATTGAGTAGATATTCACATTTTATCCTGACCGTGGTAATAAACTACGTGGTCCCGTAGCTACGTACTCGAAACTTTCCCTTGGGGATTGATCCCGGACCGTCGTCAATAGCCCGCTGTGTTGTTGAATTGCGACGTTAATTAAAATACCTACCCCCATTCTATGAGTATAAAAACAAGCACTAATGAAAAGGTGGAAATGACTTGGAGTAATGAAAGTTCTGGTATGCCTTTACAGCAGAAATTTGGTTTCATTATTTTATTTCATAATTTTATTATATATTTTAAAATATTCTCAAATGGCATTCAAAATAATTTTCTATTTCTACATTGTCCTCCCGTTAATTTAGGTGTTTATTCATAAGCTGTGCCCTTTTAAAGACGGCTTCTTTATAATTGCAGAATTATGTAATAATTCGCAAAAAATGAAATTAATTGTTGTCTTTATGTGATCAAGCAGTTTTATTTCAAAAAATGTAATTCATCAACTTCGCAAATTATCGTCATTAAAAATAATGATATTGCGTCTTATACAAATCGTTACAGTTTTATCGTCATTAATGATGAATACTCAAATATCTTTCAATTTCACTAATGATACTAAATCGCCTCAGTATGATGCAATTTCGAGTGATTATTTTTCACTCCATTTGAGGAAATTAAATCTTTTAGTACACCGCATTTCCTTTACTGATCGATTCGTAGTAAAACGTTTATTATGAAAACAATACAACAAACTGCAAAGTAAAGCACGTATGAATGTATTTTAAAGTCCGCTTTTCAGTATATTAAAATTATGCGCCTTTAATGGTTTTCGATTCAAAAATATTAATAATAGATGCATCTACTAAAATATTACTTCCAAGTATTTTGTCTCTTAGTTTGTTTTGTTACTCTATAATCATATTTTTACACAGACTAATTAGACCGGAATCTACGGCTTAAAGAAATTTCGAACCACGTTCACACTAGAGTTCAAACCCAGAACCCATTGGGTCAAGGTCCAGAGCACTAATCTTGAAGTCACTTTTGTGTGTGCTTGAGAAAATGCTGTACTAAGTTTAGAAATTGGATGTAAAGTTTCCCTTACATCCCTTAAGTTTTCCTTAAAGTTTCCCTCGTTTTTCAATTGAAAGTTTAATATCCTCCTTCCGGCTTAACCCTCCAAGTGCTTTCGACGAGATATCTCGTTCATCAAGATCAGACCAATTTTGCTAACAAAGAGATATCTCGTCATCAAGATATTGTCGATTCTTTGATGATGACGAGATAAAGAACTGGTCAGTTTTGTTCTAATGACGAGATACCTCGTCCACAAAGATCTGGTCATTTTGGCTAATGACAGGGACCTCGTCGTGACGTCCACCAGGAGAGCAGAAGCTATTTTTTTCGCATCGCTACCTCCTTATGTGCAGAAAGAAACTTTAAAACATAACTTTGTTATAAATTGACACATTGACTTTAAGCGGTCACAAGACAAAATTTCTCGTTCAGAAAGTGATTTGAACATTCGAGTTTTGCATTGTGGAATCCATGATGCCGAGAACCACATTCACTCAATCTTCCGTTCAGTCTCGTTTATATGTGTATGTATTGGGATCAGTACGTAAAATTAGAATGAGAAAAAACCCATGTTTCTTGCATAATAAAAGTACATACACTATCTAACACTTCAACCATTTTGAAGAGCTATGTCATCCATGATCTGGTTAATTTTGCTATAAGGGCGAGTCTCGTCGATACAAAATTATCCTATTACTCCGAGTAAATGAAGATCCAAGTAGGAAAAACAAATTGTCCCAGAATTGGTGACAGTTTCTACACTAGACTGGCCACTATAGGATAGTTTACGACACGAAGATGAACCATCAGGAGGGTTAACTCCGAGTTTATCTTTGGAGCCGTGGCAGCCCGGTTCGAAGAGGAACGGATTAGCAATCGGAGGGTCGCGAGTTCGAATCCAACCAAAGGCCGTCGTGCACAAGGGGGCTGGTGCACGTTAAATCTGACGTGGCCTCTGTCGTAAATCAGTCGTGGAAATGTACTTTTTACGTTTAACCTGCTCCCTAATTTAACAATTACTCGTCCAAAATCCGGTTACTTCAATGCCAACTCGACAGGGGGTTGGTTTCGGGAGTTTTATGGCGCAAGGGCCATATTTGGCCATGCTGCACCAGACGCAAGACATACAACATCAAGTAATAGACAGAATGAAAGTTTTACTGACACAGAAGAGAGAAATACACCCAGGGAGGAATGCACCTGACAGGAATCGAACCTGCGCCGCCTACAACTCGAAGGTTGCTAGCGAAGTGGACATACATACTGAGCCATGACGGCCCCAGGGGGCCACGGTAGTCAGGTTGGAAGCAACGGATTAGCAACCGGAGGGTCGCGAGTTCGAATCCAACCACAGATCGTCGTGTACATGGGGGGCTGGTGCATGTTCAACCTGTCGTGGCCTCAAATGTCCTCACGTTGGCGTGGTGTGGAAGTTTAGAGAGTGTGGTGCCAGTTCTGGTGTGACCTCGTCATCTGACTGGTTCAAAATGATGAGGCGTTATCCTTGGATCTTTCCCTTCGGGATTGATCCCCGACCGTCGCCAATAGCCCGTCACGTTGCCCCAGTGTGACGTTAACTACCTACCTACCGAATGATATATGATAGCTGATTTGTCCGATAATGAAGTCGACACCTGAGCTGACATCCCAAACTTACCCGCCACACCAAACATGAGGATATTAAGGCAACGACAGATTTAAGGTGCACCAGCCCCCACGTACACGACTGTCATTTTTTGGATCAAATTTCGAACTCTACACGACTCTACCAATTGGGCTACCACGGCTCTGGGAAAATAAAGGAAACCATTCACATAATATTATGAGTGTTCTGATGTTATCATACAGGAAAGTAAAAGATCGTACGAAAACAAATCAATTTCTATGCATAAAAGATAAGATCGTACGAAAACAAATCGATTTCTATGCGTAAAAGATAAGATCGTACAAAAACAAATCGATTTCTATGCGTAAAAGATAAGATCGTACGAAAACAAATAGATTTTTATGCGTAAAAGAGAAGAACGTACGAAAACAAATAGATTTCTATGCGTAAAAGATAAGATCGTACGAAAACAAATCGATTTCTATGCGTAAAAGATAAGATCGTACGAAAACAAATAGATTTCGATGCGTAAAAGATAAGATCGTACGAAAACAAATAGATTTCGATGCGTAAAAGATAAGATCGTACGAAAACAAATCGATTTCTATGTGCAAAAGACAAGATCGTACGAAAAAAAATAGATTTCTATGCGTAAAAGATAAGATCGTAAGAAAACAAATAGATTTCTATGCGTAAAAGATTAGAACGTTCGAAAACAAATCGATTTCGATGCGTAAAAGATAAGATCGTACGAAAACAAATCGATTTCTATGTGCAAAAGACAAGATTGTACGAAAAAAAATAGATTCCTATGCGTAAAAGATAAGATCGTAAGAAAACAAATAGATTTTTATGCTTAAAAGAGAAGATAGAATGCGTTCCTAGCAAGCTAATCAACACGAACCCCGGAAGAGAAATCGATTTCAGTTATAAAAGAATCCGCTACTTTATTAGAAAGTCAATACAGCGCGATACAGGAGCATAGTTCAGGTTGAAAGAAACAGCACAGGCGAAGAGCATGCGGAAAAGCTGTTTTTCAGGATGAAGGAGGTAAAGGAAGTTTACTTTCTTTTGATATTGAGAAGATTACTTACCACTGTTCTCCCACAAAAAAATACATCTTTCCTAGAGGGAAAAGACCTATTTTTAAAATGGAGGAAATATCTCGTTTTTCAGACGTCAACTATTTGACACGAAATTTTTCAGGTATGAATAATACAATATTGATCTTGTGGAAAAATCTTAGTCTATATTTTTAACCCTCTGGGTTCCCATGTATGTATCTAGCAACCGGAGGGTTGCGAGTTCGAATCCAACCATAGACCATCGTGTAGAAAGGGGACTGGGGCATGTTAAATCTGTCGTGGCCGCCAATGTCCTCACGTTGACGTGGTGTGGAAGTTTGGAGAGTGGTGTGCCAGCTCAGATGTTGACCTCGTCATCCGACCGTGGTTCAAAATGAAGAGTTGTATGGATCTTTCCTTTCGTTTTTGATCCCGGACTGTCGCCAATAACCCGTTGTGCTGCTCCAAAGCGAGGTTTATTCAACCACCATCTACCACCATCTTTCATCACCAACCACCATCTTCTAATGAAACAGACGGTGCACGTGCGTGTGGCTTAATGTTGTTTCTTCCGGTCGCTCGTTCTGAACATCTGCCAAGTGATTGTGATGGGCAGGTATTTAATTAACGTCGCACTGGAACAACACAACGCGCTATTGGTGACAGTCGGGGATCAAGCCCGAAGGGAAAGATCCGACGACAATACCATTTATTTGGAACCACCGTCAGATGACGGGGTCACAGCTGAGCTGGCACCCTTCCACGCAAAAGCATGAGGCCATGACGGATTTAACGTGCACCTGCGTCCTTCGTACACGAGGTCTGTTTGGATTCTAACTCAACCCCCCCCCCCGGTTGCTAATCCGTTACTCTTCCAACCGGGCCACCGTGGAATAGGGTGAATCCTAATGTGGGAAAAATGATTGATCGGTTAAAGTGACTATCCAGCGTGATTAATATCATTAATCTGCGTATATTTCCCCGCCTGTGACTTGCCTGTCTGAGATCTTGCGACAACAACTCCTTCCCCGTGCTCTGTCTGTTTCATTATACGATCGATGTCTGTTTCGCCAAGTCGTAATCACTGTTATCACTTCCAGCACCGATTGATCCAATCACATCCAGAATCTAATAAAGACGAGAATCGTGGGAATGTATTGTTTACGCTTAACCTGCTCCCTCATTTAACAAATACTCGTCCGAAATCCGGTGACTCCAATGCCAACTCGACTGGGGGCCGCTGTTGGTTGGTTTTGGGATTTTATGGCGCAAGGGCCGTATTTGGCCATGCTGCGCCAGACACAAGACATACAATATCAAGTAATAGACACACAATGAAAGTTTTACTGACACAGAAGAGAGAAATACACCCAGGGAGGAATGCACCTGACAGGAATCTAATCTGCACCTCCTACAACTCGAAGATTGCTAGCGTAGTGTGGCATACCCACTGAACCACGACGAACGGTAGCCAGGACGGATTAGCAACCGGAGGATTGCGAGTTCGAACCCAATCAAAAACCGGTGTGTGCAAGGTGGACTGGCCCACGTTAAATCAGTCGTGGCCTCAAATGTCCGTGGTGTGGAAGTTTGTAGTGGAGTGCCAGCGTCATCTGACCGTGGTTCAAAATTACGATGCGTCTTCCTTGGATCTTTCCCTTCGGGATGGATCCGGACTGTCGCCAATAGCCTATTGCGTAGCTCCAGTACGACTTTAATTAAAATACCTACCTACCAATTCGACTGAGCCTGACTGTATATCTGACCCTTGTTAGTAAAACGGCCTGTGTCCATTTTGAAAAGCTTCATTAACAGCTGATACATATGTATGAAAATAAGACATTAACTTAGTATAAAATTTACTAACGTTGTCAATGTGAAGGGTGTGCTTCGTGACTCTTGACAATATTAACAACAGTTTGACCTCAGTAACTATTTTAATAACCTTGCTCCATCTAACAGGTCCTACTCATGTCACTGTTCCCACGATACACTCTTAATTGTGTTGTCGTTCAGGATGGAGGTTATTCAAGTTAACGGAATTAAATATTCCCCATACAATGATGTCTTATATTTTTCTGTCGACCCCAAATCGACCCCTTTAGGTCGATATCGACCACTGCTTTAATACAAAGTTAGAAATACTATAAAACATGGCAGTAGCTCAAAATTTCAAAAGTAGATGGGCAAACTTATTTTGTGACAACTGTTAACGATCATGGCTAATTTGCGATAACAGTCATTAACTGTTAGTGTTAACAGTTTTGCTATTAGTTAGCAACTAACATTAACAACATTATGTTATTAATGTCGTTTTCTAACTGTTAGATTTTATGTTATTAACAGTTATCGATTGAAATATTTGCTAACAGTAGAAATTATATTATTAATAGTTAGCAACTGACTATTTGCTAACTGTAAACATTATGTTATTAACAGTCAGAAACTGACTATATGCCAACTGTGTACATTATATGTTATTAACAATTAAAAACTGACGCTAAAGCAACTCGTCGAAAGAAAATATATTATTTTTTAATGTTAATCTTAGGACATCAAAAATTCACAATTTAATTCCTTATATTTAAAGCTTGCTTTCGAAAGGACTTTTAAGTAATTCCTCGAATTTGAAGTAATAAATTCGATTCTCATTCAGTTTTAATGACATTCGGAAAGGAGAAATGAATCGAAAAGTTTTGTTGGAAAAGCGGATAAGACTTCGAGCGTGGCTGGTAAATTAGCATCAAAGAAGAATATTTTTGGTGCTTGGAAGTTGAAAATTACTTTTATGCTAACGATTTCGTCAAGTTAAATTATAAAGCCTTTCACATTTTCTGTTTGGTAATGAAACTAATATTTTTTTAAGTAAAATTTTCTCATTTAAATTGATTTATGCAGTACGTTGTTTAATTTAGTTAATCAAAAGTATTGATTTAAAGCTCATTCTAATTGAATTTGCTGGGTCCCTGTAAAAGAAATTATTTGTTATCAAAGTTAAGCCTCTGAAGCAATTTATATTTGTCAGTGCATTACTGTTTCTTAGTGTTTTTATTTCTTAAAATTAGTTGTTTTTTTAGTTTCGCAGCATCTCATTCTACAGGGTGATTCTAAATTCATTGATCAAACTTGAAAGGATGTTAAAACTACGTAGAATACATCAGAATAAGCATTTTTTTACGTAGTACTACGTCTTTCTTCTCATTATGGGGATATGGCGTCGTGTCTCAGTGGGTATGTCCACTGCGCTAGCAACCTTCGAGTTCTAGGCGGAGCAGGTTCGATTCTTGCCAGGTGTCTTCCTCCCTGGATGTATTTCTACCTTCTGTGTCAGTAAAAACTTTCATGTGTGTATATCTATAACTTATGTATACGCTATATGGACAAAAGTATTTGGACACTGCAGAAAATCAAGTTCTGTTTCCTGGTTAGGACTCGGCCCATTGCTTTATGTACCCGCTACCATGAACGCTGCAGTGTACCTCGACGTTCTGGGTAATTTGGCCTTGCCTACACTATGGCAATACTACGGCGATGATGGTTGTTTCTTCCAACAGGATCAAGCTCCATGTCATACTGCGAAACGTGTGCTGGACTGGTTTCCAGAAAATGAGGTGAATTTCCTTGATTGGCCTGCTCATAGAGCCCCGATCTCAATCCGATCGAGCACTTGTGGGACGAACTGGAACGACGGGTACGACACCACCACGCACGCCCATCATCACAACAATCTCTTCTCACAGCCTTACAAGAGGCATGGCGAGCTATTCCTGCCCAGACTTATAGAGAACTTGTGGAAAGTATGCCTCGACGTGTTGCAGCTGTAATACAAGCAAAAGGAGGTCCTATTCGTTACTAAATAGAATAATAAAGCACTTTTTTCTGAAAAACATGCAGTGTCCAAATACCTTTAACCATATAGTGCATATCGTGTCTGGCGGAGCATGGCCAAAATATGGCCCTTGCGCCATAAAACCCCAAGACAACCAACCAACAACTTGATCTTCGGGATAGATCCCGGACCGTCGGTAACGCCCCTTTCTGTTGCTCCAGTGCAATGTTAATTCAACTACCAACTATTCAAGAAACAATGTGTCAACGTAATTGAATAAAGCGTTATATCCGAATGGCAATATTTGGTATTTATCTTTCACTGCTCTTTTGCTTTCTATTTCCGATGATCGGAATCAGTTGATAATTTAGAAATGTGGCGAGTGGCAATTGTTGGAAACAACGAATTCAAATAGAAGGAAACCTTTCACCTCGCGAACTAAATTTCGAGAGTAACTAAATAGAATGTTGGAGTTATTGCAAACATCACTTTCAGGCTTAGAAAAGCAGACGGATGAAAAAAGGTTTACGCGTTGAAGTATTGTAGTGAAAAACGATACGGGGAACGATGCAAAAAGACAATAAGGGAATATGTTTAACAGGTACAAACTGGGGAATTGTGCATTTTCGTCGTAAACATTTGCGACGAATGGAGCGATTCGATTTAAAAATACTTTCGAAATTGAAATGCGTTTACAGATAATACTTTTTTGAATTCGTTGCTCCTTATCCTTGTAATTCACTTTTATAGACTAAAACTACACGAAGAAACAAGGATTTCCTTGTTGAAACATTCGTTTCTTGTAGAATTTCTATTTGTGAAATCGATTGGAGTTGTGGAACAAGAATAACTTTCTAAGTCTTCCAACAAAAGGGTATAAGTCTTCCAGGCGAATAGAATGGAAAGGTTGTGAAACATCGGCTATTTTTATAATTGAAAACGGAAACTAATCCACAACTCCAATCAATTAGTTTTCTGTTTTAGTTCTACAAATAGTGCCGTGACTGTATTGCTACATGGTATGTAGGTATTTAATTAACGTCAAACTGGATCAACACAACGGGCTATTGGCGAAGTTTAGGGATCAAACCCGAAGTGAAAATTCCGAGGACAACGCCTCATAATTTTGAAGCATGGTCAGATGATGAGTTCAACACAGGAGTTCGTTCTCCACTCTCCAAACTTCCACACCACGCCAACGTGAGGACATTTGAGATCACGACAGAATTAACGTGCACTAACTCCCTCGTACATGACGGTCTTTTGATTGGATTTAACTCACAACCTTCCGCTTGCAAATCCGTTACACTTCCAACCGAGCTACCGCGACCCGTATCGTTACCAGAATGCAAGAACTAGGATGGTTGTTTGGGGGTTTATGGCGCAAGGGCCATATTTGGCCAAGCTGCGCCAAAAACAAGACAGACAACACTATGACGAAGTAGGAAAAGCAAAAAAGCAAAAGTGTAGGCGAGGGTAAAAATGGAAGGGAGGAAAGATCCCTTGGGTACCCGGGGGTTGTGATGCCCGTACACACCTAAAGATGTGTTCCTAAGTGCGCAAGAACTAGTTATCTCGAAAAATGGTATAATTAAATTGTTAAAGCTACAATCGCAGAATTTTATGCAAAAACTAGGACAAAAACTTTTTTGGCCACTTACGCTCTACATAGTGGTTAAAGGGGCCACGGTAACCTGCTTGGAAGAGTGGAGGATTAGCAACAGGTGGGTTGTAAGTTCGAAACTCGATCCGACCAAAGACCGGGCTAGTGCACGTTAAGTCTGCCGTGGCCTCAAATGTCCTCAAGTTGGCGTAGTGTGAACGTTTGGAGAGTGGGATGCCAGCTCAGGTGTTGACCTCGACATCTGACTGGTTCGAAATGACGAGGTATTTTCCTCGGTTCTTTCTCTTCGGGATTGATCCCGGACATCACCAAAAGCCCGTTGTATTGCTCCAGTGCGACGTTAATTCAAATACCTCCCTACCTAGGATATTGATAACTAGGTATATGAGAGACATTTTCTGTCAAGATAAATTTTGATGGTAGTGTTTCTGTGGTGATACGTGTTTCCTGTGCGTATTACGAAACCAACGTCGGTTGGCTTGTTTTTCTAATTCGATTCCAATAAAAATTGCAATTAATGAATTTCAAATTGATATATGATTGTCGATTATTTAAATCTAAGATAATACGCCAAACGTTACCAAAAAGGCGATAAACTACATTTTAATCCATAATGCGATCCTACCCGATATCCATAATGCGAGAGTATTTGGACATCAAAAGTAAAATATTTGTAGACCTTCTGGTTTGTTTACTCAGAAAATCTCACATGAAACTTTTTCCATCTTCATCTCAACCTAGAAATAGTGTTATCTAGTTCTCGTATTTAGGAGACTAACATATTAAGGGGTAAAACACAACTTAGATATGTAACCGCATAGTACACTTTTATGTGATCAGGTTAATGACTGATCTTATACAAGTATGTATTATATAAGTGAATAAGAACTGCTTAAGCCTTCAGATCAGCCAAATTATTTCCTAAGCTAAGTACCTTAACACAAATTCCTCGGTTATTTATTTCCCTTCGGGATGGATTCATAGAAGTGAAATATAAATGGACTGAGTATTATTGAGAGGAGCTCCAAAAGGTGTGATCAGCATGTCGACTAGCAGTTACGTGACTATTCTATGAAAAATTGGCTTGGTTCGCCCATTTGGCATCTTAACGCCACGTTTGGCTACATAACATCTTATGACAGGTTAGATGTGTGAATGTGCATTTCTATAGAGTGGCGATGAAAATAGTGATATCGCCAAACTATGTCGCGTTGACCAGTTAGATAATGAATCCATGAATGAGCGTTTTCTACCGTCCCATGGAACAATCAGATGATGTAAGTTCCTTTTATATTTCTGCTATGGATGGATACTGGACAGTCGGCAATAACCTGTTGTATTGCTCCAGAGCGAAGCAAACTCAACTAACCTAATGCAATTCCAACTGCCTTGATGGTAAGTCATTTTCCATCGAACTTTAAAGAATATATTGCGACACGTTTTCATCCCGGTTGGAAGAGTAACAGATTAGCAACAGGAGGGTTGCGAGGTCGAATCCAACCAAAGAACGTCGTGTACATGGCGGGGGCTGGTGCACGTTAAATATGTCCTGGCCTCAAATGTCTTAACTTTGGCTTGGAGTAAGTTTGGAAAGTGCGATGCCAGCTCAGGTCTGACTTAGTCACCTGACGATGGTTCAAAATTACGTGGTGTTGTCCTTCGATCTTTCTCTTCGGGGTTTGATCCAGGATCTCCGCCAATACCCCGTTGTGTTGCTCCAGTGCGAGGTTAATTAAAATGCCTACCTACCCCCTAAGAATGCGTTTTCTGAACGTGGCCGATAGAAGTTCCAAAGGCTGAATTGCGAATTAATATATGAAAGTTTATTGGTCAACGCCAGTAAGATTTAAATACCAAACGTCGCCAAAACGGCGATAAACTACACTTTAAGGTACCCCAATGTGTATCATGCGAAAATATTTGGGTAGAGGAAGTTAGATTTGTCTATTCACTTGCATCGAAAATTTCTCATATAAGCGTGGTATAGAACGAAAGAAAACTTTAAGAAATTTAACGTAAATGCGCCATGAGAGGCTCTAATCGAAACAAGTCAATGGAAAACTGATTGCCATGTTAACTGCCTTCTATAACGTGGTTTGAAAATTTATCTTATTTCCTTTAGAAGAAATCGGAGGGTTGCAAGTTCGGATCCAATCAAAGACCCTCATATACATGGCGGGAGCTGATGCACGTTAAATATGTCCTGGCCTCAAATGTCCTCACGTTGGAGTGGTGTGAAAATTTCGAAAGTGGAGTGTCAATTCAGCTGTGACCTTGTTATCTGACCGTGGTTAAAAATTGGTATTGTCCTGGGATCGTTCCCTTCAGGATTGACCCCGGACCGACACCAATCGCCCGTTATGTTACTCCAGTGTGACGTTTATCAAATACCTACCTTCTTTTAAAAGAAAATCAAGTCATCAGTCAAATGGAGCAAACCATCTGTCCTAGTATCTGGCACCATCCGATTTTACTTTAACTCTCAGAAGGGCTCACAAGCATGATTTCATCTTCCAATCGTCAGTCTTCCCTGCCATGCATTCTAACCAATTTTAACCTTCTTAATCAATTGAATCGTTCCATAGGATTCTATTCTAAGGAAAAAAGCAGTAGAATATTTCAGACTTAAATAAGAAAAAGCAACAATCGTATCTTTCTAAGAGATTCTAATAAGTGGAATGGAGCGATAGATCCTTTCCAAAGGATTCCATTGTCAAAGGAGCAATAGAATAATTGTAAATGATTCTAATCTAAGGAAAGGGTTCCAATAAAATCTTTCTAAAGGACTGTAATATATGGAAAGGAGCAATAGATCCTTTCCAAATGGTTCTATTATATTGTATAAGCCCTAGAATATTTTTAAATGATTCATATATATATATATATATATATATATATATATATATATATATATATATATATATATATATATATATATATATATATATATATATATATATATATATATAAGTAAAGCTACCTTAAGAATAGAATTCCCCGAGAAACAAAATGAAATAAAATATGTAAACGTTGAGTGAGCCTGCTTACTTTTTCAAGGGGAGCAATGCCAGGTTTTCCTTGAAAATGTGATGCTTTGAGATTTTTCTGTACTTATGTGAGGCCATGCCGAAGAGATTAACACAAGTTACCCCCCGAAAACTCAAAGTACTACCAGAGAGAAGAAAATCATAAAAATAATACCTGTTACCAAGGTTAGGAATCAAAGAACAGCCAAAGTATTTCCTTACATGTTGCCACGCATGCCAGGAGAGCAGAAATGGTTTCTCTTTTTTGATTTGTGGTGATGGTCTATATTATGTAAAAGGACCAATAGAATCAATATTTCTAAATGATTCTAAATAAGGAAAAGTACAATCGGATCTTTATAAATGATTCTAATCCAAAGAAAGGTCCAATAGAATATGTTTAAAGATTGAAAATATCCACGGATTCTTCAGAGATGTGGTCATTGTGTCCTTAAGTGTGTTGTGTGGTAAAAGCAACACAGCACTACTCGCCAATCTCTCGAAGCTCAGTTTCAATGATATCCACATCTATTAAAACTTCATTTCACTTCAGTTGACGACTTCATTTTATATCGTTTGGAATCCTTCCGTTTCTCTTATAAATCTCATCGTATATCGGGGTTTATTTGATACTGTATGTTATTCAAATATAGTGTAGTGGAGACTTCACCGAGATCTAAAGTTCACCAGAACTGATAAGGCTGATTTATCCCACCTTGGGATTCTATACTCACCTGAGTATTTTATCGAGAAAGGCTCGACCGTAGCCGTGAAGGAGAAGCCTCCTAGAGATCTGTGCAACTGCTCATCATAGTAGTGGAGATTGATCTGACCCTATCTGGAAAGACTGAGATATCCTGCCTTGGGACTCTATACTCATCAGAGTATTTTTGTTGAGAATAGGCTCACATAGCCGTGCATTAGACTCCCCCGAGCGAAATTGTGAGGCTCGCCAGCAGCCCTAAGCGCCTCGATAGAACTTTGGACCTTCCAGTGAACTAACATTAAATGAACTCTTCATTCATTTTTCTGACTTTTGTACAAATTGTATAATAAAACACATTAGTCCAGAAACGGATACTTTCAATGGTAACTAGTCTAGCTACCCGTGAACCAAGACGTTACAGTACCTATATTGACGATAACAAACCACTTTCTTTAAAAATAATCTTATGTTATCATAAAAGTTTACAGTCCAATAATAAAGCTACAGTTTAAGAATTTCCAGACTGAATACATAAACGATATGATACTGAGGGATTTTCAGCGCAACCGAACCCATCTGATTGCACCCTACTCTAAGATTCTAAAAACCTCCAAGGTTATCTTGAGTGGCGACTCCTGCAGATGTTAACTCTGACGTCATCTGCACAGTCAGACCGAAAACGAGCGCCGCCTAGCAAGTGCCCTTTCCAGAATGACGAGATATTACACACCTCTGCACACCCAAGACAAATAGACCGGGGGTTAATACATAGCCTACGTTACCCGCAAGGTTCCATAGATTAAGTGTACCTAATTTGGTGTAGATTGGTGAAACGGTGTAGATATGTAGAGAATAGACAGATGTCAACTCTGCTTTATATGTATAGATACCAACAGTCTTGTGCCAGGTTGAAATCTACAGCGGCTATAAATAAATCAAATCAATGCTCTGGATAACAATTCATAGGGATGCAATGCTACATTAAGGGAGCGGTGTTAGTGCAGTTGACAGCGGAGTATTTGCGACAAGGTGAGTGGGTAATCTAACTTCAATTACAAGCGTTCAATATTTCTACGTTGCTTGTACAGTTAAGGGGAATAGAACAAATCACCCCCTTTATTTCGAGCACTATTCATAGTAGAGCAAATTTAAAAATATCATTCAATAGGGAATAACGTCCTCTACAAATTCAAATGAAAAAAAATGAAAATTCCAACAAATAAATCAAATTTTGTACAAACAAAATTTCCAATGGTAACACACTGTTTTGATGTCTTAATCAGATTCTGCATCATTAAAATTAGTCTAAATATGAAATTTCAGGACTACTATCTTTATATCCGAAGCTATTCAATGTTAGTTTCTGTCAATTTCAGGGATCATCTCCACATTGAAAATTTCTATTCGTAGATCGAGATTAACTGTAGTTATAGCTAACCAATTTCAAATTTAAACATTATTTCAAACGTATTTGTCAGCGCGGGCAAACGATTCGAGAATTATTATATTTATTATGCAAGTGAGAACGATTCGAGAATTATGTTATCATATATAGTATGTAAGTGCAAACGATCCGAGAATTATTTATTATACAAGCTCAAACGATAATATTTTAAACTGTAACCATGATTAAAATGTGATAAAAGAAGGATTTTGAATTGAGAACAATTCGAAACGGAGAAAGTGTTGATCGATGTTCTGTATAATTTTGTATCGTCTTTAGTGTTCTTAATAAATGTTAATTTTTTTAATTAGCGTTCGTCTCCATGTATACAACCAAAAAGCCTACCTAAAATTATTTAGTGCAATCGAACTGATATTCCGATTATCCAAAAAGTGAATAGTGAGTCATTCAATTGATCATTGATTAGTAGAGTATATACGACACATAACTGGTCAAAGGCAATGTATTTTAGATTACATAAATGAAATTTCCAACCATTTTTCAAGAATTTAAACGTTCTTCAGGCTTGTCAAATGTTTTTTAAACTTTTAGTTGCCCCCTAAAATCGCAAAAATGAGAAAAATTTAATGTAACAAAAACGAATTGGAATGATCTGAAATTTTGCATGGCCATATTAGAAGTCCTTCTAAATCGATTCCTATTAAAATATAGTAAGGTTCCAATTCATAATTATTTTTAAACATTAATTTAATAATTATAATTGCATAATAAAAACTGTTTTTAAATAAAATATTAGGTGGATTTTGTTTGGATTGTTCAACAGTTAGATAGAACAGATGCCAACTCTGCTTTATGTGTATAGATTATTCTGACAATATTTGTTGTAACAAAATAACAATATTTATAGTTCATAGCAACTAATGTAGTTTTAGTTTTGGGTTAATTACATATGGTTATTTTCATATACTCCCAATACAAATTATATCAAGCTTAATGTTTAGTACACGTTTTTAATAACATACAATACTTTTCGAAAGGACACTTATAATGTAACAATAGAAAATGTGACAATATTTATAATTGAAAATATTAATTTAGTACAAGCTTTAACTTTTTTGGTGGACGCTTAAGGACATTTCGTATAATACGTATATAATTCTTGGAAACATTTTTTTGTATATTAATAACCAGCAAAATCTATTAAAACTCTTAATAGAATATTTGCCATTTTTTACATTTTGGGCATATGTATGAATCAATATATGTATTAGTCTAGCATATTTTTCTACCTTATAGAACGTAGACTTAAAGAGAGCTTATGACAATATTTACTATAACCAAACACGTGAGAATTTTACGTTTACAAATAGTTTTAATTTTCGATAAAAAAAAGTTTTCAATAAATTTCCTTTTAATTTTTGTAAAAATATACTAAGAATTCCTTTATGCTTGCGGCAAAATTGACGCTAATTATATTAAACTAGCTGAATTACCGGCGTTGCTCGGGTTGAAATAGTTAAATGTTACTTGAAAAGTGAATTAGAATAATCACTTTTCTTTCACAGAAAAATGCAATCATTTAAGTTGTACGGAAAATACGTTTTAAATTTTTCATAGCTTCCACACTATACTTCGGACGGAAATATATATATTTAATTCCTGAATATATTGCAATATGTAAGATTAAGACAAAGACAAACAGAAACGAAATTCCGACGAAAAAAGGCAGAATTTTAAAAAAGAAAGATGTGCAAAGTGTCGAATTTCGATTGCCTGAGTGTATTCTGAAATAGAGAAATTCGAAAAAAGACATTTGAAAAGTATTGATAAAGACGATAATGATTTATGAAATTTAGTAATGCTCAAATATGACTGCAACATTTCGCTGTTAACTCAAATAGACAAACACGGGATTCTAAATCAAATTTATAAAATAATAAATGCTGCCAGATACCGAGTAGCAAAATTACGCTTTTATGATCAATGAGTTTTTCGTTTGTGCTTTTCGGAATAACGGTGCTTGAGTTAAAAATAAATGTAATCGGTGTAGACAAATTAAACTGAATCAATTTTTTTCAAAAAGCAGAAGGTCGATACGCCTTACCTAAAAAGCTTATGAAACAATTCTACGAATCATTACGTATTCAATAAATTATTTGAGGTCGAAATATACACCAACTTTCCTTGAAAATCATCCTTGAACTCCTGTATACCTTTCCTTGAATTTCCTTGCAAAAATAAATATTTTAAAATATTCTTTCTTCATCAATAAAATATCTATAACTTACTTACATCATGAGAAGAAGTAAAAAGTCAGTTCAAACATAAATATTGTAATTTAATTTGTTTCGGAAAAAATTGTTTTTCGATCAACACTGGTAAAGCAACATCGCTGCCTAAAGCAATCAATCTATGCTAAATGTTATTTCTATGGCGATTTCGAATAGTTTTTAGCCCCCTAGGGCCAATAGAACGTGGGTTAAGAGTTAACCTATGCTGACCGCAGTGTTCTAAAAGTGTACCAAATTTGGTGTGGATTGGTCAAACGGTGTAGATTTGTATAGAAATATACATATATACACACACATCCTATTTTATATACATATAGATTTGTTAAAAATATTTCTCTTGCTACATAAAAGACGAAGTGATATTTCCTTTATTATACGTCCCTTACCTTTAGGATCGTCGCCAATAGACCGTTGTGTTGCCTCAGTGCGACATAAATTTACCTACCTACTATTATATTTAAATACTTTACTTTTAATACTGTATCTTGATAGAAAAGGACCAATGCAATTTTTAAAGTTTTTGGTAACAAAGCCCTACTTAGTTATATATATTTTAAAAACTTAAAATAATTTCCAAATGCTTTTACGAGATGTGTTCCTTGGATCTTTCCCTTCGGAATGATCCCGGATCCTCGCCAATAGCCCGGTGTTGCTCTAGTGCGACGTTAATTAACTACCTTCCTTCCAGATGTTTTTATTCTTTTGTACCACCATGTAAATGCATTTACTGCTATAACCATGGTTTTTAATTTTTTTGCAATGGAGTTGGTAGGTAAGTATTTAATTAAAATCGCACTGAAGCAACACAACGGGCTATTGGTAACGGTCCGGGATCAATCCCGAGGGGAAAGAGCCGAAGACACGCGTAATTTTAAACCATGGGCAGATGACGAGGTCACACCTGACCTGGCACCCCATTCTCCAAACTTCCACCCCATGCCAACGTAAGGATGTTTGAGGCTACAACAGATTTAATGTGCACCATCCCCCTTTATACACGACGGTCTTTGGTTGGATTCGAACTTGCAATCCTCCGGTTGTTAATCTGTTACTCTTCCAACCGGGCTACCACGGTCCTAGTCCTAATCGGACACACTGATTTTTCGTTTCAGCCATAGGACAAATCTCTAAAGGCACAGCTCTTCAGTAGTGAAGACAAAAGGGAAAAGTTTCGTTCTCTTTACACTGCTTTAAGTATAGCCGATACATTTGACCCAAGATAGATCAGAATTTAGGTAATACTTTGCTGTTTTATCTATGAGTAATAGTTTTCATTAGCCGGAAAGTTGGTTATGTGTTGTCTGGTGGTACTCTTTTATAACGCCATAAATTGTGCTGTTTCCTGTTTTCCTCTGCCATAGTATGGGCATTTTCACTTCTGACTTTTGAATTATCTCCCTTACTTTCTGAAGGGTGAGAGTAAAGTATTAAGAAAACTATGCATTTATATGGACATAATAGACCTCGATCGTTTCTCTATGAATAGTTAAAAAAGTACTTTCTTGAAAACTTCTGCGCTTTTGAGTGCAAATCCCTTGTGTCAACTTTTCAACTTCAAGAAATGTGTTGGTCCTGGTCCTGGTCATCGCTACAGAGTTCAGAAAATTTATCGTGTAAAACTTGCCTTTGAGCAGTGCTAATTTCATCATTCCAACTCCTACTGTATTCTCAGGCATCATCCTATCTTTCTGTAAATCACCGTTTTATGATTAATATTCTTGATAAGTGACGCAAGATGTCAACGAATTATTCTTGTACAATCTGCAAAAAGGCTAATGCCCAGACAGTAGCCATTTCATCTTAAATTAACGGAAGTATCAGAATTGTTTAAAGGTTTAAGCGCACATTGGATCTTTTAAAATTTGTAAATTGTCGAAATTGGCCTTTTTGAAAAAGGTCCAATTCAGAATGTATTTACAGGGGGACATTGGTCACTTTTTTCTAGTATAGATTTTATAACCTTGAAGTGATTAATGGGCATAGCTCACAATCTGCAAATTTTTACAGTGGCCCTTTTTCTATTAAGGTGCAGAATTATTCCCGAGGTCTCTCCTCCCCTTTCGCATTACAAAGGTACCACCGCCATCCAAATGCTTTCCTACTTCACTTCCGATTTGTGTTTAGACTCCACCTTGAAACTAAGTAACTTAACCTTATGAGGAGCCCACACACATGTATCGTTTCATAACCTGTAATCTTTCCTGCATGACTTCCGAGAAATTACGACCTTTTTGATAGACTCTTATGATTCTTTTAACCCAAAACTGTGGTTATTTAGTTATTATGCATGTTACGGGGAAAAGTAATGTGTTATACTACTCGGAAATCCTGTGGCGCTCAGAGAGTAAATCAAGTCTTAACTGAAGTGGAAAATAAATTTTGTGCTGAGTTTCTCAATTCTTAAATTATGTGGGAAAATAATGTGTAGCGCTCGGAGCGTTAATCAAGTCTTAACAGAAGTGGAAAAATAAATCTGGTGCGACGATAACGATGGACGTTTCCGTAGTTAGAGTAGAATATGATGAGGAAGCGAGTGCTTTTGATGCGCCTGTTTTAAAATGATAGAATCTAATTATGATGAGATGATTTAAAAACTTAAACAGGAATGTTGAAAACATAAAAGATGAACTTTCGTATCCACTGTGGAGAAATATTTTCTGTACTTACTATTGGTGACATTAGATGCTCGGAGGTGGATAAATTTGTTTTTGTTGTGTTTAGTTATCGATTCTTACAGATGTTCTCTATGAGTTTCTGGATAATACAAGAGATGTCCATTACTGTAGTTAGTTCTCAAGCCCCATCTCGAAGAGTTCCAGGCGCATCAGTGAGATTGGAGCTGTGCAACGACATCTCGATTATTTCCCATAAAACTTAGGACCTAAAGTTAAGAACTCTGATGCATTTCCATTAAGCGCTCAAAGATATAATATCAAAGAGAGAAATATCTCGTCATTAGCAAAACTGACCGGATCTGGATGGACGAGATATATCGTCAATAAAAGAAAGCTGACCAGATCTCGATCTACTTGTCAAAGAAAATAGTCAGTATCTTGATGACGAGATATCTCGTCATTAGCAAAATTGGTCAGATCTGAATGGGCGAGATATCTCGTCATTAGCAAAATTGGTCAGATCTGGATGGACGAGATATCTCGTCATTAGCAAAATTGGTCAGATCTGGATGGGCGAGATATCTCGTCATTAGCAAAATTGGTCAGATCTGGATGGACGAAATATCTCGTCATTAGCAAAATTGGTCAGATCTTGATGGACGAGATATCGCGTCATTAGCAAAATTGGTCAGATCTTGATGGACGATATATCTCGTCATTAACAAAATTGGTCAGATCATGATGGACGAGATGTCTCGTCAAAACCACGTAAACGCTTTTTGGGTCACCATTTACAGGGGTTATAATACCACCACACATACCATATTTAATGTATCAGAAGATTTTTATTTCTCGGCGTGCTTTACTACTTCATTTATATAACGACAAAATATTAATCAAATTTGTAGAATCATGAACGTAAAATTGAATACGGCTTGTATAAATGAAGTATCAAAGTATAAATAACGCTACCCAAAGTGCACATCTTGTTGGTTGCCATGCATTTACTCTTCGCACGCATAAGTAGTTACATACTCCATTCTGTAACCTGCAGCCTTCCAACCCTTTTTAACCTCGACCAATCGGTCTTTCCTAAGATTGTTTCAACCAATAGAAATAAATCATGCGTGTTCATAACTCGGAAGTCTCTTAACGCTCAGAGATCTTATTAAAATTATGTGTTTCTACTCTAAAGAGAAAAGATAATCACCCTACCATGTGTTTGGAATCATCACTGATGTCTAGATTTAAGGACTAAGTAACATTAATGTTTCAAAAACTTAAACTTCGTTCATTTAAGGGCTTATATTCCACTTGTCATTTTGAATAAGTCATTTCAAATGCATCTTCTACAATATCTGCAATAGAATAGCTTAAATCCAATTACATTCTTTTCAATTAAATTTGCGTACCTTCCCTAATTAAACCCAATAAATCGACATTCATCCTCTGAAAGATTTCGAAGTAACGCAATCATGTTCCACAGAAGAATGAAAAAATAATTAACTGTAGAATATTCATGTGAAATGCCATGAAAAATATTTTAAGTATGAAAGACAATTTCCTCAGATGAACACATCCTCCTTTTCAAAATTTTCAGCTGTCTAAAATCCCCTATACAAACTGTTTAGATTGAAAACGCAACCGCCTGTATATAATCCACGCAGATGCCAAAACACAAAACTAATATTTTTATAACAACACCCTCATTTTAATAATAACGACATTCCTCTCCTTGCTTAAAAAAAGAACCCTTTCATATCGGTAGCATTTTGAAACCTCGTGGATCATTAAAGCTGAATATAATGACGGGATTAGTTGTACTTTTCCATTCTTTTTTATCAGGTTTTGGGTCGCTTGCCGCACCTGATTGGATGTTGGGTTTTCAGCTACGAAATAAATTTATTTGCCGCATATAACTCGATCATAAGACAAAATATGCGGATTATTAGTTTATATATTTTATCTTAAATCTATTGGGAAGGCCAAACGGTTCGTTCGAATTTTAAGCAAAAGAAGTAACATGTTTCATCTTCGCGAATTGCCTTCATTGAAAAATGTTATGGACAGTTTTGTTCCCTATCTTCTGCCATCTTTAAATCAGCTTCACAATTCCCTTCAGTCAAAACGTCTTATCTTTTCGTAAAAATAACTTCCAAATGAATTTTGCAATCTTCCAAGAAAGTGAAAGCTCCCTATTAAGAAAGTATTGTAAGGATCTGAATAAATGAATGCCCCAATGAATACGACGGATGAGTTAAATTTTCCCAGAGAAGACGTAGCAGTTTTTACCTGATTACCAAAACAAAATTGAGTTATCGTGACTAAATATTATGCCTTATTTTTCGACAAATTCTTTTTCTTCGAGTTCTGCTTTCAGTTGATCTAATTGGAAACAGTACTTGTCGAGATGAATCCATTGGTTTTCCGAAAGGGGTCGAAAGTATTCTCTTCCAATTACACCCTATACACATCACCTTCTTTGTATGAAGGTGATGTGTATATGGGCATTTTTCTTGTCCCACGATATCTCTAAATCCATATTATTTGAAAGCACCCATTTTAACCACAATTTGTTTTAAAAATGTTTATATTTTTGTTGCGTTTAAATAACCCAACAAATTTTCTTATTCACCCCAATATATAAGGTGATTCCAAACTTTTCTAGACTGATGATCGGACGAAAAATTAGCTATCGTTAGCATGATAGTTAATATTTTGTCTAACATTTTAGTTTTGTTTTAACATTTTTGTTTTAACATTTAGTTTTAACATTTTAGTTTAGTTAATATTTAGTTTTATCTTTAACATTTTGCCCTTAACATTTTAGATGATTTTTTTCTTTTGGAACTTAATATTTTAATGAATATTCAAAGGGAAAAATGCAATTTAGATCTTACTCAAAACTTCCCAATAGCAAAATTTAAATTAGAGAATATATTATACATGTGTAAGTAAATCTCGAAATACTTCTTTTTAACACATTCCTTCTATTACTATTCATTTTTCGATTGAGTTCCCAGACATTAATTCAGAATCAATACTCTGAAACTCGTGACCCAAGTTTAAATTTGATTGTGCATCTTTCCCACGTCACGTTTGTCGTTTCGCATAACCTTCTGATTAACTTCCTTGCAGCTCAGTGGGTTTGAGTTTTTGCTCTAGGTTATACCATAGCAACAAGTTGTTCGGGACATCGTGTGGAACGATTGACGCAACGACTTGTGCATGCAGAGTCAGAATAAGCACCACAGCATCCGTTCAGTCATATCATTGTGGCCTGCCTTACCAATACAACCCTCCGATATACTTTTAACTCGTCTTCGTATCGGACACATGTTTTACTCATAATAGGCATCTTTTATTAGGATAGAGCACCCTTGCATGTAACGTAGTGAGTCGAGTGGTATGCCAATAAACACAACGACACAGCCAAAATTACAAACTAGACTATTTATTTACTTTAACCCTCTGCATACGTCGGGGCAGAATATCGTTTCCTTCATTGGTTACGGCAGCCGGCCCAACGGCTTTACAGGCAACTTACTGAAACTGGCCGAAATGGGCTTTACAATGCTTTCCCAAGGAGGAGAGGGAATATGTGTCGTCCCAGTATCACCTAATGTGCCGGTTTCTATTGTCGAGTCGTGGGTGTGCCTAGACGGGACAGATTCTTTCCGGGTAAACTGAAAGGGCGGCGGTGACGTTTAAAGTGTATCCCTTTTCATTTACTCAACCTCTCACAGACTAGATGTTCGAGGATAAACAATTTGCGAGGATCCCCGTTGATAACCCTGACATCTGTCAACGGGGAGATAAGGTTATTCACGCGCGGCTATCTTTGTAGCACAGAAAAGAGGGGATGGGAATCGTAATGGGCTTCGACGATTCTTCAGGAGTTTGAGGTCTGAATGAATCCGAGCCTTTCGTAACGAGTGAACTGGAAACTTTCGGTACCTTTGGTAGTGCAAACAGGGAGAAATGAGATCTATCTCAAATGGCCGGTACGAACGAGCACCAGAAAAATCACCTCTGCCCAGCTCGAGCTCTGCAACAATTCTTGTCCTCAGTTTCCACTGGCAGATAGTTCAATCACAAGGGAGGCGTCTACCCCTAAAAACCATCTGGACGGCAATTAGACCCCTCGGGATGTTGATCTCTGATCCCGAGCATGTTGATAGGGTCGTTACAGAGTGTGGGGTCACTTTAATATATGCCATATTTTACTTAGCTGTTCACTTTTTAATCTTATACCACCGCCATTACTTTCTTAACCCTCCAAGTGGTTTTTGACGAGATACCTCGTCTATCAAGATCTTACCAATCTTGCTAATGACGAGACATCTCGTCAAGTTACTGCTGCTTTTTGATGATGACGCGATCAAGATCTGATCAGTTTTTTCTAATGCAATATCTCATCCATCAAGGTCAGGCCTTTTTTGCTGGAGACCAGGTACCTTGTCAAGAAAACCCCAGGAGTGTTAAAAAATCAATTTTAAATCGGCAAGATTTGGTTGGTGAAGATCCCCACCCGAACCTCTTAGATTTTTTACATAGCATTAAACTTTTAACCACTTAACGCATTTACCCGTGTTTGACACGGACAAAAGTTACAGGCAAATTTGCATATGCCCGTGTTTCACACGGGCGCTCTTGTACCTTGCGTTATTTTATTTCTAATGCCCGTTTGAGATCCGTTCTAGTAAAAATAGATAGGCTAGATTAAACTTATACCAAAGATGGCATAAACTTATTTATCATAGATGATTTACCAGTTATTTATAGATGGATATTAAACTTATTTACCGTAGATGGCACCACTATGCACCATTTTTCTTGTGTAAACCAAGTGGTGCATTTTGATGATTAGCTATAAGTTTGTTAGGAATTCTTTGTTATAAAGCAGTTGTTTGGTGTGGAAAAGGTAACATATCCATTTTTATTACGTTAAATATCATAAAAGTAAACAATTAACCATAAATTAATTTTTACTAAGTGTTTTTGTAACTTGTTTAGAAAAAGTTATCTGATAATGAGCGACTCTGACGATTTTGAATATGCCAATTTATCAGAAAGTTTCAGCGATGAAAGTGATGATCTCTTAAGTGATGGAAGTTAATCTGAAGTTAATATTTTATTATTATTAATATTTTGAAATTCAAAATAAACATGTAATCAAATCGTTTACACTTTGTTTGTATAATAATTTTTTTATAACTTTTACCCCACCCCCCGCAACTGAAATTGCAAAAAATAACCTACACTATACCTAAATATATATTCATTTTCTGTCAAAAAAAACTCGATCATTTTTTACCAGTTTTTCCGAAAAAAACTCGTGCTTTAAGTGGTTAAACTCTAGTGTTTACCTTTCATGTCCCCTCCTCTTTACTGCAACATCATTTTATCTATTTTTCATCAATCCATTTAATTTGTTTACAAATTTCAACTAATATATATTTTCAAATATACTTTTGTCGAGTAGACTTTGAAATAAAGTGTTGTGATGTATTTTTACTGGTCGTCTATTCAATCGTGTTTGTCCTCGTGGAGATATTGCACCGTAAAGCCCAAGCCAACCATATCAACAGAGACGAGCTTTTCAGATTCCTTTGAGATCAGGAGTCAACACAAGTCTTCCACTAACTGCCCGTCGTAAATCTGTCAACCTATCCATCTGAAAGATCTTTCTGTCCAGATGGTTTTAAGAGGCTCTCTGCGCGCCACCCCCCTGTCTTAATTAATTGTCCCTCGGTGTCCACTGAAGGGACGAGAGTGGGTAAACAGTGTATATCCTCCTTCATGCTGGCAACGGTCCTGCGCCCCCCGCGACGGCGAAAATGCATGCAACTTTGGACTGGACATATCATTTACGGAGCACCCGCTACATGCGTAAGATCCACGCAATGTAGCTTTCAGAATCCAACGCTAAATAGGTGCTTAGGGCCGCATCTCTTTTACGTATATAGGGATTTCACAGACCCGAGTCACTCTAACGGTCTTTTCTTTTCATGTGGGGTTTACTTGGCGTGGTGTGGGAGTTTGGAGAGTGGAGTGCCAGCTCAGGTGTGACCTCGTTATCCGACCGTGGTTCAAAATTACGTGGTGTTGTCCTCGAATCTTTCCCTTCGAGGGTTGATCCAGGAACGTCGCCAATAGCCCGTTGTGTTGCTTCAGTGCGACGTTAATTAAAATAGCTACCTACCTATCTCTGGGTTTTACTGTCTTTAGTTAACACTGGGGTCGCGCTCTCGGAATAACCAAGCGACCTTTCCCTGCTTTCATCCCACTATGTTCCCCAATCCTTTTTCTGGGATAGATCCCGGACGTCACCAATAACCCGTTGTGTTTATCCAGTGTGAAGTTAAATAAATATACCTACCTACACAATCTTTTTTCCTTTTGCGACATTTTTTTAACTGACGTTGTCTTACGTTTGGCGCAGTTTGACCAAATATAACCGTTGGCCATAAAACCTCAAAATAACCAACCAATCAACTTTAAATGGCGACATTGTTTGACATGATTCTTTATCGTTCCTTACAAGTATTTAGAAAATGTACGTACGTTTTCAGTAATATAAGGTAAATAGCATGAATATGTTGTTGGCTCAGAGCAGGAACTCATTAACTAACATTTTTTCGAAGACGCTAGATGTTTATTTTCAGTATGAGAAATATAATCATATTGTAATTTTTTTATAACACAATCAAGATGCTTATTATATTTATCTTTTGACTCAAAAACTAATATATAGTTTTTAAAAAGCTGTACAGTAAAACATTCTCTTTCTCAGTTAATAAGCTGCTCTAAGGCGACGATATTTTTTAATTAACCAATTAATATGTTCTTCGATATTGAATAAAACAGTTCAAAGTAAATGATCAGTATTATACTTCCAAACCAATTGCGACATCTTCAGCTGCCCCTCCAATAGCATCTCACTAAGCCTGCGAATTGTGTAAAGAAATTTGGTTGATCTTAGCCAATCCGCAGGCACTCCTTAAGATCAGGAGTTGTGTGGAGGCTGCTGGAAAGATAGCTGATTGGCTTTAAAATCAAAATCTTATCTGTCTTTTTTTTCTCTCTCTCTCTCTCTGCCACCTTTCTTTAGAACTAAATACTTATTCTTACCTCCTATGCAAATTCAAAATTACTACATTATATTCTCCTTTATTTACTAAAAAAATTTCGTTTTCTTACTCTTTTTACCTCTCTTTATTGATCTAATATGTTTAATTGTACTGGAATTGTTCATGTTCGTCCAATGTTTTGTACATATCAAAATTCTGTCTACGGATTGTATCCTTATTCTTATCTACTGTTATTCTGATTCTCTCTCTAATGTATTCAAATGTATTTTCCAATGTATATATTCAAATTCAAATAAAATCCGCGCCCACAGAGATGTAGGCTGCTGGGATTTCCTTACGTGATGGGTTGGGTCCCTTGGGACCCTTTGGTGCTGGAAGTCCTTCCCCACCTCTCTCACCTCAACAAAACAGCTCTACACCATCATTCAGACCCTCACCTCAAAACAGCTCTACACCATTTGGTGAGCTGAAGAGGTGAGGGTCTGAAAAAAAACCAACTGCGAAACAGATGATGCTAATCTGGAGTACTAATAAAATGATTAAAATGCATGGATAAATCAGATATTCATACATTGAAGTAATAAGTCAAAGTGAAAACCTGACATCAGAATGAAATTGGTTGAAACACTAGTAAACTCGGACCAACTAAAAATATTCAAAAAGCCAGGTGGGTATTTAATTAACGTCGCACTGGGGCAGCATAATGGGCTTAAGGTGACGATCCGGGATCAAACCCGAAGGGAAAGATCCGAGGACAACATCACGTTATTTTGAACCACGGTCAGATGACCTGAGATGGAACCCCACTCTCCGAACTTCCACACCACGCCAACGTGAGGACATTTGAGACCACGACAGATTTAACGTGCACCAGCCCCCTTTGTACGCGGTGGTCTTTGGTTGGATTCGAACTCCGGTTGCTAGCCCACTACTCTTCCAACCGGGCTACCGATGTCCATTCACAAAGGTTATACCTTTCATTAAAGGTAATTTATTGTACTTTTTATTTCGAACAATCACAACTTTTTCAAATAATTAATGAGAAAGGAGGAACACGATTCATCTTTTACCTCAAAATAAAAATGGGACAACCGCCTTTTTCTCTTAGAATTCCTGATACTTTAAGTTGATTAGTTAGTTGTAATGATTAAAAGAACGAATATCTTATACTGTGTAAATGAACTATTTAAAAATTTTTTAGGCTCCTTGTATATGGTAGGATCACGATATCCGAGTAAGTTTTTTCTTTCACTATAAGTCTGGAAAAAGTTCACAATTCAATGTCCTCTCCTATATAAAAAGAGTAAAATTGATAGTAAGATGACGAAGCGAAAGTTTTTCTGTAATATAGATAAACATTGAAACGTAAGAACACAATAAAAACAATGTTTCGTGTTCCTAAACCTGCTTTTCAAGTTTTTAAGTTCTTGGGAAAGAAAACTATCCCAGAAATATCATGTAGGTAGGTATTTAATTAACTTCGCCCTGGAGAAACACAACGGGCTATTAGCGACGGTCCGAGATCAAATCCGAAATCCAGAAATAACCAGAACTTTAGAAAATACAAGAAAAAGGTAGAATCGCTAGAAGAAACCTTACATCAGTGATGTCAATAAGAAAAGACGCTTAAAATAAGTAAACGAAATAAGCAGATGTATAAAAATTGTGTGCGACGACGCATTTGTCGTGTCTTTTGTTACTTTTGTATTTCACTAATAAATTTCTCAGTTTGATCGCGGTACATTCATCTCGAACATAAAAAGAAAAAGCAAATGTTGCGGGGCTTTTCTAGCACGGCAATTGATGTTAAACAGTGAAAATGAATGAATTTTAATAATAAAAGCGAGGCCCGAAGAAAAGGTTGGTTGTTTTGGGGGGTTTTGGCGCATGAGCCATATTTGGCCATGCTGCGCCAGACACAAGACATACAATATCAAGTAACAGACACAACACAATGAAAGTTTTTACTGGCATAGAAGAGAGAAATACACACAGGAATGCATCAGACAGGAATCGAGTTTGCGCCACCTACAACTCGAATGTTGCTAGTGCAGTGGACATACCCACTGAGCCATAACGACCACCCTAAGAGAAGGGATTCGATCGTGTTCTTCGAAACTCTTCACGTGATCGAGGCCCCAGCAACGAAGCGGTTTTCGAGTCGAACCCGAGCCTACTTTCTCCGAATCCGAAGGGTCCCATTTTCCGTCCGCTCTTCCCTATCAATCACTGCTTTTTTCATCGCTGATTGGTTGGCACATCAAGTAGGGGACCAATCCGTATCTCCATCGCTTATGTGTAAAACATGCATCAATCATGTTTAACACTAGAGCAACATGGATCCGGAGCGGACGCGTCTGCCAATCAGCGACTAAAGAGGCAGTCTTTCCCCTAGTCAATCACTGCTTCTTTCGTCGCTGATTGGTCGGTGCGTCCGCTTCGCATCTTCGTTGCTCTAGTGTGAAACATGCTTCAGAGCTCTCGAACAGAATGGAGGTTTTATTCACACTCTCTCCGTCGGATGAGGGTCGCGAGTTCAAATCCCACCAGACCGTCGTGTACTAAGGGGGTTGGTGCACGTTAAATCTCGTGACCTCAAATGTCCTCTCGTTTGCGTGGCGTGGATGTTTGGAGTGTGGGATGCCAGTTCAAGTGTTGCCTCGTCATCTGACCGTGGTTCTAAATTACGTAGTGTTGTCCTCTGGTCTTTCCCTTAAGGATTGATCCCGAATCGTCACCAATAGCCCGTTGTGTTGTTCCAGTGCGACGTTAAATACCTACCTACCTCTCCATCGGCTTGAGTGATACCCTGGCCTTCAATCCCCCTTTTAAAGCATTTTCCCCATACATTGTAGGGCCGGGGTAGCCCGGTTGGAAGAGTACCGAATTAGCAACCGGTGTGTAGCGAGTTCGAAACTCGATCCAATCAAAGACCATGACGTACGTGGAGGGTGGTGCATATTAAATCTGTCGTGGCCTCAAATGTCTTGTTGGCATGGTGTGGAAAGTGGGGTGCCAGTTCAGGTTTTGACCTCGTCATCTGACCTGGTTCAAAGTGACGAGGTGTCTTTGGATCTTTCCCTTCGGGATGGATCCCGGACTGTCGCCAATAGCTCGTCGTGTCGTTCCAGTGCGACGGTACTTCAACTACCTGCCCATATATTGTAATTTGAAAAAGTTTTACTACTTCTAAAATAGAGTAATAGTACTTCTGTAAATAGAGTAAAATTCTTTGTATGGTAAACAATTCTCTTAATTTTATTTTAGCTGTGTCGTTCTTTGCAAACCGGACGACCCTACATGTTACGACGGTCACTTTTCCCATTCATTTCGGACCTCCCACTCGTGCTATACGAACTCGCCTTCATTAACACGGTCTGTCGTATTAATATATCCATTTAAGTCTAAGTCTCTATTTATTAAGTCTAACAGCGCCTGTGCTTTGACATGTAGTTATTTATTGACTTCCCTTTCATCGCAAAGCGCTTCAAAATTTGGAGTTAGCATTGACACATATAAGAGCAGATATTTTCTATAGTTAGCTTCTTTCTAAATTTAATATTTATAACAGTATACAAAGAAAAAGCTTTGCTCGTAAAAGTGTCGTTGCGAAACTATAAAGTTTTGAGTGCTTACTCTAAGGTATTTCTTGGATATCGCAATCCGAAATTGCTCAATTTTTATACCGAGAGACTTAACAGTGGAGAGTTTTGTGTGGGAGGAGGCAATTGTGTGTTATCGAACTGACTCCTTTCTAGTTCATCTGATCGTAACCACTAATGCTATTTTAGAGACAAAAGCGGGGAATTTTCAGATTACCTAATGGAGCTGAAGAGAGCTCCAATTCTTAGCATTAGTTGACAACTACGAATATAAAGCAGTTCGCGTCTATCTGTCAGTCTACTATACGTGTCCACACCGTTGGACCAATTCAAACCAAATTTGGTACACATGCTTTGGAACCCTGCGGGTAACGTAGGCTGCATGTTAACCCCGTTCTCTTTAACCTAGGTGTTCAAAGGGGGCTAAAAACAATTCGAAATCCCCATATGAATAACATTGAGTATAAAACGATTGCGGTAAGCAATTCATTTTGTTTCACCAGTATTGATGGGGAAAAGAACTTTTCCAATAAAATTGTTTTACCAGTATTGATAGAAAAAGAACTTTTCCAATAAAATTGTTTCACCAGTATTGATGGAAAAAGAACTTTTCCAATAAAATTGATTCACCGGTATTGATGGAAAAGAACTTTTCCAATAAAATTGTTTCACCAGTATTGATGGAAAAAGAACTTTTCCAATAAAATTGTTTCACCGGTATTGATGGAAAAAGAACTTTTCCAGTAAAATTGTTTCAGCAGTATTGATGGAAAAATAACTTTTCCAATAAAATTGTTTCACAAGTATTGATGGAAAAATAACTTTTCCAGTAAAATTATTTCACCAGTATTGATGGAAAAAGAACTTTACCAATAAAATTGTTTCACCAGTATTGCTAGAAAAACAATTTTTTCCAAAAGAAATTAAGTTAATATTTATGTTTGAACTAATTTTTTATTCGAACAACTTAAATGATATTTGCGTTTATATGAAAGAAGAGTGATTAGTCTAATCTCTTTACAATCAACATTTAACCAATTCAACCCGATCAACGCCGGGTAATTCTGCTAGTTGGTCAATAAAATACATTATTTTATTTCATAATACATATTGGAGTTTAGGATACGATAGGAGGTATGGGCCTTTATCCTACTGTTTCATAATTTTTCCTAGGCTTTCTGCAAGGAATCACGTGATCTTTGATTACGGTGCGGTCGACTCTGACCACCTTGAATAAAAATTGCGATATCGAGTAAAAAATCTGAAAATACTAAAATAAAATACCAAAAATGTGAAATTGAAACCTGTCCGTTTACTTGAAAAGCTCTAGTTCTAGCCTTTCTTTATGAAGATAAGGGACCACGGTATCCCAGTTGGAAGAGCAAAGGATTCACAATCGGAGAGTTGCGAGTTCGAAGCTCGTTTCAGACGAAGACCGTCGTGTACACGGCGGCTGGTGCACGATAAATCTGTCGTGGCCTCAAATGTCCTCACTTTGACTTGGTGTGGAAGCTGTGAGAGTGGGTGCCTCGTCATCTGACCATGGTACAAAATTACATGGTGTTGTCATCAGATCTTTCCCTTCAGGTTTGATCACGGACCGTCGCCAATAGCCCTTTGTGTTGCTCCAGTGCGACGTTAATTAACTACTTACATATCCTAAATAAAAATTAGGTTCTTCAAACGAATGTTTTTAAAGTAAGCATATCTGAAATAAAGTGTCATGACAGTCGCAAACCTTTGGTAAGGTTAGGTTATGTAGTTAATTAAGGTCAAACTGGAGCAACACAACGGGATATCGGCGACGGTCGGAGATCAATCCCGAAGGGAAAGAACCGAGGACAGCACCACGTAATTTTGAAACGGTCGAATGACGAGGCAACACCTGAGCTGGAACCCCCTCTCTAAACTTCCACACCATGCCAACGTGATGACATTTCAGGCCACGACGGATTTAACATGCACCAGCCCCCATGTACACGACGGTATTTGGATGGTTTCGAACTCGAAACCCTCCGATTGCTAGACCGTTACTCTTGCAACCGGGCTACTGCGATGGATTTATGTGAAACACAAAACAGACTAATGCTATTTAATCTAAGTTTCCTGTCGTTTTCTCTTACGCATGTGAATTTAATATAAAATATTTACTTTTAGAATCGGTCAGGGAAAACAATTTACTTAATTGATTGAAAACAAAGCTTCTTAGAGAATAGAGCTCTTATTTCATATTTAATCCACATCGTGTCTTCTAAATAGAGAAATCTTCGTTTCCTACTTGTTTCATTTCGGCCTTTTCACTTTGCAGTTTTTTATCTCATTATTTTTAAGCTTTAATGCATCGTTTTGGAAATGGCTCTTTTAATTTTCATCCCCCATGATAATAAGCAACGCAGAATTGCGAACTGCCTGTCTTTTTTTCATTTCTAGTCATTAAAATGGGATTACATTACTCTTTAAAATTAAGAACAAGACAAATAAGACGTGGAAAATGATGATTACTTTGGAGCAATTCGTTATAAAAACAACTTTTAATACTCACTAGTTCGTTAACTGTTTAAATGTGTATCAGTCAAACGTTTGTTCATGCGTCTCTTCAGTTCTAGAATGAAGAAAAATAAATCGGGAGTGAACGTATAGTCTTGATACGCTTTTTGATGAAAGCAATTGCTTTTTGGTTTAATTAATTTTTTCAGAGTTCCCATCTGAATTAGTATTTAGTTTCTTATTAGGTTTTTCTGCGAATCTTACAAAATGTAGATGTTGCTAGTGTTTTTATGGTGGAACGTGTTTCCTGTACTTGTTCTCTCTATTATGTCACCGTAAATAAAATCTTCGTCTTCCGGTGGCTTGTTTGCACTGAAATTCCCTTTCCTTAAGAGAATCTAGGGAACTTTGAGACCATGTTTTAGAACGTGAATTCGTTTGATTGAATATGGCAGAATTTCATACTATAAAGATAAATAAAGATATAGTCGGAGAAAAGCATGGCGGTGACGGTTTTTATATTTAATGTGTATTATACTTTTCAAAAACCCATTCACACACACACTAAAGACAAATGAGGGAGGTTTGACGGTTTGACTCGGGGTAAAGACGATTTGACTCTGGTATATAAGGTTTGACTCGTAGAAAGGGAGGTTTGACTCGTCGTAAGGGAGGTTTGTCCCGTGGTAATGGAGGTTAGAATCGTAGTAATGGAGATTTGACGCGTGGTAAGGGAAGTTTGACTCGTGGTTAGAGAGACTTGACTCGTGGTTAGAGAGACTTGACTCGTGGTTAGGGAGGTTTGACTCGTGGTAAAGCAGGTTTGACTCGTGGTAAGAGAGGTTTGAGTCGGGGATTTGACCCTGGCATCAAAAATTCTTTCTGCTTTCGATATAAAATTCATTTCACTTATGTGAATAAATACTGTAAGCACATGAACTATATAACACTAAATATGGTAGTTTTAATCTTAATATAAAAATGCATCGAGCATTAAAATTTAAGGGCAAAATGGTTTTTAATTAAATAAATTCAAATACCGTATCTCATGATTTAATCATTTATTTTAAATTGTTTTGACTTTACCATCGTAATAGATTTAATAATTGCATTTCTGCCCACATGACCACTTTGTGAAGAAAATCACGTGGTTATTTTAAGCCTGATCTCACGTACAAAAGGGATGTCTAGATTTAAAGCTTAATAGTTAAGCGTTTGAATAAATCCTACTCCCTTACATTTATATCAAACATTTAGTCAAGGAAATATACTAAATCTGTCTGAACTGGTGTACTTTTGTAGGTTGAAAAATACTTAAAAGTTGAATTTCTCTCAGTACTTTTTAGACAAGTTACATGAAAACAAGTAGAGCTGTCTGAGCCCTTCAGTTGCTTTAATTGGCTTCTAGTGTCAAAATACTAAAGCGCATTGAACCCTCCAAGAGATTTCGGTAGAACTTTGATCTACGCATACTTTGCTGAAAACGCTTTCGGCTCACTTTTTGTAGCGAGTTATGGCAGGTAAAGGCAACCCGTCTTTATTAGTATTATTCCCACTTTTATGGCAACCTCGGTAAGCGGAAAGTTTAAATTATCATTTCAAATATTCGAACTTTCTTTTCATTTCCGTTAAATTGTCCTTTGATTTCATTGAAATAGATTTTTTCAACAAGTTTTTAGGAACTGTTGGAGATTTAGATTGGAAGGAGTTTAAAAAAGTTTTAAAGCTAAACAAATATTTTAACAGCTATTTTCAAACTGTTTCTGCTAATTATTTTCCGTTAAGAAAAACGATATTTTTCTAAATTTTCTAACTGTTTCCGTTAATTAGTTTCCGCCGGAAGAACGGACGTTAAGAAAAAATAGACATCAAAAGTACCCCAAAAGCGTTGCCACAAGCGTTGCGCTTCGAGATGTATATACTTTCTTCGGGAGGCGAAAGCAGACGCTCGTGTGATCGGTTCAAGCGTAGAACATTAAAAACTTTAGAGGACTATCAATGCTTTTTCGTTTGACATGTCGGGAGCCCTATGTAAGTTTCTACTATTAAATTATTTTTGATATAATTAGCTGTACTTTACTCTCTCCAAAAAGTAACTAGGAAACAAATTTCAAGTATTAAGAAGCAGATAAAAAAGACTGGTAGTTTTTAACGCTGATGATCTGCTATAGCGGGTGGTGTTTCCAAAACACATACAAATTTCCAACAACACCAAAACGGTACCCTGTGTCATGGCTCAAACTAAACTAACTTTTTTCCCAATTCTTTTCCGTTTCATGTAAACTGTAAGAATTAAAACGTTTAGTTTGATTTTAGTCACGGCCCAGTAGTCACCTCAAATTGTACCTGTTCTTGTTATTTTCCATTTTTGAAAACCGGTATCATTTTCTATTTTAACATGCCTTCTGTATTTAATAAGTTTCAGGGTGTTCTTTAGCGAAATTTGAAGTTTAATTTTTCTGGTGGTAAGGCAACTTTAGGAAGCGAGGGATCGTTTATTTCGAATACATTTATGTCAGAATGAGCAGCTTTTTCGGGTTTCCTTAAGGAATCGGGATGAATTAAATCGGATTTTTTGTGCGGTGAAATCAACGTTACTATTAGATTGGTTTGTAGAAACGTTCGTGGTAATAAATCTAATTATTTTCCCTTGGGAAAACTTTTTTTTCTAACTGTTTCCGTTGATTGTTTTCGGCTAACGCTTATTATTTTCCTTTAAGAAAAAACGTTTTTCTCTAAGAATTTCTTCCTTGGCGACAAAAAAACACGCCAAAAGCGTTGTCACCAAAGTATGCGTACATCAAAGCTGTACCGAGATTTCGACGAGATATCTCGTCCAAGATCTGGTCAAATTTGCTAATAACGTCTAATCCATCAAGATTTGGTCGGTTTGGGGAATGAAGGATACCTCGTCGAGACAAAACTGCCCTATTACTCCTATAGGAAATGAAGAAGGCAATAGGTTTTTGCATCAGGCTGACCACTACAAGGCAGTTTTCGAAGCGAAGATAAACCACCAGGAGGGTTAAATATGGAAACTAAAGAGTGAGATGTTTAAACCTCTCCTATCGTCAGTGTTCCCTATTTTTCCCAACGTTTACTCAATCAACAAATCTGTAAATCAATCTTATTTCATACCAAATCAATTTGTAGGATCGTCGTGAATCAGTGGGTTTGCCTGCGGTAGTAACCTAGTTGGCGGTGAAAGTTCGAATCCTGATAGGTTCGATTCCTTCCAGGGTGTATTTCTCTCTTTAGGTCAGTAGAACTTTCCTTGTGTGTATGTCCATTTACTTTACATCGTTTGGCGGAGTTTGGACAACTATGTCCTTGTGCAATAAAACCCAACTAACCGTCTCATCCACTTTTTTAACACCTCCGTCATCTGACCGTGATTCAAAATTACGAGGCATTATCCTCGGATCTTTTCCTTCGGAATTGATTCCGGACCGTCGTCAATAGCCCGTTGTGTTGTTCCAATGCGACGTCAATTAACTACCTACCTCTATGGAAACAGATTGAGATTTTTCTGCTGTTTGGGAAATGAAAATTCATAGGGGTCCGTCAAAAAAGGTATCGAACAATGCTCCGATACAATGAATGGTTACAATACTAAAAAATAAAATAGCAATTACTTCACTCAGCACATTTTGTTGGAAGCTCCAATATGTATTTAAAGTAATAAAAATACAGTTATATTTTATCTACCATTATTTTCTTATGTACGATCGATGCATTGAAAATGCAATAGAATAAATTAAATATTTGAATCGTTTGAAGGGAATGCCGAACTGAAATGAAATGGGGAAAATGAAACTGAAAATGGCTATTGGATTTCACAATCGTTACGTTCAGACTGCGAAATAAATTGTCCCACTTTCTAAGTATATCTAATGCAATTCATGTTTTCTAACACAAATGCATGTTCTATATGTACGACACCATTACGGTGAAAAACTATTTTCAGAAATGCAATGGGAACTGAATATATATTTATCGAATGATAACAATTTGTTGGAAACATTCGTCATGAATAAAATAAAAAAGTACTTTCACAGTTAATCGAAAACACATTAGATCGAGTGAACGAAATGGAAAAGAGTAATTGAGCCTTTTATGTACTAAAAATAGCTCTAGTTAAATACCATTCTTGCTTGCATTTATATCAAATACCTTGTCAAAAAAATTTATAAAGGTAGGAAATTATCTACGCTTAGTCAGATCTAGGAAACAAATATAAATTTTAAATATTGATATTCACATTTTGAATTTTGTAAAACTTTGATATTAAAATTTATTTATTCTTACTGAAATACATACGAAGAAAAGATGACGAACCGAAGCACAGATCACAACCAGCGAAACACTAAAACAAAGCATAGTGTAATATAATTCCGCAACATTTAAACCGGATTAAATGTAGGTTTCAAAGATGCCCCATTTTGAATTTGAGAGGCATCCTTGGATTTAACATTATAATTCAAAATTCTCGCTAAATAGATTTTGTTTCCGTATTCATATTTCCAGCAATAACCTAGGGCATGCATACTAATTAGACTATCCCGAAAACACTCCAGTGTTTGAGCCATTTCCCAGGAAAAGGTTCCCGTTACATTAAACCCGTCTTCATCTCTCGACGCCACACTTTCCTGGGCGAAAGTCTGAAGGTTATCAGCAGTTCAGGGAAGCCTTTGAACATCTGATCCTAATCTCAAAGTTAAGTCCGGTAATTTCAACCCCTCATGAAGATGGGAGAATATTAAAACTACCTGAGCGCTAATTAAAGGCATCCGACGAGAATTTTCTGAGAGGAGCATCTTAACCGACTAGATTAAAAACTGGAACTCAGGGGGCCTACAACAATTACATTTCTGTCATTTCGCCATCCTTGTGACATCCTTTGAAAAAATGCGGATGGTTTATGAACTAGAATGAAAAGATTGCGTTTCTCTCGAAGCGTCGTAATATTTTAATCTTTTGGAATCAATCTAAAAGTTCCAAGCGGAGAGCTCTCTGTTTTCCTAATTTTCGGCATTTAACCTTCCAAGTGGTTTAGACGAGATATCTCGTCCATCCAGATATGACCAATTTTGCTAATGACAAGATATCTCGCCATCAAATAATTACAATTTTTGATAATGCCTCCGACGATCTGGTCAGTCTCTTCTAATGACAGGGCCCGTCGTGTCTCAGTGGGTATGCCCACTGCTCTAGAAACCTTGAAGTTGTAGGCGGAGCAGGTTCGATTAATGGATGGATTTCTCTCTTCTGTGTCAGTAAAACTTTCATGTGTGTCTATTACTTGATATTGTATGTCTTGTGTCTGGCGCAGCATGGCCAAAGATGGTCCTTGCACCATAAAACCCTCCAAAAAGCAACCAACCAATCTTCTAATGACAAGAAACCTCGTCCATCAAGATTTGGTCAGTTTTGATGATGAAATCGTCGAGAAATCGTACCCCCAACAACCACTTGGAGGGTTATGTATCTATAGGCGTGGGATTCGAAACTAAACAGAAATAATTCACTGAGTACTTTTGTGATTGAGCTGAGTTGATTTACTGATTGGTTACATGTGTTTATTGTGACTTGTGTGCTTGGTCTCTCGGACAATCCTAATCTTGGCAAATGGCGCCTCCTTGACTGGCGACAGTGCTCACCGCCGGATGACACAATCGAGTGGAAGAAACCACGACGAAATCTAATGGAAGGAGCCATGACGCGATCGAGTGGAAGAAGCCATGACGCAATTGAATGGAAGGGGCTATGACGCGATCGAATGGAAGGAGCCATGACATGATAGAGTGGAAGGAGCCATGACGCGCTCGCATGGAAGGAGCCCTGACGCAATTGAATGGAAGGGGATATGACGCTATCGAATGGAAGGAGCCATGACGTGATAGAGTGGAAGAAGCCATGACACGATCGAGTGGAAGGAGCCATGACGCATTTGAATGGAAGGGGCTATGACGCGATCGAGTGGAAGGAGTCATGATGCAATCGAATGGAAGGAGCCATGACGCAATTGAATGGAAGGAGCCATGACGCGATCGTGTGGAAGGAGCCATGATGCAATTGAATGGAAGGGGCTATGACGCGATCTCATGGAAGGAGCCATGACGCAATTGAATGGAAGGAGCCATGACGCAATTGAATGGAAGGGGCTATGGCGCGATCGAATGGAAGGGGCTATGGCGCGATCGAATGGAAGGAGCCATGACGCGATCGAGTGGAAGGAGCCATGACGCGCTCGCATGGAAGGAGCCATGACGCGATCGAATGAAAAGATTTCAGAAGGTGCTGAGAGCGTAAGAAAGCTGGACGCCTAGGAAGGTCTCTTGGAGACTTGGCATTATTTGTACCGTGTTAACCCTCCAAGTGGATTCGACGAGATATCTCATCCATGAAGATCTGTCCAATTTTGCAAAAGGACGAGGTGTTTCGTCATCAAGATATTGCCGCTTTTTTTTATGACAAATTCAAGATCTGGTCAGTTTTCTTCTAATGACGAGATATCTCGTCCATCAAGATCTTGTCAGTTTTTCTAATGACGAAATACCTCGTCGCGACAATCACCAGGAGGTTAAGGGGAGAAACGTACTTAGAGAATACCGAAATCCTTTCGCCTGAAGAAATCTCGAGAAGAATTGTTGTTGTCTGTAACTAATGTATTCCAGTAAATATTTCATTGTGATGCGTTGTATTCGTTCCAGCTAAATAAACGCGTGTTTACAACTCATGCGCATTTCTTCGATATTAATGCACCATACCACCGACCACGGCACGACACTGATAGTGGTGTAATCCAACGACTTCAGTTTCACAACTTAAAAGTAGTTTTTTAAATAAAATATTATTTTTAACGTCAAAGGATTTGTGACTTTTTCCTTTTCTTTATTTTTCATACTATGAAACACGGTATATCCTTTCGTCGAACACGGGTTCTCAGATCACAGACAAGCTTCGATGGTCTCAAGGGGGCCGCGTAGCCCATTTGGAAGAGTAACGGATTAGCAACAGGAGGGTTTCGAGTTCGAATCCAACCAAAGACCTTTGTGTACAAAGGGGGTTGGTGCACATTAAATCTGTCGTGGCCACAAATGTCCTCCCGTTGGAGTGGCTTGGAAGTGCGGAGAGTGGGTTACCAGATCAGGTGTTGCCTCGTCATCTAACCGTGATTTACGTGGTGTTGTCCTCGGATCTTTCCCTTCGGGATTGATCCCGGACCATCACCAATAGCCCGTTGTATTGCTCCAATGCGACGTTAATTAAAATACCTACCTGCCTCCAGAGTTAAAATATTAAACTCTGGAACACGAGAAACGCTATTTTTATTTTCCCCTAAATTAAATCTTTCTGAAGTATTGACCACGAATTGGTTCACATAGATACGAACTTAACAACGAAACTATTGAACACTTCACACAACAGGTTTCGTTCAAAACTCAATAAAATGTTATTAACAATACGTAATAACTGTTGGAGCAGCTTTTAAGTTGTTTTCGTTTCGAACATTATTCAAGCTTTAATTATTCTTCAATAAATAATAGGGTATTTGGGTATTTGGGTATTTCAATTAACGTCACACTGGAGCAACACAATGGGCTATTGGTGACGGTCCGGGATCAATCCCAAAGGGAAAGATCCGAGGACAACACCACGTAATTTTGAACCACGGTCAGATGACGAATAAATAATAGGTAAAGTACTGAAAATAATACTGTCATGATAGCTGTTTAGCCACGAACATTATTCAAGCTGTAATTATTCTTCAATAAATAATTGGTAAAGTACTGAAAATAATACTTTCACGATAGCTGTTTAGTCACGAACATTATTCAAGCTGTAATTATTCTTCAATAAATAATTGGTAAAGTACTGAAAATAATACTTTCACGATAGCTGTTTAGCCACGAACATTATTCAAGCTGTAATTATTCTTCAATAAATAATTGGTAAAGTACTGAAAATAATACTTTCACGATAGCTGTTTAGCCACGAACATTATTCAAGCTGTAATTATTCTTCAATAAATAATAGGTAAAGTACTGAAAATAATACTTTCACGATAGCTGTTTAGCCACGAACATTATTCAAGCTGTAATTATTCTTCAATAAATAATAGGTAAAGTACTGAAAATAATACTTTCATGATAGCTGTTTAGCCACGAACATTATTCAAGCTGTAATTATTCTTCAATAAATAATAGGTAAAGTACTGAAAATAATACTTTCACGATAGCTGTTTAGCCACGAACATTATTCAAGCTGTAATTATTCTTCAATAAATAATAGGTAAAGTACTGAAAATAATACTGTCACGATAGCTGATTGACAAACTTTCAAAGGAACGTAGATAAGTATTTATAAAACGTAGCACTGATCAACACAACGGGCTATTGGCGACGTTCCGTGATCAAACCCCAAGGGAAAGGTTCGAAAACACCACCACGTAATTTTAAACCACGGTTCAGATGACGAGGTCAACACCTGAGCTGGCACCCCACTCTCCGAAGTTCCATGTCAATGTGAGGACATTTGAGGTCACGGTAGATTTAACGTGCACCAGCCTCCGCGTGAATGACCATCTTTGCTTTGATCGAGTTACGAACTCGCAACATCCCGTTGCTAATCCGCGATTAAACCAACCAGGCTACCGCGATCCCGGAAAATGGGAAATGAACACTTAATCATTAATGAATGCTTCACTTGCCAAATCGATTAACTCCACTTTCTGAATTTTATTAAATTTTAATGTCAAAGCACTTGATTGACTCTTAACTGTATATATTCAAAACAAATTTCTCTAATAATAAGTATTAACACCACTAAATGACAAAATGTTTTTAGCCATTGAATAATAAATAATTTATTTCAGAAGCCAATCTGATTAACTCCATACTCTAATGTAAATCGTAATAAAAATTGAGCTAAAACCCTTTTTAACAAAGCAATTGACTACTTTTTATATACAGTGAGTCAAAAGTAAAAACCGAACATCAAAGAAAATGAAAGGAATTTGTACGTACAGTAGTCAGAACAAACACAACAATGACGGGAGCTCAAATACAGCTAACGAAGAAGACATCATTTATATTGTGATGAATCAATTTAAACAAAGTAATAATACTCGAAAAATATGTAACAGTAACAGAACAGTTATTCATTTTTGCTAAGATCTTTAATAAAAAAATGTATATAATGAAGTTTTTCTGTAATAAAAAATAATTTGAAGACTGAATTTGAATTAATAATTTTCTTTCACTTACCAAATCGAATAACTCCCTTAACCACGCAAAAATTGTAGTAATAACTCCAAGGATATTCTATCTTATACTTTCTATATGTCGTTAGATAAAAGGTACATCTGCAGTAATACAGTCTACACCGTTTATTTGAATTTATAATTTAAAAGGAATTTTAAAAACAATGCATACTATTTTATCATTTTTCTCAACTTTTTGTTTTATGGAGTTAATCGATTTGGCAAGTGAGGCATTCATTCAACCAGCTAAATCATACTGACCACCACTGATTAACGTCATTGGGAAAACCTGTCAGAACCTAAAAGCATTCGTCATTGGACCTGCATTAGTCAGCCGGATATCTGTTCTCAGAACTTCGGAAGCATCCCAAGCATGTTAGAATTACTATAATATTTTACTGGGCAATTAAGTTACTTGTGATTGACTATATGACATCAAATGTCCATTTGAAAAATGTTAAATTCAGAATAATTAAAAGATTCAAAACTTCCTTAACACACACACAGCGAAAACTCATTTTTTATTTAACAAACTGATTTCTAGTCGAAATGGCATTTATACGTGCATACTTTTGCAAAGAGAAACTTGCAGAAGAAATCAGATATCTGACTTGAACTAAGGAAAATAATAGCGTCAACATAGACAAATAATTAGATCAAAGTTTTGGGGGACCACGATAGCCCAGTCGGTAGAGAAACTGTTTTGCAATCGGAGGGTTGAGTTCAAAACTCGATCCAAAACCGTCGTGTGCGTGGGGGCTGGTGCACGTTAAATCGGTCTGAAATGTCCACGTTGGCGTGGTGTGGAAGTTTGGAGATTGGGTTGCCAGGTCAGATATTGATCTCGTCCTCTGACCGTGGTTCAAAATAACGTGCTGTTGTCCTCGGATCTTTCCCTTTGGGATGCATCCAGGACCGTCGCCAATAGCCTGGTGTGTTGATCAAGTGCCAACGTTAATTAATCTTTAATCTAAGATAGATAGCTAGTCAATTAACGTTAAGACGTTAATTAACTTGCTATCTACCTTATATTAAAGATTAATAGTTTTCCTTAAAATGTAATACTTCGCTTTACCTTCACAAAACACATAAAAAATTTTGATCTAGGATTTATTTTCCGTACGAATTGTTTTGCCTTATTTCTATATATAAAACATTTGTAAACAAAAACAAATTATGGTTTCTCCTTGATAAAGGTCTCACATTGCCCCTTACAAGGCATCGTAGTTTGTCACACAACATATTTCGATACGCGCAGTTTTCCAGAACATTCTCCAAAATATGTTACACATTTAAATTTAATGTTAATTATCGATTTTCCAGTATGCTATATGTGAAATTCAATTAATTGTAAAGTAGTTTGACAGCATCCTAACTTTTCAAGTAATAACTTTTAAAATATTTTTAATCAAAATAGCCTTCTACACCACCTATCAAGACTCCCTTAACCCCTCTGATGGTTACCTAGACGAGGTATCTCGTCATGAGACAAACTGACCTGATCTTAATGGACGAGATATCTCGTCAGTAGAAAAAACTGACCAGATCTTGATCTAGTCATCATAAAAAGAATCGGCAATATCTTAATGACGAGATACCTCGTCATTAGCAAAATGAGTCAAATCTTGATGGATGAGATATCTTGTCGAAACCTCTTGGAGGGTTAAATATTATTGCTTGCAAGTAAACGCGGTTTCGACACGCAGGTTTTTTTTTCCAATATATTTTGCAAGCTCGTCGTATTCAAAGTTTCGGAGTACTTCAGCCGTATGACATATGAGATTAACTTTCAAACTGTATTTTGACAGCATATTAACTTTTCATGAATAAAAACATTTTTGAAATAAAATCTTCTCTACAGCAATCACCCAGACGCATGAGAGTCGTTATCAATACCGACATGCAATTTTCGAAACAGCATGAATACTAATTTTACATCTAGATTTAAAATTAAATTTTAATCGGAAAAATTAAAATTCAATTCCAAGATTTAATTAATCAAATTAAAACGTCTAAACGAGTAATCGTTATGATGCGTCAAACCAGATTTGTGGAGTTTCTTAATCTTTGAAACGACAATAATCCATCGATATATCGTTCTTTGAGACGAAAATATCGTTATATATCGAAGATAGAGATATAGCGAGGGGGGCGAGAAAAACTTGCTTATTAGAAATAAAGAAGCGCAAATTATGTACTGAATGACGCGCTTATTAACTAAAATTATCCGACACTACAAATTGAACACAAAATTGTGTTAAAACCCTTTAACTCTGGAGGCACCCGATTTTAAAGAAAAAAAAACAAGCTGCACAGAATTATTTATTCACTTATTCAGCTTCAAAATTAGTATAAAACTTCAAATAACATGTTTCTTTATTATGAAACGATTTATTCACTCATAATAAATTTTTAGGGAAAAAACAATTACCGTTATGAAAGACAAAAATTCTCTGCACCACACAATTCGCCAACCTTAATCACAACGGTGCCAACAACTTACTAACGCGTTTTAATGCGTAAATTTTTGTTTAAGTTATTTACACATTTAACATTAGTTCATAGCATTGCCAACTCAATGAAAAACTTCAAATAAAATTTAAACCGTATTATTCTGAGTAATTTCAACTTTTTGAGGTGGGTTAAAAAATATCCCACCATGCATAAAAAGCTAAGCAAAAGGCGAGACAGTTTTTAACCCCAGAGTTAATATGAAACTAATTGTAGTAGATTGTATTTAATGATTACTACTTATAATGTGGTATATATATATATATATATATAGCGAAAGAATGACATCAGGATGACAAATGAAGCTAGGTCAAACTTTGCGCTTACACGTTTTTTAAGTCAATTCAGCTTAGGACAACCATTTGTAACAAGAGCCTTTAAACTCCCAATCCTAAAGAGATTGAGATTTTCTTGGGAGTTCTCAAAATTGAATTCATTGGGAGACTAGTGTAAACGAGCGTTATTCCCCAGTGCACAATAAAACGAGTGGTACTACATATTAACCAAAACATGCTTCTATAAAGTATTATGCAAACGAGACTTCACGAGCAAATTACGCATGCGATAAATCACATGACCGATTCATTTCATGAATTTCCTACACTAACTTTAAACAACATTTCTGGTTTATTAAAAAGAGCACCAACTGTTGGGACTAGGGTAACTTTTGCAGGAAGACGGCGTTGAGAAAATAAATGACAGTTCTTCTAACACGGGTGGGATAAAAAGCAGTAAAAGAACTCACCCTGCGATGCGAAAAGGATGCAACAGGAGCGCGTAGCTACAAACGATCTCGGATGCGACCACCCTCTGAAAATTCCATCAGGAGGGATGAGGACCGAATGGAGTGCCTGCCAGTGCACCGTCTGCCGGCGGTTACAGTTTGCGACGGTTTAACGGAGAGGCTAAAAATCGATACCACACAAGACCTAGACCTGGATTCCGTGCGTTTGTTTGAGAACGCGGATATGGATTTCGGATGTCGAGCGCTCATCATTAGCCAATCGCTCATCATTTTTTAACCCACAATGAGTGCATTGTCAATAAGATGATTATTACGGAGTGACTGCAACATTATTTAGGGGGAATATGTTACTGCTATTCACTGCCAATTCCACTTATTCCATTAGTCTCCGATTTCCCAATATTTTTGAACGATGCAATGCTAAAACCATTAATCATTAGGTTTTACCAGAGGGATGACGTGATTCCTAATTTTCACAATAGGCGTGACAGTAAAATAATAGAACCAAGCTCCTACATGGCAAATAACGGATCATGACTCAGGCACTGAAGAGTTATGGTGTCGGGATAGGTCGTGTGGAGATCCGAGCTGATCGCCTGAACTTATACCTTGGACCGATCGCTAGGGTGTTACGAAGTGATACGGAGATTAGGACTAACACAATTTATTTCTCTACCTAAAAACTATGTACCGCAACCGTTATCTCAAATTCATGGAACAGCCTACACGCTGCCACTTGCATTAATTCTGTAAAAAACTGCGCTCGCTCCACCTGCGCGTGGAAGCCTTCAGTTACTAGTTCAAAACTGCGCTCGCTCCACCTGCGCGTGGAAGCCTTCAATTACTAGTTCAATTCTAACTCACTCTCGCTGAGTCAGGAAAATAGTTTCTACCAGTCACCGGATTTCAGCGGACATCTGCACGTGTGGTTAAGTGGATCATCAGCCGTTTGCACATCCTCACACGCCGCCGCCAAGAGGAAAACAGATTTTTTTTCCAAAAAAATCTGTTTTACTAATAATATTGTCCGAACATTTGTGGCAACCGGTTAGATCAGGAGTGGTTACCCTCTCAACCCAAGAGAAATCAAGGGATCCAAAAAAAAATTATGCATAAGAACATTTATACTTTGCAACCACTTTTCAAGCTAATATTAGATCTTAACATCCAAATGCTATATCTATTTACACCACAAACAATCAAATATTGATACTCCCGAACTCCAATACCTTTTCATTCTAAATTGATCCAATCTACAAAACCTAACCTAAAGTATTGCAAAAATAACATTCGACTAACACCATACATATAAAATTAACCATTATTTACACTATATTTAATATACATCTTAACTCTCCATATTTAGTTATAAAAAAATAACAATCTCATCCAAATATGCTACCAAGCCTTTATTGATCGACCTCTCTTTCCAAGCGGGAGAGAGCATCAGCTCCCTGATGATAAATCCCAGGGCGATGGGTCAACTTGTAATTCCACCTTTGAAGGGCAAGTGCCCACCTAGTTAACTTGGGGCTCTTAGGAGTTGTCTCGACCAGATATTTTAGCGGATTGTGATCAGTTATGATCTCCACAGTGTTACCCTGCAACCACTTATCAAATTTTTTCAGTCCAAATAACACGGCATAGGCCTCTTTCTCAATGGTAGACCAATTCTTTTGGGTGTTATTCAATTTTTGACTAACAAAAGCAATTGGCCTATAGTTTCTATGCTCGTCCTTCTGGGTCAAACAACATCCAATAGCGTAGTGGGACGCGTCTGTGTGGACCTGGAAGGGTTCGACGGCATTGGGGGTGCTTAACGCAGTGACCTCACATAACGCATTTTTCAACCGGAGGAATGATTCTTCCTCGCGTTTCCCCCAAAATACCTTTCCCGATTTTTTCCCTTTTGTCAACTCCGTTAAAGGGGATGCTATCTCTGCATAACCAGGAATGTAAGTCCTATAAAATCCCATCAGTCCTAGAATGGATCTGACTTCCTTTTTTGATACGGGTCTTCTCAACTGTTTGATGGCTAATATTTTGTCATTGTCAGGAGAGTGCTTTCCCCCTCCTATCTTATGTCCTAAGTATTTTATCTCTTTGGATGCAAATATGCATTTCTTAAGTTTCACCGAAAATCCGAGATATTCCAGATCAGATAAGATTTTTTTCAAGTGTTCTAAATGTTCTTCCCACGTTTTAGAGAATATAACAATGTCGTCTATATAAGCTTGCGCATAAGCGGAATGTTTGTGCAACACTTGATTCATAATGCGTTGGGAAGTTCCCGAAGCTCCTGACAATCCAAATGGCATCACTTTCCATTGATACACCCCGTTGTGGGTGGAAAATGCTGTCAAAACTTTGCTCTCGTCCTCCATTTTTATTTGATAATATCCCCTTTCCAAATCCAAGCAAGTTAACCATTCGGCCATCCCCGCAGTGAAGATCAACTCCTGCATGTCCTTCATAGGATAACTGGGCACTTTTGTTATCAGATTAAGCGCCCTATAGTCAATGCACATTCTAATCGAGGCATCCTTCTTCGCGACACATACAATGGGATACGTAATGTCTGCATTGGACGGCTCCAAAAGACCCAATTCTAAAATTTCTTGGACTTGCCTATCCACTTCTGAACGGTATGCTATTGGTATGCAATAACTATGTGGTTTTCTCCGGATGGAGTCAGGCAGCAATTCAATCTTGTGCTGACTTACTCCCACGGGTTGTATTGGTCGGCAAAAAAGTGTTTCGAACTTACACAAGAGTCTTTTCAATTCTTCCTCCTGTTTAGGATTTAAGTACGGTGTCGTGATCATTTTCACTTCTTGGGTGAACTCGTCTCTTGCTTCGACAATTGGAGCGTTTTCTATGTTACCAAATTCTTCCTCCCCTTCAAAAATGACATTTACCGCGTTGGAACCGACCACAAATTCCCTTATCTTGTTCTGGTGAACGTGCCTCATCCTATTGTCTGGCATCTTTATAATGAAAGAATGTTCATTCTTTTTCTCTTCAATGATTCCGGGACCTTGCCATCTGGCCAATAATTTGTTTGTAGAATCTGGCAAGAGCACGATGACTTTATCTCCCGGCTTGAAAGTCTTTCTTGTAGACCTTAAATTATAATAATGGGCCATTTTCCCTTGTTGTATATTAGATGTTATCTTGGCTTTCTCTGCGGCCTCCTCCAGTCGGGTTTTCAACTTCTCCAGATAGACATGTATTGGGGTTGTATCCAGCTGCAAACCCTCGTGTCTTCCCGTCCAGGTATTCTTTAGAATCGACAAAGGACCTTCTGGCTTCCGACCAAAGAGCAATTGAAAAGGTGCTACACCCGTTGTACTGTTCGGGACCTCTCTGTATGCCCATAAAATGAACGGTATTTTGGTGTGCCAAGTCCGTGGTTCTTCCTTAATGGTGTGATGTAACATACTCTTTAAAGTTTGGTTAAATCTTTCCACTAACCCGTTTGATTGTGGATATAATGGTGTGGAGAACCGTGGAGTTGAACCCATTCTTTTTTCAAATTCCTGAGTCAATTCAGCGTTGAAATTTGTACCATTGTCCGAGGCAATTACGTTTGGCACTCCAGTCCTCATAAAAATAGATAATAAAGCTTCACACGTTGCTTTGGCTGTAAGACTCGTCAAAGGGATCGCCTCAGCCCACCTTGTATGTTGGTCTACCATACACAAGATAAATTTGTGTCCTTTAGAACTTGGAGGATCTATCGGTCCTATGATGTCCACATTGACCACTTGGAAGGGCAATTCTGGCCGCGCAACGGGAGTTATTGGGGCCCTATCTTTGTGTTTGACCCTTCTCGTCAACTGACAACCTTCACATGCTAAACAAAACTGTCTCACGTCTCTTGATAGCCCGTTCCAATAGAACGAATATCTAATTCTTTCTATTGTCTTCCTCGCTCCCATGTGTCCCCCAAACACTGAGCAGTGGGCTAATCTAAGAACCTCTTTTCTTCTACGTTTAGGAAGAACCAATTGACATACATTCTCTCCAAGAATCTTGTCTTTATGAAAGACCAAACCATCGTTAAAGAAAAATCCTCCACTACCTTGCTTAGCCTGTTTTCTGGTCTCTTCCAGCTCTCTACACTCCTCTTGCTCTTTACGGAAGCTTTCCGTCTTCGATATCCCTTCTTCCTGGTCTCCGTCGGTGCTTTCTACCACTAACACTTCTGTGTCCTTATTCACTTCAACGGAATTCCCTTCTGTGTTCCCCTCTTTTGTAGGTGGTTCCAAGATGTTTCCACTACCAATATCGGTGGAAATTAATTCCTGCTTTCCTCTAAGCATGTCTCGGATATCTGGTGGCAACAGCACATCTTCCACCAATGAGGGAGCAACTGCGCAGAGGACTTCTTGGTGAAGCACATCACCCCTACCTCCTATGATCAGTCCTATGGGAACGTTCATTAACGGGCATTTCTCCGCTGGACCGAAGATTCCTTTAATAAAGATGGACGATTTCTCTTCCAGCGACAGATTTTGTACAATATCTTTCCGTATGACGGTAATTTCAGTCCCAGAATCAATTAGGGCTTTTGCCTCCCTCCCGTCAACACTAATTAAGATTCTTTCCAAGGGGCAAAGATTGTCTCGCCAGGATCTTTCCTTAAAGGATACAACTTTAGCTACCACCGCCGTTCCGCCAGTATTCAATGTCCTTTTCTCATCCCCCACACCGCTTTCTTCAGTTATGATCCTATTCACGTTCGCTTTCCTTCTATTATCGTGATCTGATCTTCCTTTATCCGACTTTGGACAGAACCTCTTCATGTGTCCCTCCATTCCGCATGAGAAACAAACAAGCCTGGAATTATGTTTCGCCGGTTCTGGTTGAGTTCTGTGATAGGTTCGTTTGGTGTCCTGCTGAGATATGTGGTATCCACCGTAACCTCTTGCATCATACTGGGTCTTGTATCCCAAATTTGTCTTCATGGTGGTACTTGGCTGTCTCTTGTATGTTCTACGAACACATTCGTATTCGTCTATCTTTTCAGCCAGCAATGAAGGTTTTGATATTTTCCCCCATTCATCGATAAAATGGTCCCTGGCTTCCTGTGGCACTCTTTTCTTGACTTGATCGGCTATCATCAATTCCTTCAGACTCTCAAAATCGGAGATACCAAGTCCTTCGATCCATCCTTGAAAATAATTGGTTACTTCATAAGTAAAATCTTGCCAAGTTTTATCAGGACTTTTTTGATGTTGAATGAACTTCTGGCGAAATCCCTCTGGATTCATCTTAAACTTCTTTAACAAGAGGTCTTTAATGTGTTCATAATCTTCTAATCCCTCTTCCGAAACCCTCGCAATCAATTCTATTATCTCCAAAGGCATTAGGGTCAAAAGACATGATATCCAATTTCTTTCATCAATTTTCCTCCGCCTAGCTTGACTTTCGAACAGGGAGAGGTATAAAAGGATATCACCCTCTTTCATTTGGAATTTGGGCATGTATTTCGTCATGTCGACATGTATATCGGTAGGACTACTTCTTCCTTCTATGGAATCATTGCTTATCCTTATTCCTGCTTCTATCCTTAACTTTTCTAGCTCAAATTCTCTTTGTTGTTTCTTTCTCTCCTTTTCCTCTTCTCTCTCCTTCTCTTCTCTCTCCTTCTTCTCTTCCCTCTCCTTCTCTTCCATCTCCTTTCGTGAACTCACTATCGTTTCAAGCATCTCCATCACGAATTCGACTTCGTATGACTTACTTCCTGTTATGAGATCTTTCAGTCCTATAACTTTAATATTTGGATCAGGAGTTTCCCCTAACTCCAATGCTAAAGTAAATAGATCGCATTTCTTATATTTTCCCAAAAAAGCCATATTCACCAATATATTTTCCTTTCTAACTGGTATTAACTAAAAGACCATTAAAATAAAAACCCTTTTCAGCTACTGATTGACTACCCCTAGCATATATCACAATTGTTTAAAGAGAAAAATAATGGTTCACCCTAAACTGATAACGATGACATGTGAACAATAACACTGACGTGTCACATGAGTTAACGCTCAATTCGAAACTCTGAAATTCCAGCACTGTCGTGCTTTAAAAATACCTTCTGCCACTCCTGGTGTATCACAATTCTTCAAGAGAAACTATAATCAGCACTTTTGGCTAAGAACACTGACGTGTCACCTGCGCTGTCGCGCAATTCTAAAATTTGAAATACGGATGTATTTCCCGCACTGCCGTGCTTCAACTACACCTCATCATTTAACAAACAAATATGCTTCACCTAACATTTATTTAGCAATGGATCCCTGATTATTTCTCTTAAAAGAAAGGGTAAACTACACTCACCCGGTTCGTCTGCTTCACCAGGATTTCGCGTAGCCTCGCCGTCCGTTTCCTCAGGATTTCTCGTCTCTGGTCCAATCTTTACTGTTCCCGGTTCGTCTGCTTCAACAGGGTTCCTCGGAATTTCTCGTCTCTGGCCAATCTTTACAGTTCCCGGTTCATCAATCTTTACCGCTATCGGTACATCGATCTTTACCACTCCGGGTACATCATTTTTACCGCTGCCACCATCTTATTGTCGGGATAGGTCGTGTGGAGATCCGAGCTGATCGCCTGAACTTATACCTTGGACCGATCGCTAGGGTGTTACGAAGTGATACGGAGATTAGGACTAACACAATTTATTTCTCTACCTAAAAACTATGTACCGCAACCGTTATCTCAAATTCATGGAACAGCCTACACGCTGCCACTTGCATTAATTCTGTAAAAAACTGCGCTCGCTCCACCTGCGCGTGGAAGCCTTCAGTTACTAGTTCAAAACTGCGCTCGCTCCACCTGCGCGTGGAAGCCTTCAATTACTAGTTCAATTCTAACTCACTCTCGCTGAGTCAGGAAAATAGTTTCTACCAGTCACCGGATTTCAGCGGACATCTGCACGTGTGGTTAAGTGGATCATCAGCCGTTTGCACATCCTCACATATGGGTTTACCTTAAACTTCTTAGCGGTTGTCTGGACGAGGTATCTCGTCATTAGCAAAGATGACAAGATCTTGTTGGATGAGATATCTCGTCAATAAAAAACACCTTCACAATCATTAGAAGAAAACTAACCAGATCTCGATCTCGTCATCGTAAAATAATCGGATATATCTTGAAGACGAGATATCTCGTCAATAGAAGGAAACACCATCACAATCATCAGAAGAAAACTAACCAGATCTCTATCTCATCATCGTAAAATTTTCGGCAATATCTTGAAGACGAGATATCTCGTCAATAGAAAACACCATCACAATCATTACAAGAAAACTAACCAGATCTCGATGTCGTCATCGTAAAATAATCGAATATATCTTGAAAACGAGATATCTCGTCAATAGAAGGAAACACCATCACAATCATCAGAAGAAAACTAACCAGATCTCTATCTCATCATCGTAAAATTTTCGGCAATATCTTGAAGACGAGATATCTCGTCAATAGAAAACACCATCACAATCATTACAAGAAAACTAACCAGATCTCGATGTCGTCATCGTAAAATAATCGAATATATCTTGAAAACGAGATATCCCGTCAATAGAAGGAAACATCATCACAATCATCAGAAGAAACTAACCACATTTCTATCTCATCATCGTAAAATTTTCGGCAAGATCTTGAAGACGAGATATCTCGTCAATAGAAGAAAACACCATCACAATCATTAGAAGAAAACTAACAAGATCTTGATCTCGTCATCGTAAAATAATCGATGATATCTTGCAGACGAGATCTCGTCATTAGTAAAATTGATCAGACCTTGATGGACGAGATATCTCGTAAAAACCAAAAAGAGGGTTAACGCTAGATGGATTCCCCTACTCTGGATCTGTCCGACTTGTATGTTTCAGCTGTCATCAAATAGCCATTGCGAATTGATCGTTTCGAGTTATCGTGTTTTTTTTCGTGCGTCGGAAAAATATAAACTCTAAAAGAAGTACGATTTTGAAATGGTGCAATTGATAACAATCACTACTCTTCGAATAATAACCCTCCAAGGGTTTCCGCCATCCATCTCGTCCATGAAAGTTTGAACAACTTCGCTAATGACGAGATATATTATCATCAGGATATTGTTAATTTTTTACGATGAGATCAAGATCTGGTCAGTTTTTTGTGATGACGAGATATCTCGTCCATCAATATTTGGTCAGTTTTATTAAAGACGAGATATCTCGTCGAGGCAACTACCAGAAGGGTTAACAGAAGCATGATATCTAACAGAGTTCTCGACTCGTTGAGTCTTTGGGTTCTTGAGAGAAAGATTCTCCTATACACTTAGATATGCAGTCCGGATCGTGTCTCGAACTCGCAACCCTCCACTTTCCAATCCGCTTCTTCGTCATCTAACTGATTCAAAATACGTGGTGTTGTCCTCGGGTCTTTCCCTACGGGTTTGATCCCGGACTGTCGCCAATAACCCGTTGTATTGCTCCAGTTCGGCGTTAATTAATTACCAATATAACGCGCTTCTCCTTCAATCGGGATATAGCGGCCCGATTGAAGGAGATATATGAATGCTTCACTTGCCAAATCGATTAACTCCACTTTCTGAATTTTATTAAATTTTAATGTCAAAGCACTTGATTGACTCTTAACTGTATATATTCAAAACAAATTTCTTTAATAATAAGTATTAACACCAAAATGACAAAAGGTTTTTAGCCATTGAATAATAAATAATTTATTTCAGAAGCCAATCTGATTAACTCCATACTCTAATGTAAATCGTAATAAAAATTGAGTTAAAACACTTTTTAACAAAGCAATTGACTACTTCTTATATACAGTGAGTCAAAAGTAAAAACCGAACAGCAAAGAAAATGAAAGGAATTTGTACGTACAGTCCGAACAAACACAAAAATGACGGGAGCTCAAATACAGCTAACGAAGAAGACATCATTTATATTGCTGATGAATCAATTTAAACAAAGTAATAATACTCGAAAAATATGTAACAGTAACAGAACAGTTATTCATTTTTGCTAAGATCTTTAATAAAAAAATGTATATAATGAAGTTTTTCTGTAATAAAAAAATAATTTGAAGACTGAATTGGAATTAATAATTTTCTTTCACTTGCCAAATCGATTAACTCCCTTAATCACGCAAAAATTGTAGTAATAATAACGATTACCACAAGGATATTCTATCTTATACTTTCTATATGTCGTTAGATAAAAGATACATCTGCAATAACACAGTCTACATCGTTTATTTGAATTTATAATTTAAAAGGAATTTTAAAAAGCAATGTATACTATTTTATCATTTTTCTCAACTTTTTGTTTTATGGAGTTAATCGATTTGGCAAGTGAGGCATTCATATATCGTATCAGCAAGGCAGTATAAAAAATATTTTCTGCTGAGATCGAAGAGCAAGGCAATCTGTATCTCGTTCTTAAATCTAATAATAACGAATACTGTTTCTTCGCAAGTTCGCATTGCAGTGTGTTAGTGAACCCCGAATGGCATTTTCTAATAGGCTTATGGATCTTAATATGAATTAGAGACACACTCTCTTAAAGTCCTATCCTATGGCCTAATCGTGGCAAGAGGGGATAGCACAGGTGAAGTAAATAGGGAGTATATACTCTTAGTGGGTCACCCAAGGTGTGAAGGCTGAGATCTTACGATCAGACGCGTTCTACCCATGTCATGGGCTTGTGCAACTTAGAGGATGACCACCTGTCCGTACTTAAGAAGCCCAATTGCACAGATCATCTCTAATAACTTTTCATCACTGGTACCTCAGTAAAACACCAGAAGCCTTAAATTTGCCCCGGAAAACTTTCCCCCTGCTTGCCAGGCTCCGATCTGGCCACTTGAAAAAGATGATATTCTTTGATGGTCAGAATTTTTTTCCATTGTACAACGGGCAGCTTATCACTAGCCTCACACATCCTGAATTGCATTGAAGCCCTACATGAAGACATTTCTAAGGACCCATCTGCCATTGTACAAAAACTTTTTCGCACATATTCAATGACTTACTCGTAATGTAATTTTTTTTACACTGAGATAGGAAAGAAGAGACACGGAACTGTTAAGAGAATAAGAGACAAGTTTTGGGTGTTAAGAAATCCATGAAAGGTGGTAGGTGTTTGTGACGCAACAAATATGAATTTGTGGTCATCAGAATGGGTTCGTCAACAGAAATCAGTGAAGATAAATTTAATGATGTTAGTCTGAGGGAAATAATGATACAAGATCTTATTAGTCCATAATGGACAACTAATTTAAACTTACTTTTAAAATTTTCTACATGGGCCACACTTCATAGATAAGTGTATTGATACTATTATGTTTATGCTATAGTTAATACCTATATTAGTTTGATGCATAAACTTCAAAAAATTTGAAATATATTTACGGTAAATTTGTTGAGATCGTGGCCTCGTCTCTTGTATGTAAAAAAGAAATTTACCTGGCCCCTCTCTCAAACGTTGAGAACTCTCTAACACTGAGGACCATTCTTTGGTCTGGTAACCCGAATCTGTGGAGCAAGCTACCGGTCAGTGTGAGCTATCAGTTCAGTTGCTGGTCATGACTCCTCAGGTCATAACTGATATACTCCATGCAACTTCCCACGCATGGGAAGGGAATCACGGATAACTCATTCCAATTCACAAGTAATTCTGGGCTCACTGTACCATGGTACCGAAAGCCCTTCTCTGAGCTTCGGTACTATGGTACCAGGAACTCAGAGAAGAGTTTATATTGTAAAGAGCAGTCTGTTTTCTGTTTGAAAAGTTTTAAATGCATTTACAATAAAGATGTGCAACATTTTTGTTAAGGAGAGGAACTGCTATTCACTTGGAACAAGGTAAATATTTATTAATACTCTGGAAACAAGTGAATAACAAGGTATGGGAAGAATATGTATGAAGATAGCTTTAATAGTAGACAATATCACCATTATCGTGTTTTCTAGCGATTTGGAAAAAGGGAGTTAAAATTGTTTGTCTTGACATTAAATACCACCGATTATCAATCTCTCCGTACTGCCAATCTAGAAATTTCTAATTTTTGCCATTTATAATATTTCGATTTATGTAATGGTCACTAATCCGTACTACGAGAATTATACATTTTTTAGCTTTTCTTATTTATAAAAGATTTAGACAAAATTCAGTGAAGATTTATGTAGTATACAACGAGTTAAATTATTATCAATAACTCATTGTTTTACTGTTACAGTTGTTTCAAATTCATCTGAATTAGAAGTTGATAATATTTTAATTAAACACAGATTTTTATCCAAACGCAACATGATGTTTCATAAATCCATCTGTAAACTAATTAAATTCTGTTTGATAAACGATCATACTTGCAACAATAAAATGAAATGTTTCTGCAGATAATCTAAGAAGAAAAGCAGTATCTTCATAAAATTAATTCCGTTTACTTAGAAACATCTAATTGCTGTCAACTATGTAAATAAACGGATGACAATGCATCCACAATTAGTTTTTTTCTTTGGTTTTATCAAATTCTCAATTACCATGTGTATGCTTTGAATTGGAGACTGCTCTAAGAATGTTTTTCGGAACTTAAACAAGTTCAAAGGAATGCCACATTCATTTCATAGTCGTGAAGTATTCACTGTACATTACTATTGAGAGGAGCTTCAAAAGTGTGATCAACATGTCGACTAGCAGTCACCAGACTGCTGCTTGAAAAAATTGCTCTGGTTGGCCAATTTGACATTTTATCGCCTTGTTTGGCAATATAACAACTAACAAGATGGATGTGTTGGTACCCATTTGTAAAGAATGGTAACAAAATTGGCGAAATCACTAGTCTATTACCCATGTCGCGCGGACCAATCAGATGAGGTTGTTCGTTTCCTCTTGGCAATCGAAAGCAGTCAAAGGGTCATGTTACTACTAGTTTTGGTTACATGATCCTGGGAACATAAAAAAGTTACCATTGCTCACTACTTGTATATCTCCTCTATGGTCCAATCAAAAAACGAATGGCACTTGTCACGGTTGTTTTTTGACAAGGAATCGCCTGCTATGTTTATTTTGTGGAAGACTGACCACCCTATATAGTATTTAGGAAATGCCATTTAAAAATACGAAACTTCTATTTTACGTTCCTGTGTGTAGACCAAGCTGGTCTACACACAGGAAATATAAAAGTAGAGTGAGCAATGGTAACTTTTTATGTGCCCAGGATCATGTAATCGAACCTAGTTGTAACGTGATCCTTAGATTGCTTTCGTCTTCTGGGTGGCATCCAACATTCATCATCTGCTGATTGGTCAACGGGAGGGAAGAAGACGTCCATCAATTGATTCACGGATCTGATTGGTCTATCGATTAATCATCTGATAGTAGACTTTGTCGATATCACCACTCGTCACCACTATAGAAATTCGCATTCATACACCTACTCTGTCATAAGATGTACATCGCCAAACGAGGTGATAAGATACGAAATAGGCCAATCAACTCCATTTTTCACCAAAACGTCACGTGACTACTAGTCGACATGTTGGTCACACTTTTTGAAGCTCCTCAATAGCAATTATCAGTCTATTTATGTTTCATGTCTATGGGTCTACAACGTACTGAAAATTTCCGTCGTAGCCATGACAAGCATTGCATCTCCCAGTTTTCTTTCGCACCTCACTCTACAGTTGTCTCCCATCAAAAATTATTTCATCACCGAGGTATTGAACAATCAGAACATGAGCTTAACAGAAAAATTCTCTAATCTACTACTACCATAAGCGTTTCTCCAGCGTATAAAACCTCCCTACCTTCAGCATCATTCAAATATTTGCACGAAGCAAACATCTTCGGGAGCTTGTGTGATCATCTCATTACGTGACGCCAAAGGTAAATAAAACTTCCAAGGCATGGCACTGAATGAATGCGTGTAATGAGATGATGTTTCATTTTTATCAAGGAAACAGCATACGGTCAAACATCACACGGTAGAAGGTATTACAAAACATTTTTTACTTGAAAATATTTTAGCCTGTTAGGGAAAAATGTTTAGTAAAATGCGTCATATTGTTTGAATAGTGTCTGAAGAATTTGCTCCTATATTAAAAATTTACAATCCGCGTAATGAAACTTGAATAGTTATTTTTGCACTCACGGGTTTAAAAAGTTTATGAAAAATGTTAGTCACACAGATAACATTTAATGGAACGGCCAGTTTTCCCTCCCTTAAAAATGTATACCACGCGAGAGCTTAAATTACCTTTTTGTAAAGCATGCATGCCGCATTCTTAGTCTAATTTGTATTGTGTGTTATTTTTCTCATTTTGCTTCACATAAAACACGATGTTCAATTTTTGAACTAAAGACAATGGAATCGCCTTTGTGTTTAAACTTACGACGAAGTATGCCCTGCCTTGTGTCTATGAAATCGTGAAAAAATAAGCAGTGGGAGCTGTAACGGTCCTTAGCAACAGCTGGAGAACAAAGATCAAACCACTGACCTGCGGCTGAAAATTCCGAAACATCTATGGGGGGGGGGGTGTTTCCATGGTGGTCGGATTGCCATCTAGATGGATTTTAGGGGCCCGACGCCCTTAACCATCTAGATGATGGTTCTTAAGGGCGTCGTACATACCATACATACCAACCCTATTTACTGCGCCCATGACCAAGACACAAATACCTGATTGTGTATAGTGTAGATAATACATTAAAGTAAATAAATAGTGTAATTGTTATTTTGCTTGTGTCGTGTTTATTGGCACACCAATCCGCCCACTATGATACAGTGTTGATAATGTTTATTTAGTTTGTAGTAATTTTTATACAATGGGCGTTACAGTGATGACGTCAACACCAAGTGAGCGACTCCTTAGCCAATAGCTGACGGACGAAAAACCAACAAATCTCATTCACAAAACAGTTCCACTCAACATGCTTTGAACTTTTTAAAAGACAGGGGACTTGGGATTCTTTTCGTTTTCATTCATACCAGCCTATCTACAGCAAACTCATACAGATGTGAATGGCAATGCATAAATGATGGCAATATTATTTAAGACGAGATTGAAAATACATAACCATAATGGCATTTGTTGAATTATAATCATTGACATAACCATAATGGGGGTGGTCATGGCTCAGTGCGTATGGCCACTGCGCTAGCAACCTCTAATTCGCGACGTTCGAAACTTGATCCAACCGAAGACAGTTGTGTACGTAGGGGCTGATGCATATTAAATCTGTCGTGATCTCAAATGTACTCACGAAGGCATGGTATGGAGGTTTTCAGAGTGGGGTGACATCTCAGGTGTTGACCTCGTCATATGACCATGGTTCGAAATGACCAGGTGCTGTCCCGTCGGAATGGATACCAGACTGTTGTCAATTGCCTGTGTTCCCCGAGTACGACAGCAATTCAAATTCAACTACCTACCTACCAGTTTAGGGGTGAGGGTTGTTTTCCTACCTCAATATGTGTAAGTAATACTTCCCTTGCGTGTATGTCTTTTACTTGATGTCTGAGTTTTGCCTGGCGCAACAAGGCCAAATATGGCCCATGAGCAGATGAATTTCGTTGACCTCAAACCCAACAAATGTCAAGGGGACTTGTGCATGTCAAATTTGTCGTGGCCTCAAATGTCCTCACGTTGGCGTGGTGTGGAAGTTTGGAGAGTGGGGTGCCAGCTCAGGTGTGACCTGATCATCTAACCGTGGTTCAAAATTACGTGGTGTTGTCCTGGAATCTTTCCCTTCGGGTTTGATCCCGGGCCTTCGCGAATAGCCCGTTTCGTTGCTCCCGGTGCGACGTAAATTCAAATACCTACCTACCGTTACATACTTTGTCTCTAAAAGCTTTTTTCGGGGGAGCTCTCTCTGTTGGTCTATTTTTACTTCAGCCCATCCTATATCTCGAGATCAGCCATTCTATTCCATCTTCTAGAGAATTCTATATAACTAAGACGTCTTTCTTCGATGGAGGATAAAAAGAAATTGGGCCCTCGCCTGTCAACATTGACATTGTCACCATCTCTCTGTGCTGTCATACGCCTTTTTCGTCTTTGTCGGTTTCAGGGGTGGTCTTTTATTTTAAGGCATGCTCGAAAAGCGAATAGGTAGTTATTTTTCAGGTACCTAACTTTCCTTGTGAATTACGCGTGTATGAAAATGTATGAATATTTAAAATACAACATAACGAAATACACTGGAAGGAAATTCCATTTAGAAATGTACTAGATACTAATACATGTAGAACTCTGAAATGTTGGTTAAGGGATGAGAGACGTTCTTTACTATTAAATTTGTTTCATTACAATGGATGGTAGGTAGGTATTTAATTAACGTCGCACTGGAAACACACAACGGGATATTGGCGACGGTCCGGAATCAAAACCGAAGATCCCTGTTGCTTCTGATACTTTATACCCAGATACCCACATACATGGTACATATACTAAATATTTGTTTGAAAAAATGGGCTGCGGTAGCCCGGTTGGAAGACTAACGGATTTGCAACCGGAGGGTTGCGAGTTCGAATCCAACCAAAGACCGTCGCGTACAAAGGAGGCTGACGTACGTTAAATCCGTCGTGGCCTCAAATGTCCTCACGTTGGCGTGGTGTGGGAGTTTGGAGAGTTGTGTCAGCTCAAGTGCTGCCTCGTCATCTGACCGTGGTTCAAAATTACGTGGTGGTGTTATCCTCGGTTGGTTGTTTTCGGGGTTTTATGGCGCAATATACACAATACAATATCAGGTAATAGACAAACACACGATGAAAGTTTTACTGACACAGAAGAGAGAAATAAACCCATAGAGGAATGCATCTGGCAGGAATCGAATCTGCGCCGCCTACAACACGAACGTTGGTGTTGTCCTAGGATCTTTCCCTTTGGGATTGATCCCAGACCGTCGCCAATAGCCCGTAGTGTTGCTCCAGTGTGACGTTTATTAAAATGTCTACCTATTTGGACCGTCACCAATAGCCGTTGTGTGCTCCAGCGCAATGTTAGTTATATACCTACCGAAATATTGAATACGCCAACAATAAGTCATCGATCTCATGAATTGACAACTTAGTCCTCGTACAGCGCAAACTTAACGTAGTGACAAACCAAACCCGATGAAAAGCGATTATCAACGGAAAAAGCATGAGTTTCATATAACTATCCAATTAAGTTTAAGTTATCCAATATATTTGTTGCGACTTGTTAACTTGTAAGTGGTATGAGCTTCTACTTTCTTCTGTATTATCCAATATATTTGTTGCGACTTGTTAACTTGTAAGTGGTATGAGCTTCTGCTTTCTTCTGTATTATCCAATATATTTGTTGCGACTTGTTAACTTGTAAGTGGTATGAGCTTCTGCATTTGTTTATTTCAACATACATTGCATCTTAGCTTAGCTACCTTGGGCTATGAAGGGGGGGGGGAATTTCAATTAACGTCACACTGGAGCAACACAATGGGCTATTGGTGACGGTCCGGGATCAATCCCAAAGGGAAAGATCCGAGGACAACACCACGTAATTTTGAACCACGGTCAGATGACGAGAAATTATTTGGGATCCATCGTGACTGTGTACCCGACTGCGCTATCAACCTGCGAGTTGTAGGCTGCGCAGTTTCAATTCCTCCCTGTGTGTGTGTATTTCTCATATCTGCGTCAATAAAACTTTCCTTGTGTGTGCATGTCTATTACTTGACGTTGTCTGTGTTTTGCTTGAAGCAGCATAGCCAAGTATGCCCTTGCAAGTGGCCCTTGCGCTATAATAACCCAACCACCCTGAATATCTTTGAAATTTTTACTGTCGAAGTGCTGAAATTGTGTTTGATAACCAAGCAAAGTGACGTCACGTTCATAATACATTCATGAAACACGTATTGTCGCAGAAATACTACCGCTACCTATATTTAGCTTGACAAAAAATTCCTCTTATGGTGTGGCTTCGGTAAGAAGGCAGATGACTTGGGAAAATCCAAGTCTACAAAGTGGTAGGATGAAAAGCTGCCGTTCACAAAATCATGTATTGTAGCAGTCATAGATAATTATTTGTTCCGCCAATTATCTAATCACTGCTATCGCTTTAATTTATGCCACAATAAAAGAATATCGACGGACGTTTTCACTGCAAACATTCATTCACTCCGAGCTGAAATAACTAAGCTTGTTTAAACCATGCGTGTAAATATAAATGATCCAGAATGAAGCCTTCGCCACCTGTTTTCCTAACATCTCCTTTTAATTAACACACACTTCTAGAAGGGAGTACTTAAATTCAACTATATACTTTAAAAATCCACCACTCACCTTCGAGGTTGGAAGATGAGCTAATTTAATAACGAAATTCTCCACGCAAAGTGAGTGGAAAAATTCCAACCGCTCTCAGACGAAATAGTCTGGTTAAACTAAGTTCAACAAAATGTTGGTGAACGTGCGCCAATCGTCAACCTTAAAATTCCATTAATTGACTTTGTGTGTAGGAATACTCATTTACTGCACAGAAGTAATTTATTCACCACTTTTTAAGGTTCGTGGTTGAATATCTCATTATCTTAATTTTATTGATCAAGTTTTCGAGGTAAGTGGCTTAAGTGTTCTAAGTGAGTTATCAAGTATTAGGCAGAGTTCATCGAAATATTTTCTTTGACGCTGCTTCGTCCGATCTTGTTTGTTACTTAATTCACGTGAATCATTTTAAGAGAATCGTGTATACACCACGAAAATTAACCAGAAACCACGAAAATTAACCAGAATATCGATTTTGTTTTTATTGCTTCAAAATATTTCCCGATTTCTTAGCTTTCAGCCAAGATCTTATAAATATTAGGAATACTTTTCTAGTTACAAGAGTTTTTCGTTAGATACTGTCACCAGTACAAACATGTTTCCAAAACTTTCAACTCAATTTCTGAAGAACTGTTTTTGCAATACGATGCTTTGTTCAACTCAACAACGAATTGAACCATAATAATTATTTTTGTATCCTAATCTATATAAAACAGTGGATGTTTTGAACAGGGGAGTTATTAGTTCAGAAATTAATTTTTAGTTGATTTCTAAATGGTTAAAATACCTCAAGATATCTTGCTTTCTTTAGACATCCTTGGTGAAAACAATTGTAAAAATAACCTATTCCCTCTAACAACTTGATGGCGTGTCAAAACATGAAGAATAATATTAGGAATAATTTTCAACAGGAATTGTCTTTCTGAACAAATTAGAATTTGAGATATCACTGTTCAAAAAACATGCGAATTAGCTGATTATATCTAAATTAGATAATTAATAATTATCTTAATCTGATTTTTTTTCTCACTGAAATTATTCTAAGCATAAGCCAATAACTTGTTGAAAAAAAGTGGATTTTTAAAGTCAAAATAAAAAAAGAATCTTCTAGTGCAGGGTTTCTCAAACTATGGTAAATGTACCACTAATGGTACATTACATTATTTTGGTGGTACAATTTTTACACGAAAGATTTAAATAAATGTTCAAACCCTTTCATGCATAGTGTATCATATATGATACATAATTGTTTCATCTTTCCGCGATCTATTGACAATTTTTTAAATAAATTGTGTTTCCTACTAACTACAGTAGACTCTTGCTGTATCCATCAATTTCCCTACAATTGTTTCCGGCATGTTTTTGTAACTAAGCCATTTGCTGAACATTGTACTGTGACGGAGGTTTTAAATAATAAGCATTTTTTTTTAAAGAAATAGTAATAATCATCAAATAAGTATTTGTTTTCGAAAAAAATAGTTTTAACAGCGTTGAAGTAATTATTTTTCATTAAATATTTTTTAAGTCATTAATTTAAATTATTATTTACTTTTTGGCATTTAAATCAATGTATCAAATTTGATACATCATGATGTACGGGATAATTTTTTGTATTATCAATATTATTTTAGTATTTATCAATTTTTTTTAGTATTTTTCCTATGTTTGGGCACATTTGAATAAAATAAAATAAAATATTTTAAAAGATAAAAAAGTCATGTATGTGTTAATATTGAAACGAGTAGTAGACTTTTCCAAACTGTCTTTACTGTACATAACAAAATAAATGCAGCTGTGAAAAGACTAGAGTACATAATTAAGGACGCGAAAAGCAAGAAAGTTGCTTCATTACCAACATTAGAAGAGTATCTCCAGGAAAATAATCTGTCACTGACTGAACAACTAATTGAAGATATAGAAAAACACTGCATAGGACTTTTTAACAATTTTTATTCCTACTTTCCTGAAAATTTAGAAAATGAAAGTTGGATAAGGAGATCCGTTTTCTATTTCAGATATTGTGCTAGATATGTTTCAGTTCAAGAAATATCAGCTTTTAGACATTTCATGTGACAGAAATCTCATGAATGAGTTCAAAAATTATAACTTATGCAATTTTTGGTTAAAAAGAAGAGATGAATATAAGTATATTTCCGACAAAGCTATAAAATTTTTAATGCCTTTCAACACATCCTATCTTTGTGAAACTAGATTTTCAGCCATGCTATTAATTAAAAATAAATATAGGACACGGTCGCAACTTGTACCTGACTTACGTTTGAAATTAATGAATTAATTACTACAATATATAGTATATTCATATTTTATTATGATATAAAAGTTCATTTACGAATATAATTAAATAATATAAATTTAAAATGTTTTATTCTTTGATTCACTCCATTTAGGATTAATTGATTTTTAATCGGAAAATGCTTTTATGATGGTACATATATTTTTGATTCTTATTTATGTGGTACAAAATTTAAAAAGTTTGAGAACCCCTGTTCTAGTATATACGTACACCTTAACTCATTTTGAATAAATGATGGCAATTGTGATGTCTTTCACAATTCGTAAAATGCGCAATGGCGTATCGCTGTGAAGACCGAACAAAAACTAAGCATTTATTTACTGTTCGTGTTGCTGAATACAATTGTTATTTCGTTAATCACGGTAATACCATAAATGGTTAAAATAGCCCGTTGTGTTGCTCCAGTGTGACGTTAATTAAAATACCTACCATAAATGGCTAAGAATTTCAGGTGGGTTCCCTTAACAACAAATAAATTAACCTAACTACTGATCATGTCTCTGCCTTAAAAATAATTTAACTTCAAACATCTGGGCAATCAAATGAAAAACATTGATACAAACAATTATTTGCAAAATGACTAAGCTGGTTTGTATTGTCGCTTTACTTTCATTTTTTGACTAATTAGGCCAAAACACGGTAAGGAGGCTAATTAGACCACTTGAGAAATGCTCAGATTCAGGGGTATCAGATTAACGTTACACTGCAGCAACACAACGAGCTACTGGTGACAGTCTAGGATTCCTCCCCAAAGGAAAGATCCGTGAATATCTCTTAATTTTGAATCACAGTTAGATGACAAGGTTAGAACCTGAGTTGGCACCCCACTCTCCAAACTTCCACGCCAACTTGAGGTCATTCGAGGCCACGACAAATTTAACGTGCACCGGCCCCTACGTACACGACGGTCTTTGTTTGGATCTAGCTTCGAACGCACAATCCTCCGATTGCTAATCCCCTGAAAATAGTGAAATGTATTTGGTAATTTTTTCATTAATGTCGCACTGGAGCAATACAACGTGCTATTGGCGAGGGTCCGGGATCAACCCCTGAAGGGAATGATCTGAGGACAACACCACGTAATTTTGAACCACGGTCAGATGACGAGGTCACACCTGAGCTGGCCACTCGACTCTCTAAACTTCTACACCACTTCAATGTTAGGACATTTGAGGCCACGTCCGATTTAAAGTGCACCAGCCCCCCCCCCCCTTGTACACGATTGTCTGGTTGGATTTGAATTCGCAACTTTTCGGTTGCTAATCCGCTACTCTTCCAACGGGGCTACCACGCCCCCTTTAGCATTCAATGAGAAAAACAGTGCAACTTTGTCTACCGAAAAGTACTTCCGTGTTAAGATAAGAGGGTTTAAATCAAAATGGCTACTTCTCAGAATCTAAAGTTGAATATTTCAATCTTTCTCACAAATATTCAGAAAAGAAGCATGCCATGGTGCAAATAATTGTAGTTTAGATTCGTAGATTCATTCAGTTTCGATTTTAAGCCATATTGTAACAAAATAGCAGTTTTTTTCTCTTCCCAACGGAACGAGGAATTGTTTATCACCTGTTTCCAAGGGTTCGTGATCGTGCTCTCTTCTGCGCATGTGCCCCGTTTGAAAGTGCTAGTCTGTTTCTGTTAAGCGAAATCCTAAGAAATATTCCATTGATCAAGAAGGTCAAATATGGAAAGAAGTTCATGACTGGAAAGACTTTTGGTTGCAGAACGGATATATGCGTATGCGCCCCTCAGGGAATAAAATAAATGAAAACCAGTATTTTTTTTATTCTAATCAAAACATTTTCAAGTGTATATTTTTCTTTCTACTTTTGTTGTATTGGGAGAATTGTTTTAAAGAAACAGAAATCATTAGTATTACTCTTTGAAAGTAAGCACAGACAGTTACTATATTGCTGTGGGCTGCTATACGGACATTTTTTTACCACACGAGAGCTAATTAACCCTCCAAATGGTCTGACGAGATTTCTCGTCCATCAAGATCTAAGCAATTTTGACAATGACGAGATATCTCGTTCACCAAGATATTGCCGATAGTTCATGATGACGAGATCAAGATCTGGTCAGTTTTCTTCTGATGACGAAATATCTCGTCCAACCAGATCTGGGCAGTTTTGATAATGGCGAGATACCTCATCGAGATAACCACCAGGAGGGTTAAAGTAAGCTGCAATCCATCGAAATAATTTACCCTCTCAATATTAAATCTCGATTGAGAACTGCTATGTGAAAGATACAAACTATTGCATTAATGAGTAGAAACAAGCAGACTATCAATTTCGCTAGCTCATTTGGTATAATTATCCTTAATATCATTAATAGCTGAATAAAAAGATAACTAAAACCGTCATCATTAATTCATCAATGTATTCATATGCGGCTCATAGGAATAGTTTATTTGGTTTAATAATTATAGGTTCTTCTGTTTCGCATTTCTGTCCTTAGATCTAAAACTACTATTTCAAAGAAACATGAACCGTGCCATTAATTAAAAGCAATCTTAGAAGATCTATGTAAGTAATTCCCAGTTCAATTTGGTGGTAATATTTAGGTTTATAAGTCCTTTTTCAGAGAAATTCGCTCATCAAAGGGATAATAGCCAAGCTAAAATCATTTTTAGGTTGACATCCTTAAGTTGAGAAAACAGTTTTTAAAAAAACAAAAAGCACTAATTAAAAAGTCTAGTACTCATAAATGATTTACCCGAATGAGTAATGGTTCTGTCCATAGGTGAAGAGAATTATCGATTTTGAAGGAACAAAAATTCTCTTGCAATAAAGCACCTGCTTCGTGAAAGTTCGCGGTTCAGGGTTCTACTTTTTCTCAAAATCATCCTTCGCCTGAATCGGCGATGTGTAGTGAAGCTTCTTCATGTGATATGTTTTAACCTTTCTGGTGGTTATCCGGACGAGATATCTCGTCATCCGGACGAGATATCTCGTCATTAGAAGAAAACCGATCAAATCTCGATCTCGCCATCATAAAAAATCATGGCCGAGTTAGCCCGGCTGGAAGAGTAACGGATTAGCAATCGGAGGGTTGTGAGTTCAATATTCGATCCCACCTAAGACCGTCGTGTACACGGGGGCTGGTGTTAAATCTGTCTTGGCCTCAAATGTCCTCACGTTGGAGGAAGTTCCACATTGTGGAAGTTTGGAAAGTGTGGTGCCAGCTCAGGTGTTGATCTCGTTATCTCACCGTGGTTCAAAATTACGTTGTGTTCCTCGGTCTTTCCCTTGGGGATTGATCTCAGACCCGACGGTCTGAGATCAATGAATGTTCACTTCTTCCTATAGCCCGTTGTGTTGCACCAGTGTGAAGTTAATTACCATTGTCATCATAAAAAATCAGAAAATCTTGATGACAAGATATCTCTTCATTAACAAATTTGTTCAGATCTTGATGGACGAGATACCTCATCGAAACTACTTGGAGGGTTAATTTGATTCCCCTGTGCAGATCCAATATACTGTGCAGATCCTTTAGTTGCAGAACATGAATGAAGGCCCTCGTGTCCAATCCAAGAAAAATAACTCCCCGAAATATAAAAAACTATATTAAAATTTAATCTTGCTCTGAAGTCGGACTTCTCGCCCGAAGCAGTTCACATAAAGGATGAAAATCTCTCAAATCGTGGGACATATATCGAGATCGAAATGCCAATCAAAACGACGTACATCGTATTTGTCCCTATTTCCCCTCCTTAAATGCATGAGGGTTTTCCCTGCAATGCTCGGTTTCCCACATTAGCTTTTTCCTTTATCGTTCACTCACTCTCACATATTGAGACTGGTGGGTAAATAAAAGGGACGCTTCTGTTAGATCCAATATACTTCCAAGTAGAGAAATTCCGTGATATTTATTGCCAAAGGGACTAGAAAAAGAAAGAAAGTTTTAAGAGTGTGGGGAAAGATTCAAGGTCTTGTCTCCGTTCATTTCTTTTTTCTTATGATGCAGCATTAAATTAGACTTAAGATTGAATTAAGACAGAAGTTTTCTAGTCAGAAGTTCTTTTCCCTCGTGTAACTTTTTCTGAAATAACCACTTATTTATTAAGAGTATTATATATAAGGTGTGTGTGCACTAAAAGATTTTTAAAATTTTAACTTTAAAAACCCAGTTTGTTTCCAACAAGTCATTGGCTTATGCTTAAAATCATTTCAGCGAGAAAAAATGAGATTAAGCTAATTATTAATTATCTAATTTAAATATAATCAGCTAATTCGCATTTTTTTTAACAGTGATATCTCAAATTTTAATTTGTCTAGAAAGACAATTCCTATTGGAAATTATTCCTAATATTCTTCATGTTTTCACTCTCAATCAAGTTGCTAGAGGGAATAGGTTATATTTTACAATTGAGTGGCTTTATATCAAAGACGGACATCTGTCGTTTCCATAAAGTTAAGAAAACCCTATTTTTCGGTGTGCAACTGGCATTTATTTTTTTTCTGATGAACTTTTCATAATTCGGCTTAAAAATTCTAAATTAATGTGTGAACCATCTGATATCAATGTATTTAAGAAATTGGTCAAAATTTAGCTTTGAAAATACAGATGTCCGGTTTTGAAACAAAAATTGGCAAATTTTCGTTTTTGATCCAAACATGATGGAAGGTGTCCGTTTTTGATGCAAACTAATCGACTGATCTGTGAAATCCCGAATTGAAATCCCGATCTATGAAATCCCGTCCTATTGAAAAAATTAATATAAATGATAGAAATTGGGCTAGGAAATAAAATTTTCAATTTAAAGTACATTTCAAAATATTTCATTTAAATTGTACAGATAAAAACAGTATAAAAATGAAGCTAAAGGTAAAAGACAGTATTAAAATCAATCTTATGTCAATAACTTGACATTCAAGTAAGTTTTGAAATTACATTTTTCAAACTGACACTAACACAACATCGCCATCAAAATCATCATCTCGATTTTCACATTCACCTGAGTAGTCAATTTCTGGTAAATTACTATCATCCTGGGTATCAGGAGCCGTTGATTGTATCAGACTTTTTTACCACTCCAAAATGGTATTCTACTTCCAATTTTCTCCAAAATGTTTTCCAAGTAATCTTTCCACGTCCTTCGCCTTTTCTTTTTTGAGTGGAACACCTATGGGTATTTTCTTTGGGTTGATCTGTTGAGCATTGCAATTGGCTTTACAGATTTTCCTCTCTACTCTAGTGTCAAAGTTGTAATCCATCTCTCCTTTGACTACTACGTTTCACAATTTTGTTTTCCGAAAAACTATTTGTCTGCATGTGGAAATTTTGAAATGGAGTTGTGCTGCTGTTTTCATAAACTTTCTTGCTTCTTCCTTCCAATCAGATGATACCTAATCTCTTCCAATCAGATGATACCCAATATCTTCCAATCAGATGACACCCAATCTCTCTTCCAATCCGATTATACCCAATCTCTTCCAATCAACTTTAGCGTCCCAAAAGTCTTGAAGACTTCATATTCTTCTTTATTCAACAATTGTGTTGATTTTTCTCAAAGCTTTCTCTGTCAGACCGAAAACTATCTGATGGCAGGAACAAGTGCCCTGTAATTGGACAGACTATTTCAATTTTTTTGGTTTGCAGGTGCACAGCTGACGAGGAACTTGCAGCATATAGTTAAAATGTTAACATTCTTATTTTGTCCTGCGCAACCATCAGCCACCAACCGAATTGAATCATATGCTGAGAGTCAATTCATCATCATATGCTGAGATCAGCTGAATTCATCTCATTGAATACAATGAAGGCAACCTCGTTAGAGGATTTCTTAGCTTCGTCTTCTGTCCAGGAATAAATTGAGACAGTACTGGTATTCAGGAACTCAGTTGACAATCCTTTCATTACAGAAAGGTTGTACCAGTAAACCACTTCGGTCGGTCACTTGGCAGAACGAGGTTCTTGTGACAATCAAAACTTAAGAGAAAATATCCTGGTGGTTTTTCTCGCAAATGTTGGAAAAAGGCTTGTGCTTGTGTAATTGCATTTTCAGTTTGAGTGATCGTTTTTCCGGTTCACTCGTCTCCAATCTGATGCGGTTTTCAACTCAATGCACGTGCTACACTCATCCATACTGGGGCAAGAAAATCCGATGTTGAAATTTGTGCAAAATATCTTCCTAAAAATTGCCTGAGTAACCATCTCAGATTCGTCTTTGCCATTGTTGAACATTTTCCACAGTTTAGCGATGTTCAGTTCTGATGGTAGATAAACGCGTGATGAATGATGTCACGAGTAATGCGACTCTTGATTTAAAACTGCATATGAAATGTTTGACCACTTCTCTTTTTGGAGCAAACTTAGGTTCCTTGTGGTTTCCTCCTCGGGTTTCTACTGAGACATGAGAGACACCGTTCTTAAATCTCTTGAAGACACCGATGATCCGGTGTTTAGTTATTGGTTGCAAAACCTTGAGGAACGCATCTCTGCAAACGATGAGATTATTGCCAGCCTGGTTAACAATCGTATACTGGAAGATTGTGGCTTTCCCCTTTCGGTGGCTCACGCTTCTTCCTTTTGGGGTTGGGTGGTTGAGTTCGACAATACTTTAAAATGAATGCGTCTTGCTTACTTTTTTCTGGGATTGAGTAGAAGGCTGTGTGGTGTGGAATTCCCTGACATCGCGCATTGTTAGAAGTGAGCACTGATACCCAACCCTGTGATTGCATGTGCACTCAGGAAGGCCCTTAACAGAGTACCTGGACATAGAGAACAAGAAAAACCATTAATAAATTAGGGGTATTTCAATGGAGAGCTCTTCAATTTTCATTAGAAATATCTGAAGGCACACTACACAAAGATTAATCAGGTCATAGAATCACAGCCTACTTTCAGGTTCAATATCGCAACTTTCTCACCACTTTAGCAGTTAGAACTTGGATTAAAATGATTTATTATAATGACTTTTAACATTTCTGACATCTAACTTTTACCCACCGACTGATAATGTTCAATAAACAAAACTAAAGTAGCATAGCCTAGCTCAATGGTTATCCTTACCTTTGTCGCTACTGGACGTTTCTTTCCCATTTTTGTGGATCATTCTTCCTCTTTCTTGTTTTCCCATCACTCACTGATATGTTTGACTCCATGAAACAACTTTTTTTCTTTTCAAAAAGCTTAAAATAATAACAAAAAAACCTCAAAAATAAAATAGTAAACACGAAGGATTTATCATACGTCTAACACATTGACAACAGTAGCAGCCATTGCTGAATTTTCAGTCAACTGAGCACAATCAGGCTATCCCATCGGGTGTTTGGTAGATGTCCGCTTTTGAAATAAACCTCCATGGCATAAGTCAGTTTTTGAAACAAACCTTCAACTTTAAAGCTGAAAATAACGTGCTTATACGTCCGTTTTTTGATAGAAACCGATATCACCATTGAAAAGAACGTGAAAAATCTTAAAAGAATCCCCTGCTAACTCGATTTCTATTTTAGTGACAGATGTCCGTCTTTGATGTAAGGCCACTCAATTGTTTTCACCAAAGAAGTCTAAAAAATCGAGATTTTTTCAGGAATTTTAGCATTCAGAAATCAACTAAAAATTAATTTCTTAGCTAAAAACTCTGATTAAATCTGATTTAAATAATACAATGATCATCCACTGTATTATTTAAATCCTGATGATGCAAAAATAATTATAATAGATCAATTCTTTGTTGAGTTATCACTGTTTGAACAAACATCGTATTGCATAATCACAGTTCTTCAGAAATTGAGTTTAAAGTTTCGGAAACATGTTTGTACTGGTGACGGTACTAAACGAAACACCTTTATAACTAGAAAGGTATTCCAAATATTTACAATATCTTGATATTGTTTAAAAATCAGAAATTGGAAAATATTTTGAAACAATAAAAACAAAACGGGGATATTCTAGTCAATTTTCGTGATTTGTAGTGTATACATACACCTTAACTGAAACATTAATATATTGTTTTGCAAATATGTTTCTATCACATACTAAATACAGGAAGGTCCAAAAGCCTCAATGCTATTTTATTAATGCAATATTTGAACTAAATAATTTTTTTATTTATATCATAAATAACACAGATCGGCAAATTTAACATCAGAAAAGTTTGAAAATGTTTTGAGTATTTTTACCTCACGTAAATATAATAAAACATATTTTTCAAGTATTGCTATCGTCATATTTTCACACAACCAGCTTCAAGTTACATATTCAATGTATTTTATAAAAAAATGTAATATTCACACTATCATTTCTATATTCTTGTCAATATTACAGTTGCATTTTTCATCCCCTCACACAAAAATGTGTTGTTTTTTCACTTCGTTTTTTATATCCAAAACAGCGTTTAGTGGCAGGATGTTTGTATATTGCTTTAAGGTCCATCGCTGAGAATCACCCAATAGTAATCCGCCATCATTCTACCATCCCAATGTCCTTGATACCTCCTTTCCATGTCCTTAATATCCTTTCGCCCTGATCCTCATTCATAGATCACCCTCTTGACTGAAATTCAAACGTTACGTTCTCTGACGCTCATGACCGCTTAGAACTCTGAATCAGTTAAAAGTTTCCTAAAATTAGATCCAGTAACAATTCCTCCAATTTCGCGTTGAATAAGGCTGGAAACTTACTAATTAGGTAAAAAAAAACTAGTTTCCATTCTTAGACGTTGCCCGGTTGGAAGAGTAACAAACTAGCAACCGGAGGGTTGCGAGTGCGAATCCAACCAAAGACTTGTGTATAAAGGGGGCTGGTGCACGTTAAATCTCTCGTGGCCTCAAATGTCTCCTCACGTTGGCGTGGAAGTTTGGAGAGTGGGGTGCCAGCTCAGGTGTTGCATCGTCATCTGGCCGTGATTCAAAATTACGTGGTGTTGTCCTCGGATCTTTTCCTTCTGGTTTGATCCCGGACCGTCTCCAATAGCTCGTCGTGGTGCTCCAGTGCGACGTTAATTAAAATACCTACCATCCATAGACAAGGAGTAGAATAAAAGTAATATTGAAAAATTATTTAAAATAAAATTAAAACTAAAATGACATGAAGGTTAAAAAGAACTGTATTTGAGTCAAAATATAAAATAGTATAAACTATTACGCCATCCTGTTTATCCAGCATATATATTCTTGATATTTCTTTCGGTCTACCTGTTCTGATATTTTTGTTTCCTACTCGAAAGAGAAAGAAAGATTTCTCAACTTTATTTCCTTCATACAGAGCTCTCGCATTATGCTTTCTGTGTTGTGCTTTTATCTCTTACTATTACCTCATATGTCTATCTACAATATATTGTTTTTTTATATCTCTTTTGTTGTCTCTTATTTCCCTCTATTACATATCCCTTTTATTTCGTTTATTATTTTCCTTCTTGCTTATATTTTTGTGTTACCTAGTTACCGTAGAGTGCATCCTTTTTGCTGTCTCCTGGTATTCGTAGTGTCCCAATTAAACCTTGTAAACTTTACAAATGTATTACAAATCTACACGTGTTTGGAAAAAAACTATCCAGATTCTGTTACCATACTTCAAAAACCCTTTTACGAATAGTTTCAAAAATTTTCAAATTGTGCTGCTTTTCTTTCGGTAGCCCGGTTGGATGAGTAACGGATCATCAACCGGAGGGTTGAAAGTACGAAACTATCCAACCAAAGACCGTCGTGTACGTGGGGGCATGTTAAATCTATCGTGGACCAAAATGTCCTCACATTGGCGGAATTTGGAAGTTTGGAGAGTAGGTGCAAGCTAAGGTGTGACCTCATCACCTGACCGTGGTTCAAAATGACGAGGTGTTGTCCTCGGATCTTTCCCTGCGGGATGGATCACGAACCCTCGCCGGCTTGTCCTTTTGAACCTTGCGCCGTAAAACCGAAAAAGTCCAATCCCTGACCTCGCCAATAATCCGTTGTGTTGCTCCAGTTCGACGTTAATTAACTCCCCAATATAAATATTAAACTACTCTAGAGTGTTTTTTAATTCTAATTAGGTTATTTTGTGCTTAAGAAATTACATTTTTACTCTAATTTTTTAAACACCACTCACTAGAAACGATGTATAAACGAAATTGGCTGCTAATACAAAGCTTAAATCAGAAGTACGTGCCTTTTATAAAACTAACTGCAGTAAGGTTGAAAAGAGTTCAACCCTACTGAAACTTCTTCGGCTGTATTCATAAATCCGAGTTAAGCAACGGATCAACGATGATCGCTTGATTATCGAAGAAACCGTATTCACAATGCCTGACCCGAGGTTTAAATTGACGTCTCAGTGTTAAATTTTGATCCTCCGAAATTGGAGGTTTAACACTCGGTTGAGAGTTAACGCATGCGCAATGCGAAGCCGTCCGTCAACAAAACAAAATGAACGACACACTTCATTCTGTGCTAAACTACAGAATTCTAAGGATTCTCAAATATTACATTCGGTAGCTGAGAGTGGTGACGAATTTATAAAATTTATTCGTGTGATAAAACTGATAATGTTATCAGCTTTCGGAATCGCAAGGAACAGTTCGGAACATAGTTGATTCGTAAACATTCAGCTGCGTTGACCACGGCAGATGCAAATTCGTCGCAGAACAAAAATGCTTTACTTGATTTATTATGTATAAAAGAAGAATGACAATGTAAGTTGTTTCAATCTGCATCAACTCACCAGCACTGGTGAGAAAAAGCAATCGTAATTCAATTCTGCGAACGAAGTATTTGGCCAGTATGGAATGATTTTAGATCCGGACGTCATAAGAAATATAAACAACAACACGTGATCAGGGACTAGCTAATCACAGCGAGTTTATCTCTTTAATCGGTGGATCACTTAATTCGTGTGTGTTTATGAATACGGTTCTTGGGTAATTCCTGGTTTAACTCTGATCCTCGGATTTGCTGATTCACGGTTTACCTCGAGACTTGTGAATACGGCCGCTTCTATGGTATTTTCGGACAATCAGTGGGGCAGCTGTAGCACGGTTGGAAGAGTATCGGACTAGCAACCGGAGGGTTGCGAGTTTGAATCCAACCAAAGACCGTCGTGTACAAACGGATGAACGTAAAATCTGTCGTGGCCTCAAATGTCCTCAAATGTCACGTTTGCGTGGTGAGGAAGTTTGGACAGTAGCTCAGGTGTGACCTCGTCATCTGACCGTGATTCAAAATCGCGTTGTCCTCAGTTCATTGCCTTCAGGGGTTGATCCCGGACCGTCGCCAATAGCCCGTTTTGTTGCTCCAATGCGACGTTAATTAAATATCTACCTTCCTACCGGACAATCAGTATAAAACTACGACACAAACAGTTGAAAAAAAAAGAAGTTAACTGTAACAAATATTCATGCAACGGTATATCTGAAACAAATAAAGGAAAGGGAGTGAACAAAAGCAGTATAACTGTCACGATAAAGAAAACATTCTACACGAGTTTCGGAAGCCTTAAATGAGTTTCGCGTGTCTACGAGAGAAAATAGATCTTCACGGGGCAACAGCTTAAACGTTTTCATCCTTTAATCTGTGAGTGCCCTGTTGTTAAAATAACAGCTCTAAACCCGTCCAACAAGCTACGGTAATTGGCATTGACAGCAGAGGCCTTTTTTCGACCAGGGATTACTGTAAGAACAGAGAAAGGACTTTGGCTTTATAAGCTTATATTTTAGTTCCGTTCGCTTATTTCTCCTCAACCAGTTTTAGAACGACAGGAGATAAATTAATTTAGCGAGTCTGGCCACTAAAGTCACCAAATCGTTAAGACAAAAATAGCGAGTAAAAATGTCGCTATTGCGCAATAATTTTTTAACGAATCTCCTCCATGACGTAGTTATCAGAACAGTAATAAGGTATGTGATGCTTTAAAGGTTAGTTCGTTTCGTTTTACACCAATTACATGCATGGTTTTTATAAGACGCCGAGTTTATTTTAAAATGAGTCGATGTTACCAACCTTTTCGACATTTATTGTCATTGATTCAATTTTAAGTGGTGTACTTCATTTTTTTTGCTTTTCTCCGTTAAGTTTTGAGTAGATAGGTATTTAGCGTCGCACTGGAGCAACACAACGGGCTATTGACGATGGTCCAGGATCAGGATCAACCATAGAGGAGACATAAAAGTAGAGTGAGCTATGTGACCAAAAACAGTAGTCACGTGATCCTTAGACTCCAACGCGCATAAGTTTGCGCATTCCTTCTTCCATAGCAAATGCATTGAAAGTGAAAGCTAACATGGTTCTATCGCGCTGTGAATATGGATGTACTAATTCCAAATTTATCAAAGGTGAAAACATTACATTTCACAGGTAAGCGATTTACGTGTATTTTGCATTTGTTTTTTGTTTTTCAATATTTGCTAGTATGATAAAAATAGATATTCTAACTTCGGAATTAATAAATACAACCTGCTGGCATCTCCCGTTCTAATAAAAAGATTTCATGCATTTGCAATCAATATATAACTAAAATAATGTTTAAAATAAAATAACTGTTGTTCGAGTGTGTTTGCTATTATAAATTGTACATCTATAAGAGCATAAAATATTAAAAATAATAAATCGAACTTTAAAAACTTGCGCGAAATCGTTCTGTCTTGGCGATGACTTTTTTGTCGCCCAACTAGGAGTACTATATTCCTTCGTATCTTACACGATAAAAATATTATGAATTGATAACATGAATTTAAGTACGTCATTTAAATTGTTAGTTCTTGCTGAATAAAATTGTTTTGTATCTACCCATCTGTGTAATTACATAAGAATATTTATTAAAATAAAAGATAACGTTTGAAACTTTTAAAAATTATATATTAAATAAAATCGATTTTTTAAAAATAGGATTAAAGCATTTCATGAACCATATTATAATGTGAACCACATTATGCGCTTAAGGGAATCTTTTTTAAATATGTGTAAAATCTTTCATTATAAGATTGCATTTGACAAAAGAGCTTTTCTTTCAAATAATTTTCCTTGGTAGAAAGGCGGAAAACAAATTGCCGTTCTCTTATGTGAAAAATAAAAACAGTGCTTGAACGAAAATTGAAATACTGTCTACCTGTTTTGACGTATTTTTATTCTTGTTGGTGAAGCATGCAATATAGCAAATTGGAAAATCAAACAATTAGAACGAACTGAAACTTTTGTATTAATTCCAAACAATCCGCGCAGCTGGAAAGAGAGAGATCCTTTTCTAAAAACATCTGCTTGGCATCCTGATTTTTTTTGCTTCATATTTAAATAAACCTAACATTAAAATTTAATTATTTTCCCCTTTTAAGTCACTTTTATCTTTCTTCCTTATATTTTTTAATCTTGAGGTAAGTCATACTGAATTAGATTGTTTCTAATCATTTTGTGAGCATTTCAATGTTTATATCGTTCTTTAACTCGATAAAAAAAGCATAGTGGTGATAAAAACACATTCCACAGCAAAGTGAAATCCTTCACTCTATTGTGTTCTACCTGAAAAAAAAGTCACTTTTTGATTCTTTTCTCTCTAAATAAAGTATTTCGAATTAAGTATATTTGTGAAAATTTATGTACAGAAAACATGCTTCGCAATTGAACGAAACATTTATCTTCCACAATTTTTTAAGATGAAAAAACTATTTTTTTAAAAGCGTTAAATCTGTGACAACTTTTAAGGTTCCATTCCTTAAAACAATAAAAATAATTTTTTTTTGATTTTTAGAACTATAAGTAAATCAATTTATATTTACTTGTAATAATAACGTGTAAACAAGTGTACATGCTAAAAATTCGAATTCAGTTCTTGTATATTTAATTATATTTTGTTTTGTTCCATTTATTAGTTTTCCCAAAGATGAAGACAGAAGAAAATCGTGGGAAAACAATCTCAACAGAGAAAATTCTAAATACACCAAATTATGTTCCAAACATTTCGAAACAATGTTTTCTTGTAGAAAAAGTTTGGGGTACTTGGCTGAAAGCGGAAGTAGTACCTTCAATCAATAAATTAAGAAAGAATATAATGCATCAGCTCCTTATTCAAACTTTGCAAGAAATGAATACCATCTTTGATTAATTATATGAACACACATTAATCCAATCTCCTCTTGAAAACCATAAAAGCTGTCTTATTTGAATATTTAAAATTAAGATTTTATCATGTGGGAAAACAAATGACGGAAAAATTTCAACTTAAAAAAGTCCGAAGCATTGATAACAAAACCCCAATATTTTAAGGGTCAGTAAATGGCTACATGTACATGTTTCTATGAGTTTTATTCAGTGGATTTGAAATGTGACGAGAATGTGACAATAAATTTGATAAGTTTACTGTTTCTTATTTATCTTTCGTATTTATAAAATATTGATTTCACACACAATAATTAATACAAATTTAATATTAAAAATCCAGCAAAGAATTTTTGCACACACTTAAAATTATAAAATTTGTCAAGATTTATTTACTTGATCACTTTGATAAATTTAAAATCTATATATAGACACACACAGGTGTAACTTATTTAGTTTTCTAATCAAAACAGCTAACAACTTTAAGTACATGGTTTAAAAAGTTACCTTCCATCTTGTAAACATTATATGTATAATTTTTCACGTTAATAATACTTCTATGCGTAATTGTCCTAAAATAAATTTGCGTTTACAAAAACATAAGCAATTATGCATCCATAATATAAATGAAAGCTTTCGGTGGTGACCCAGACGTGATTTGAGCACGCAACCTTATCTGTTTTCACTATTTTATTTTATGCGTCGTAAAATATTTATTGAGGCAGTCATTTCTTAACTTGTGGATTAATTTTTCAATTTTTTCCCACTCGTGTTAACCTCATTAAGTTTAAAAAAGGAAGTTTGAATTATTTTCTGTTATTAAATCTAAGATAATTTTCACAACACCTAATGCAGTTGTTAAAGAAAAATATATAATATATTGAATTAAAGAAGGTCAGGTTTAGCACAACTTATCTTACAGAAAATTTTAACCAGTGACAATATACTTGTGAGCATCCCCTAACCCTTTTGACATTTTCTCTTAATATACAATTGCAAAAGGTAACAGTCCAGCGATAAATCAAAATAGCACTACAGGACCGATCTCGACTTAGGGTCTGGTAAATCTGTGTGGAGGACTATCTGGACTGCAGGCTGGTTAAGCCGATTTGGAAGACCGGAACTGATAAAAAATATTTGGAGAATTGCATCTGGATTGCGGGCTAGGTAAAACTGTCCTGAGAGCCGTATCTGGACACCGGGTAGGTTAAACATGTCCAGTATCTGGTCTGCTGTCCTAATAAACATATTTGATGGACTGTATATGGACTGGATCGGGTAAGCCTGTCCGGAGACCGTATCTGAACTGCGGTCCAGATAAAAATGTGTAGGGGCCCCATATCTGGTCTGCGAGCCGAGTAAACATATCCGACGGGGCTTATTCGGCTTGAGGGGCGGGTAAACCTGTCCAGAGGGCCGTATCTGAACTCTGGGTCTGCAATCAATCTATTCATTACAACGTACGTATTTATCTTACACGTACTGATTTTTGTTGTATACGTGCTAGTTAAACTTGATCCCAATGAGAACTTAACTGACTATATAACAGTTCAAATTGCTAAAAACATTAAAAAGTTACACAAATTCAATATTCAGTAGTATGCAGATTCGCTTCGCCTAACAATGTCAAAACGTAAATCAAATTCAAGGAACGATTCAGTATTATACACATTCGCATCGCTAACTTTTTATAAGTAAATGTTAGGTCGCCAAGAGAAGCGATAAAAATCAAATCAATCAACCAAGCTGAATTTTCGCGTAGAAGTCACGTGACTACTAGCGACATGTTGCTCCCACCTTTTGAAGCTCTTCTCAATACAATGCTCAGTCTACTTATATTTCACGTCTATGGGATCAACCCCCAAAGGGAAACATCCGAGGACAACACCACGTAATTTTGAACCACGGACAGATGACGAAGTCACACCTGAGCTGGAACCCCACTCTCCAAACCAGACCACGCGTGAAGTTTGGAACCGTCGCCAATAGCCCGTTGTGTTGCTCAAGTGCGACGTTAATTAAATACCTAGCCAACATTTCCCTTTTCAAAACATTTTTATCATTAAATCTATGGAGAGTTCACACTCGTATACCCATTGTGCAACCTGCAGTTTTCCCTGTATGACTTCGAACAAGTTTCGACCTCGAAATCTGTAACTATGTAAAACACGAGGAAACATTAAAGACCTCAATACAGAAAACATCAACCCTCTGAAAGTCACGAGATTTCCGAGTAGTTTAGTATTGCTTTGACCCTACATCTTCCTTAATGACTAACCACATCTATATACTTTGGTTGAATGGACCCCAGGATTCTTAGAATTCACTCAATCAATAGATGTGGTTATTTAGTAATGTGTTATGGGGGAAAGCTATACTAGACTATATTCGGAACTCTCGCTTCCAACGTTTCTCGTATCATCGATTTCTACTAATAGGGTCGAGTTATGCGCGAATCGGACATTCTATTTGGTTTTTACTGGTCCAATCATTTCTCAGAACCATTTCGCTTCAAAGTGGATCCCCAGTTTATAAACACAAATAATCTCGGTGCAGTGCTTTGAGTATTTGTTTCATTTCGGTCGGCTTTTATAAGTAGCCACGTGAAGTTTTATAAGTAGCCACGTGAAGTTTTATAAGTAGCCACGTGAAGTTTGACGACTTTGATTTAACCCTCCAAATGGTTTCGACGAGATATCTCGTCCATCAAGATCTGACCATTTTGATGATGAAGTGATCCAGTTCTGGCCAGTTTTCTTCTAATTTCAGATGCTTTGTTGACAAAATCATCAGAAGGGTTAAACGTTGAAGAAATTGTTTGCTTAAAATTTAGGGCCGCGGTAGCCTGGTTGGAAGAGTAACGGATTAGTAACCGGAGGGGTACAAGTTCGAATCCAACCAAAGACCGTCGTATAAAGGAGCCTTTTTCATTAAGCCTTCTGTATACAGTTTGCCGAGTTACGACAGTTCCAGTCGTAACTCGGAAAGTCTTCAAAAACCCGTTGTGTTGCTCCACGACGTTAATTCAACTATCCCTGATTGATTCACTCAGAATTCTATCTTGCAACCTGCAGTTTTTCCTGCATGACCTGTAACCAATTAGACCTTGTTAATTTGTAGTAGAATCGTTCCAACTGATTCTATTCTACAGAATCAGGCCAGTAGAACAATTCCAAATAATCCCATATCAAGGAAAAGACCAATAAAATCTCTCTAAGGGTCTCTATTCCATGGAAAAATATAACGCTATAATCTTTTCAAAGCTTTCTGTTTTAAGTCAAAGAGCTCTAGAGTCTATCCAAAGTTTTATATTCCATGGAAATGGGCCAAAATTATTCTAAAAGGTTCTATTCTAAGGAAAGGAACAATAAAATATTTTTAACCGTTGAAGGAATCCATGGAATTTTTAGAACGTTGTGGTTATTTAGGCGTTAGATGTGCTGTGGGAAAAAAGCAACACTACACTCGTTGGGTGGTTTGGTGTTTTATGGCGCAAGGGCCATATATATATATATATATATTTTTTTTTTTTTTGGTCATGCTGCGCCAGACACACAAACATCAAGTGATAGACACGCACACAATGAAAGTTTTACTGACACAGAAGAGAGAAATGCACCTCTACCCTCCTCGGAAACCTCTCAACGTTCAAATTTCAGATCAAATATTTTCCAAAGAAGCGTTCCTTATGTCCTGGAATGTGCTAGATCCTCGACTTTTGTCCTTTCTGGAAAGTGGGGATGAACCGACTCCCTGGCAATCACAAGTTCTGGGAGATCAGAGACCAAAAGGAATAATGGGAAGCGAAGGGAAGTTTCGCCGCTGTAATCCTCTTATCCTCCTTTCTCAGTGGGCCGAAGACCGAACTGGGAATGGAAGAGGACTTAGAGAAAAGATTGTGTCCTCAAATGACATCTCCTTCGCTAATCCTGAATCACTCAGCGGCACAACGTCCTCTCTCAAAATAAGTCCTTCCATTATTTTTGCCCTTGTTTTCCTCTCGACTTAGTTTACAATCCCTTACAATCCTCGTGTGCCCCAGTCACTGGCCAATGACTTTAAGTGCCGTCGTTCTCAATCTTTTTTGGCGTGTGGAGTCAAACCGAGGCACCAGATGCGCTGAAGACCAGGTTCTTACACGTGTCCATGGATGTCTAAATACCGAGATGAAAATATCTTGCATAATCTCAGAGTAAAATAGAACCAATATGATTTCTGTAGAGTTGTCGGAACCGGGGAGGCGTTCAGTGGGGGGACGCGAAATGTTCGAAATGCTCCAAAAATAAATACAGGAGCTTAAGTAAACGCAATTTCATTAAGCCCATAAGTACGAACGATGCTTCTAAAGTTCTTGGAGAATTGCAATACGCCAGAATTATGCAGGGCTTAAGGCGAATACTTTCAGGAACAGATAAGTCCTGACAGAGTATCAGTAGCCCGGTTGGCCCTTGTTTTCCTCTCGACTTAGTTTACAATCCCTCACAATCCTCATGTGCCCCAGTCACTGGCCAATGACTTTAAGTGCCGTTGTTCTCAATCTTTTTTGGCGTGTGGAGTCAACCCGAGGCACCAGATGCGCTGAAGACCAGGTTCTTACACGTGTCCATGGATGTCTAAATACCGAGATGAAAATATCTTGCATAATCTCAGTAAAATAGAACCAATATGATTTCTGTAGGGTTGTCGGAACCGGGGAGGCGTTCAGTGTTCGAAATGTTCGAAATGCTCCAAAAATAAATACAGGAGCTTAAGTAAATGCAATTTCATTAAGCCCATAAGTACGAACGATGCTTCTAAAGTTCTTGGAGAATTGCAATACGCCAGAATTGTGCAGGGCTTAAGGCGAATACTTTCAGGAACAGATAAGTCCTGACAGAGTATCGGTAGCCCGGTTGGAAGTGTAGCGGATTAGCAATCGGAGGGTTGCGAATTCGAAACTCGATATAACTAAAGATCATCGTGGGGGGTGCACTTTAAATATGCCTTGGCCCCAAATGTCCTCACGTTGGCGTGATGTGGAAGTTTGGAGAGTGGGATGCCAGCTCAGGTGTGACCACAACATCTTTCCGTGGTTCAAAATGACGAGGATTTGTCCTCGGATCTTTTCCTTCGGGGCTGATCACGAAAAATTACCAATAGCCCATTGTGTTACACCAGTGAAACGTTAATTCAACTACCACCTCATTGTTGTCTATTGTTTCTGATGGAGAACGGACGTTCCAGTGCTGATCTTTCCAATTATTTGTTATCTGATTATTTTAAACCCCTACAAATATTCGCCACAGATAAATCCATTGACCATAAGTAAGTCCATAAGTCCAGAATAACATCCCTTTTCTATTCTACATCCGTGGTAGCCCAGTTGGAAAAGTGGTTGATTAGCAACAGGTACGTTACGTGTTCGAAAGTAGGTTCAACCAAAGACCGTCCTGTATGCGGGGCTGTAAGCTTCCGGTATGCGGGTGCACATTAAATCTGTCTTGGCCTCAAATATCCCCACGTTGGCGTGGTGTGGTAGTTTGGAGTGTGAGGTGTCAGCTCAGGTGCTTACTCGTCATCTGACAACGGTTCGAAATTTCGCGGTGTTGTCCTTGGATCTTTTTCTTCGGGTTTGATCCCGGACCTTCGCCAATATCTCCATGCGCCGTTAATTAAAATACATACTTACCCAGCAGAAATACACCTGATATACTCTGGGGTTTTCTGTTCTACCTCGTCATTAAAAGTATTGAAGGATTAAATAGGTGGAATATTGAAAAGCGGGTTGCCGGCTGAAGTGTTGACCTCGTCATCTGACCAGATTCAATATGACGAGATATTATCCTTGGATCTCTCCCTTCGAAATTGACTCAGGAACGTCACTAATAGCCCGTTGTGTAGCTCCACAGCGACGTTAATTCAACTACCTGCTTACCTCTACTCTTAAACTTTTACGTTATAACCTCTATACAGACTCCCAAGAAGGTTTTTAGATGGCCCAAAAAATACGTCTGTTGAGAACGCTTTCAAAAAGTATTTTAAAAACAAACCATTACGCCGACATCAAAATATATGTGGCCTTGTGACATGATATATTTATCTAAGCTTTTGGGAATCCAACGGAAGCATCAAATATGCTGAATAAAATGTATAGCAACCCATTTTCAAAATTGATTATGTAAGCTCTAATGCTCTGTGGGGCTTAAAGACCTAAACATTCATAAAAATCACCTTTTTCTTTCTTTATTGTTGGGTAGTTGCCAAAACATCTTTCTATAAATTTAAAATATATTACACTCGAATTCGACAAAGATAGGTTGGTTTTCTATGGCGCAAGGACCAGGCGGGACTTAAGTAAGCTGCATCAATCAATGTTTTACCGTCAAGAAAATTGACACACTCGAAAAACGTTTTCAGAAGAAAGAAAAATATAACCGGGGGTGGTTACAGGAATGAACCAATTTGCGGGCTGCTAGAGTAACAGGCAAACCCACTGAGCTACAACGACTTCTTTAACAGAATTATGGCAACATCAAATTAAATGTAGCATTTTGATACAATTCATTAGTTTGAGCTTGTAGAATCGGTGTGAGCGCTCCGTAAACTTAATTTTTATTATTCGAGTGCAACTGCTGTAGCATTGTGGCGAACTTAGCTACCACTACAAAAATTAACTTGCGATACAATAGTATATATAGCAGTATAACCCAACTCTATCATGGAGTACCTTTTGGTGGACAAAGTTGCACTGTTTCACACGAGCTCACTAAAATATAATATAGTGTGATGTCATACACCTGAGCTGCTTGCAGCGCCGCTCCACAATCAGGAGGAAGTGTGTCTTGATATGAAATTTATTAAGCACTCGCAAACTGATATTAATTAACGTGTTTTTAATCATGCAAGCGCAAACTGCAAGCATGCTATGGAATTGTTGGAATCGGTCTCTAACCTCTGCAAAGGACTTGAAATTATAGTGCCGTATGGGGTAGATGAAAGTAGAAAGTTATGTTAATCTTGAGTGTATAGAAGATAGCTGAAATAATGTGAGGGAGATGAGACGTCTTGATTTTGGATGTATGCTTGTAAATACGAGTTGGTTTCAACAAAATTCATTTTTAAATGTCTCGAAAACTTTAATGTCCTCTGGCTCCAATCAATCAAAGTCAACAGGAATGTGATGAAAATTGAATTTGGGAGAATTTTGTAGGAGATTCAAAAATTGATTCGTTTTCATTGTAGTTTTGTATCGCCTTTACTTCATTAATGTCTAAATTTTTCAATGATCGCCTGTGTGAAACCAAAAGCTAATCAACTATTCAATGGAATCTTACTGATAATCTGATCACCTAAAAGTGATGAATCCCAAGGTACCCTAGTGATCTGTTCTCCCTTCGTTTTAACACCACCTGCCCTTTTGGCTTTGTTCTCCTTCCTTCATTCCGTCTGTCTTGTGTTTGGCGCAGCTGGGCCAAATATGAGTCAAGAAACCCCAAAACAACCACTACCTGAAAGGCGATTAGAAAGAGTCTTCATCTCCATTCATAGGAGGCGATTAGGAGACCACGTATACTGACAATCGAACTGAGGTATCAAATCTGCAAAACAAAATACGGGCATATTCATATTCATTTGTCTCATTGTAGACAGGGCATATCATTTTTAAAAGATCGTTAGTTTTTATTGTTTAACGGTGGAGAGAACTTTTGACCTGAACGCGTCTTGAACATCAGAACAGAGTACTGGGGCATGCAGGAAAAGTCGAGCATTACATGCGTAAGTGGTGTCATTCGAAAGATGCTAAATTACGCTATAATTAATCTTGGACAACAATTAATATCGAATTACTCTTTAATCGTTGAAACTGTAATTTAACTGTTGAATACTTACTCTAAGCAATCGTCCAAACTGCACATTCAACATCACGTGTTGAACATTCATTCCACAATCATTCCACAATCAGGAACATTCATTCCACAATCCAACATCACGTTACAATTAATATCGGACAACAATCTCAACAGCAATTAATATCAAACTACTTCAATCGTTCAAACCGTAAATAAAGTGTTAGGTATATTTTCAAACTGAAGAATCCTTCAAACCTATGTCTGAATCATTCAGTCATAATCCAACATCAGGCCCGTGTATTCACGTTAAACCTGGGCCTCGATAGCCCGGTTGGAAGATTAACAGATTAGCAATCGGAGGGTTTGAATCCAACCAAAGAACGACGTGTACAAAGGGGATGGTGCACGTTAAATCTGTCGTGGTCTCAAATGTCCTCACTGTGGCGTGGGAGTGTGGTGCCAGCTCAGGTGTGACCTCGTCATCTGAACGTGGTTCACATGATAGTTCGGGGTGTTGTCCTTGGTCTTTCCCTTCAGGTTTGATCCCGGACCGTCACCAATTGTTGCTTTATTCCAGTGTGACATTAATTCAATACCACGTCAAACCTATGGTTTTTTCCTCGAAACAACGCACCAATTATTTTAAATAAACCACACAATTGTGACAAAAATTACGGCAATTTCTGAAGAACATGTTACCTCCGTGACACTTAAAATTAATTTTGTGCAATTAGTTTAACCGTTCTGCCGGTTATAAATAAGTTAAAAACTTTCCTCTCTCTAGCATATTTAATAAATTTAGGCGAAGTGGCTGGGAGCGTGAATATCTCGTTAGCAGAGACAACGTTGGGAAAGTGTGACATCACCAGACTGCAATGAAAAATAAAGGAAATTTAAATTCCTTATATCTTCATTAAGCTGTTAAAAATGTTCCGCAGAATTTTATATAAAAGTTTAACGAAACCACTTTTTTAACACATTTGACGAGATTTCGTTAATGAAAAATGCCGAGTTCCAAATAAAAATTAACAAATGTGGTACGTTATTAATAACTAAGAATGATAATTTAAGAAATTGCATAAATTTGAGTATTTTCATTTTATTTTAATTATAGCAATTTCATTTTAATTATATGAACTCTGATTTTATTTAAATTCTATCTTATAAAAGATATCTATTTTTATACCAAGAAACAATTTGTCAATATAATGCATGGATATTTTTTTTAATATAAAACCTTACTAATTGAAATTCAAAATGTCAAACAAATTGAAATTTAAAATTGTATAACAAGTAGACACAAATAATTTTCTGCAGTAGTTCACTTAATACACATGTGATGTATGTTGGTAGCAGTTTGTAATCGCAGCAGGTCCGGATTAAGCCTTTGTGTAGAAAAAATGCTCATAAAGCGATAAACCATTTCTAATATTTAAAAATGGAAAATAAAAAGTTACGAAATTTAACGTTAATTGTTATTTTGTATTATATTAGATTATTATGTTATATGTATTTTATTTTATACTAGAAATGACAAATTTTATTGTCATTTCTAACTTTATATTCAAGGCAGCGATAGCCTAATTAGTAGAGCAATGGATTAGCAAGCGGAGGGTTACGAGTTCGAAACTCAGTTTAGCTCAAAGACCCATTCTGTACGCTGCAGCTGGTACACGATAAATCTCTCAGGGCCTCAAATGTCCTCATGTTGGCGTGGTGTGGCAGTTTGGAGAGTGGGGTACCAGCTCAGGTGTTGACCTCGTCATCTAACCATGGTTCATTATGGTTCATTCAAAATTATGTGTTGCTGTCCTCGGTCTTACCCTTCGGGATTGATCCAGGACAGTCACTAATAGCCTATATATTGCTCCAGTATGACGTTAATTAACTACCTACCTAATTTTACATTAGATTATTATGTTTATTATTTATTTTATATTAGAAATGACGAATTCCATGTATCGTATATTATAACTGATTCAATAACAAATTATATTATCAATGGGTTTTTATAGATCGTGAAACACATGGATAACTTAATACGTTTGCCAGTTTCCAGACATTTTCGGGGGAAATACAATTTGAGACCTAATAATAGAACGGTAATCTAATAAGAAAGTTTTATTGTAGAAGACACATTTGGGAACACTTATTTGTAATGTGTCAAAAGAAAAACTAACATTAAAAAAAACAACGCATAAAAACAATGAATTAAAGCATTGAAAGTATATATTTCCTTGTCTTTCTTAAGATCAGAAACATTTATTTTATGTTGCTTCAAAACATTTTTTTCTAATCTTGCTATGCTCACATCTTTTTAATTCATTTCTCACTGTTCACAATAATTAAAGTTGATTCAGTTAATGAAAAACTAAAAACCGATAAAAGTTTGAATAAGTTTTGCTGTGAAAGAATAATTTGCTCAATCCATAATAAAGAAAAATTTAAATTAAAGTAAAGGACTTTTAATCATTGTATAAAAACGTGTTTTCATCATTATTATTAAAGGTTTTTCTATTAAAGGTTCTTTCTATAGAGCGCTTCTGGTAATGGTAATTAATGTCGCACTGGTGCAACACAAAGGGTTATTGGCGATGTCCTAGATTCATCCTCAAGGGAAAGATCCGAGAATAACGTAACGTAACTTTGAACCACGATGAACGAAGTCAAAACCTGTGAGTTGGCACCCCACTGTCCAAACTTCCACACCACGCCAACGTGAGGACATTTCAGGCCACGGCAGATTTAACGCACACCAGCCCCGAGTACACGATTCCTGTTGGACTGAGATTATTACGCTTCGGAAAAGGACAAGAAAAAATCGCAATATACTGAAGACAGAAAAATATACTTATCAGAATTAAAGCTGAAATTAGGGCCGCGGTGGCCCGGTTGGAAGAGTAACGGACTAGCAACCGAAGGGTTGCGAGTTCGAATCCAGCCAAACACCGTCGTGTACAAAGGGGGCTGGTGCACGTTAAATCTGTCGTGGCCTCAAATGTCCTCACGTTGGCGTGGTGTGGAAGTTTGGAGAGTGGGGTGCCAGCTCAGGTGTTGCCTCGTCATCTGACCGTGGTTCAAAATTACGTGGTGTTGTCCTCGGATCTTTCCCTCTGGGATTGATCCCGGACCGTCACCAATAGCCCATTGTGTTGCTCCAGTGTGACGTTAATTGAAAATACCAAATACCAAAGCTGAAATTAGGCACTATAATACGCGTTTGTTATTTAAAATGTACGTGTAAAACTGTAATAATTTTTTACCTTCCTTTCGTGATCCCCGACCGACCACCGCGGTAGCCCAGTTGGAAGAGCAACGGATTAGCAACCGGAAGTATGCTAGTTCGAAACTCGGTCCAACCCAAGACGTAGGCGCTGCAGGTTCGATTCCTCTCAGGTGTATTTCCTCCCTACGTGTATTTCTGTCTTTTGTCAGTAAAACTTTCATTGTGTGCGTGTCTATTACTTGATATTTCATGTCGTGTGTCTGAGCCAACATGGCCAAACATGGCCCTTGCGCCATCAAAACCCAAAAACCAACCAACCAAAGATCGCGGCGGCTGGTGCTCTTTAAATCTGTCATGGCATCAAATGTCCTCAATAGCCCGCTGTGACGCTATCCAGTGTGACGTTAATTAAAATATCTACCTACCTCAAATGTCCATGTGGTGTGGAAGTTTGGAGAGTGGGGTACCATCCCAGGTGTTGACTTCATCATCTGACCATGGTTCAAAATTACGTGGTATTGTCCTCGGATCTTTCCCTTCGGGGGTTGATCCCGGACCGTCGCCAATAGCCCATTGTGTTGCTCCAGTGTGACGTTAATTGAAATACCCAAATACCCAACCCGCATTGCTCTAGTGCGACGTTAATTAAAAAATTACCAAATATCGAATATATTTCACTATTTTCAGGGGCCTGAGAGTCAGGTAGTAGCGGATTTGAAACTGGAGGGTTGCGAATTCGAAACTCGATCCAAACAAAGACATCGTGTATGTAAGGTATTGTGCACGTTAAATCTGTCGTGATCTCAAATGCCCTCACGTTGGCGTGGTGTGAAAGCTTGGAGAGCGGGGATGTTCATCTCGTCGTTTGGCCATGGTTCAAAATGACGACATTTTGTCCTCAGATCTTTCCCTTCGGGATGGATCCCGTGCCGTCGACACTAGCCAGTTGTGTTGCTCCAGTGCGAAGCTAATTCAGCTACCTACCCACCTACCTTGACTATTTTCAGACCTGTCCACGATTTTTCTAATGATGGATTTAACCCTCCAATTGGCTTTGACGAGATATTCTCGTTTATCAATTTTACTAATGACGTCATATCTCTTCATTGCCGAGTTTTTATGACGACGAGATCAAGATCTGGTCAGTTTTTCTAATGATGAGGTATCTCGTCTAGACAACTACCAGGAGGGTTAAAATAAACTTTAATTTGCATAAATTAAGATGTATGTATACTCTAGAAATTACGAAAATTGACCAAAATATCGATGTATTTTTTAATAATTCAAAATATTGTCTAACCCCTTAGCTTTCAAACGATACCAAGATCTTCTAAATATTCGAAAAGGTTTTCAAGTTACAAGGGGTTTCGTTAGGTACTGTCACCAGTACAAACATGTTTCCGAAATTTTAAACTCAATTTCTGAACTTTTTTGCAATACCGATGCTTCGTTCAAACAGATAACTCAACAATGAATTGATCTACGGGGTTAGCATAAATGAATGACCGGATTTTAAACATTTGTATTTTCAAAACTATCGCACATAATATAATCAGTAATACATGAAAAATAAAGAAAAACATTCAAGTTTTTTTTCAACATCTCTCAATAGATGGCTGCACTCCCCTAGAACGCGGTGATTGAAATTGAAAATGGCGACAATGACAGAGAAAAGTTTTTATTTGTATTACAATATGGGGGGTATTTCAATTAACGTCACACTTGAGCAACACAACGGGCTATTGGTGACGGTCCGGGATCAATCCCAAAGGGAAAGATCCGAGGACAACACCACGTAATTTTGAACCACGGTCAGATGACGAGGCAACACCTGAGCTGGCACCCCACTCTCCAAACTTCCATACTACGCCAACGTGAGGACATTTGAGGCCACGATCGATTTAATGTGCACAGCCCCCTTTGTACACGACGGTGTTTGGCTGGATTCGAACTCGCAACCCTTCGGTTGCTAGTCCATTACTCTTCCAACAGGGCCACCGCTGCCCACTGGATTGGATGTGTGGGTGACGATGATTTACCCTTATTCACATGGCCAAGATCCCCTGATCTTACGTCATGTGATTTCTTTTTTATGGGGTTACATCAAAGATCTTGTTTACAAACCACCATTGCCGAAAACACTCAATGAACTTAAAGAACGCATCAGTGCTGCATTAAGAACCATTGACAGTGTAAAACTGCAAAATGTGTGGAACGAACTTGATTACAGATTAGATGTGTTTGTCGTGTTACGAAAGGTTCACGCATCAAAAATTTGTAACTGAAAAAAACTTGGAATGTTTTTCTTTATTTTCAAGTATTACTGATTATATTATGTGTAATAGTTTTGAAAATATAAATGTTTGAAATCCGGTCATTCATTTATGCTAACCCTGTATTATAATTATTTTTGTGTCATAATCTATATAATACAGCGGTGTTTTGACCCTCAACGTTTTTCGTTAAGAAATTAATTGTTTTTAAATTAGTTGATTTTTAAATGTTGAAATTCTTGGTTTTTATACTTTGATGAAAAAATTGTTAAAAAACCCTATTTTCTCTAACAACTTGACGGAGGTTCAAAATACGAAGAATTAGGAATAATATCCGGTAGGAATTCACTTTCTAAACCAATTAGAATTTGAGGTATCAGTGCTCAAAAAACGTGCTAATTAGCTAATTATATCTAAATTAGATAATTAATGATTAGCTTAAACTAAATTTTTCAAATGAGTTTAAGCACAAGCCGATGACCTATGGAAAAAAAATTGGATTTTTAAAGTCAAACTTTTAAAAAAATCTAGTATATACGAAACCTTAAGCTAATTTCGGCAACTATTTTTATATCAAGAATATTTCGGTATTCTAAAATCCCCTCTAAAGATCTAGTTCTACGTTTAAAGTTCTTAAATAAGGTATTTGCTCTTAACGCAGGTCCGCGGTAGCCCGGTTGGAAGAGTAACAGTTTAGCAACCGGAAGGTTGCGAGTACAAGGAGCTCGTGCACGTTAAAACTGTTGTGTCCTCAAATGTCCTCACGTTTGAGTTTTCTGCAAGTTTCGAGTGTGGGATGCTAGCTCACGTGTTGCCTCGTCATCTGACCGTAGTTCAAAATTACGTGGTGCTGTCCTCAGATCTTTCCCTTTGGGATTGATCCCGGACCGTCACCAATAGCCCGTTGTGTTGCTCCAGTGTGACGTTAATTAAAATACCTACCTACCTTCATATTTCAAAAATATAGGGTAAGTAGGTAGATATTTTAATTAACGTCACACTGGAGCAACACAACGGACTATTGGTGACGGTCCGGGATCAATCCTAAAGGGAAAGATCCGATCAAAAATATAGGGATAAATTGACTCGTATAAGTATTTACCTCATTTAGAAAATACTTTCGTATCAATTCCAAGATTTCTAGACCGCAAAAGCAACCATTTTTATGAGATAAAAAATACTCAATTTTTTTTATCTTTTTATGTATTCATTATTCTCAAACTTTTCACCCGGATCTTTTTTAAGTTCGGTTTCCGAACTAAACGGACCGTTAACTTCTTTCGATCTATACATAGAGAATTTAATCAAGGCAAAAAAAAACTTTCATGATCGTAAAGCTTTAATTTTCTACGGGCCGCGGTGGCCCGGTTGGAAGAGTAACGGACTAGCAACCGAAGGGTTGCGAGTTCGAATCCAGCCAAACACCGTCGTGTACAAAGGGGGCTGGTGCACGTTAAATCTGTCGTGGCCTCAAATGTCCTCACGTTGGCGTGGTGTGGAAGTTTGGAGAGTGGGGTGCCAGCTCAGGTGTTGCCTCGTCATCTGACCGTGGTTCAAAATTACGTGGTGTTGTCCTCGGATCTTTCCCTTTGGGATTGATCCCGGACCGTCACCAATAGCCCGTTGTGTTGCTCCAGTGTGACGTTAATTGAAATAACAATAACAATAACAATAACGATGATAAACTTGTAGAGCTCGCTGCTTGCCGAAGGAAGTTCGAGTTAATGCATTTCTCTGGTAGATTCCATGCGAAAATATCTAGTTTAACTTATTGTTTTGGAAATGAAATTTCTATCTGAAATCAGTAAAGTATTTTTCAAATATTCGAGCAGTTAGTGAACAGCATTCTCTCTTCAATTGTCGCATTTTCTACAAAAATCGAAATTATCGTTTGCTGTTTTAGTTGCATAACAATTATAAGAGGTTGCAGTCTAAGCAAACAAACCACCGGAAGACGGTTATTTTACTTCCGGACACAAAACACAGAATACGTACAGGAAGCACGTACCCCCCATAGACGTAAGTAGACTAAGCATTGCTGCTGAAAGGAGTTTCAAAGAGTGTGATCAACATGTCGACTAATAGTCACGTGACTGCTCTGAAAAATCGAGATGGTTGGCAGATTTGGTATTTTATCGCCTAGTTTGGCGATGTAGCATTTTATGACATGGTAGGTGTGTGAATCAACTTTCTATAGAGTAGCTACAAAAGTGGTGAAATCGCAAAAGTCTGTAATTATCAGATGATCGATATGTCGACTAATAGTCACGTGACTGCTCTGAAAATCGAGATGGTTGGCAGATTTGGTATTTTATCGCTTCGTTTGGCGATGTAACATTTTATGACACGGTAGGTGTGTGAATCAACTTTCATAGAGTAGCTACAAAAGTGGTGAAATCGCAAGTTTGCAATTATCAGATGATCAATCAATGGACCAATCAGATCAAGAATTAATGGATAGGCCTCTTCATCCATCCTGTAGAACCTACATTCCGTCGCTTAGTTCTTTCGTCCCTTTGACGAAAGAAGTCTAAGTGTCACGTTACCACAAGTTTTGATCATGATCCTGGGAACATAAAAGGTTACCATTACCAATCCGTTGCTCTTCCAACTGCTGTCGCGGCCCAATAAAGCGGTTGGTTTGTTTCAACCAAGAGGATTATAATATGTAAGGTAGGTAGGTATTTTACTTACCGTCACACTGGATCAACACAACGGGCTATTGGAATTGGGCCGGGATCCATCCCGAAGGGAAAGATCGAGGACAGCACGTAATTTTGAACAACGATCAGATGACGAAGCTCGGTTGGAAGAGTAACAGTTTAGCAACCGGAGGGTTGCGGTTTCGAACCCAAACACCGTCGAGTACAAAGGGGCTGGAGCAGGTTAAATCTTTTGGGGCCTCAAATGTCTTCACGTTGGCATGGTGTGGAAGTTTGGAGTGTGGGGTGCCAGCTGAGGTGTGACCTCGTAATCTGACCGTGGTTCAAAATTACGTGGTGTTGTCCTAGGATCTTTCCCTTTGGGATTCATCCCGGACCGTCACCAATAGCCCGTTGTGTTGTTCCATTGGGACGTGAATTCAAATACCTACCTCTACGAGGCCCCATTTGATGTTTCAAATAAATCGTTACATATTACCTCTAATCATGTCACTATTAATGTTTCAAGCGGGTGCGATTAGATATAATACCGGTCAGTACGAATGTGGAGACACGTAAAATTATTTCTGAGCATATACAAATTAATTTTTGCAATACTCAGAATTGATAAATATATTTACGTGATGACATCCCTTAGAAACATTTAGATTACTTTACTAACGGAAACGTGAACTAGCGGAATCTGAATTCTAGCACAATCTACGACTTATACACTATATGGACAAAAGTATTTGGACACAGCAGAAAATCCGGTTGTTTTTCCTGGTTAGGACTCGGCCCATTTCTTTATGTACCTGGTACCATGAACGCTGACGTGTACCTCGACATAATTCTGCCTTGCCTACACTATGGCAATACTACGGCGATGATGGTTGTTTCTTCCAACAGGATCGAGCTCCATGTCATACTGCGAAACGTGTGCTGGACTGGTTTCCTAAAAATGAGGTGAATTTGCTTGACTGGCCTGCTCAGAGACCCGATCTCAATCCGATCGAACACTTGTGGGACGAACTGGAGCGACGGGTACGACACCGCCACGCACGCCCATCTTCACAACAATCTCTCATAACCTTGCAAGAGGCATGGCAAGAGCTATTCCTGCCCAGATTTACAGAGAACTTGTGGAAAGTATGCCTCAACGTATTGCAGCTGTAATGCAAGCAAAAGGAGGGCCTACCCATTACTAAACAGAATAACAAAGCACTTTTTCCGAAAACCATGCAGTGGCCAAATATATTTGTCCAAATAGTGTATATTTCAAGTTTTCGCGACATTGAGACCAGAAATATATGGATAAAATTGGGGAAAATCCGTGGATCTGCTGTAGAATAAACTTCAGATAAGAATACATGTTATGATTACAAATCGAAGTCCCAGGTGTGGTGTAGGCAGTCGTTCGATAGGGTGTGTAATGCTGAACATGTTGAAAATTCACAAGTCGGATGTTGATGCAGGGAAATATCCTTGGAAAACAAATTATTTAATCCTTCAATACTTTGAATGACGAGGTAGAACAGGAGACCCCAGAGTTTATCCGGTGTGTTTCTGTTGGGTAAGTATGTATTTTAATTAACGGCGCATGGAGATATTGGCGAAGGTCCGGGATCAAACACGAAGGGAAAGAACCAACAACACCACGTAATTTTGAACCACGGTCAGATGACGAGGTAACACCTGAGCTGGCACCCCACACTCTAAATTTCCACACCACGCCAATGTGAGGACATTTGAGGCCCCGACAGATTTAATGTGCACCAGCCCCCTTCTACACGACGGTATTTGCATGGATTCGAACTCCAAACCAACCATCTTTTGACATGTCAGCAGATATATGTGTTTCTTTTATGTAATTATTTTGATATAAATTAGCTTTTTATTCTCTCCAGAAAGTAGGTAAAGGGAACAAATTCCAGGATAAAAAGCAAAAAAGACTTAGTTTCTTAAAGTCGACTATCTGCTATAGTCGTGTGGGGCCTCAGTGGGTATGCCCACTGCGCTAGCAACCCTCGAGTTGCAGGCGGCGCAGGTTCGATTCCTTTAAGGTGCATTCCTCCCTGGATGTATTTCTCTCTTCTCCGTCAGTAAAACTTCCATTGTGTGCTTCGGATTGTTCCCGAACCGTCATCAATAGCCCGTTGTGTTGCTCTAGTACGACGTTAATTAATTACCTTTACTATTACCTTCATTGTGTGTCTATTACTTGATATTTTATGTCTTGTGTCTGGCAGCATGGCCAAATATGGCCCTTGCGCCATAAAACTCAAAACCAACAAACCAAACTATAGTCGTAACGCTCCCAGTGCGATTTTAATTATAACTACCCCAATCGACGTTGATTTAGCGAAATTTGGTTATGTCATTGGCATCATTGGCGAGTTAGTTGTGAACATGCAGCGCCTCTGGTGTTGAGTGATTGAACTTGTGACGGTGTGATGTCATTTGCTGGAATAAGGTATGTACGACTCGAATTGTGATTAGTTTCATGCATCGGAAAGGTCAGTTTATGAAACTTGTTTTTTTTAGTTTTTACAATATTTTTTAACTTCTTTTTCCGAAGTGTTTCAAATTAAAATTATTCGTCTTACACATTGGTGACCCTCACGCTTTCAAGAACAAATGTTGACTGGTAATTAGTCGAATCGAGTTTGCACGTTCATCAGGTCAGGCAATTATTGAAGCAGAAAATCGAGTAGGTTTTCATTATAGTAGTTGGTGTTGGATAGTTTATTTGTCATTATAATGTTAATTATTTTTCTGATTTTTTTACCGTGATTTTAGTTTTCTAAATGTTCTAAAATGACGTCATAAAATGGCTCTTATAACTTCAACCGGCAGTAAAGCTTCTCAGCTCAAACCAGCAATTTTGTGTTTGCTATGATATTCTTGAATTCTTAAGAGTTAATAAGGAAATAACTTTTCATTTAAGTACATGTGACACTGGACTAATCTTGTCTAGGGAATGAAAAGCAAACTGTCTAAAAGAATCATTGCTTAGGATCAGATGTTTCTAACAGAACTTGCAAATATTCACTTTTCAAACTCAAGAAAACTAAAGTCTTGAAAAAAAATAGTATCTACAGGGCACTAAAGTAATATGCACTTCGAAAGGAAAACACAACTGGGGATATTTGCAAGCCCAAAGTTCCACGTAGTCAACTTTTATACAGCGTTCTATACTCGAAGTTTGAAATAGAATCCTTAAAGATTTTCAGTGAGATCCTCACAATAAAAATTTATTTTTATTCAATTTCTGACATCCATTTTATAAACTTTTGTATCTTGACCTTAAACCATTTTATCAGTTTTGATTTTGCTTAAAATTTCTTGTCTTGTTTGGAGCAGCTTAGCGAATTATGGACCCTTGCACCATAAAATCCAGCCTACTAATCCAACCTACTGTACCTTCGGATTTGATCCCGAACCGATGTCAATAGACCGTTGTGTTCCAGCACGACGTTGATTAAAATATCTACCTATGCACGAAAAAGTATTAAGAGATGGCTTGTATTAAGTTTTTCTCATCTAGACTAATCCGCAAATGGAGATTGAATTTTATTTAGACTAGCGTGGCCGTGCGAGAATTCTCGCATGAACAATTCCAACCCCCATCCGTTGTAAGGGTGAAAGATGAAAGCGAATTTTTTTATATACAAAATACCAAAAAAGTTTATTCAATCACTATTTACTACATTTCCTCTAGATCACTGTTAGCGTTGTTCCAACCATTTGTGTAAAGCACGTAATTCTTCCGCCAAAAGCCTGATAACTCTTACAATTATTGAATTAAGAATTTACAAAAATTGTTAAGTTGTATATTTTCAATTTTTTTTTTCAAATCTTAACCTCGCGTGTAACATGCGTCGTTTAATATCCTTATATCAAATCACATTCATAAATTATTGATATTATAGAAAGAGGGGAGGGGGGGGGGAATTTCAATTAACGTCACACTGGAGCAACACAATGGGCTATTGGTGACGGTCCGGGATCAATCCCAAAGGGAAAGATCCGAGGACAACACCACGTAATTTTGAACCACGGTCAGATGACGAGGCAACACCTGAGCTGGCACCCCACTCTCCAAACTTCCACACCACGCCAACGTGAGGACATTTGAGGCCACGACAGATTTAACGTGCACCAGCCCCCTTTGTACACGACGGTGTTTGGCTGGATTCGAACTCGCAACCCTTCGGTTGCAAGTCCGTTACTCTTCCAACCGGGCCACCGCGGCCCTTATTATAGAAAGAAATAAAAACGAGTTCAATACATAAATAAATAATTCGTCGTGTGTAAGAGGCATAAAAGGGATCTATACTATGGAAATAATATAGATGATTTATGTTAGATTATATATTAAATTATGTTTCGTACAACTTTGATATACGCGTAAATAGTCCATTGAGTTGCTCCAGTGTGACGATAATTAAAATACCTACCTTGATATAAGCATTCTTTGGTGGCAACGCTGTTGGTGATGGTTTCGGCGCACTTTTTGTAGGGAGTTATGACAGAGGTAAATGCAATTCATTTTTATTGTGGTTACTCCCCCTTTTATGGTAAGTGAAAAATTTAAATTTTCATTTAGAATATTCTAGAATGTTCTTTTCATTTCCCCGTTAAATTGTCCTTTGATTTCATTGATTCTCTTAATTTGTTTCCCAATTTTCCGTTTGATGTAAATTGTAAGAATTAAAACGTTTAGTTTGATTTTAGTCACTGCCCAGTGCAGTCACATCAAATTGTACCTTTTCTTGTTATTTTCTATTTTTGAAAATCGTTATATTTTTCTATTTTAACATGCCTTCTGTATTTAGTGTTTGTAGATAAGTTTCAGCGAAATTTGAAGTTTAATTTTTCCGGTTGTAGGAGAACTTGATGGAGTGGCTATTCCTTTATTTTGTATACATTTATGTCAGGATAAGCAGCTTTTTTGGATTTTCTTAAGGAATCGAAATTAATTAAATCGGATTTTTTGTGCTCTAAATGCAACGTTTCGATGAAGTTTGTTGTAAAGATTCACTTTCAGACTGTTACACTTGGATTTGTAGAAATGTTCGCGATGATAAATCTAATTATTTTCCGTTACGAAAAACGACGTTTTTCTGTCTCCGTTAATTATTTTCCGTTAAAAAAACCGTTTCTTTCTAAGAATTTCTTCCTTGGTGACATAAAAAGCGCGCCAACAGTATATCAAAGCTGTACCACCAAGTGTTAAAACAGCTGTCTTGAAAGCTATATGCAAATCCAACATTAGTTTACGCTTAAATTGGAGTATGTATCTATTTTGAATACTCTAATTAGACTATTCTCGGCATATTAATTAGACGCGAGATACTTCAAAATCAATTTTTCATTTATCTTAAAACGGCTGTTTTCGCAACTTCAGGCAACTCTAAAATATTAGTACACGGTGCATGTTTCGTTTTAAGTGTTAACAATAGATGAATATACATTTTTGTTATTATACGTGCTTTTGCTTTTATTATTTGCATTACGTTACTTCTGTTTGCATATTGTTCAGTTACGTCGACTTCATTTTTGTATTAACAATTAGCAACCGGAGGGTTTCGAGTTCGAATTCTACCAAAGACCGTGTGCAAAGGGGGCTGGGGTACGTTAAATCTATTGTGGCATCAAATGTCCTCACATTGGCGAGGTGTGGAAGTTTGGAGAGTGGGGTGCCAGCTCAGGTGTGACCTCGTCGTCTGACCTTTCAAAATTGCGAGGTGTTGTCCTGGAATCTTTCCCTTCGGGTTTGATCCTGGACCTTCGCCAATAGGCCATTATGTTGCTCCAATGCGGCGTTAATTAAGTATATACTCAGTAAAACTTTTCTAATGTGTGTATGTCCGCTTGACGTTTGGAGCAGCTTGGCTAAATATGGCTCTTTCGACATAAAACCCAGTCAACCCTTACGAACCCCTCGATTTAGAACTTACCATTAACTTACCATTAACTTACCATACAAACCATGATCTTAGTAATCGAATTTTTTCGTAAAATCCTAATTACTGGTGCGGTATTTTCATGGTTCCCATTTTTGTCTCCAAGCTAACGCCAAACGGTTCAAGTTTGACGAAACTTATTTTAATATTGTCTTGTGGGGTTTTGCTAACTTGTAATGTTATGAACAGCTTCATTCAACAACCAGCATTAACAGTTGGTAAATAAATCTTATATTAACTGTTTAAATTAACTCTTACCTTCAATTTTTAGCATTTAATAATTGCTTTAATTGTTAAATAACTTAGCTTAATTTGTTTTAAGCGGTTAATTTGTTTAAGTGGTGTTTAAATTTAACTTAGCTTAATTTTTGCTTCTTGCTAAATTTTTCATAAATTTTTGTATTAATAATTTCGTTTATTCATTTTTGTAATATAAGTTATTGATACAGCTTTGGGAAGTTGATACAGCTTTGGGCATAAAGACTTCATTGTGACAACGCTTTTGGCATGATTCATGTCGCCAAGGAAGAATTTCTTGGGAAAAACACCGTTTTAAGCTCGGCGGAAAATAATTATAAAAATAAACGAAAAGAAAAAATTCACACTGATTATCCTTTTTAAAGATTTTCGACTATTAATCCCGATTCCTTAAGGGGCCTGTCACTCAGTGGGTATGCTCACTGCGCTAGCAATCTTCAACTTGTAGGGGGCGCAGGTTCGATTCCTGTCAAGTGCATTTCTCCCTGGGTGTATTTTTCTCTTTCTGTGTCAGTAAAAACTTTCATTGTGTGTGTTTATTACTTGATATTGTGTCTGGCGCAGCATGGCCAAATACGGTCCTTGCGCCATAAAACCCCAAAACTAACCAGCCTTAAAGAAATCCAAAAAGCTTCTACACCTGAAAAACAAATGTACACAAAATAAACAATTAACTCCCTCGTTTCCTAATTACCTAAGTGATACAAAATTATGTGGTGTTGTCCTCGCATCTTTCCCTTTGGGATTGCATCTGAGCGTGGTTCAACATTACATGGAGGATTCATATCCATTGGATTTCATGAGATTTAAAACACAAGAAGAGTAAAAGAATTTAAATTTCCGAAATTCTTCATCTGAAATTTATAATACTAATTTTACTTTTCATGAGCTAAAAAGAGCTCATAACAAATCGCATCCTACTTCCCCTGGTAAAGGTGAAATTCATCACCTTTTAAAAACCTAAATACCTTTTAAAAAACCTAAAACCTTTAATACCTTTTTAACAGGATTTTTAACGAGCATGTCTTTCCTAAGGCATGGCGTAGAGCCATTGTTATTCCCATTTTAAAACCGGGAAAAGATTCCCGGAGCTCCAGTAGCTATAGACCCATTGCAGTCACAAGCTGCCTTTGCAAAGTTATGGAGCGAATGGTCAACTCCCTTTTGGTTCATGTTTTGGAGGCGAATGGCCATCTCTCGAAGCATCAAAGTGGATTTCGTTATGGACGCTGCACAATGGACAATGTTTTAATGCTGGAAACTTCAATAAGAGATGCATTCGTCAGTAAAGAACATTTGATTTCTGTGTTTTTTGACATGGAAAAAGCGTATGACAGGACACGACGATATGGAATTTTAAGAAATACAACATGGACTTCCGTGGCAACTTACCTATTTTTATCCAGAACTTTCGACAAGAACATTTCAAGTTCGCGTTGGTGATGTTTTATCAGATGATTTCTTTCAACACGAGGGTGTTCCTCAAGGTAGTGTTTTAAGTGTAATCTCATTTATCATTAAAATGAACGAAATCATTCATCAACTTCCACCATATATACATGGATCACTTTTCGTTGACGACTTTCAAATCCACTGCGCAGGTGTCAACATGTCTTTCATCGATAAACAAATGCAAATTGCTATAAAAACTATCACAGAATGGGCGGACAAGAATGGTTTTGTCTTCTCAAAAACAATCCAATTTTACAGACACCGTGGTCTTCATCAGACCTAGAAATTTCAATGAATGGAACTACCATACCTATAGCACCAGCGACCAAATTTTTGGGAATTTTGCTTGATTCTAAACTGACTTTTCGACCTCATATCCTAAATCTGAAACTAAAATGCAACAAAACGTTAAATATTTTGAAAGTTTTATCAAGCACAACGTGGGGATTTGCTTGCTTTTCACTCATAAAACTGTATAAAGCTTTAGTCCTGTCCAAGTTGGACTACGGTTGCATGATATATGGATCTGCAGCTCGATTGACCGTACAGACCCTGGACCCCATCCATCATCAAGGCCTTCGCATATCATCTGGACCATTCAGGACATCTCCCACCCAGAGTCTATGTAATTACAAACGAGCCTTGCCTACAAATGAGACGAGACTAGCTCTTAAATATTTTTATAAAATCAAATGCAATAACCATCATCCAATGCATGACAGTCGTGAATCCCATGAATCCCATTTTTGGCACTTTTTACTCATCTAAACCATTATACATCCCTTCATTTGGACATAGGATTCGTTCCTTACTCCATTTTTACAATATCCACACTATAGAAATATTACCTAAAGTAGATGAACCTCCACCTTGGAGGGACACAGCTATATCTATTTCAGATGATTTTAGCACATATCCCAAAGAAATAACATCTCCACTGGCCTATTTACAACTATTTTATTATCACAGACAACTTTATCTTAACTTTCATACTGCTTTTACGGATGGTTCTAAAAATGGAGAACATGTCGGTTCTGTGGTAGTTTTTAATGAATTGGCTGTATCTGTGAAATTACACAAATACTGTACAGTTTTTACTTCTGAAATTAATGCTATCTATATGATTTTTAAAAAAATTTGCTGATTCACAAGAAAAAAGTTGGATTATTTAGACTCCAGAAATTCAATTGAAGGACTTGCCAATGTTTCAAGATAGAGCCACCCATTGGTTCTGAGTTTAAACTATATTTTAAATTGGCCGACCGAAGTTTCAATATTTTTCTGTGCTGGATTCCAGGCCATGTGGGTGTACCAGGGAATGAAGAAGCTGATAAAGCAGCCCAAATGGCTGATACCATGATGAGACCATCCATCCCCTTCCTAGATGTGGATCATATCATCAAAATGTCCATCAAAAATTCATAGCAGAATAAATGGGATATACAAATTCAAAATAAATTATATTCCATTCAACCCTATGTAAAGATCTTTAAACCTAATAATTTTAGTAGAACACAAAAGTAAAACTGACGAGACTTCGTATAGGTCGCACCTATTTAACTCACAGGCATTTGCTACACTCAGAACCAGCTCTAACATGTCCAACGTGTGATTCAATCCTATCACACGTTGGACGCAATTTAAGTATGTGTCCTGATTTTAATGCTATAAGACTCAACTACTTTGGGGCTACTAATCCTAGTATTAAAGACTTATTAAGTGATCCTCCTCATCCAAATCTGTTTTTATTTATATCAGACGTAGGTTTTATAATTTTATCTCAAAATTATTTAAAGTGGTTTTTTATTATTTTATCTTTGTTGAATTTTGATTATTAGTATTGAATTTATGAATGATAAAAATTTATTTGAAATTACCGATAGTTTGGCACAGCTTGGCCAAACCTGGCCCTTGTGCCATAAAAATTCAATCAATCTCCAATCTCAGAATAACGTGGTGTTGTCCTCGAATCTCCTTTTGGGATTGATCACCAATAGCCCGTTGTGTTGCTCCAGTGTGACGTTAATTAAAATAACTACCTTCCCATTTGCCTAACCACCAGAAACATTGAACTTCAAATTTCGCGAAAAAACAGCCTGAAACGTATCTACAGCACTAAGTAGAGAGGCATTTGATAATGATTTTCAAAAAAAAGCAAGAAACGATATAACCTGATATAACTGAAACTGCCGTGTTTAAAACACAACTGAAAGTTTTAATTCAAATTTACAGGAAACGGAAAATAATTTGAAAAAAAAAACTCAAAAGAACCAATGAAATCAAAGAACGTTCTAACGGAAGAATTGGAAAAATTTTTAAAGAACCAATGAAACCAAAGGACAATAAAAAGGAAATGAAAATTTTAACTTCGTGAGTTTGCTATAATCCTAATAAACCTTGGTTGCCTTTTCCTGCCGCAACACTACAAAAACTCGCCAAAAGCGTTGCCACAAAAGTCTATCAAAACTCTATACCAGTTATTCTTTTAGTTAGCGATAACGTGCTATTTTCGATAACAGCTGCTAATTTTTATTTTGTAATGACTTATTTTAACTGCTATCGGAATAAAACAGTCCGTCTCTAATAGTTAGCATTGCAGATATGACGTCGACTTAGAACTTTCACCGCAACATGTAACCAACCTAATTATTAACCAATTTTTTTAAATCTGCTTTATGATTTCGTTAAAAATGTTCCTTCTAATGATAAAACTTTTATAGGATTTATGGCTTTGTTTCCAAGGATAAATATAATTTTAAAAATCGTATTTTTAAAACTTAATTTTCTATTCGGTTAGTATTTAGTATTCAGTACTACATGGGCTGCTCAATACATCTATTCGCCCCTAGGCGCATTTTTTGTAATTAAAGTAAGAAATTAACTGAGTAAAGGAAATATAGTGTACAAAAATGATACCATTATTTTTCTTAAGATTTCGATCTGCTGTAAATCTGTCACTTATAATTCTATCAATGTGACAAGAATTGACTGAAATTAAGCGTGAATACATTTAAGAAAATTTAAAAATTCGAGCCCAAAAAGGAATGAAATATGAAAGAAACCTTATTACAAATTCATATTATACGGTTCTTTGTCATGGGATAAGCCTTTGATGAGTGGAGTGCCAGCTCAGATGTTGACCTCGTCATCTGACCGTGGTTAAAAGCGACGATGTCCTCAGATCTTTCCATTCGAAATGGATCCCGGACCATCGCCAATGACCAGTGCCTCCAGTGCGACGTTAGTTCAACTACCTACCCACCTCATGGAATGATTAGTATTAAATAGTGTTCGGATATAGTTAGTAGATTGTTTTTTGGTTTTAAGTTTTCGGTTATACGATGGCACTCAAGAAACGTGAGACACCGGTTTCGAAAATCAAATAGGTTTTCTTCATGAAAGTGGTAAAAATCTAAGGAAATAAGTGAAATTATGAATGTTTGCTTCTCAATACTGTTTGCTGTGTTAGAAACCTATGAATAAAGTGGAATAAATGCAAACAAATGACATTCTGGAGAGTCAAAGGACATTTCCTAATCAGACTAGAGTGGACTTTGAGGGCCTTCGGTTCAGGTTCTTCCATCAATCTCCAGTGAACTAGAAGGAACTGAATAGCATTTGGTTTCCAGAGTCTTTGTTGTCGAGGGGACGTGATTGTCGGGAGCCATTAAGAGCATCTATTGTAGAGTGATTGAGTCATCATAGATTGGAGGGGAGGAGTCAAGTCAGTGGTCGTTGCCGATCTAACTTTTCCAAGGAGAGTCATAATCATTTATGCACGTTTAGGGAGATCCTAAGTTGAAAAGAAATTAAGCTAGAGCATGAGCATTAAGTTTGTTTACAAATATTTACTTGTTAAGAAAGGCTCTTGACCGTTTACTACTTGGTGGGTCATACCCGGGGATTTGCTGTATCGCGGTGTTATAAATGATTTCATGTTTTGGAAGAATTTAAGGACCACAACTGAAGAAAAACCTCGGAGGATCTCTACCCATGCAACGATATCTGCCGTTTATATCGATGCATCAATTTGAGGTAGAGTCAATCGAGCCAACAAAAACTAAATAAATATCTTATACGTTATGATGTACTTGACTTTTTATTACCTTGGTGTTTGGAGCAGTATGGCCGATCCGGCTCATGCGCCATAAATCTAACCAAACACTTTCTTTATATTTTCTTTTTCTCTAGCTTGTCCTCAACCAAACCTATCGAGCCAACAGACGGAAGAAACTTGACCTTGCTACTTACATAAAGAAGCTAATGGAAATTCTGGCAAAATGTAATATTTTCTGATGATAGCAAGTCACATCTTCATTTGTATTGCATGTTTGTGGTATTGTACGTTATCTTTTGATATCATTGTCTTAATGCACTGTATTATTTTCTTTGTTCTTTAATCGGTATTGCGCAGATCCTGACTGATCAATGGTTTTTCTCTTCGTATAGTGATTTTCTTTTTTCTTTCCCCTTCCATCTTTTCTTTTCTCCCCTTCTATCTTTTCTTTTTCACCCACCATCTTTTCTGTTCTCTTTTTCATCCACCATCTTTTCTGTTCTCCTTTTCATCCACCTTTTCTGTTCTCTTCATCCATAATCTTTTCTGTTCTCTTTATCTTGCCTGCATTAAAACCGCTTATGCGAATTCTTATTCCAGCAAAATATACAATTCTTAGAGACTCGCATGAATCAACCCTTTCATTCGTGTTGTGATTATAATTGGTTTATAATTGATTCATTCGGTCTACATATATACGGTGACTTCAACAGAAAACTTATGTTCCAGTTTTAAAATAATGATTCGATCGATTAATCCAGAAACAAGATCACCACAAAAGACCAGAACGAGCCAAGAGGCGTCAAAAAGCCGCTAGTGATTTATTATTACCCTAGTGATTTATTACTACCCTAGTGATTTATTCTTTTCCCGTGGGGTTTACTGTCTCTGGAAAACATGGGGATCACTACCCCAGAATGCCCAAGCAATCTGCGATCCGGAATCTAACAACACTCGAATAAGTTGTTTATTTCCCACTGAATCCAGGGTAGTAAGTAAAAGAGCAACTTGGAGATGATTTGTGGTCAGATTGGACTCGAACACTGGTTGTTCGAGTCTCAGAAGACGCACTGTTTTGTGTTATAGCCGCCACTTTGTTCACTACATTTTCATGATGGCTTGAATGATGCCTTAATTTACATATTAGGCAAGTGAAATCTTATGTGCCACTTTGTGATTTGTGTTGGTTTGATAGACAATTGATGCAAAGTTGTCTTTTCGTCACAACATTTTTGAGCTCATTAACAGATAGGGGCTTAAATTTGTAGCACTTATGAAGAGAGCGATACCACTACAAAGAGGACACTTGATGAATGTATTGTCCTGATGTTGCGCTGAAAATGATTTCCTCTAACAGTTCCTTCGATTAGTGTTCCCGAATTATCCTTGCTATGGCCAGGATTGAAGACTTCCAACGCTAAGCATCCGGAGTTGAAGAATTCAATAAAGTGTTCGAAGGTCGGAAAATCCGCATGGGAAGTTTTCTGGGCTCATAGTTGTCTTGTTTCGGGATCCACATTTTCCAGAAGTTGAATCAGCCAAGGATCACGGTATGTTGCACGGTATTCTGCTATGGCTAAAAGGCTGCGGATAACTTCGTCCGAGGTATCTACAGTACTTCTAAGAATTTTCTCATCAGGATTGGAGGTGAAGAGTTGACTGAGAAACGTTTGTATCAATGAAGTGACGACGGTTTTTTCTTATCGTACCGATGTAGTAGTTTATCCCAAGAGTCATTGTAGGTAGAATTTGGATGGTGTGCCGGTTGGAGCAGCTGCTTCACCTTCCAAAAGTCCTTTGAGGAATGTAAATTTTCGAATGTTCCGTAAACATTCATTGTAGTGAACACTTAACTCATAGAAGTCCTTAAAACTGCCCCACTCTATGTACAATCCCATAAAAGATGGATGTTAATTGCAGGTTTATAACTCCGATTGTCCATGAAGTTAGTGGAATAACCAGGTCCGTCAATTTTTGATGCTCCGTGAGTTGTTGCAATACTTTTTCCACACACGAGTTGGAAAATGCAGGGGGAGTTGCGAGAGAAAGTTCTCGGTTCAAGGCCGCCTTCGCTGTGAAGTATTACTCCTGGACTTGGGAAGGTCCGATTCGTCCTCACTAGTATTGCTGTCGTACTGACTCTGAAGTATCGCTCATGGACTTGTGGGAGGTCCGATTCGCCCTCACCAGAAGCAATCGTACTGTCGAGACTCAAACTCCGAGAAAGCCGATTCAAGCTTTTCGAGACGCGCTTTCACCTCGTGAATATCAAAATCGGACATGTCTTGGACAAATGTCTATCCTTGTGAAGCCCTTGGCTCGGCATTGTTGCGCCATTACTTCTTGCTGCTTCAGCGACATAGCTCGAAAAGTCAAATTCTAAATAAGGGTTCTGAAAAAACACAAATCTCGGTGGTGCCTCCACAATGGGGACGACTGAGGTCCTGTAGAATCAGACAAGTAGTTTTTAAAAAACTTAACAAATAGATTTATTGAACAAGGAGATCAAGACATAAGCGTCCAGAGACGCTAAGATCCGAAGAACAAATAATCGAAAAGGGGTGGAAAGTTAAGGGGGTAGTTGAAGGAGCAATTCCACCCCAAAGAGGCTAAAAAGTACTTGAAAAGGGGAAGTGCTAACGTTTCCTGTGACCTTAGTGTCAGCTAGGGATATCGCCGAGACAGGCGTAGATAGTCTAGTAAGAAGGGATCAAGCTCCCTTGATCCCCAGCACGATCTTTTTCTGCTTTCATCACACTACTCTATTCCCGGTCCCTCTTTTTCCCACTATACTTCCCAAATCCCTCTTTCCCTTTCCCGACATTTTGATGAGTCGTCTTTGGTACAACTTGGCCAAATATGGCCCTTGCGCCATAAAGCCCCAAAACACCCAACCATAAGTGCGACAAACAAATCCAACCCTCGGTCACTAAGTAAAATAAATTAGAAGTTTGTAACACCCCACCTGCTATCAGTCTGGCAGTTGCAAAGTCTGCCTGACCTAATATTAAGTTTAGAGTTTGCTACGTCTGTTTAGTTCACATTTTTTCGGCTCTTTAAATGTCGACTTCCGGTACTATATCTTTGCTTCTAGTTATCGTAAAAATAAAGCATTTTTGGAATCCTAAATGTGTGGCCTATAAAATGAACAAATAAAAACAAATCTAAAATTTTTCACCCAAACGAGGATTTTGGGGTAGGCACATACCTCAAGATTGTAGAAATATTGATCAACAAGCCTTGGCGCCATGCTGAAGATGCAATATCTTCAGTGGATCTATCATTTTTTGACAGGACTTCGGAAAGATTCGGCATACAAAATGAAACACTCTGCTCCAGCTCTCAATTTCCCTTTGCAATGAACATATTTTGCACAGAAAATTTTATTTCAAAATGTGCATATTTCGATTAAATCTCGCTCGCATTCCATGTAACAAGGATTATTTAAAGCATAAAGGAAATCAACGTGAAAATTTCCTTTATTTCCAACCCTCAGCTCCGCGAGATTTCATAGTGCAGTATTGCTTTTACACCCTCCAAAAAAAATTAATGACTAAATAATCTCATCTCTAGAGAATCCATGGATTCTTTCAACCTTTATAAAAGCTCTATTGGTCCTTTCCTTAGAATACAGGGGCTGTCGTGGATCAATGGGTTTGTCCACTTGCGTTAACAACCTGCGAGCTGTAGACGACACAAGTTCGATTCCTCCCTGGGTGTATTTCTCTTCTGTGTCAGTAAAACTTTGTGTGTATGTCCTATTACTTGACACTGTCTCTTTTGTTTGGTGCAACATGGCCAAATATAGCCCTTGCGCCATAAGGTTGGGTAACCAACCTTGCAGTTGAATCCTTTGAACCGATTCTATTACTTATTTCCATACAATAAAATGTCTGGACCTTGCGCCATAAAACCTAAACCAATCTTGCAATAAAATCCTCTGGAAAGATTCTACTGCTCCTTTCCTTAGAATAGAATTCTTTGGACGACTCTATTGGCTTATTCTGAAGAAACGAATCCTTTGGTAAGTGTATTGCATCTTTCCTTGGAATAGAATTCCTTATAAAGATTCTGTTGGTCAAGAAAGCCAAAATTGGTTAAGTCATACAGGGAAGACTGAAGTTTGCAAGTTGGAACTAAGTATGTGAATTCCTCAGAGGGTTAAACACATGTCTACATTAATCTGTATTTTCTTGGTAATCTCATTTCCTCGAGAAAAGTATTTCTCGTTCGTTCTTATTTGTCTTTGGATAGTAAAAATGACTGGATGAAATAAATCGAGTACATGTTTCATGTGTTTAGTTGAGCAGCAAGTACTGCACCTGGGAAAAGGTCGCTATTTGAAATACGTGTTTTACACAATGCTCGTAACAAAATAAGAACTCAAGATTTTACGAATAGTCCTACTTTAAAATTTACGAGATTATCAAATTTACGAGATGTATCATCCCAAATGTTCGAAATTTCCAGTTATATATATATAATCCAAACTTTCGATACTTACGGAATTATTTATAATAAAGTTAATTCACATGGTTTCACTACACTATAGAGCGGACATTTAATGTCACCAGGTGAAATCTTTGCAAAAATCGGCGTTCACTTTAGTCTTGTCAAGTAATGCTAATACCCAATTACCAGACGTGATTCTATGCGGCTTTTGACTAAGCTAAATTTAACATGTTAGATGCTTTCTAGAATTATGTCTGAATTTTGAAAGCTATTTTAATCAAGTTCATTATTTTGCTCTTAGGGAACCTGATAAGAGAAAAGTTCATTTAAAGTAGAGCTTAAAGATTGAAAATCTTATACATATTTTACTTCCCCGTTTGAAATGTATAGAAATTTTTATATCCTTAATAATTTATAGAACTCTTTTATTTAATTTCCATCATTTGAATAGAATCGTTTGTTAAATGAAAAATCCTCGTTTTGGGTATAGCACTTTTCTTAATAAGGTGCGACTTGTCAAATGCATTGGTATGAAAATTTTTGAAACTGAATTTTTGTTTAAGTGATCTTAATTTATTTTTCTATTATATAGACGATTGGAACAGGTGGTTCCTGCCAAAGACGCCTCGACTACGGAAGATCTAGTTATCCAAGTGGATATCTGATTCCAAATGTTACCAAGAGTCCGGTACTAACCCTTAAAATAGATTGAACTTCATTACTAAATCAACATCTTCACCCGATTCTTCTAACGCAACACTCAGGACGTGCCTATTCCATAGCGGTTAAACAATACTGGTTTCCTTCGAAGTGATAATATTTCCGGACTATATTTAAGACCCATATGCGACAGAACTTTCAGAATGGATCGTGTTCTGGTTTTATGGACTGCGTCGGGAAACATGAAACCAAAGATACAGGAATGTGGTGATGGCATTAAGTATTTTAATGCTTTGGGTTACTTTTCTACTGATCGTGATCAATCAACTATCTGTAACCAAAAGCTGCTTGGCCAGATGTCACCAATCAAGAGGTGGAATATTTTTCGCGAACAGACTTGTGCTGTCAACCAAAGAAAATAATTAAAAGCCCATTCCGGTTGGCAAACCTGCATATGCGCAGTACAATATTGTCTAAGTCCACGCGCACGTCGTCACATTCGGGCGTGGACTTGGAATCAAACGCCAATTCCGAGTCAATATTTTATTTAAATAGACTTTGGTTACACATCTCGTACACAATTTTCTGAAATTCAGAGGCTTTACCAAGAAAATTAACTAAAAAGAACTCTTATTTCCCAATCTTGCTCTTGGAAATACTTCCAGTCTTATCCGAATCCCGTAAGAGTTGGTCATCCACTTTTCGGGGTATGCATGGGCCGTTGAGTGAGATCTTGAACTTGGGGCGGAAAATTTGTATCCCAAATTCAAGTGATTCCCACTATTGCAGTCCAATGTACTCGAGACCTGTAAATAGGAAACCATACATTACGAAAGGAGAATTTGAATGTGACTTTAAACATTAATTGGCCAGACAATATATATTTAATGACTTGGCACAAAGTGAAAACCCAGCGCACGATAAAACAATAAAAATTATGTGGATATAACTTAAAAAGTGGGGAAACATCAAGCGCAAGAATTTTTATCAGAATAAAAGCTTTTTGTTTTGGATTCCACTCGAGGTTTTCCTAATTTCTGTACATCTGTGGGCTAAAATTAAATTAGTATTTTTTTAATTTATGATTTGGGCAATTTTTATTCGAAAACAGACTGAAATAAATGTATTCAAAATGGCATGAAAATGTAAAGGATTAAAACCTAACTTGAAGTTTAAAATTTAGAAACTCGATTTACTCAATGAAATGATTTGTGATTACAATTAAAATAGTAAGTAACCCTAACGATGAAATTTTAGTAATACTTAACTGATGTTCAATGGGGTTGTTTTGGGGTTTTATGGCGCAAGGGCCATGCTGTGCCAGACACAAGATATAGAATATCAAGACATACACATAAGAGTTTTACTGACACAGAAGAGAGAAATACACCCATGGAGGAATGCACCTGATCGAACCTGGTCCGCCTACAACTCCAAGGTTGCTAGCGCAGTGGACATACCCACTGAGCCACGACGGTCCCGATGTTCAATGGGGTAACTGAAGCTGGAAAAGGAAATGAAAGCGATGCAAGCTGATATACAGGGTGTCCCAAAAAGGTTGCTCCGCGATTTATCTTTCTACCATTTCGAGATAGGTAGGCAATGTAAATTGTAAAAGTGCACCAAATAAGGTAAGTAATTAAGATATGTGAATAAAATTATCACGTGATAACAATTTAAGCGGATACAGTTTTTAATTTGTATACCACCCCTCTAGATAAAAATCCGAGATAGCAAAAATGTTCCTCTCTCTTACCTGTATCCGAGATAGCAAAAATGTTCCTTACCTGTATCCCTATCGTTAGTAAAAACCATATTTCTGTGGGTTGAATAGTAACGGAGATACAAGAGTTTCTACTTTAAGGAGGCCGTATCTAATCTAGAACCCATGGCCAAGAATGAAGAGCTAAGTTCTGCATTGCTGCAGATGGAAAAATTTCCTTTTATTTTTATTTAAACCATTTTTTCTGCAATATTTTTATTAAAGATTACATTGTCTACTATTATGCATTGCGATTTTCATCTAAAGTTGCAATGCTATATTACTTTGCACAATCTTGCACTTTCTGACCGAAAAAAAAATGCTTTTTAGCATAATGGATACGGTCCCTAATATGACTGCTTGAAGAGCTGTGCACAAGCGGTATAAGTCAACTTTTTTGCGTCATTATGCCTCCGTTACCGTTCAACCTACAGAAATGCAGTTTTCTGCTAACGATAGGGATGCAGGTAAGGAACATTTCTGCTATCTCGGATTTTTATCTAAAGGGGTTGTATACAAATTAAAAGCTGTATCCGCTTAAATTGCTATCACGTGATAATTTTATTCACATATCTTAATTACTTACCTTATTTGGTGCACTTTTGCAATTTACATTGCCTACCTATCTCGAAATGGTAAAAAGATAAATTGCGGAACAACCTTTTTGGGACACCCTTATATTAATTTGTATTTCCAATGTCAGTATGGTTCTTCATCTTGTTTAGTCTAGTTCTAGTTTGCTAAATGCTAGAAAACAAATTACTACATTTTGTACATGGTCTCGTCAAACATTGAGTAAATATTGATTACCTTTCCTGTTTGATTTGGTTTGTCGCTCTAAGAATTCTTTGTAACGCGAGATCTAATTAGACGGATCTACGCATCAAAGTTTATTTCAACCTGTAAGTATCCCCTTGTGATTACCGGGATTCGAATATAGCCTGTTGAACAAAGAGTATCAATCACTCGGCTGGCTTAATATCACCGATTTAATCTTATTTGAGCAATTATTTTATAACAGCTTTACACTAGTTACTCAAAAAGTACTGAGGTACAACAAATATTCAAACATTTCTTTAAAAAGAACTAAACCTTTTTTATAAACTAAAAAATTTATCATTTCATCTAGTACCTTAGCATCGCACTGTTGTTTTGGGGTTTTATTGCGCAAAGGCCATATTTGGCCAGGCTGTGCCAAACACAGGATAACGTCAAGTAAAAACGTGAAAGAGGGATTAGGTAACAGTAGTGGGATGAAAGCATGAAAAGATCGTTTGTTATCTCGGGAGTGACCCCCGTATTTATTAGACATTAAACTCCATATGAAAAGAAAATATCACTAGAGTACCTCGAGCCCGTGAAGTCCGCGCACACATAAAGGAGATGTCACAGAGCAACATTGCACTGAATCGGCTGTAAAGCTTAACATTAAGTGTAATAAAGATATTTTGTATTTAAAATAAAAGTAGTGCTAGGTATTTTAATTAACGTTGCACTGGAGCAACATATCGGCGACGGTCCGGGATCAAGTCCCGAAGTCAAAGATCCGAGGACAATACCACGTAGTTTTGAACCACGATCAGATGACGAGGTCACACCTGAGCTGGCACCCCACTCTCCAATATCTCGTCAATAAAGATGTGACCCATTTTGCTAATGACGAGGTACTTCGTTAAGAAAACCATCAGGAGGAATAATGACGAAATGTCAGAAACATGGATAACTTAGGGCCCAGGGGTGGCCCATAAATTTGTAGTTTTCTAAAAATCAACAAATTGGCGTATTTGAGTGAGGTTTGTACCAAAAAACTTATCGTAGAATCGGATTTTTTGGGGTGGAGGGCTTTATAAAAAAGTTCATATTTTCACCGATAGATGGTGCTGTTACTATCACTTAACTAGATCATGGAAATGAAGATGTTGCATTTATTAATTTACATTTGTGAATATCTTATAACAGCAGTTGTTCAATATCTCCACCACCACAACCAAGGACATTGTGCAAGCGTGTCCATTCAGATGCGTGAAGCATATCAAGGTCTATGGCTGTAACCACACGGCGGATGGCATCGTTCAAAATGGACCAAGGAAGCCGAGCTCCTAGTGTACACTCGGACTTTAAGCGGTCCCATAGCCACAAATCTACAGGTGTCAAGTCCGTAAACCACGGGAACCATGCATTTGCATAAAATCGGCAAATTAGTCGTTCTTGGCCAAACGTATTGATCAAAAACTGAATCACAGGAGATGATATGTGGGGTTTCCCATCTTACATGAACGTGATCGTGATTAGAAGATTCTGTGCACGCAGACATGGCAGTAAATCATTACGAATTTTCGGTTAATGATATACATGTACTGTGCAGATCCTCCATTCCCTTGTTTCACATGACTCTTCAAAGAAAAAAGGTCCAATACCGATATCTGTAGTGAAGCCACACCATATAGTGAGAAGCGGTGCATTTAACGGTTCTTCTGTATAGTAACAGCAAGTCTAGAATTCACGTATGCAATAAGGTAGATTGCACCTTCGGATTTCCAATTCATTCAGATACTTGCAAAAAAAAAATTTAATGGAAAACTTGATAAGTTGGAAGACTAAAAGGCACCTGGAACAGTTCTCTGCAAAAAGATAAAAAATTTTGTGAGGGACGTCTGAAGTTTGAAAGATGGCTAGTGGAACAAAACGGTCTATACGCTTTTCAAGTTATTTGTAATATGAAAAATGTCACAAATAACTTGAATCGAACGAATGTTTTAACCAAACCCTATATAAAAAATAAAACCAGTTTTAGTGACTAGGCCTTGCATAGCACTAGATCAAGATATTTCGACTTGTGTGAAAGCTGCACGTAATACTGTATACCCCTTAATTGCTAGAAATTCGAAAATGTCGATACATAATAAAATGCTCATATATAAAACTATGCTCCGCCCAGTGGTTATCTACGCCTGTCAGGTCTGCGTACATGCAGTTAAGACCCACATAAACTTGAAGCACTCCGAAATTCTACCCTCAATATCATGGACAGCCCATGGTATTACGGAAAGACTAAAATAAGAGAACTAGGAATTTTAGAACTCCAAGAATGTTTTGGTAAAATTAGCTAAACCTTTTTCCGCTGCAATGCTTCGTTGCAATGAAAACTCAGCTGTAGCACAGATCCCCAGATATGACCATCGTCTACCAATCAACAAAAACAGACCAAGAGCCATTACGAATTATGCTAAAAATGTAAACAATGACTTAAATTCACTTTTAATTTAAAATTCAAATTTGTTTTAAAAAATGTAATATAATTTCCCTTTGGAAAATCATGTAGTCTTCCTAGCCTTCTAATTACTTTATCATATTTTAATACTACTTTTAATTGCAGTAGCCATAGGTATTCGAAACTGGTATTTCCTGAGATCTCACTGGAGTGATAGGCTTGCCTACCGCTCATTGTAGCGCCTTCTCCTACCGCACCAACTGCAACCTCCTTGATAACCTGACACCCAAGACTGCCATACCGTTGAAAGTTTCTGATAACCTAAATGTATTCGGAACACAAGGACATTGTTATCTGGAGATAGAGGGCTTTCGGCCCAGGAGCTCCATGGAAAATTCACTCTTTACTGGTGTGTGAACTACACAGTTGAATCCCTTCCAACCCTAAGTGAAAGTAACCCTAAGACGATCTCTTGAAGCCAAAATGCTAAGATATATTTTGTTTAGTATTATTCATCTTTCAATTGTTAACCTTTAACCATTTAATAAAGGTTGATTTTTATAACGATTGTGTTTTCTTGCATTTAATTATTTACAGTCCATAATCTCCAAAGCAACAATCGTTATAAGTACTCGTTAAAAAAAATTGTATTGCGCTTTACGCATAGGTGTGATTACTTTTGCAGTGCACGTTTCTAGTCCTATAATGTCAATGTATAATGTTTAGAAATTTGGCAACTTACAAAAATTAATGAGAAAGTAATTTGCATCCCAAACATACCTTTCCGTTTAATTTCAATAAAAATACCACTTTTGCAATTCTGTCAAATTTTACGTATCGAATACAGCAATACTCAGCAGTAAAGAAACTTGAAATAAATAACATGCAGTTCAAATATAACAAGTTTATTCTTTAAATACCCCAGTTTTCAAAAGGAATTAAATAAACCTTATGTGCCGGATTATGTTCGTTACAAATGACATTAAATGTCAGAAATTATTAGTAGGGTATCAAGGATCTTGTAAATTAAATCTAATTAAATAGATTCTCAATTCACGAATATAAGTCAAACTGAAACTCAAAATTAATTTCCAGTTTCCACTTAATTATGCAAATTTGATTACAAATACATCTACAGAATTGCTTTCGATATATTCTTAGAACAGTGTAGAAGTTCTATTTCATATTTTCATATCCAATTCATTTTAGGTGCACGTTAAATCTCGTAGCCTCAAATGTCCTCACGGTGACGTGATGTGGAAGTTTGGAGAGGGGGTGCCAGCTGAAGTGACCTCGTCATCTGACCGTGGTTCAAAATTACATGTCCTCGGATCTTTTCGTTCGGGTTTGATCCCGGACCTTCGCCAATAGCCCGTTGTGTTGCACCAGTGCGACGTTAATTAAAATACCTACCAGTTCATTTTATAAGTAAAATACATTTTCTTATCAAATTAATGTTTGGAAGCATGAGCTCCGTGTCCAATTAAACTAAAAATTGTTTGCCAGATGATACAAATGTATGACCGAAAGCATATAGAAAGCAGAAGTAGACTAATTTAAGCAAATATGGTTCCTATAGTGAGTTTTAAAAATCAGTAGTTTTATATAATAAACTAATACCAACCGCTGTTAACTTGTGTACAATAACGTTGGTTGGTTTTAGGTTTTATGACGCAAGTCATATTTGGCCATTCTGCGCCAGACAAGACACAATATCAAGAAAAAGACACAATGAAAGTTTTACTGTCACAGAAGAGAAATATACCGAGGAGGAATGCATCTGACAGGAATCGAATCTGCGCCACCTACAACTCTAAAGTTGCTAGAGCAGTGGACATACCCACTGAGCCACGAAGGCCTCGTGTATATTAACGAAACAAGTCTTACAATTTTATGCATTAAGTATCGAGTTGTGCACTATTAAGTGTACATTTTCAGTACTATAAGTGAAGCATACTATTTGATCTAACAGACAAGAATTTTGTCATTGTTCTCAAAAGATAGCATGTTAAAGGTTTGCAATAGTTTTCTAAACGAAGCGGTAGTAGATAGAATCAGAATTAAAGATTTTAAGAATCTTATCTAGTAGGTAATATGACGAGAAGTCACAGGTAAGAGAGTAGATCATACTCCATTTTAAGCGTGAAATAACTTGATATAGCCAGCTCTCAAGACAATTTGCAAAAGATGGATTAAATTTAATTTGAAAGTTAGGACAAAATATTACACGGATAAAAATCGAAATTTCACGAATCAAACTTTCATAGCCATGAAGCAAACACCAGATTCCTCAGCTTGTAGAACACGGGCGCTCAAGCGATGATTCCACTTTCGAACTTTCAACACCAGAGGCACTGCATGTTGCAGAGTTTCTCGCCAGTGAAGCCAACAATCTAGCCAAATTTCACCAAATCGAGTGACTTTTGGGTAGGTAGGTATTTTAATTAACGTCATACTGGAGCAACACAACAGGCCATTGGCGACGGTCCGGGTAGGTAGGTATTTAAATTAACGTCACACTGTAGCAACACACTGGCTATTAGTGAGGGTCCGGGATCAATCCCAAAGGGAAAGATCGAGGACAACACCACGTAATTTCGAACCACGGTCAGATGACTCTTCTGAGAGTTAAAAAGATTCAAAATTGAGATGATCAAGAATCAAAACATCAGGCGCTCCAATTCGTCAAGTTTCTCGTCAATGACCTCGCCAAATCATGCGGCTTTTTCTAGCCAAAAATTTAAAAAACTACTCTCCCTGAATCTCATTTTCCGTAGTTCCCCTTAAGAGGCGTTGTCCTTGGATCTTTTCTTCAGGTGTGACCGTCATGTGACCGTGGTTCAAAATTACGTGGCGTTGCCCTCGGCTCTTTCCGTTCGGGTTTGATCTCGTACCTTCGCCAATAGCCCGTTGTGTTGCTCCAGTGCGACGTAAATTCAACTAACTACCGTGATCTCAGACAAAAAGTTTGGCGCTAGCAAGTTGTAGGAGGGGCAGGTTCGATTCCTGTCAGGTGCATTCCTCGTGTGTATTCCTCTCTTCTGTATCAGTAAAAGTTTGTGTGTGTACAACACCTGAGCTGGCACCCCACTCTCGAAACTTCCACACTACGCCAACGTGAGGATATTTGAGGCCACGAAAGATTTATCGTACCCCATGTACACGACGATCTTTGGATCGAGTCGAACCCTCCGGTTGCTAATCCGCTACTCTTCCAACAGGTCTACCTCGGCACCTTTTCATTGGGATATGTCGGATTTTGAACAAATATGGACGTAATGCCGATGCTATCTGGAAACAGCTGTTTTCATGAGCAGTAAATATACGTTACCGAAAATCAGCACTAACAGTTAAAATGGTTGATCGTTCAATAATAGCGTTTTGCCCCTCAATAGCGAATAGGGATGTTGGGAAAAGGGAGTTGGAAGGCATCAGTATGCAAACGCGGCAGAGGCGGGACGATCCGTCTGACGTCAGGCCATGACGCAAGTCGCCGACAATCGACTTCCCGAAAGGTCCCCCGTGCTTTCTTTAATGATCCGCGAACAGCGGGATCAGACGTTACCACCGAGATAACCGAGTAATGTTGACTGGTGATTATGTTGGAAATGTATGAGAGCAGAAAACTATAGCTTGTTATGAGACTCTCCTCCAGATAGGTAACATACTACATAAATCGTATTTTACAGTTCAATTGCTTTGATTTCCCATTTTTACAGATTTAATGATGAAGAAAACATTAATTGGATTTCTTTAGACTATGAGAAAGGGTTTTCTTTTCTTTTTGATTTATGGTCGCATTTGAGAAACTATGATATTGAGCGGTATTAAGCTTGATTGACTGTATTTTAGCGATTTTAGTTAATAAAAGTCATAAGCGAGTTTTTCACTATTTTTAATTGAATTTACGATATAATTTTGGCTGGTTTTTTAATAAGTTAGTGCTTTTACTATTTACGCACACTCTCTGTTATCGTTTGTAAATAAGGAAGAAAGACGCGAGGGTGTGGAAGTTTCATTCTGAGATTATCATAGTTTTGACTAGGGAAAAACCATATTTACAAACTGCTATAATAATTTGCAATAACGTATAACAATATTTTCCTGTGGTCTCGACGTATATAGAATATATTATGTATCGTTATAGACGGATTTCACTGTATTAAGCTTTGAATATTCCAATACGGCTGTGGTCGTTCGTATCGCACGTATGACTACTAGGGAGACGCCATGACGGCAGCGGTCAGGCCTTGTTATCTCGGTGGTAACGGATCAGAGCGCTTCGCTTTCTTCGTGACGTTTTTCACTAGCTGGGGAGAGATCCGTCGGATGCTCCCCAACAGTCCACTCTACAAAGGTCACATTACCCTCGAAGCGACACCAGAGTTCAGAGGAATGTACTGTTGCTTTCACCCCACAACACAATGACTAAGTAGCTAAATCCATGGATTCTAAGCTTTAAAAAGATTCTACAGGTCCCTTCCTTGGAATAGAACTCTTTGGAACGATTCGATTGGTTCCTTTTTGGGAAGATCCTATTGGTCTTGAAATAACTTGAAATTACATCCTTTGGAACGATGTTTTGGGCCCATTCTGTAAAATAGAATCTTTCGAAAACATCTGTTCCTTTCGTTAGAATAGCATCCCTTGGGATTATTCTATTGACCATTCTTTACAATAGAATCTTTCGGAAACATTCTATGGTTCCTTTCGTTAGAATGGCATCCCTTGGAACGGTTCCATTGACCCATTCTTTGGAATTGAATCTTTCGGAAATATTCTACAGTTCCTTTCGTTAGAATAGCATCGCTTGGAACTATTCCATCGGCCCATTTTGTAGAATAGAATCTTTCGGAAGCATTCTATTGTTCCTTACGTTAGAATGGCATCCCTTGGAACGGTTCCATTGGCCCATTCTGTAGAATAGAATCCGCTGAAATCATTCTATTGTCCCTTTCCTTATCATAAAGTCATTTGGAAAAATTCTATTGGTCAAAAAGATCAAAATTGATTAGAAGTCCTACAGGGAAGACTGAATGTTGCAAGGTGGAATTATGCGTGTGAACCACTCAAAGGGTTAACTGTAAAGGGAGGAAATAGCAAAAAAAATTAACTGTTATATGTAAAGTGATTCAAAAGTACGTGGTGTTGTCCTCGGATCTTTCTCTTTGGGATTGATCCTGGACCGTCACCAATAGACCGTTGTGTTGCTTCAGTGTGACTTTAATTAAAAATACCTACATACCTGTTATGCGTAAAATGTTTACGCGTGTTACGTTACGTTACGCGGTTAAGTGTTATGTAAACATCTAGTTTTCATTGGTTGCATTGTATTGGCCTAAATGTTCGTTCGGTTTTTAAATAAAGGAAACATAAATTTTCACTGTCACAAATAATTTTATTAAGAAAAGAATTGACCGTTTTGTTCCACTACCTTCCTACCATCTTACAAATTCATGGTTACTCTTTTCAAGAGTTCATCTTTCGTGGCCTAGAATTGTTCCTGGTGCATTTTACAATCTTCCATGGGATTCAAAACTTTTTCATTAAGGTAACTATGTAGCTATCGGAATAAATGGAAATACGAAAGTCTGGTGAATACGACTGCTAAGAATTCAGATTAATAATTGAACTGTAACCATAACCGTCTTAAAAGACGATTTAACTATGGACAAAACTAATACAGATAAAAGAAATATATAATCCTAACAAATGCAATTGGATCAATCGTAAGAATTTTTATCTTAATAAGTAGATTTCGATTCACCAAATGAAAACTGCACTGCAATGATAGTTGCATTTATCGATTTCGATTTACGAATTGATTTGATTTTAGCCTGCTTAAGTAATTTGATTTAATAACAGACTTTGTGCGGTCGATTTCAAGTAACACGCGCGCGCGCCATCCTTTTTTAACATAGATCTAAATTCTCATTGATTGATCATTCAAATGGAATCACTCTGGCGCCATCTAGTGTCCAGAAAGAAACTGAACAACTGCATATGGGCGAACCAGGTTATTGGAGAGCTTCTGTTATATGGGATGTGTGAAACAACTCGGCTATCTTTCTTCTAAGGGTCTCGTGAAAGAAAGTAGTTAAACCTTAATACGCAACGGGGTTATAAATTTGGAGGTAGATTATAGAGGGTTAACAAGGCCTATTAAGAAAGTTTTTTTGGCAGAAAAGGCGGGGTTTCTATTGCATCTTAAGCATTGTAGTTGAATGCACAGATCGATCGGTAGGTATGGTATGTATTTTTAATTAATATCACACTGAAGCAACACAACGGGCTATTGACGACGGTCAGGGATCAATCCACAAGTGAAAGATCCGAGGACAACACCACGTACTTTTGAACCACGGTCAGATGACGAGGTAACACCTGAGTTAGCACCCCACTCTCCAAACTTCCACACCACGCGAACGTGAGGAATTTGAGGTCACGGTAGATTAACCGGGCAGCAGCCCCTTTGCACACGACGGTCTTTGGTTGGATTCGAACTCGCATCCCTCCGGTTGCTAATGCGTTACTCTTCCAACCGGGCTACCGCGGCACCACCGAGCGATCGGAAAAGGAAGAAATAAGCAACATGAGTGTGCGCGGCTGTTTGAAGTTACAGTTAACGAGGTGAGACGGATCAGGAGGATAAAGTGGTGTAAACATGCATTTTGGGACCCGATAGCTGTAACAGTGACAAATACTAGAATAGAAATGGGTAGGTAGTTGAATTAACATCGCACTGGAGAAAGCCAATTCGCGAAGGTCCGGGATACATCCCGAATGCAAAGAACCGAGGACAACTCCTCGGAATTTTGAATTCACATGACGAGGACAATATGATCTGGCGCCCCACTCTCAAAATTTCAACACCACGCCAACGTGAGGACATTTGATGCCACGACAGATTTAACATACATCAACCCCCACGTATACGACGGCCTGTGTTTGAATCGAGTTTCGAACTCACAACCCTCCGGTTGCTAATCCGCCACTCTTCCAACTGGGCTACTGCTGCTTTAGAATAGGAAAGGGATGTTATTCTGGAAAGTTAAGGGTGAATGTTTGGGTATGGGTTTAAATTTGAGTTAGTGATGTTTCATGCATGTATCATTGGTATTTACAATATCTCATTTTTCATTTCCTTGGATTGGCATTAGGATCAGTATTCATTTCCATTTTTGTGTTATGATCGGCGTCGTGGTTCATAAATTCCCCAAGAAAACCACGAAACTCATTAAATTGGACCCATACATCTTAAAAAGGATTTCAGCTTTGGGTCTAAAATTTGCATTTTGATTCTCGCTTGATTTCCTACTTCCTTTCCGACAATCCCTTCGCCGTGTTCTATTTTTCCGAGCGAAAGATATAAGAATAAAAAGGGGAAATTCGGAACATTCCTTTCAGAACAAAGGGCAAAACTGGAAGACTTTTTTTCTAACCCTAACATTGGTGAGCGTTCTCTGGAGGAATGATCCCTAATGTTATTGGCTCTTTCCGTTCTCATTTTTCGAGTGGAATTTGTGTGCGTTCTTGTTTTTTTCGAATGGGGCAAGAACGGCGCTTGTTAAGCTCTGGAGTTTTTTTAGATTCGAAACACGAAGCAAAAGCGAAGTGCAGTGGTTCGAGACAAAAAAATCAGCGAGAGGCAAAAGGTTCTCTTTTTCGCTTACTTTCTCTTCTGGGTAATTAGAAGAAATGTCATCGATTATTCCATTCAACGTTGCGTAAGATTTAAAATCTTTACGTAATTTAAATTTCATGGTAGAGTGCCTGTACAATAAGATTAGGTTAGGCATTTAATTAACGTCGGACTATTGGCGACGGTCAGGTATCAATACCGAAGGGAAAGATCGAGGACAACGCCACGTAGTTTTGTACCACGGTCAGATGACGAGGTCACGGCATATTTGGTCAAGCCTCGTTAAACAAGGTCAATTAAATGGATATACACACAAGGAAAGCTTTAATAAAACAGAAGACAGAAATACACGTAGGGAGGAATAGAACCTGCGCTGCCTACAACTTCTTCCGTGGGAGGGAAGCAAAAAGAGAGGTTAGGCAAAAGTTATATGGTCTTGAAGCATTACTATTTGAAACTTGTTGCCCTCTTTAACCCTCTAAATGGTTTCGACGAGATATATCGTCCAAGATCTGGTCAATTTTGCTAATGACTCGATATCTCGTATATCAAAATCGGGTCGTTTTTGCGAATGAAGAGATATCCCTCCGATACAAAAACTGCCGAATTTACTTCAAGGGAAATGAATATCCAAATAGGAGAAACAAATTGTCCCTTCCCTAGAACTGGTGACAGTTTGGAAGAGGTTTATCACCAGTCTGGCCACTACATGGCAGTTTCTGACGCGAAGATAAACCACCAAGAGGATTAACCCACCTGGTGATTGTCTTGACTAGGTATTTCGTCATTAGCAAAAACATTAGCAAATCTTGATGGACGAGATATCTCGTCATTAGAAGAAAACTGACCATATCTTGATCTCGTCATCATCAAATAATCGGCAATATCTGGATGACGATATAACTCGTTATTTGCTGAATTGGTCGGATCTTGAAGGACGATATATCGCATCGAAATCACGAAGGGTAAAGGGTGCGCGGAAATCACCAAATACATTTAAAGTTATCAAGACACCATAGCCAAATACTCGGAATTTTTGCCCATAGAATTTTACTCTTCCCTTGCAACCGGTACAGCTTTATTAATAAATATACCATCAAAAGTTCGGAAAAAAACCCGGATATTGGCAGTCCAAATTACTTTTCCCAGTACCGTTATGATGGTAAGGGTCAGGAAAACGTATTACATCAGAGTAAGAAAGCAATACAAGTGTCTGCGAAACGCTTGTTTTCCAAGACATTTACTCGTGCATCTGGCTCGTATACCACGATAAGAAAAATCTGCCACGAGCGATAACAACATTCATTTATCTCCTCTTCATTCCCTGTAAGAGGAAGTAAAAACTATCCAGAGCCGTCCTATCACGTGCCAGACGACTTATCTCCATGGAGCTACTTAGTCAGCGGTCCGGAATCGTTCGGCTTTATGAAATAGAAAACAATGCGAAGGCTGTGTGGTAAGGCCAGTCCGGTTCTTTTATTAAATCATGTGTCTCCGGAATGAAGGAGGAATAATTCAGGAATACGATCGCAGTTATTGTGAGCCCGGAGTAGCGAGGAATTCCCCAGTTATTGCAGCGGGGTGGAGCATTGTTTACGAATTAACGTCAACAAGAGATCTTTTTTTCGAGGCTGGGATCATTCTTTACGCGATGGATGCTCGGATATGATTTTGTCTTCTTGCAGAAACTCACTTGGATGCCTTTTCTTCTCCGTAAATAGTGCTTATGATGCTCTGAGATATCGGTAATGTGTATGTGCTCAGAAAACACAAATCATAACAACGAACTTATTATGTTAGAGTTAGTATGTATTGTTATTCATTAGTTTATGTGCTGTATGACACAGCGTATCGTTTTGTTGTTGGTAATTTGTATGTGTTTTGGAAACACCAACCCGTAACAGCAATCTTTTTCTGTTACAATTCTTGTTACATGCATTCTAACGTACTGGGTCGAGTTGTTCAGGTACAGCTTTGATATACGCATACTTTTGTGGCAACTCTTTTGCAGCGGTTTTTGGCGAACTTTTGATGTCACCAAGGAAAGAATTCTTAGAAAAAATCGTTTTTCTTAACGGAGAAAAATAAGCTTCAGCGGAAAATAATTAGCAGAAACAGTTAGAAGATAGGGGTTAAAATATCTTTTTAGTTTTTAGACTCTCTGTTTAAATCTCCTTCCAATCTAAACCTCTAACAGTTTCTAAAAACTTGTTGAAAAAAATCTATTTCAACGAAATCAAAGGACAATTTAACGAAAATAAAATGAACATTCTAGAACATTCGAAATGAAAATATAAACTTTCCGCTTGACGGTTGCCATAAAAGTGGGAATAAATCTAATAAAGATGGGTTGCCTTTACCTGTCATAACTCACTACAAAAAGTGCGCCAAAAGCGCTTTCACGAAAGTATGCGTATATCAAAACTGGACCGTTGTTTGCTTTGTAGACACAGCTAAAATAAAATTAAGGGAATTATTTATCATACAGATAATTCTATACTATTTATATTTGAAATTTTGGATGGTTGGTTTTTATGGTCAGATTAGGCGCTCTCTATATCGAGAGATCGCTACCAACACATATACACAAAAGTTAATACAAAAGTAGATCAGCAGAGAAAGAGGTGGAGAACCAGCAGCCCTCGCGCAACAGAAAATGATCCTACAGTACTAAAAAATGATCTCAAATCACATCTAACACGGCATTTGCGTAAAGCCTTATAGAATCCTTATTTTGTAGGAAAATATCTTACATGTTTATACATTTCACCATCGACATGAAACTTTAGTTTGATGGTTCGGATAGCAAAGCACTGATTTGAAATGAAGAGAAATAAAAGAACAGTGACTTACAGTGTCTCCAAATTCCGTAAACATTTCAAAATTTTATAAAACCCTAAAAGATGATCAATTAAAGTGCGAGGAAAAAATGATTAGTGAATTGACGAACTATATAAGAGTTCAAATCAAAACAAAGGTAAAATAATCAAATCTGAACTGGTATTTAAGTCGTCAAAATTTCAATTAACAAAAGATGTTTAAAAAGCAAAAATTACCTCTGGTTATTCTGAAAGGATTAGTTTTACCTTCTAAACATATTTCGTTCGTCGTTTTCTCAAGTTTAGAAGTCCCGTAACAAAAATAACGAACAAACCAAACTAAACAAGTTTAGCTAAAATAATCTTACATTGCGTTTCTTACATGTGGTACAGCGCCCTCTGTTAATGTAATTTTCAATTTTTTTCTCACCGCAGAAAATATTCAAATATCCTTTTCGTATAACCCGCACTGCAATGTACACTGCTGGCCACCCAAATTGCAACACCAAGAAAGACAAGAGATATCACAACAAAATTTATTTTGTAGATAACATGTTGACCAAGTATCAAATGATTAAATTTATAGACTTCTGTGAAGTGTGGTTCCTGCCAAAATCAGTAGCCAGAGTAGCCGCCATTGTTGGAGATCACCGCTGCCACACGCCTCGGCATTGATTCAAAGAGACTTTGGATGTGTTCTTGGGGTACAGCAGACCAAGCAGCTTCCACACGTTGCCAAAGTTGATCTGGTGTGGCAGCTGGGGATGTATTCTGGCTCAATCGTTGAGCAACCATGGACCACATGTTTTCTATCGGCGAAAGATCCGGAGAGCGAGCTGGCCAGGGAAGCAATTCAATCTGTCGATTGACGAAGAACCCTTGGACAATGCGTGCCACGTGTGGTCGCGCATTATCCTGTTGAAATATGGCTGTGGGCAAGCCCTGAAGGTAAGGAAGGACAACTGGCTCCAACACCTCGGAGATGTAGCGCTGGCTGTTTAAAGTACCGGCAATGCGTACTAGAGGAGTGCGAGAGTGATATCCAATACCGCCCCATACCATAATACCCGATGCAGGACCAGTGTGGCGGTGCATAACGCAGCTGTTCAGCATCCTCTCTCCACGGTGTCTCCAGACTCGAATCCGACCACCGTGGTGTTGCAGACAGAAGCGTGACTCGTCAGTAAAGACAATTTCATTCCATTCTGCCGTCCACATCCTTCTTTCATCGCACCATTGGCGGCGGAAACGTCTGTGGTTCTGCGTCAAGGGTAGACGAAGCAATGGACGTCTTGCGGACAGACCACTCTACTGTAAACGGCGTCGAATGGTACGCGCAGACACTGGATGATGCGGTACAGACTGAATGTGCTGTGCTATGGTTCGTGATGTGGCTGAGCGATCCGTCACTGCCATACGCACAATATGCCTGTCATCACGTGAAGTGGTGCACTGAGGTGGATGCGATCGAACACGTCGGTCCGTCGTACCCTCCTGCATCCAACGATCACATATCCGCATTACAGTTGTTTGGTTTCGTCCAACACGACTACCGATTTCCCTGAAAGATAATCCACAATCTCGGTAGGCCACTATCCTTCCTCTGTCGAACTCGGATACTTGATCAAAAGATGATCGCTGTTTTCTACGAGGCATAATTCATCGTTTTTTTTTGAAAAAACCACAAGAAAAACACAATTGCCGTACTTGAAATCGTCGAAATCTCCAAGCCTTAAACAGCGCTTTGAAGTGGCGCCACAGGCGCGCGTGATGTGCGTCTGCGCTGAAATTCTAATCATTTGCATATGTTGGGTTTTATCGATTGAAGACAGAGTTTTATACTTTAAAAATAAATTTTATTACGTAGCCAAGTCTTATGGTTTAAAAACATAATTTCAGAAAACAACAAGAAGTCTGATCAGCTCATGATCCCCAATCTTTCTTCACTTTTATACATTCAAAGATTTACATTCTTCAAATTTATGTGCCCCACACGGCACTATAATTGGAGGTTTGAGACCGATTCCAACATGCGGCCCCATCGGTTGTAAAACCTCAGCAGATGTATTACAATTCAATATATCTATTTATATAAATCTAACAAAATATTTTTCTAATAATATTTTTAAATTTATTTAACAATAAAGGCTTTGTTAAAAAGTCAGCCAAATTATTTTCCGATGAAATATAATTTACGTTAAATAGTTCATCTTTTATTAATTTACGAATAAATTTGTACTTGATATCAATATGTTTAGTTTTCTGATTTTCCTGACTATTTTTTGAAAAATAGATAGCAGATTGATTATCACAATATATTTGGGGTCTTATGTAATCACACAAACTTAATTCATTTATAATTCTACTAAACCAAATAACTTCTTTAGTGCAATCGGTTAGTGCAATAAATTCAGATTCCATTGAGCTAAGAGCTATGCACTTTTGTTTAGAAGATTTCCATGATATTGGGATGTTACCAAAATAAATTAAATAGCCACTGCTTGAATGTCTGTTTGTGAGACCACATCCCCAATTTGCATCAGAAAAAGCAATCAAATTTGAACTTTCTACATTGGAAAGATTAATTTTAAAATCCTTTGTAAGAAAAACATAGTTCATAATATCAACAACGTAAGACCAGTGTTTGTAAGTATAACCATTACAAAACTGAGACATTATATTAACGGCAAATGCAATATCTGGTCTGGATCTATCTGACAAAAACGATAAACATCCTATTAAGGAACGATAGGGAAATTTCCTCATTAAATCATTTTCAATTATTTCTTCCTCTTTAACCTTATCAGGTAAGTTACAACCAATTATAAAAGGTAAATTCACAAAACTCTTAGGAAGATCTTTGAATTTTGACATTAATTTTTCAATGTAGGTAATTTGATGTAAATAAATCGAATTTTCAATTTCTTGAAAGTTTACGCCTAACAAATATTTAGTTTTACCTAGGACTGTAAGATCCAATTTTTTGTCCAATAATTCGATTACTTCATTTATCAAATGTTCCCTTTTTGAAAACAAAACCATATCATCTACATAAACAATTAAAATTACATCTTTAAATTTGTAGACACAATTACACCAATTTAACTGAGAAAATCCTAATTTAGTTAAAATACCGTCTAATTCCAAATTCCATTCTCTACCACTTTGATGCAGACCATATATAGCCTTTTCCAATAGACATACTTTGTTTTCGGATCCTTTCAGCACAAATCCTTTTGGCTGTTTCATGTATATAGTATCCTTAAGGTGTCCATATAAATATGCACTTTTCACGTCAACTTGACAGTGATACCAACCCAACATAGAAATCAATAGTACAAACAATAATCTAACAATAGAAAAATTCACAACTGGTGAAAAAATATCTTTAAAATCAATGCCGGGTTTTTGCTTAAAACCTTGAGCAACAAGACGAGCTTTATACCTTTTAGGTATATTGTTTTCGTCCATTTTTATGCTGTACACCCACTTACTTCCAATTATGGTTGTATTTGGGGGTGTGTCCACTAATTTCCATACTTGCCTATCCTTCATTATCTGAATTTCTTCATTCATGGCAGTATTCCATTTAATTTTATCCTTACTTGCTTGCGTTTCTTCATAACTTTTGGGGATTTCGACATTGTAACACTGATCATACATGTCGTACATCTGTTGGTCTAAAAAATTAGATTCATCACTAGAAGTAGATGGCACATTAGAAATATCCACATTAGGATGTTCAGTTTCTGGCTTAAAATTGAAATTTACAGGATCAAACCTAATCTTATTTTTAGTACAGTACTTTTTAATATCATTTAAAGATCTCATTCTCAAATTTTCAGGAGAATAATAGTATACATCTATCCTATTGCTTTTATTTCTAGGTTTTTCGATTCTACGCCAATTTGAAATGTTAAGACTTTTTAAGTTCTCAGTTTTAACTAAATCTTTAGAATCTAAAACTTGAGTTTCACTTTCCGATTTTACTTTTATATTTTCATTTGATTGATAAATAGGAATATCAGAATTAAAATCGAAAGAAACGTACTCAAAGTTTTTACCAAATAGTACATCAACAGCTTTCTTACTTTCGTCGATATGAACATGGACTGTTTCAACTATTCTCTTCTCGTTTGGGATATATATTCTATAACCTTTAGTTTTCAAACCATATCCTGTCAAAATACCAAGTTTTGCTCTGGGTTGTAATTTATTTCTCTGTATTTTAGGAATATGAACATATGCCAAAGAGCCAAAAATTCTAAAATGTTTTACTGATGGTTTGAAACTAGTCCATATTTCGTTAGGAGATATACCCTCAGTTAATTTGTGTTCGCATCTATTTTTAGTATGAATAAATGCTAAAAGTGCTTCTGACCAAAATTGTGGTTGTAAACCACTGTCTTGAAGCATAGCTCTGACACAATCCATGGCTGTTCTATTGAACCTTTCTGCAACGCCATTTTGTTCAGGGGTATAAGTTGAAGTTCTTTCGATTTTTATTCCTAGGTCATTTAAAAACTTTTTAAATTCTTTGTGACAAAATTCTAAACCATTGTCAGTTCGGACACATTTTAACTTAACATTTAGCTGCCTTTCAGCTTTAACCAAGTATTTTTTAAAGTAATCAAAAACTTCATTCTTATTTTGAATAATATAAACAGTTACTTTACGTGAAAAATCATCAATAATAGATAAAAAGTATTTGTTTCCACCTAGAGAGTTAACTGGAGCAGGACCCCACAAATCCATATGGATCCTTTCCAAAACATTTTTAGTTTTCCTTTCGTACATATAGTTTCTTTTTAAGGATATTCTAGTGGATTTAGCAATAGCACAAATCTTACAATTTTTATCTATATTCTTACAATTAAGTTTTTCAATTCCTTTTACACAATTAATTTTACTCATATTTTCAATTAAGGGCATGTTAACATGACAAAACTTACGGTGGGCTTTTTCTAGATCTAAATCAGTTACATATGTATAATTTTTAATCTTGGGATAACCTTTCAAGATATACAATTTTCCAATTCTGGGAACAGTAAACAAATATTTATTATAACTATTATAAATAATCATTTTGTTATTTCCCCATTTAATTTGGTTTCCCACAAGATCAATACGAGCACCACTAATTAAATTTCTTCTCATATTAGGTGAGTATAAAACATCTTTCAAAGTTAAATCAAAATTTCGGTTTCTATCTAAAACTGTAAATTGAATATCACCCATACCTAATACTTCCGAGGTGCTGTCCTTGTCTCCGACTAGGATCTTCTGTGGTGGTAGTTTTCTGAATGTCGTAAACATATCACGTTCTTTACAGAAGTGAGCAGTTGCAGCTGAATCAATGAGAAATTCCCTCGGTCTTTCATTTGAAAAATTTGAAACTGCATAGGCACGTTGAAGATCAGTTTTTGGATTGTCCTCCATATAAAATAATTCACCACCAGGTTTCTGCCGATTGCTTTTCTTGAAGCACTTCGATTCGTAATGTCCCGACTTTTTGCAGTAGTTACAGAATGGTCGCGGCCCCATACGACAAACTGTCGACTTTCTTGGGCTTGAAGGAATTAATTCAGGGTCCAGTACGCATCTGCTGTGATCAGGAGTAGACGCCCGTGTCTCCTTGTATCTAGATGACTTGTTTCTTGTAGCATAAGCATCGGCCACGATACTTAATTTTGTGCCTTCGTCTTTCCGCTTCAGCTCGATTCGGCTGGATTCTGTTATTAAATGTTTAGACAAATTGTCTAGCGTGAACTCGTTGTCATCCATCCTGTATAGCAGTTGTACCAGATTATCGTATTCGTGAGGCAAATGTCTTATTAGTTGAAAGCAAACTAAGAGGTCTGGGATTTCGAATCCACCTTCTTTTATCTGTAACAGCTTCTCATGCACTCGTTTGCAGAAGAGTCCAATGGATTCGTCCTCCGACTGGTAGCGGATTGAAAAGAACTCGTCCACAAGGCCTGCCAATCGTGCTCTAGATGCTGGTTCAAAGTTGGTCTTTAATATATCCCAGGCTTCCTTACCGTCCTCAGTAGATGAAATTAAGACTTGATATTTTCTGTCTATGCCCTGGTAGATAGTTGTGTATGTCCTCTGCTTCCTATAACGATAGTCTCTTTTTTCTTGTTCTGGAGCATCTTCCAATAATAGAGGTTCCGTTTTAGTGATAAATTCCCAGCAGTTCCGGTCCATTAGCAATACCTTCATGTCCGTCTTCCACGTGACATAGTTGAAATCCGATAACTTCGGGAAGGAAAACATGGACATTTCTTGAATACCCATCATACTGGAAACCGGTAGTGGCAGAATTCAGGTTCAGCTTAAGGTCTGGGGCCCATAACCAATTGTTGGGTTTTATCGATTGAAGACAGAGTTTTATACTTTAAAAATAAATTTTATTACGTAGCCAAGTCTTATGGTTTAAAAACATAATTTCAGAAAACAACAAGAAGTCTGATCAGCTCATGATCCCCAATCTTTCTTCACTTTTATACATTCAAAGATTTACATTCTTCAAATTTATGTGCCCCACACGGCACTATAATTGGAGGTTTGAGACCGATTCCAACAGCATATCTCACCTCCGCTAATGCATGTTGTAAATTTCATATTATTTGCATGCTTCCTTCAGGGTGTTGCATTTACGGTGGCCAGCAGTGTATTATTCATTTTTTCGATTACATTTTTTATGTTTACAGGCTTTCAGGATGACAGTGTGTATACTACTAATCTACAACCAAAAAAGTCTGTCTTTTAATTCAGATACTTGGTAACTTTCTACCCAATATCCATAACCTTTTTCTGTGGATGAAATAGCAGTAAAATTTTATCTGCGGTAATCAATAAAATAAAATGATTTAATGGATTCAATAACATCCTTACGTTCAATAGTTATTTATAATACAAAATTAATTATACTCATGTTACTCAAGCGATGAAAATTAAGGTAGTCTTTCACGTAGCGTGATACATTTTAAACTGATCACCGATTAAACTGTGAGATGTGATGTAGGTAGGTAGTTAATTAATGTCGCACTGGAGCAACACAAAGGCTATTGGCGAACTCCAGGGATCAATCCCAAGGGAATGATCAAGGACAACAGCACGTAATTTTGAGCCACTGTCAGATGACTAAGTCAACACCTAAGCTGGCACACCAAACTTCCACACCACACCAAGGTGAGGACATTTGAGGTCACGACAGATTTAACGTGCACCAGTCTCCGTGCATGATGGTCTTTGACTGGACCTAGTTTCGAACTCGCAACCCTCCGATTGCTAATCCATTGCTCTTTAAACTGGGCTACCGCTTTGAAGTGTGAGGCGGTTGCATTATATTGCTAGACACGTTCAGCTTGACTACAACTATTCCTTTCCGTCACCATTATCCGTTATTTTAACAGCATCTGGAAATAATGATAGCCCTTTCAAAGTTTAGAAAACGTTTATTTTCTCTTTTTTAACCGAACAATCATTCTCTTCAATACTTGTGATTCGTCTCATCTTAACGGGGATGGCGATCAAACCGAATTGTTCTTAAAAGAATTCACGTAAAAGGAGGAAAAAGTACGTTTAGACTATTAAGGTTGAAAGCTACATCGATAGCCATCTACTGCTAACTGAAGGTCTACTTTTTAGTCCTTTAATTATATAAGATTCGTGTAGAAAATCTTTTAATTTGGCATGGATATATTTTTTACTCTTCCATGTCTGTCGGTGGTATGATTAATCAATGAAGAAAAAGGAGCACGTTAATTCCTTGGCTTGAAAATCTCCGAGTATGACATTTGTTTTTATTTTTGTGATTTTCCATTTTTTGAATTTCTGGCCAAGAATCAGAAAAAAATATAAACTTAATCTTTCTTGCCTTTCAATGCCTTCTAAATATAATGCCTACACCACATCCTAAGAAATGTGGTTAAGTTACATATTTTAGGTGCTGCAGAGGGTGTTAAAATGTCCGAAAAGAACTGTTATAAATATGTCTTAGAAGTATTATCGAATTATTTAATGACAAAAACGGATATTTTTACTAGAATTTTTAAACTAAAATAGTTAATTTTATCAAAGGTTATAGCTTTCAACGTTAAAGTAAAAGCATCGACCCTTTAATGAAGTTCATTCTTTCATTATATTGTTGATATGGGTAAAAATTAATATAATCCTCATACAGAAAAAATTTCAAAATAACTGAAAATTTTCTCACACGATCGTTCCCGATTTTCTTCCCGCAATGCATTTTCAAGCATTAATGCTAGCGTTCTGGCACTTTACGATGAAAAAATCCCTTCCATTCCTCGTATTTGAGTCACTATAATGTATCAAACATTGAGAATTCGTTTTTAAATTATAGTAGTTCGCCATGAAATAATTCCGCAGCGCTGCCATATAGTAGTGATAATGAAAACCTTTAACACGAAATGTTCATGAATTTCAATCTTCATTTCATATCGAATTAGGAAATATAAATTATTTTTCAATGTCCAACCTCTATTTCTATACCATTCGAGATGTTAGATATGACATGAAACGTACCCCGTTCTTCATAAACTTTATTTACAAAATATATACACAAGTTCTTAAAACATTGTTTCGGAACTATTACAATTCGACTACATCACTTGCGAGTCGTTGCCAATCTTAAAAAGCTTAATTATCATCGAATAAATGTAAACACAAAATAGGTGGCGCTGCTTAAAATCTGAATCTGACATTCTCCCACCTTTTGCAAAACAATAGGCAAATCTACAATTAGGCTCAACCAAAGTTTAAAATTTGACAAACTATAAACAAAAACTAACTAAAGTGAAAAAATATAACAATAATTAAATTCATGGCTAATTAAAGTAGAGAAAAGTCTAAGAAATTAAAGGAAAAGTCAAAGAATTTAAACACTGACTTACTTGCTATACTCAACTTAAGGAAAATATTAGAGTTCTCAATAATCAAAATATCATAGTTCATGAAACTCGAAGTTCAAAGTCCTTAAATTCACATGGGAGTTTTACAGTTCTACCATTCCTAGTAATAACCCTTTTTTAATTTGTTCATAGTTCACCCTTTTTTAATAATTTTCATTTGTTTCACTAGATTTTTGTACCCTTTCAAGACCTTCATCAGGGTACCCTACTTCTAATGGATACACACGTTGCACCGGTCGAAACAACCCAAACGACGTCTTAATTTTTACTAGATGAATGTTATCGTCCTTTCCAGGAAAGAGAGCCACGATTCGTTCCATCGGCCAAAAGGTTCTTTTCTTGTCTTCATTTTCAATCAAGACAATGTCTCCGACTTTCAGATTTAGACAATTCTTGTTCGGTTTCTTCAACAGCAGTTGACCGAGATATTCTCTTCTGAATCGTCTCCTCAAATCTTCTCTCAGTTTCTGTTGGTAACGAAATCTTCTTGAGAGGTCGACTTTATCAAGGTGATCCAGGTCGGGAACTCCCGTCGTCTGTATATCTTGTAGGAACATGGCAAGCGTTAAAGGGAGCAGATCATCAGGGTTGTCAGAAATGTATGTGAGGGGTCTTGAATTTATAATTGCCTCGCAATCACACAGTAGGCTGATCATTTCTTCATAAGAGAGGCGTTACTTAAGATGCTTCGTAATAATCTCTTAAGTATTTGTATGAGACGCTCAAAAAATCCGCCCCACCACGCAGCTGTAGGAGGATTAAACTTCCATATGATTCCCTTCAAACAGGCCTCAGCTTGAACTACTTTCCAATCAATAGATTTGTAAAGGTTATTTGTGCCGACGAAATTCGTACCATATCACTGTAGATGATTTGTGGCCGTCCACGTCGAGCAATAAATCTTCGGAAACTCAATATAAACGCTTTGGTAGACAAAGATTGGACAAGTTCTAAGTGCACGGCTCTAAATACTGCAAAAGTATACAGCACAATCCAACTCTTTGTCCCACCTCTAAGTGTCACAGGCCCCGCGGGATCCACACCCACAACTTCGAATACAGCTGAATCTCGAATTCTGCCTTGTGGCAACGGAACTGTAATTGTCGATACATCTTTAGAGTTATGACGTTTACATCTCATGCATTTTGAAATTACTTTACGTATTACCCTTTTTCCATTTATGATCAAAAATTTCTCTCGTAGGTCCATGATTAAGCTATTCAAACCGCAGTGCAACATCGTAGCATATCGCTCTTGAATTAAAAGTTGCAGTAGCTTGTGCTTACTGGGCAATAACACAGGTGTTTTAAAACTCTCAAGATCGTCTCGTTCCGTCAGTTGGGTTTTAACTCAAAGTATACCCGAGCTGTCTTTGAAGTGCGAAATAGACTTCAAATCTCTCAGATATTCCTTTGTAAACGCTTCCTGTTGTATGATTTTGATTATCTTATCTTCAGATTCATTGAGTTCTTCTAGGGATAATTCTCTGCACAACCAATCATGCTTAGGCCTTCGGGAGTTAGACATAGATCTCAATATACATCCAATCATTCTCACAATTTTTCGATAACTTAAGTAAGAGAGAAACCAAGCACTTTCAGAAATTTCATCGCTCGAGAGCTTTCTTATTTCTTTAACTCTGTTACTTACAAAATTTCCCCAAGCTTCTCGTTGGATCCAGCATAAGGCAGTTGCAGCACTCCAATAACATTCCCTCGCCAAATTTATATTCAAAGATTTTTTGACGAAATCTGCAAGTCGTGCACCAATCGTGCAAGCTAGCAGTTCCAGCCTTGGGATAGACATATCTTTCAGGAAAGCGACTCTGGACTTGGCTAATAGCTGGACTGACACTTCATGATCTTTTTCGCATCTAAGTAGACAACTGCAGCATATGATGTTCCAGAAGCATCACAGAAAGAATGCAAGCAGCTAGAGTCACTGGTAAACACATATCTAGGAATTTTCACCAGCTTTAATGTATGAAGCTGTTCGATCCACTTGAGGAACTTCGTCGAAATTTCAGTTGGCACTTCAGCATCCCAACCAAGCTTGGATCTCCAACTCTCCTGTAGCAGTAATTTTGGGTACAGAGCAACAGGACAGGTGAATCCAATTGGATTGAAAACTCTTTGCGCTAGTGACAGAATAGTTCTTCTCGTTATGGAGCCTTCAGGTAAAGTAACTGAGTCTACATCACGAAATAAACAATCCTTAGTTGTATCCCACATCAAGCCAAGCACTGATGTAGGTTCCGCTTTGTCATTAGACTTTGAAAGATGGGTACGCTCCCATCCTCTTACTTCAAATTTTGCTTCAGCCATTACCACTAGTAGAAGTATAAATAAAATTCTTCAGCTCGTTTTCCGATATTACGGATGAAACACAGTTATCCACATAAAATGAATTCCTCAGCTTCGCAACTATCTCTCTATTTTTCTCAGAAAAATGCTCCAAATGGTGCTCGATAACTGCGCCAAGAATAAAAGGACTGCAGTTTACATCAAACACCACTCTCTTGTGACGAAATTTTTCATTTCTTTGCTCAAAGCATCCTTCCACCAGAGAAATCAAAGGAAATCTCGATCTTCTTTGCTGATGGATATCTGAAGAAAGGCCTTCTTTATGTCTATCACTCTTATTTTCTTTTCTTTAAATCTCATCAAAAGCGCTGGGATAAGCTCGAGAGTATTAGGCCCCTTTTGCAAGCAATCGTTGAGAGAAGGATAGCCTTTTTGTTTACTTGAAGCATCAAATGCAGGACGCAATTTTGTAGTATAACAACTTTTAAAAACTCCTCTATGTGGCAAATAGCAGCTCGTCTTGGAAAGTTCTTCAGATGGCACCTCTTCTATTACATCTTCTTGTAACCACTCTCTGAAAACCAAGTCATAATCTTCAAATTTGCCTTCCCTAATTAATTTCGCAGTTGTTCGCTCCAATCTCTTCTCAGCTAAGATTTTGTTATCCAGAAGATCTCTCATTTCTTTCCAGGGAAGTTTTACTTGGTATCTTCTGTCTTCGTTAACTGTCACCGTTTTCCATAAAATGTTCTTTTACTGTATTTTCAATTTCATCTTTGTTGTATTGTTCACTCGGGTCATGAATACCAATCGATTCCAAGTTCCATAAATCTGTAATATTGTTGCTTAGAGAGTGATCAAGAGTGAAGTTGAAACACCAGCCATAGAATTTCTTGAATTATTTTGTCTCTGTTTGCCCATTAAAATCCATCCAAGTTGAGTTTCAATTGCGGTTAGACCAGATTTCATATCGTAACTTCTTCCGGTGTAAATTTTTCCTGCGAAGTCTACTCCAATCAATATTTCAATAACTGGCTTTCCTTCACCAACATCTGTGATCGAGATGCCCCTTTTTTGCAGATCATTCATCCACGGACCCTTCTGAATGCGTGGAATCGACCCACAAATAACTGGCTGATCCAAAACTGATATTTCACAAGAAAAACTCGTCTGCAAATTGTTAATTTTGAGTTTGTAGCATTTATGTTCCATGAATGATGTTGCACCACCAAAAACCACATGGGTCAGAGTTTGAGAACACATTAATTTTAACCCAAGTTTGTTCACGGTAGACTGCAATATGTATGGGCACTGAGAACCAGTATCTATCAGAGCTCGGACCACAAATGTTTGCCCGCCAACTTCAATGAATACCAGTAACGTTTGAAGCAAGACTTCGCCTGAAAAGCAGGAAGATAAGGATACATTTTCTTCTTCCTTAATTTCAAGAGCGAACTTCGGATTCTGTTTGAAGTCTGGACACAATAATATGATGTCTCTTGCCACATAGTATACAACTGAAATAACTTCTACAAGCTTTTGAGCGATGTCCCACTTTCAAACATGAGAAACAACATTTTTTGTTCCTTAAAATTTCAAACTTTTCCTCAATTGACATCTTTTGACCTTGGTAACAGTCTTTACTTGAATGCAGTTTTTCGCAAAACACGCATATAACTTTTCGAATTTCTTTTGCACCCGATAATAGGTCATTTGCAGGAGTCGAAATTTCCTTTTCTCTGGTCTTCTGCTTCTTAGAAATATTCTCACTCTGCTTGAAGCCAGCCATGGCTAAAGAAATTCGCTCTTCCCCATCAACTTCTGCCTGGAGCAAACGTAACAGCTGTGATAACTTGTCCTCATAAGAAGTTTCTTTCGCTTTAGTTATCGAAGGACATCTTAACCATACCCTGAGTATATCTTGCGGTATACAAGATTCCACTAAAGGAAATAACATCGCAGCGTATTTGTCAGAGGTCATGCCGCCAATTGATTCTAATGATCGTAAATGTGATTCCAGTTTGTCATATAATTGAATCACATTAAATTTCGATTTCACTGTCGTAGCGTTTTTAACAACTAATCCTAATAATTATCTGACATAAACTTCCATAAGAAGCTCTTCCCGACCGAATCTCGTTTTTAAGCTTTCAATGGCCTTGGCATAATTTTCCGAAGTCGGCGGGTAGCTATCAACAATTTCCTTCGCTCTGCTACCAACAGTCATGCATTGGATGAGATATTGAAAATTATCTTCATCATTATCTGTTGATCATTATGAATTCGGCTAAATTGGCTCCAAAAACTTAGCTATTCCTTTACATCTCCTCCAAATTTCGCCAGTTCAATCTTTGGGAGTTTCAGTTTCGTTTTCTCAATGGTGACTGGTGGCGTCATATTAAGGTGGGATATCTTTTCCAAAAATTAATCTAACACGAACACGAGCTTTGTCAAAATGTTCATGATATTCCTCAATTTTTAAATATTCATCGTCGAAATTGTCCGGGTTAGACTCCAATAAAGCATCACAAATTTTGTCATCGACAGCGAGATCGTTTGCGACTCGTTCTAAAGATGCAAATTTACTTTCAATATCTTCCAATTTAACATTTTCTACTTCAAAAAGAGTCATTAAACTGTTTATGCAATTTAGTAGATGACGTTCGCATTAGAGCTCTTTTCTTAACGAACACTCCCATTTCACAATCAAGTTTCGTTTTCGTTTCAAAACAAAATAATATTCGAAAGCAAATTAACTGACCTGTTTCAGGCGTCCATCACGTCCGGGTCACCAAATGTTAGATATAACATGAAACGTACCCCGTTTCTGCCTCTTCATAAACTTTATTTACAAAATATATACACAAGTTCTTACAACATTATTACAAATCGAATATCTCTCGCGAGTCGTTGCCAATCTTAAAAAGCTTAATTATCATCGAATAAATGTAAACACAAAATAGGTGGCGCTGCTTAAAATCTGAATCTGACACGAGAAATACGAAGATCAATTTTCGTGATTCATTAAATCCAGCAGGGGATCCGGGGCCGCGGTGGCCCGGTTGGAAGAGTAACGGACTAGCAACCGAAGGGTTGCGAGTTCGAATCCAGCCAAACACCGTCGTGTACAAAGGGGGCTGGTGCACGTTAAATCTGTCGTGGCCTCAAATGTCCTCACGTTGGCGTGGTGTGGAAGTTTGGAGAGTGGGGTGCCATCTCAGGTGTTGCCTCGTCATCTGTCCGTGGTTCAAAATTACGTGGTGTTGTCCTCGGATCTTTTCCCTTTGGGATTGATCCCGGACCGTCACCAATAGCCCGTTGTGTTGCGTTGTGTGACGTTAATTGAAATACCCCGATTAAAGTTTCAGTGATTTTGGCACTGAAAAACTTTTAAAAAACTTTCGTTACCTTTTTTTTGCTTAAAGGATACACTTAAATTTTGATTCCTTTTTGCCGTCGTAGATCACGCTCCTTTTTTCCTACCAGAGTCCGAATCTACTTAGGGGGCCGCGGTAGCCCGGTTGGAAGTGTAACGGATTAACAAACGGAGGGTTGCGAGTTCAAATCCAATCAAAGACAATCGTGTACAAAGGAGGCTGGAACACGTTAAATCTGTTGTGACCTCAAATTCTGTTGTGACCTCAAATGTCATCAGGTTGGCGTGGTGTGGAAGTTTGGGGAGTTGGGTGCCAGCTCAGTCGTGACCTCGTCATCTGACTGTACAAAATTGCGTGGTGTTATCCTCTGATCTTTCCTTTGGGTTTGATCCCGGACCTTCGCCAATAGCTCGTTGCATTGCTCCAGTGTGACGTTAATTAAATACCTACCTACCAGAATTCGAAGCTACTTTTTGCCTCCTGTTTGGTTTATGGTTTCGGTTACACAATTTAGCACTAAACGTGAGCTTTAAAATCTGGCAGCAGTAGACTGAAATTGCGTAATAGGTGTTCTTTTCCTCGATTGGTGTATTGTGTTGTTGTGGCATGTGTTAATTAGGTTTAATTTTCTTTTTATCTACTGTTGTCGTTATCAGATGTAAGAAAATCCGACAATTTTGTAAGAAATGTTTCATGAAATTTATTACGAATATTCTATCTTTGTTCATTCTGCTAAATTGTTCTAAAACCCGTCGTTATAAATTTAGTTTTGGTATCTAGGTTAATGATATAAAAGTTAAGGATGTCGTCAAATAAACTTATGTTAAAATAGTCTTCAGATATTTTGAAAATATTCTTTTTTAGTTATCCTATATTGTTCAGCAATAAATTTGTTTTGTTGACTGTTTTTTTTAATACGTAAGCACTTTCGAGATCATATGTCGTCATACTATGTATCGAATGTTTTTTCCATTTTACCACTAAAATGTTTTCAACCTTAAAATGTCTAGCCCAGGGTATAAAAAATACTGCGATCATTTTTTAAAAGATCAGTTAATTTCGCTGATAAAGCTTGTGGTACTCTTTATGGATACTTGTTTTATAAGTGCATTTCGATTTATGAAGTTAAACTACAATTCAAGAGTCTTTTAATAATGTCATTTGAAATAGTTCAATTTATTGAATTTAAAAATTTTCCGTACTTTGCTTTATTTGTTATGAGTAGTTTTTACACTTTTCCTTTCCAATTCCAAAACATTAAATAACAAAAACTGAACTCAAATATTTCTTTTTTATCCTCAGATCCTATTTTTAAGAATACTAGTAAAGGTTTAGAAATCGATTAAAAAGATTAACTTGTTATCAAGGAAAGTAAATTCTGACAAGAATTGATGACTAAGTTAATAGTTTTTTAAATTGTATTTTTTGTGAGTAATGTGTGGTGTGATTGCTAACTTCATACTCTTTCTCTACTTTTATATATTTAAAGAAAATAAAGCTTTGTCATTCTTTTTGCTCTAACTGAATATTTTAATTATGTTTATGTAAAATAAATATTCAATTTTCTATATATACAACTAAAATAATCCTGACATTTTGTGGAATAAAAAATTGTCTCCTTGTCCATTGCAGGAATTGCATCACAACTTCATGCGTACCTGATAGTTGAATAATTTTTTATATGAAAAATTTTGTTGGCTTCAATTTTTCATCTGTTGGTTTTGTAATAATATTTAAAAACCAATGTGCTGGTTAAAAAAATTGTTCTGAAATTAATTGTAGCTGTGGTATCTTATACTTAGTTTATTAATTTTTGTTGTGCAAAAGAATTACTAGAGTGATATTTTTACCAAACCCATACGAGCAATCTTGTTATTAAGTATGTAAATACTATGCTTTTTGATTCATCTAGGATTTGGATGTGACAGAATTTTTTTAAATTTATTTTGTTTTCTGTATAAAGTTTTGTTTAGCAATGCAAATAACAAACTGAAATAATAATGAAATTAGATTAATTTTTCATTTGATCAATTAACTAATGATTTAAGGTAAAAGGGTTAAATAGATTAAAGCAAGTAGAGAAATTGTAATTGAATTGATACATTTTCTGAATTGTTTGGAAAAGTTCATTGCAAACTTCAATTACAGGATAAGCAATGAAGGAAAGGAATGTTAACTGTAAATCCATATCCTTTTATGGTTACCATCTCCATTGAATTTAATGCTACTTTTCATTCTTTTATGCATTTGACATATTTTGTTTATTTTCCTTCGCTAATTGTATTTTCGGTAATGTTGAATCCAGGGCATGTTAGTCGCCAAATCAAGATGGCGTCCAACACCAGTATAGCAGCCAATTTGCCGATTTGATTTGTTACATCAGGAAGTAAAAATAAGGAATTCACAAATAAGCAGTAAAAAAATGAAACTTATGGTCCAATTTAATTAGGTTTGTCAGGGTTCAAAATTTTAACAATTTTTTTACAAAAATTAATTAAAACAATTAAAAATTAAAACAATTCTTTACAAAAATTTAACATCTACACACACTTTTCTACAAAAATTAAACCAATCAGTCATCGTATGGGTCGCCACATCCATTTCATTCATAACACATTTAATTGGCGTTTCATTCACCTGGTACCACGTAATCAAAAGAATCTTACACATATGCAATTTACTGTTTTCAAACCATGTTCCCTTTCACACCGACTGCTTTCGCTTCTATCCATCCTTTCTATACAATCATTCGTACCTATTGCCCGCATCCTTTCTGTGTTTTAAAGCCATTTCGCTCCCACATTCTGGACATTTCACACTATTCGCAATCAAACCAACTTTCTGGCACCATTCAATCACTTTCAAGCTCTCCGGATTCGCTGAACATTCATCATACATTTTTCCAAAAAAATATGCATTTATACATCCAGTCAAACCATCCACTGCCATACATAATCAAGGGTAAGTGAGCGGCTAATAAATCTATAATATCACGAACGATAATTAATAAATTGAATTTCTAATTAAAAAATTTAAAAAACCAAAATAAATCAATAGAAATGTGCCACTTGAAAAGACAGTAATAAAAATTTTGAAAATCCAACGGTAAGCACAGAAACCAATCTCACGGAAAAAATACAAACTTAAACCAACGCTTAAAACCACACTAATCATAGAATGCAATACATCGCAATTTCGTTAAAAAAAGTGTTGCGATAAAGCTAGATCAAAACGCCAAGGTTACCATGTTTGGCGATAAATCGCCAGTGCCCCGGATTCGACATCTCCACCGTATTTTCTTAGCTTCCAAAAATTGTCTTTTTTTCGTTTGTATCCATCATTTGTATTTAACTCTAGATTGGTAATGTATATCTAATTGCATACAAGCCTCGTAACATAACCAATCTAGTATTAATCTACATAGCAATTGACTTATGCAATTGACCACGTCATCTGACCGTGGTTCAAAATGACTGTGTTTGTCCTTGGATCTTTCCCTTTGATCCAACACTGACACCAATAGCCCATTGGGCGCAGCTCGTCTGCTTTTGGACCTTGCGCCCTAGAATCCCAAAATCCAATCCAATAGCCCATTGTATTGTTCCAGTGCATTGTTCATTCAACTTCCTACCCACCAATACATCTTAAATATGTGGCTGTGTTACTTGGGCAGGGGCCTGTACTGTATTTCTCAATGTGGTGAAACTCTTATCGTTTGGGGTTATTATCACCTTACAAAGACATTCAAAATAGTTTGACCTTGTTCCCTCTTTAGATGATGTTTACAAACTTTCTATTCGCCTCCACAGCAAGTAGTAATTATTTTTCTGAACTTTTGGAATGTCTGATGACCTGTTCATGTAATACATTGAATAGGGACATGACTAATTGCTTTTTTGAAATAGAATAGAGAGGATGGATCAGATATATATCTTGCCAACGAAACCTTACAATAATAGATGCCTAGATTGCAAAACAAAAACAGCTTGCAGAAAATTCACCTTGAGAGAAGTGAGATGCACTGATTGCTTCGACAAACGTAAAAATTAAAGTTAAATAAAAAAAAATACAGGTTAATATGATATAAATTTTTAATAATAATTCTATCGCCTGTTCACAAAAATAATGGGGCCACACTGGTCCCTTCTGCCTTTCTAAGTATTAGAAAACTTCCTGTCTTTCTAGTGTTATCTTTGTTTTCTGAAATGCAATGACATCCTAAGTTTAAAATTTTACTTTTTCCTCATTTACCTAGTGATTTTTATCAACTCTTGAATATTTTCCTTTTGCAATAATGTGGTTTCTTGAAATTTCACATGGGGTCACTAGCCCTGTTGGAAGAGCAACAGGAGGTTTTCGAGTTCAAATCTAGCCAAAGACCGTCGCTTACAAAGGGGGCTGGTGAACGTTAAATCCATCATGGCCTCATGTTGGCATGGTGTGGAGGTTTGGAGAGTGGGGTGCCAGATCAGGTGTTGCCTCGTCATCTGACCATGGTTCGAAATGACGTGGTGTTATCCAATCTTTCTCTTTGGGATTGATCCAGGACTATCACCAATAACCCTTTGTTGCTCCAGTGTGACGTTAATTAAAATAAAAACCTGAAATTTCACATTTGCCTTTTCCTCACAATATTTTTAAATACTTCTCACATGGAAAACATACGTAGAATTGGTTTCGTGGTATAAACCAACATTAGATGTTCCTTTCTCAATAAATTTAATTTTAATCACAAGTCTCAATTATTACTCTATGCTCAACCTTACTTGTAATGAGTAAATAGTACTTGTATTTGATTGCATACTTGAAAGTAATTTCGTTTTTCTCTTTAGGATTTGACCCGTAAATTTTCTACTTCAGCGAGTTTTGAGATTTTTTCTGTATGTTTCATATTCTACTGAGTTGCTACTGTGAACTGACTTTAGTGAATAAACATGAAAGAAGAAATCAGCGCTGCTGCGAGTTTTTTAACACGCCTTGTAGGTAAAAATGAAGAAATCAGTGCAGACCAAGTGGAGGTGTTTCAGAACAGTCTGGGAGTCATTTTAATGGAGAAGTTCCAAGGCCACTGGTTTCCAGAGAAACCCTGCAAAGGCCAAGCGTACCGATGCATCCGTGTCAATGGCAGGGAGAGGAGAGACCCGGTTTTAGAGCAAGCTGCCGAAATGTGCGGCCTTCGGTACGAGAACCTGAAGCTACCTGTTGAATTAACTGTTTGGGTAGATCCTCTGGAAGTTTGTTGTAGGTATGTATATGGGTATGGTCTTTTTTCATTTTTCTTTTGTGGACTTTTAGTTGGCATACACTGCATATCTGGCTTTTGCTCCATTTTCGGTGTAAACAAACACAATATCAGAAGACTAATTTTACTTCCAGTCAATCAAGTCTACTTCAATTTCATTCCATTCCCTTGTTTAAAGATTCATCATTTTTTATGTGAAATATTTTTGCTCATTTCTTTTCTTTTCTGATTTCTACCAATTTCTCAATGCTTTTGGTAATCAGACTGCTGAAGAAATTCATCAGAGTGGTGAGCTCTACTGTGTAGTTTTAGCAATAGTATTTGATCTATTGCTCACACAAATATAGCATTTTAAATAAGCATCTTGCAATTCAACAATAAACAAATGTCGTTTTTTGTGTTACATACGGTAGAGATTTAATATCAACAGCATGAAATGAAGGGTACATATTTAAAAACATTTGAAAATTAAAGAAATTAATTAACTGAAATTGGTATTCTTATCCTGTTTAGTTTTTCTTTATGTATTTAAATGTGCAGATCAAACATTTTTACTGTTCTAGAAAACAAGTTTCAATCACTTAATTGTAAAAAAATGTAATGTTTTAAATATTATTCACCTTGTATTTTAGTTTAGATTTTTTGTATCCAAGAAATATGCTTAAGATGTTTTCTGAAATACCAGGATTGAAGAATTTTTATTAGAAAACTTATGAAATGTGATGAATGCCAAAAATGTGATAAACACACAATTCTAATTTATAAAATAATTATGTGCATTGCAATTTTCTTAGCGCATGTGAAAATTAAAAGTAGTATCGCAAACTTTTAAAAAATAATTGGAAATGCAAATTATATTGAGAAATGTACCATTAGCAATTATTCACAGCATAAAGTATAGATTTTCTGTTTCTGTAATTTTTGTGCAAAATTACCTTTAGGTTTATTCTGTTTGCTCTTTTATAGTATAAATTATCTTCTATTACCAAAATTGTAGTTACAATTCTGCCTTATTGGGGTCAAGAGCTAAAATCCAGTCTCAAAATGCATAAAAGGATTAATCCTGTAGTCAATAATTTCTTCAGGATTCTTTTCCCAAATTCTAGTCTCCGTTTTCAAGGATCAGCAATGACAACTACATTTGAGTCCTCATGCCTTTTATTTACATGTGCAATGGGTTTTGCAAATTTATCATTCATTAGCACAATAAACTGTGCATAATGCCTACTATAATTAAATTATTGAAAACAGCATAAGTAAAGAATCATTGATATTTCTAGGGTTATCAATAAATAAAATCAATGTACTCTGTAAATTGAAGGATATAAAGAAAAATACCGAAAAAGTGCCCCATATTACACAATTTTTTAAGTAATAATAAATTTAAAATATAAGTATAATAAAAATATTCTACATCAGAAAAGCATTATTAGGACTCCTTTAATAGAATTAATTATATTTGAGTTGAAGTTTTAGCTGTATTTTGTGAAAAAAAGACTTATAAGTAACAAACCTGAAGCACGCTAAAAAATTCAGTACATTAAAATAGTTCTGTTTTCGATTAAATATTGCTTTCTTCTAAATTAGCCCCTCGGGGCACATCTTTAGATGTGTACGAGCTTCACAAACCTGAGGTACCCGAGTGAACTGCTCTTCTCCCATGGGGTTTACTGTCTTTGGTAAACACGGGAATCGCATTCCCGGGGTACCCAAGAGTTGTTTTCTCTTTTCCTCCTACTGTTCTATCTCCCACCCCTCTTGTTTTTCTCTTTCATGTGTCTTGAACAGCATTGAAATTACAAACAATTTTTGCTTTGAAATCCATTATCATATATCATCATCAAGATTCCATTTTGAATTTTCCAATTAGTTTTGCTTTTTTAAAAAATGTTTCCATCACTATGAGTTATGTTTAAATTTTACATTTATAAAATGTCGGTACTTTTTCTGACCCGCATGTTTGCTGTGTGCAGCTTCCCATATCGGGGGGAAATGGAATCCTGGGGTACCTGATGTGTGCCCTTTGGCCCGTGCTTCAATGTAGACGGGTGACCAGAGTGAGCCCACTCTGGTCAATCGCCTCACTTAAGTTCTCTGGGTTTCACAACTTCAGAGTGCTTAGCCCTTCTGTTGTGCTCGACTTCACTGGTCTTAAGTATTTTGGGTTAGTGCTGCAGCTAGGGATGTGCTGGGTGAACCGCCGGATCCACATCCCAATACTGTAGCACTATATCATGGTGGTATCTTGAAGTGTATGCTGAGGCTGGAATGCTCCAGGGCCAGCAACCACTTCCCCTTGTTGGACTCCATGGTGGGTATGGGTTCACCATGAAGAAGCTAAATATTTAATCTATGGATCCAAAAATTTCTTTGCTCTAGAGGAGGCCTAAATCCCTCTACAATGTTAATTTCTCAATACCTAAATTTTTAATAATCAATAACCCTGAAGGGAAACTTGCAACCTTTTCACCATTTGCTGTACAATAATATATTCAGTAAGCTGCTGGCGAACCAAAAGCAATAAAGAAATTGTGGTATGCTGACCTTTTCATAGAAACTATATCTGCATATCAATCTGAGCAACTAATGAAATTAAACCAAATTGGCGAACTAAAAGTTAATGTAACTCCACACAGAATTCTAAATTCTCGTCATGGAGTTATCTGAATCTGATCTTTTTAATATATCTGAACAGGAGTTTATCGAAGAATTGAAATCTCAGCATGTTTGTTCAGTCAAACGCATCTGCATCAGACAAGTTGATAAAAGTATTAACAAAAAACATGTAAGATTAACATTCAACACACCAGACATGCCGACATCCATTAAGCAGGATATTTAAATTGCAGCATTAGACCATTCATTCTAAATCCTGAAAGATGCTTTAAGTGTCGGGTTTGGACAGTCCCAGGCTTTATTCCGATCATCTGCAATTTGTGCCAGATGCTCAAAACCGGAACATGGCGAGAACTGCACTGATGAAGCTGTATACTTCAATTGTAAGGGAAATCATCCTACTTACTTCAGGTCTTGTCCTCAATGAAAAAAAAAAAGAAATCCAAAGGATAAAGGTAAAACAAAAGATTTCGTATCGAAGCAAAAAAGTAGAAAGTCAGACACCAAGAGCAAATATTTTGTAAGCATCTAATTAAAACGATGAAATCTGTAGTTATCCAAACAGGTACCATTCCCAATAAAGGAATTGAAAGTACAATTGTGCAAAACAAAGAAACAATCATCCAAGAAAAAGATGCAACCATTAAAAAATCAACAAAAACAAACATTTCCAAACCATCTGATCTTGATCTTAAACACATTTCTAAAGCAAAATCACAAATGAAATTAGATGCTATGAAATCTAATACAATCGATGAAAAATACTGGTAGACCTATTCTTCTGACTCATCTGGTGAGAAAATGGAAATAGATAAAAATAAAGAGTAGACACAAACGCAAAATTCTCTGAAAGAATATAATGGTTAAAATAATATTTTGGAATTGCCAAGGCTACCGTATCCGTGCTAAGAATGTGTAGGCTTTGATTAATTGTTGCCATTCTGTATGTCTTGGTCTGCAGGAAACTTTTTTGACACCAGAGTATGCACAAAAATTGGAAGATATAATATCGCAAGAAAAGATAATTTAAAAAACAATCATGCTAGTCGTGGTGTAGCGCTTCTGACATGTCCATCTGACTGGATTGTCTATCTTTGTCTGTTTAAATTTCACTTTCAAAATGTTATGCATTTTTCATTTTGTACATATGTAAATTAAATTCTTCAGTCTCATTAGTTATGCCTCATATGATGATCTTGTTTTTATTATCAGACTTTAAATATAGACATCTTCACATTTTACGTTTTAAATCTACCTTTTATCTTAGTCTTGGACTTCATTTTTAAATGTTTTATGCTTCTATTGGACTTCTGTCTTGTGTTTGGTGCAGCTTGTCCACTTTTGGACCTTGCGCCATAAAACCCCAACATCCAATCTTCTAAATTAGTCTCATTTAAGAAAAACACAATTCTCAATCTTTTGTTCTTTTCTCTTGTAATTCAGAATACATGCAACTTAATCAAAAAATGGGTTGATGATGCCTAGCTTGCACCAGCTTTGTTATAAAAGCAGGTCTACCACAAGTGATTTTTTGCTACTATTTTTCAACCTTGGTGACAAGGGGTATCTTTAAGCAATATCACCTCAAAGGTTCCTATATTCAAAATTTTGGGAATTTTCTTTTGGGAGAAAATTTTCCTGGGGAATCCAATTCCAAAGTTTTGGTGGCAAACTAGGATGATCTTGAAAAGAAAACATTGGAATCTGGTTGCTAGATTGTCATGAAAACCTTATTAGGAAAATATTTACTTTTTAAAATTTTAATTTCTTGGTAAGATCTTTGATCTGAGCTACTAAAATAAGGTTGAAGGACTTGCTACTATTTTGAAAAATTTATGCTATTATTTCACAGGTGCTTTGACTGTAGGAGCCCTGTAAAAGCTATAAGTGTTTAAAATGTCCTTTGACTATCAGTTTTGAATTCCATTTTTGAAAAGAACTGAACCAATTAAAATATTTAAAGATGAAAGCTTTCATAGGCAAACTGATAAATGAAATGGCATTTATATCTAGTGAGAACATTACTTTAATAGAACACAATACTGTGAAGGTAAAAATGTTAAGTATCTAATCGTATAACAGTTTAAAAGACTTCCAAATATTACTTAACATTCATTTGGTACTTATGCATTTTAATCCACTTATTTAATCATCTGTAATTTTGTTGATTCTAAATCTTGCATTTGTCTTCAGGTTTGGTGAAGACGAAGGATCATATTGTACAGTCGCATCTTTTAAAGAAAACAAAGAGAACTTATCAGACAATGTAGAAGAAAGTCATTTGAAGTGCAATAATTTACATCAGGTAGATTATACTTTGCTTTTGCTCTAATCTTTTTTTATTAACTTGTGCACCTTTCTTTTCAAACCTATTTTAGATAGTTAATGATGAATGTAATTTTCTAGTTAAATTTCTAGGGGGGGGGTTGTAAGAAAACATTTGTTTAATTGTTAATGTAACCAAATCCTGTAAGATATCAATACACCAAATATGATTGCCATATCACAAATGTCGCAGTATTGGAGATTAGAAAACCCATCTATTTGGATAACTTATGAGAAATGTTTTTTAGATAAGATATTATGTATAAAAATGCAGTTTTAATTAAGCCTTAATTATTAATATATTGTGTGGAATTTATTCTTAAAAATACTAATTAGAAATGCTCTTAAACACATTCATGATTTGTAAATATTTAATAAAAAATCGTTATTTTTTTTATCAATTCAAGGAAGTTTCCGACTTAAAACTTTACTATAAAATCAATGCAATAAAATATTAGCTAACTTTATAACAGTGTTAATTTGAATAAAAATCTAAATATATATTTTTAAGTTTATTATAAAAGTAAAAATGTGTTCCAACTCCATGTTTTTTATATTTTTAGTAATCTTAGAATTATAAAACAGTACTATATTCACACATTCCTTTTGTGAATTAATTTTCATGTATTTTGAGGTCATTGATCAATCCCACATAATCTTTATTTTATCATATAGCAGTTCCATAATGCCTCATTTGTTTTGGTTTTACAATTTCTATATGTAGAAATACATCTTAGAATCAAGCACTCAGGGTTATAAAATGTCATGCTAAAATATTGCCATTCACACAAAACAAATTAACATTAATCCTCTTTGTTTATTGATCAATAGCTCCATTTGTTGATCTTACAATTTCTATATACCTAAATATATATAAGAAATTGTAAGCTTTATATTGTATTAATTGTATAAAGCTTTTTATATTGTACTAGCTGTACCAGACCACGCATTGCTGTGGCTCATCTGGTTAAATTGAAAAGAAAGAAAAAAGCACACATTTCCAATATATTTTATTTCACAATGCTTCTGGGTATACAATATTTTTTGTTGTTCCATTGTCTGTCAAGATAGAGATTGTCTGGTTTGCCGACTCTAGAACACTCAACATATAATTGTCCATGTGAGAAGCAATCCGTGTCTAGATCTAAACAGCGCAATTCTAACGATTCGCCCTGAGCTTTGTTTATGACGATTGCAAACGCCAATCGAATTGGGAATTGCAATCTCTTTGAACTGAAATGGCATACCAGTTAGAGTCAGGAATGCGAGGAATGAGGACATCTTCACCTTTGAAAGGTCTTGTCAAGATTGTTGCCTCTACGATATTGCTCATGAATTTTTTTATTGCAAGCCACGTGCCGTTGCAAAGCTTTGGCTGGTTGATATTTCGCAACATGATAATTGGCACACCGATTTTCAATTGCAGTACGTGCGGTGACATGCATCCCTGGCAGATCGAGTGAATTTAAAAATTCTGTTGGATAATTAACTGCTTCATCTGCTTCCATGACAGTATCGACGGACTTGTATGTGACTGCCTCGCTTTGAATGTTAGACTGAATAATACTGCTCAGTTCGTAGACGTCTTTGTTCTTGGTGGCAAGAATAGCTCGTTCACTCAGCCAATCGTGATTCTTATAATTGTTTGAATATTGGGAAATACTTTTTCAACCAATTCTTCTTTTGATGTCACTAAATTGCAGAAGTTATGAGGCAATGAAATTCGTCCTGAGGTCAGATCAAACGGAACCTTTCCGTTCCCAATTTCCAGCGATGCTTTGGAAATGTTACACGTGGGGATTCAATGAATTGCATGTCAAATGTTAATTTCAAAGCGAAATTAGCAGTTCTTCCACCTGGTATCAAAGTCGCAGCTATTCCTGACGACGCAAGTGCTAAGGCAATGTGAATTCGGGATCTGATTGCGGCCAGAATCAATTTAATTAGGAATGTTTTACCAGTTCCTCCTGGCGTTACATTTTTATTTATATAGCTAAGTAGACTAAAATATGCGCGTATTCGAATGCAACGTTGTGGCAAAATTTCAAGGCAATCGGTGAAAAATTTTGGGAGATTTTGCGTTAGGAACAAACGAACATTACATTTTTATTTATATAGATTAATATATATATTTATAAAAAATTTGAATTCACTTATTACAAATTAAGAACTTCATTTTATTCCTATATATCTCATTAGCATTTCCTAGATGTTAGTGTTGTATGCAAGTGAGTGGTTTCGTTTGCTTATTTATTAAATTCAGTTTTAGACTTAAAAAGTTCTGATAGAGAGGGCTAATGAATAAGAATAAAATATATCTTATTTATTATTCAATTAGCCCATTTTTCAAAAATCTAATCTTTTTTTTCTCTTTTATCACTACTGAGAAGTTAGTTACATTTTGAATTAACACAAATAGATCAGCATAAAAACATAAATAAATTAATTAGTATTGTCTATAGAGCGGCTAGAAGCTTAACTGAATGTAATACCGCAGTAAACTAATAGAAAGAATTACCTCAAATAAAGGTGTTAATTACGACTTAACCTTTGAATATTTTGTATAGATCAGCTCGAATTCAGTTTTTGCAGTGACCTTCTCATGTGTCATACTTTCTCTTACTAACATAAAATTTATATGTTGAAAGTTAATAATCCTGAAAATCTTCTGCAAGGCAAACTATTTGAATTTTTTCAAATTCATTGTTTATGATGAAACAGATTCATTATATCATAAGATTTTGCTAGTGTATCACATTTATAATCCATAATTAACCTTGAAAATGCTTCATCTACTCCTAGTGTGCTGCTTCTTGTTTTACTTGCTGCAGTGCTAAAAATCGTATGACAGTCAAAAAGAACTTTTTCGTATATCATCAAAAGGCAACTATATATTGTATATCTACATAGGCAACAAAAGGGAAATCAAAGTTTGTGTTAAAAGTAATTGTTGACCCATACAATGTTCTCTAATAAAAACTTGACATTTGTTTTAAATGATGTATGTGTAGCTCATCTTTTGCTGTAGAAATTGTGTTAAAAATATGACACTATGTGATGAGGAAACTTAACCTACCTTTAGGGCTGCTGTTCTTAGTGTGTCCTGTATCCAAAAATGTTTCCTTAAAAGAGTTTCACATTTATTTTCCGTCTTCATCATCAAAAGAATGTTAGAAGTCAAATGTGTTTTGTATTAATTTTATTGCACATAAATCACATCAAAAATAAGTATTTACAGTGGAAAATTAGGTTCTTTTGTAGTAATTATTGAAACTGCACAGCAAGTAATTTTAAATTTCTTGATGTACTGCTTAAGTAGCTTTATTTTGTTAATTTTTTTTTGTTGCAATGTAAAGCACATGTCTCTGGAAGAACTGTATCCGTGATGGCGAATTCTTTAAATTTATTCAGTTAATTTCGTTATCATATAGTACATCTTTTACCTCTAATTCATATAAAACTAAAGACTAAATGGAATATGAAAATTTGCTTTATACGCATGACACAAATTGTAATATTTTTTAGAAGTTTATATCTTGTAACTGAATTTTGAAAATGGAAATTGTCCTTTCTAAATGATGATTAAAATCCGACTGATCAACTACACGCATTGTACTACTCAAATCAATCTTTCAGTCTGAACTGTTACACCCAATTTAATAAACTTGCACAATCATACCTAGTCTGCATAAGAGACGCAGACTAGGTATGATTGCTGCTAGGTTATACTGCAAAAGATGTATAAAAATCACAAAACAAATAAATTAGTAAGCTTTGTTAAAACGCTCTCTTTGGGATCCATTCCAAAAAAAAGAAATGGAATTTAGAAAAATTAGTTATGTTAAGGATATGCACTAAAATACACTGAAGCACACTTTAAAAGTATTTGTTTAACCATAGAGACTAAGGTAAATTAATTTTGACAAAGTGTGCTATAAAACTTATTAAAAAGTGAAAGCTACAAAAATGTATAAAATCAAACTGTTTTCACTAATTCTTAAGATAGTATCAATTTCAGCACATCTGTTTACCTTAATCATTAATTTAAAAATGTAAATCATCAACAATTCATACTTTTAATTTTTTTTCAGTCATTTTAAATATTTTTTAATTTTAATATTGCTCTTAGTTTTTAAATTTTATCAGGGCATTCAAAAAAGAAGTTTTAAAATCTCATGTAAAATAAATTTATGTCAAACACTTAACGCACATGGAAGATAGCTAATTCCTTCTGGAATGGAATTTGAAACTCAGACATTAATCTCTTCCTTTATTTCGCAAACTGTTTGTTGTCAAAGCCTTCTCTGGTTGATCCTTTTGTGTTTTAAGATGATTACAAACCAAGATAAATGTCCACTGAGTTCTGATAAAAATCAAAACTCTGATGACATTTTCATCTGTGCCAAGCAGCATTTATGTATCCCCTGATATGTTATCTAATTCTATTTTGAAATTAAAGATTAGGATTGTTTACAGCCTTTTGATATGTTAAATTTCTACTGCAATTAGAACAAGGGAACAAAAGGAAAAATGTTGCATTGAAAACCAAAGAAGTTTCATTTGTACAATTGAGATTTCGACCATAGTGTACAATTTCAAAATAACATAACTAATAGTTTTGGGACTGATGTTATTCAAAGCTACATTTTCTGAGTAGTGTTCTGTTTGATTACACTTGAAATGTGGAGATAAATACCACAGGGCATAAGGGCTTAAATTTTTTTCATGCTTATTATACAATGTGCATTGTGATTTTTGAAAAATTACGCTTGTAAATGTTATAGATTTTACGAATCTATAACATTTACAAGTTGTTATACACTTGTTAGCTACTCCTTCAAATGAATTTTCTCTTAAACACGTATGGTTCCTCTAGAAAGATTGTACATTTAAATGTGATCAACTGTTGATTTATGCATAAATGGTGTGTTCAACAAATCTGAATAGAATTCAATTGAAAGAATGACTCGCTTGTGTATGCACAGCTCTGATTGCAGTTTGAATAGTTTTATTCCATAGGTATGGAATAGGTAGGGTTCAGTTATCAACAGTCATCCCTTGAATTAAAGTAATTATTTAATACTCATAATATATAGTATTACTCTACAACAGATTGAAGTTAATGTGGGAATTATTTTAATCTCTCTTTAACAATAGCATAATTTTGTTTTGTGTAACAATTGTTTTATGTAGAATAGCTATGCTTGCAATCACCCTGAATTTTTCAACTTTCACTTCAGAAAATTTGCTTATTACAGCACCATAATCACTATTTTAAAGGTAGGTTCAAGAATCAGAATTGTGGAAAGATTACATGATTGTTTTTGTTTGACAGTTGATTTGAAAATCATTCTGATGAAATTAAAATTGTTACAATTTCTCACACAGAGTTCTTAGAAGCAGGAAATTGATATGCTTAAAGACTTCAAATTTTAAAATACTGATTTTTAACATTTAAACATATGCCTAATAGAGTACCCCTCGATATATTGCAGTCAGATCTTTCCCTTTGGGATTGATCCCAGACCGTCACTAATATCCCGTTGTGTTGCTCCAGAGTGATGTTAATTAAAATACCTACCTACCTCGATATATTGCCCTTCGTGAACAAGAAAAGTGGGATATTGCAACGGACGAGAAAAACGTGATTATTAAAGAAAAGAAGATAAAAATTATGCATCAGTAAAAGCAATTTTATTTAGAATTATCTGCACATTTGAAACACAATCAATGTTGAGACATTTCAGAATTAAGTATTGAAGAATATTTTATAGAAATATTCAAGAACCGTAAAAATTTCATCGAGTTTGGAAATGAATACACAAGCAAATCAATTACTGTATTTGGTTAGTCATTTTTAAAGGGAATGATTTAATTCAGAGCATAAATTTTTAAAATTGTTAGCTCTAAGGAATTTTTCTTTCCCCGAACCAATTTATTTTTGTAGTGTCTGTTGTAATTGGGCCCTCAAGAGCACATCACCTTTAAGTGTATATGACTTCATGGACCCATACTTGAGTGATCTCTTCTCCATGGGGCTTACTGTCTTTAGTAAACACAGGAGTCGCTCTCCAGGGTTACTCAAGAGATCTTTTTCTGCTTTCATCCTACTACTCTGTTCCCCAATCCCTCTTTTTTCCTGTAACGACATGTTCTTGAAAAAAATAAACATTCAACTGAGGTAAACTGTTAGTGAAGCTGAACTCAATTAGAAGACTACCACGTAATAGGAGATAGAGCTTGGATAATCTCCCTGAATCAATCACAACTGATGGATTACATTCATTGTTTTCTAGGGGTAAGTAGAAAATAGTAAGAGCTCATACAGATTTATATCTGAGCCTCAAAGTATATATCATACTATACACTCACCATGTAACAATCATCAACCGAAAACAGCTTAACTTGGAGATACTTTTTGACTTGTGTGTGGCTCAGTGGGTTTGCACTAGCAACCTGCGAGTTGTAGGCGGCGGAGGTTTGATTCCTCCCTGATCGTATTTCTCCTGTGGCAGTAATTTTTCTTATGTGTGTCAATTACTTGATGTTGCTATCTTGCGTTTTGCACAGCATGGGCAAATATGGCCCTTGCGCCATTAAATGACCAACCTTTTTTTTTGACTTGCACATTTATTTAAAATAGTGACTTTGTAAGCCCCTCATACCCGTTTATTGTAACTGAATATGTACTAACAAAGCATTCTTGCAGACATCGCCTGATTGCCAAAAGAAGCAGAAGAACCGAAGAAAGCCGTCAGAGAAACAGAAGAAGCAAGCCTCCCTCCAGCAAATGCCCCCAAAAAGCTTCTGCCCCAAAACGCCACTCGTCACCTCCAAGGGCCCCCAGTGGCACCCACCGAGCTACTTTGACTGGACCCCCACACGTCCCTTCTCTGCCCGCTTCTCCCACCTCAACGGGCCGCCCTTCCAAGACATGGCATTCGCCAGGCGTCCGAAAAAAGCTGTGCGTTCCACTCATCCCAACGATCGTTTTCACTGGGCAAGGAAGTGACCCGCTCTTTGTACAAAAGGATCTTTCCAATTTTAATTACAATTATCAAATTCTATTTTATAGTCGTTGCGAGATCAAATACGTGTATTATGTAACCGGTCCATGTCTTTTATCGATTGTATGGGCTTTCACAGTTAGCAATGGATGTAATCATAATCAAATTGGATGTCAATTGTTTTCGATTAAAGTATTTTATATGCAATTAAAAGAACATATTTTTAATTTATATATTTTTGTAATTTAGATGCCATTTTTTTTGTTGTAGATGGATGATTTATAGCATTTTTTATTAACCCTGTATGTTACGTTTAACATTTTACACATGGTTTGTGTTTCGGCGCTTAATTTGTCCAATTCGCGTTTTAATATGTTTATGGTGTATGTTATGGATGCATGATCATCTAAGCAATTTATATTTTATTCATTCTGCATATATGTTATCTACGAGGGATGTGCTGAGTTAGTATTATTCTATTGAAACGCACAAAGTTGCCTCAATTACCCTGAGCAACCTGTTTTAGAGGTGTACTAATTCATAGGTGACCAGGATGTGCTTTAAACTGTTTCTCAGGTCTATCACTCTAGTATGTATTCCGGTGATGTTTGATTATAAATTTGTTATATATATTTTGTAAATTTTCCACCATTTATCAAATACACATTTTTAAAATATTCTTAGATGTGATTTTTGCTATTCTGACGTATATCGATCTACATATTTTTCTATTTCAGTTTGTAGTTCTCGAGCTGAATGCATTGACGGACCAATCTTTCTATTTGCATTTTATGGATTTAACATGTACGCTAGTCTCGGAAAGAATTGGTCTCTCGATCACCTCTTAGTTTAGTGCTTATTTTTATCATAGTTGATTCAGGGCATTGAAGAAAAAGAGTTCGGTCTTACTACTCCATTCATATCCAGTTCTGATGTATAATTTTGTTACTCTTCAAAGCTTGTGAGGTGATACATAGTTTATATTTTAAAACTGTAGATATGTTATGAAACTTATGTACTTCAGTCTTTTTGATGAGAAAAACCTTGGCCTTTACCAGTAACTGAGCCATACAAAGTATATGTTGTGTCTCGTATGCATTTTCTGGTTTATAGTGTAATGGACGTGTGTCACCACAATTTTGTTTAAAAAACCCCTTAGTATCAGCAACTGAAGTGAAGTTGTGTCGCACAAATGGAACAGCGGATAGCTCTAAATGCCTGATGTCTTATCTGTCATTGGCCATTCCCTACACCAAAGCAGACTTGTCAGTAGCTTATGTCTAAAAATGTCTGCTGCCTTCAAGGAATGGTTTTGTAACTCCTGAGGATCGCTAATGTGGCGATCTTACAGCATACGATTGTATACTTAAGTCAGATTTTTTTGGGGGGGTGGAACAGAATATTTTATCCCATAAGAGGATGGTGGTGCTGCGCAGTATATCCCGCCTCTTGTGAGATAAATTCTAAAAAACAACCTACTTAATTTTTGGTCATGGGAGAACTCTGTTATGCAGTAATCGATGGAACACGTTCCTAGGTCTTTTAATATTGAATTTCGGCTACTAACTTCGGAAAAACTAAATCAGGATCCTGCTTTATTAATTCTTTCTCGTGCATGGAGTTTTCTAGATCCTCGCCTGATCCTTTCTTAACGAGGGCAGGCGAGGATCTATAAAAGCCTTCTACTTGTACCCCTAACAAACAATCGATCGCTGACAATTCAGGATGTTCTGGTGGAAAAAAAGGCTCTTGGTGCATTCCGGAAGAAGAAAGCTCGTCCCTATCTCTCTTTTTAAAAGAACAAAAATTACTTTTTGTAACTTGTCAACTATTTTTTGAATAAAAGTGCTTGGATATTTGAGTGTGCTCTTCATTTCTTGGTAACGAGTCCATGGGGGATATTTCCGTTGGATTCCGATTGTTCTGTTATTGTCTGGTGCGTGTGGGAAAAGGCAAGCCGGGCGAATCGCCATCGAGACGTAATTGGGCGATTCAGGCCAATTGACGATCGACACTCTTATTGCATGCGTTTAGCGTTTTATTGGTGCTCCAGGTCGAAGGACGGTGGGAAATTGCTCCGTCTTCAAGGCGATGAGCTGATCCGCTCTCAAAATCGGATACTCGTCTGATGGGCGGAGATGGCCGCTTCCAAGTACAAAAGTATGTCGATTTTTCTTTGATTTTTCCCACTGCTCTCTCACGAACCAGTGAAAGTCAAATTTCTAAACGAGAATGCGGGAAAATTTGGGGAGAAACGACTGAAGATTGACCGCTTTAAGGACGGCACTGTACTTTTAAAACTTAAAAAAAATCCCTTTTTTAATTTCGATGGATTTAGAAAGTAGTATGAGAAATTCGCATTGGTTCGTACGTAATTCAGTTTTAACCCTTTCAACATAACTTTAAATCGCATTTTCCTCAGTATGAGGGTTCAACACCGAGCGCTCTACAACTTTAACTTGAACGAAGAATTGTCGTTGGAGCTTGGAAATAAAACCGAAGTTCGAGCTTTATTCAAAAATTTGATACATAAGAAAGTTTACTATAAGTGAAATATTAATGGATTATTTTATGTTACACTTGAGCCGCGCTTATATTTGGGTTTAAATTCCAAATAGCACTTGCTCATTTCAGCCATTGTTTTGGCAAAACCTGCATGGGTTGACTAAGAAAGGTGCTCGCAAGTTATCCTTGTAAATTCAAACAAAATATTACTTAATTTTAAAATATTAACCTAATTTTCCTGTATTGCTTAGTATAAAATGGAAAAGTTCCATTGTGATACACAGCAAACTTAAGATGCAGTTTATCGACTGATTTTCCTCCTATCTGAATGCTTAACTGTACTGTGCCCCTTAAGATCAGGTTTCGTTGAATGAAACTTGAGACGTACGCTGCTTATCCTTATATGGAACCATTTTTAACAGTCAATCATGCACATAGGTGTAATCGTAAGGCTAATTGAGTCTTGAGTAAGTTGAGAGATTCGGATAAAATTGTTTTCTGTTTCAGAAATAAGTTACTACACTAAAGCATTCGTCTTTGCTGTAGTGAAATTTTTACTTCACTTATCGGGATGTTCTGAATAAATCAATTTGAAGCTTAATTGCTCATTTTAAATTGTTGAACAATCAAGAATTGGGCCTTTCAAATGAGACTAGTGGCTTGATCTTTTATTTTCTGTTTATACTAAATATTTCTGCTTCCTAATAGAGATAATCGTCATCTGACCGTGATTCAAAATTGCGTGGTTGTGACCTCGGATCTTTCCCTTTGGGATTCATCCCGAACCGTCACCAATAGCCCGTTGTGTTGTTCCAGTATGATTTTAATTAAAATACCTACCTAATAGGGATAATCTTCATACTGGGTGTATTAGAAATCTTAAGTACTAAATATTAAAAGGTTAATATATAATATTAGGCTTAAAATATAGTTATGTTTGAACATTCAGTTTCATCAAAGCTTGCGAATTCTCATTCAAGTCACTCCTTACCCTGATAAAATAATAGTCCGTTGTGTTGCTCCAGTGTGACGTTAATTAAAAATGCCATAACTTGTCCTGTTAGAATTATCAGTTTAGTTTCCCAGTTCAACGTTGGGCCGGATCTTTCCCTTCGGCATTGATCCCGGACCGTCACCAGTAGCCCATTATGGCGCTCCAGTGCGACGTTAATTACCTACCTCATCGTTGGGCCGCTGTGTAGAGTAACGGATTAGCAACCGTATCGGAAGGTTGCGAGTTCGAATCTAGCTAAAGACCGTCAAAGGGGGCTGGTGCACGTTAAATGTCCTCACTTTGGCTTGGTGTGGAAGTTTGAGAGTGCGATGTCAGCTCAGGTGTGACCACTTCATCTGACAGTGGTTTAAAATTACGTGTTCTCGGAACTTTTCTTTCAGGCCTGATCGTGAAATCAGATGTCGGAAGTCAACTTTTAAACACCTGGCTAGATATAAATAAAACGGGAGGTATTGGTCTTCATATATTTCCCTTCGGGTTTAATCCCAGATCGTCGCCAATAGCCTGCGACGTTAATTAAAATACCTACCATAAATAAGACATCTGTAGGTAGGTAGGCAGGCAGGCATCTTAATTAACGTCGCACTGGAGCAACGCGATGGGCGAAGGTCCGTGATCAAACCCAAAAGTAAAGATCCGAGGACAACACGTAATTTTGAATCACCGTCAGATGATGAGGTCACACCTGAGCTGGCATCCCACGACAACATGAGGACATTTGAGGCCACGACAGATATAACGAGCACTAGCGCCCTTTGTACACTTGGGCCACGGTAGCCCGGTTGGAAGTGTAACGGACTAGCAATCGGGGATTGGGAATCCGAATCCAACCAAAGACCGTCGTGTATAAAGGGGTCTGGTGCCGCTGCCCATTGGAGGTGAGAAATAAATGCCTTGTATGCGAGAAATTATTCAAAGGTGGTTAGGGCACATAAGAAATGTAAAACACGTGCATTCATTGCTTGAAAAATAATTTAACCTTTTCTGGCTTCAAATAAATTATATATGCCTTCGATCACATAACGATTCGAATAAATATGCCTTCGATTACATAACGATTCGAATAAATATGCCTTCGATCACATAACGATTCGAATAAATAATACTTCGATCACATAACGATTCGAATAAATAATACTTCGATCACATAACGATTCGAATAAATATGCCTTCGATCACATAACGATTCGAATAAATATGCCTTCGATCACATAAAGATTCGAATAAATATGCCTTCGATTACATAAAGATTCAAATAAATATGCCTTAACAATTGACGTTCAATCGAAATAGTGGTATGGGGATTTGGATAATCGTTTTCCGTCAAACGTCGATCTGTAGGAGGTTGTTGCATTAACGTCACACTGGATCAACACAACGGGCTATTGGCGATTATCTGGATCCATTCCAAAGGTAAAGATTCGTGGACAACACCTCATTAGTTTGAACCCCGTCAGATGACGAGGTTAACACCTGAGGTGGCACCTCATTCTCCACACCTGGCCAACGTGGACATTTGAGGCCACGATGGGCAGGCTCTGGTTGGATCGAGTTGCGACCAACATTTTAAAGGACCAAATTGCTCTGGCAAGACTTAGAAGTGGGCACAAAAGATATGAATTTTGTTAAAAGAATTAAGAGCTCCCGAATTTTTCCTCCTTTCGCAAACTCGGCAACTTCTTACGTATTGGATTGTATCGGGTTAAGACAGCTCCTGGATGAACAAGAGTTGGTCGCTGTGCGACTTGAAAAGCATGGTCTTTTGGACGGTCTAGTTATCACCTTGACCAAGGGATTAGTAACAACATTATCAATGTAAGCCAAGAAAAGGAGAATATGTCCTTTTGAATCCATATAATAATTATGTGCATCATACCTATACAAGGAACTGATGCAGTTGTAATTGATTGGGAAAATAAAGATTAATATTTCATCGTAAAACAAGGAAATCTGCAAAATCGTTAGAGCCACAGAAAAGATTATATAGGATTTCTTAATCCAGACGGTAGTCCATATTTAAGTTCTGAAATGTTCAAATCGAAACGTTTAAAGTACATAAATTAATAGTGTTTTGACTCAGAATATTTATGTCATGAATATTTAAAAATATTTTTGGCAGTGCAAATTTTATCCTCACATTTAAAAGATCCTCGGGTCTACTTAAAGCAATTTACTTTTCATATTATTCTAGCTTAGTGAGTTTATTGTGGTGTATTTTCAAGTACATACATACAGAAGCTAAATCTCCGCTGACTGTTAAAAACAAATATTTAGTTTTTTATTTAAAAAATACTTCGAGAGTAACTTAAATATCGTTTCAAAATTATTAGATTTGAATCTTGTGGTGCTGCCATCTAGTGGCGAAATTGTGTAAACAAGCATTTTTTAAATTCCGGTCGTTGTTAGTGGCTTCAAATGCTAAACATATGAGGCTCTCACAAATAAAAAAAATGTATTCCTTTATTCAAAAATATATCTCTGGAATCTTATTCGATTTTACCCCTTGAGATTTCTGAAATGCTGATTACATTAAAAATATAAAAATAGCATTTTATTCACAAGTTTCATATTAAGTATGGGAAAAGTACGAAAGGCTAGAAAAACGTAATTTGGGGCCACATTTTAACATCCTATCACCTCCTTTAACTTTTACATCAACTATAGTTTTTGTCTTAAATTTAAGCAATTTTTGACGAAGATCAACCAAGTCCTGTTACACAATAACAATAAATGTATCTTTTATGAAATTTAGAGCTATACTTTCAAATGTGATGCGTATGAGGAAAGAATTTTTCCATCAAACCAACAATTTATTAAAATTTTAAAGTTCTCTAAAATGTGTCATCAAAAATTTTCTGTCGAAATCATAGATTTCTCCCAATTACACCTTAAAGAAAAATTTTTACTCATGTTTCGTGGCTTCTCCAATTGGAACGACATTATTGAAACGATTTACTTATTTTTCAGTATAAAAAAACTGAAAGAATCAAAGCCGGTGAACCCCCATGTAGGTGTATTTCATGGATATAGCGAAAGCTAAAAAAAAGGCAGAATTGCAACATTCTGAAATATCTATCAGCAAACTTCAAATGGTAACGTAATTGATACCCCAACAAGAGACAGAGAGTATTAAATACACTCAAGTAACATAGCATACAAAACACCAGAAGTATCCTGTACCTATACAATAAAAAGATCGATCAGTTTGATTAGCATCCCTATGATTTTATAAAGAAAAAATAAGGGTAAAAAGCACGCGGTTAATAAAGCAGAACCTAAGGGATGTCCTGTGGTATAAACCCTTTCACAGGGGATCCTGTCCACTTGGGAAATCCATGTCAATGTACCGCTTCCATCTCGTGACCATGATTATGTAGGAAGTTCAGTAGTTCTATAAGTTTTACGTCGTATACATGGGGAAGTTTTACGTCGTATACACGGAGGCTGGTGCACATCAAACCTGCCGTGGCCTCAAATGCCCTCACGTTGGAGTGAGTGTGGCAGTTTGGAAAGTGGGATACCATCTCTGTTGTTGACCTCGGAATCTGATCGTGGTTCAAAATGACGTTTGTCCTCGAATTTTCCTTGGGAATTGATCCTGGGCCGCCGACAAAAGCCTATTGTGTTGCTCCAGTGCGACGTTAATTAACTATCTACCTAAATCTGCGGTTGTGGGTTGAAGACCAATTTCGAGAAGGCCCTGGAAAAGTTTTGTACCAAATATGTGTACCAGACATTCGTCGCACTGGAGCAACACGAGTTATTGGCGACAGTCCGGGATCAAACCCGAAGGGAAAGACAGAGGACAACACCACGTAATTTCCAGGACGTCAGATGACGAGGTCACACCTGAGCTGGCACCCCACTCTCCAAACTTCCACACAACGCCAACGTCAGGACATTTGAGGCCACGACGGATTTAAAGTGCACCAGCCCTCTTGAAAAGGTGAAATATTGAGGTCTTGGGACGTAAAACTACGTTTCATGGTACGATATAGATAGATTATTGGTGGACGCGGCATAGTTGTGTGACCGATTTCAATTCGCAATAACTCCTGGGTCATCTAGGGCGTGACGATGGTGGGGCTGGTTGATCAATGGCAGTTCGTGGCTGCGGGTCGAAGTGGATGGTCATTTTTGTACCCTGCACCTCGAGTATATAAGACAGATCATATGTAGTTCTATGTTAAACCTTCTGAGGGGTTAGTTCACAAGCATAATTCCACCTCGCAACTTACAATCTTCCCTACACGACTTCTAACCAATTTTAACCTTCTTGACCAATTGAATCTTTCCAAAGGATTCCACTCTAAGGAAAGTAGCAAAATAATATTTCAAAAGGATTCTAATCTAAGTAAAGGAAAAATAGAAACTTTCCAAGGAATTCTATTCCAAGTTAATGGGCAATAATAGCTTCCCAAACAATTCTATTAGAAGTTAATGGACAATAATAGCTTCCCAAACAATTCTATTCCAAGTTAATGGGCAATAATAGCTTCCCAAACAATTCTATTCCAAGTTCATGGACAATAATAGCTTCCCAAATAATTCTATTCCAAGTTAATGGGCAATAATAGCTTCGAAGGAAAGGACCAATCAAGTCGTTCCAAAGGTCTAAGAATCCATGGATTCTTTTGAAAGATGTGTTTATTAAGTGCGTTGTGGTGTAAAAGCAACACTACACTACTCGCAAATACCGCGACGCCCAGAGGGTTATACACAGGAGCGAATCCACACCGGCCCCGTCATTTTTTTCCCTGTAAAAATCTACCTGAAGCAGAGGCCTCTCGTAAAGGCCCTAATGTCCTCAAATAGAATTCAGCATAGAAGAAATGTAGAGTGAGCAATGGTAACTTTTTTGTGTCCAGCATCATGTGACCAAAGCTAATAGTAACGTGAATCTTATACTACTTTCTTCTGCCGCGTGGAAGTGAGCTTTCATCACATGATTGGTCCACGGGACGAGAAAAGACATCCATTTATTGATTTATCATCTGATTGGTCAGCGGGATATAATAGTAGACTTTGGCGATTTCGCCATTTTTGTCGCCACTCTATAGATATGCGCATTCACACATCCGCTCTGTCATATAGCCAAACGAGGCGATAAGATGACAAATTGGCTAACCAAGTCAATTTTTCTCAGAGCAGTCACGTGACTACTAGTCGACATGTTGGTCACACTTTTTGTTCTCTCAACAGTAATGCTTAGTCGACATATTTTATGGAACCCAGCATGTAGATGTAGGGGGTTGGTTAACATCGATGTCTTGCTGAAACGTTTTGCATCCTCCCGCACACAAGAGTTAAGGGCGAGAAATCGAGCGTTAGCAACAGAAGCGAATTCGTCCGGTCGGCCGAAAGCGAAACAGTACTCTCGATCACAGGGCCGATAGTGTCAGTTATCCGAGGCGAATGACAGCTTGCTCGAAAACAGACAACAAATCAATGAAAGCCATCGTCGCTCTTGTTTTCACTACAACTGCGCGCACAACATGTTTGTGTTCGGTTTTTGTTGCTCAGAATGGCATCTCTGTGCAACTTGCTTTGTGCTCAACGCATTAATTGGAATTCTGTATGGGGCGAATGTGCTTTTCAGAACGAAAATCGAAATAAAAAAAAGGAATGAACCAGTCTAAAATCGTTTTAATTCGTCATAAAAACATGGCATCATCGATGTTATGGAATTTTTGGTACAAATTTGCGTTTTTATGCAATGTTGTGATGTTTCAGCGAATTTGAATTTTTTTTCGGTGCACCTTCCTTTAACAGTTTTTGCACATGCTTTATTTACAGGGCACACTTCTTAAATATTGCTGGGCCATATCACATCAATGCTTTTTTTGTTTATTGTTTTTTTTATCATTTTTTGCATTATTTCTACAGTGCATGTATTTCTCTGTATTTTTCAGGTTTTTTTAATTTTTCAATCTCAGGAAATAATTCGTTCATTTCTCAGTGCATGCATCTTGCACCGAATCTTGACAGTAAAATTATTAAAATGAATTTTACCGTGGACCAAGATACATTATTTATACCATTTTTAACCAAACTATTTCGTATTTTATGGAAGTAATCCTGGTTAAGTTATGTATGTTCGCATGGGCTCTACTTTATGTAGTAGATCACGCTCTAATTAGCACTCGTGAAGCAAAAATGACCATACAGAGAGGAACCAAACTATTTATAGAAGTAAATAAATTCATTTTCTGTGTTCTTAGATGAAACGAGTTGACTCTACTCATGATTAGGTGACACCATCGTGACTGCTCTATTCCATTAAGGATTTTGAATGCTAGTTTGAAAATTGAACACGTAATATTTGAAAATTCTTAAAAAAGTTTCTTAGTGTTTTTGAAAAGGAATCATCTGGCTGCTCATCAATAAAATTTCATTAATATTCATGTTTTTATTTTTCTCCAATTCATGTCCCAGCTTCAATGCCCCAAGTGTCTGATGATAAGCTGCTAATATGCAAATATCGACAAAAGAAATAAAAGTTGACAAGAAATCCCAGAATTACGGATATCGAATACTTGTGATTCGATGTCCTATGACGACAGGCTTCAATTTTAATAACACCTTAATTTTTACCTACATACATCACATAATTGCTGGACTACACAACAATGGTGTTTATCAGTCCTGAGATTCCAGCCAACATTACAGAAAGGAATTTCGTCCCTTTTCTTCGATCGGCAAAGTTCCTTTAATATGACACCGTGTTATTAGAAACTCGATTTTCGCAAATCATTGTACTTAAAACCACAACCTATTAACGCAAGAGAACCTGAGGGTAAAAATACCACAATTCAAAAGAAATTTGCAGTTTCCTGTTATGGGAACATTGTCGATTGCTTTACACAAGACGAATACCAAAAAATAATTCGAGAAACAAAAACAACAAAATAAAAACAGTAACTGAGTGGTTCGAGTCGCCACGCTGTCTGGTACGCTGTCATTAGCGGCCCCTCCAGGCTGTGACGTCACAGGTGCAGGTGCGATTCCTAGAAGTCCGTGCCCCGCCTAAATTAGCAATTAACCCTTTTCCAATGCCAAGTATATTTCCCCGTCTTCAGTTTTCTTTCATGCATTATTTTAATTGATGCCCTCCTTCGAATTAAACTTTGCCCGTGGTCGTTTACTGAGTAATGTGATCTGTCTCCCAAAGGATAGGGCAAAAAAGATGGCAGCGGTATTACTCACGTGTTTGTTCCTATTAATAAGTTCAGGCCATCTGGCAACGGTTTTTGAAAAAACTAAAGATGTAAAAAGAAAGTGAACGATATGTAAATGAATCGCGTAAATGAAGGCGTTTCGAAAGTTTTTTTTGGAAAATAAAAAAACAAGAGTGGTTATATCGGTGTGATATCTTCGATCGGAAGAAAAAAATTGAAAAGTGCCTTTGCAGTGTCTCTGGGAATAGCGAATGCCTGATCACTGTCACGTACAAGCAAATCGAAATAGAATTTCTGGGAGTTTTTGCTTTGCTTCCTGCTTATTATAGAAAAATCATGAACTGAATTTAAAATTCGACGAAATGTTAAGGATCATCAAATCGTGAAATTCTCATCCGGTTGTTCTTGTCTTATGTTCGTATTTGACCTGGAAAGCGCTAAAAATTGTGGGAACTTTTTAGCTTTTCTAAATAACAAAATAATATAATGTACTCAAAATTTTTTTGCAATTATTGATTAGTGTTTTGGGAGAAATAATCTATCTTATTTTTTTGAGAAATAATCTATCTTAGTGGTTTTGGGAGAAATAATCCATCTTAGTTTTGGGAGGTTAATTCTATCTGAACAAACGAATTTTTTTATGTTGTCAGGTGTTAGGATTGTCTGATACAAATATGGAAAAGAAATAAATCTATTATGAAATCAATAGAAATTATTGGTTGGGTTTTATGGCGCTAGGGATATATTTGGCCATGCTACGCCAAACACAAGACAGACAACGCCAAGTGATGGACACACACAAGGAAAGTTTTACTGACACAGAGGAATCGAACTTAAACCGCCTAGAACTCGCCAGTTGCTAGAGCAGTAGGCAAACCGACTAAGCTACAACGTTCCCGATAAAAATTGAAGACGTTTCGTATGAAATAAAATTTAATATTTGTACCTTTGATATGAAAGAAAACACTTGTACTGATTCTCTCTCTCTAATGCCACGTCAACGCTTGTTGAAGAAATGCGTTATGACAGGGGGTAAGTGGGGATATATCGCTATTGCACGATCATTGAAGTGTTGACACTTGCCGTGACAACATTCGCATTGAACAGAGAAACGTAACCACGAGGACGAAGCTATACAGATGGGACTGAATAAAAGTCATGGCAAAATTAATCACCCTTAAGAACTTCCTTAATGATTTGCCAATAGGCTTTGATATCTACGGAGACGCTAAACTTAGTGCCAACAGCGAATACAGTGTGGCTCTGATGAGAAGGCAGTCAAATATGGGTCAATCAATTTTCGAATAGCTGTAAAAGATCGTTAGGAGGAGGGATGCCCTACAACAAAAGTATGCATAGCGATCGCCGAGTGTGGTTTTCCCCCTCAAACTCATCATCACTGATATTGCTTACGGCACCGAACAATAAACGTAGAACCAGAATCCGCGCTATAGACGCCAGTTGTGGAAGCGCTTTGTTTACATTCCAATCTATCTTTTTTTACCTATTTAACCTATTCTAATCAATTTATCTATCTACCTTATTTAAAGATCAGACTCGTCCCAAAACCACGTGACTTGACTGCCTTCTCGCGGGAGCTGTTCTATAAGAGCAGCAGTGAGAGGATTTTTGTCTTTCACCATCAACAGCTATTTAAGCTGTAATGCAAAAATGAAACTCTATGCAAAATTAAGAGCTGTCCCAATAAGGAAACTAAGGAGCTAATAACTGTCCCAATAAGGAGAGTAAGCCAAATGGGTACTGAATCAATTTAAAACATAAAACAGGATTTATGGAAGTTTTTTCGCGGGCTCATTGGTAGCATTGTACATAAAAAGAGAGACCTTTTAAGGCTTAAGGAAGATATTTCGTCTGTGCAAAAAAGAGAACCGTCTTTTTTATACCATATAGTGCATATAGTGTGGTCATTATATACACGGGCGTCACCACCTGGGGGCGCGCGTCCCCCTCCAATACATTTTTGAAACAAAATTTGAATTTTTTGAGTCCTAGTTTTAGGAGATTTAAGTACCTTTAAAATACGGTCGGAGGCATTCAGAATGCCTCAAAAGTATTTTTAGTCCTTAATTTTTTCAACATTTTCCAGAGGGATCCCCCTTAGACCCCTGGTAATCTATACCCTATCTATTGAGTCATCCCCAATAATTTGCTGATGGTGACGCCCATGATTATATACACAGTTGAACGCTGAATGTGAAACAGTTTAATTTTAAAACTAAAAAGCTGGAATTTTCTTAGATGTGCAGAAGAGTCGTCTAAAGTTAATTTAGCATAACATAGAACCTTGGTGTCATTTCTCTCTCTCTCAATGAGTCTGTTCAATAAACAATGATTGTAAACGACAGAAACATGGCTGTGAAGATATACTGACCAACTTCATTCCTCAAACGAGACTTTAAAGCAGACGTATCTTCATGTAATTTTAAAGTTCTAATAATTGGTGTTGAACTTGATTTTCTTTCGGAAATTTCTGTTCGCATATTTATGGCATATAATATATGTGCGGGGCCCCATATCTGTTCTTGAGCCCCAGCATCAAGTTAGATGACGGACCTCAGTACCGGTGGGTCCTCTTTTAATTGGTGGGGGTGAACTCGGGCCCGGTACCATGGTACCGGCGAACCTTCCCCATTTCCCTTATGTGGGGTGGAGATGGATATGTGATCTAAACGCAATCAAGAGAGTGAAAAATTAAAATATGCAGGATTTATTTAAATCGTCCAGAGGCTTGGTGTTGACATGCAATTATAACGGCAAACCAATTTACAGGTTCGATTTCACCAAATCCGTGGTAGCCCAGTTGGAAGAGTAACAGATTAGAAACCGAAGGGTTCCGAGTTCGAAACTCGGTCCAACCAAAGACCGTCGTGTACACGGGGTAGGAGCACGTAAATATGTCGTGGCCTCAAATGTCCTCACGTAGGCGTGGTGTTGAAAATTTGAGAGTGGGGTGCCAGCTCAGCTGTGACCTCTTCATTTGACCATGGTTCAAAATTACGCGTTGTTGTCCACGGACCTTTCCCTTGGGGTTTGACCCCGGATCGTCGCCAACAGCCCGTAGCGTTGCTCCAGTACGACGTTAATTAAATACCTACCTACCTTCTGCTTCGAAATAATCCAATTCGAGCAACGTCGGTGGCAGATTTGCTACTTTCTCTAATGATACGGTATTCAAAAGCAAATGTCACTTTCATTTTACTTTTGAGGGTTTCAAGTCGGTTATCTCCACTACACCTTGCCAAGAATGAATTCTCAAGTGCTCTCTTGTTCCCGCATCCAACCCATTCGTTACTTAGTAGATACTTTTCTTCTTTTTCCCCGAGAATGTATTAAGTTTTTGGCACCTGATTTCGCTCTCCCGAGAGGAAGGATAATTTAGTCGAAACACATCTGCATAAGCTAAATGTTTTCTGCACAGTCCGGTCGGGCGGTTTAGTTTGCATTCATTTCGCCGGTTTTTAGCCATTGGCCTTGGAATATTTACGAGTGTAATTGGATAAAGTGAAAAACTGAGCGCTAACGCGATTATTTTGTAGCTAATGTGTCGGGTCCGTTTGTGTGTTGCCGTGCAGGATGTATCGGTTACGCAGTGAAATGCACCGCATTTCGTCTGTAGGTAAGTGTATTATTTTTTCCAGCTCCGGCAGTTACCGATCTCTTTTGTTTAAGTGCAACTGGCGCTGGGAAGTCTGGCAACTCGTCGACTTCTCCTTTTGAGCGTAAGGGGCTCGGTAGCCCGGTTGGAAGAGTAACAGATTAGCAACCGGAGGGTTGCTAGTGCCGAACGAAAGACCGCCCTGTACGTGGGGCTAATGCACCTTAAATACTGTCGGGGCCTCAAATGTCTTCACGTTGACGTGGTGTGGAAGTTTGGAAAGTGGGGGTGCCAACTCAAGGGTGACATCGTCATCTAACCATGGTTCAAAATTACGTGGTTTTGTCCGGACCGTCGCCAATAGCCAGTTGTGTTGCTCCAGTACGACGTTAATTAAAATACCTACCTTTTGACCGTAACCCTAGAAAGGGGGTGATAACTCTTCATTTCGTGTTGTTCAGTTCGAAAAGTTGTCTTTACATTTGTTTCATTATTGACAGTATTTATATCACGAACAGGGACATATTTGGGAAGAGGGTAACGTACCAGAAACTTTTTTTAAAGAAATTTTCATTTCTATATATACAGGGTGTCCCAAAAAGGTTGTTACGCAATTTATCTTTTTACCATTTGGAGATAGGTAGACAATGTAAATTGCAAAAGTACACCAAATAAGGTAAGTAATTAAGATATGTGAATAAAGTTATCACGTGATAACAATTTAAGCGGATACAGTTTTTAATTTGTATACAACCCCTCTAGATAAAAATCCGAGGTAGCAAAAATGTTCCTTACCTGCATCCCTATCGTTAGCAGAAAACTGCATTTCTGTAGGTTGAACATTAAAGGAGGCATAATGACGCAAAAAAGTTGACTTACACCGCTTGTGCACAGCTATTCAAGCAGTCAGATTAGGGACCGTATACACATTGCTAAAAAGCATTTTTTTTTCGGTCAGAAAGTGCAACATTGTCTAAAGTAATGTAGTATTCCAACTGCAGATGAAAATTGCAATGAATAATAGTAGACAATGTAATCTTTAAAAAAATATCGTAGAAAAATGGATAAAATGGAAAATTAAATAAAAATAAAAGGAAATTTACAACGCATGTTCCAAATGTTTTCCATCTGCAGCAATGCAGAACTTGCTCTTCATTTTTGGCCATGGGTCAGTTTCAGTTCTATATTTTGATACGGCCCCCTTAAAATGGAACCTCTTGTATCTCCGTTACTATTCAACCTACAGAAATGCAGTTTGTTAATAACGATAGGGATGCAGGTAAGGGACATTTTTGCTATCTCGGATTTTTATCTAGAAGGGTCGTATATAAATTAAAAACTGAATCCGCTTAAATTGTTATCACGTGATAATTTTATTCACATATCTCAATTACTTACCTTATTTGGCGTACTTTTGCAATTTACATTGCCTATCTATCTCCAAATGGTAAAAAGATAAATTGCGTAACAACCTTTTTGGGAAACCCTGTATATATATACATATACAGGGTGACCTGTAAAGTCCCTTTAAGCCCTTTAAATTTAAAACAGCGTCTCGTATAGTCAAGGAAGTAACGTGTACCAATAGTAAAGTGACCATGCTGAATTTATTGAGACAGCTTTCAGCGCTCCTAGCGGCGAAATAAGGAAGTTAAAAAAATAACTCGAAAACTAAAGGAGATCGGCCAAAAAGTTCAATTAGAAAAGTGTGCGCAATACCATAATAAAAGCACAGGAAAGTTTCATGGAGTTATCTGTAAAATTCGCGGAGATATTCGTGATTGAAATTTGAACTATTCCATGCCTTGAAAAGGGGGTCGTCCAGAAATACCAAAACGTGTTCTCCGGTGTTACACAGTTTTTCTTACCCCTTTCCAGATCTTACCCCTCTCGATTTCTTCCTCTGGGGTTACATCAAAAATCGGGTGTATGACGCTCCGTCGACAAGTTTGCTGGATCTGCGGCAGCGTATCATCGATAGCTGCGCTACTGTCACACCGCAGATAAGGAATGTGCATGCCGGCATGCTTGATCGAATATAAATGTGTATTGTGGTCGGTGACCTTTTTGAACACATTCGCCATGTTTTTGATTAGCAATAAATTTCTTGCTTTTGCTCATCTGTTTTACTTTTCCAATGTGCCACGCTGAATAACGCGCATTTGTTTCTGACATTTTCGCATCTGCTCGAAGTTTATCAGGATAAAATTATTAAATAGTAAATCTGCGTTCGTGGCTGTATAGCCGAGAGTTGTTGCGCGAAATTTGTGATTTCGGTTCGTCAGTTTCTTTTATTTTCCGGAGTGCGTTTCAGATATATTTATCTATTTTTACTTTCTTTGTTTGAATTTAAATTCGTCGTTGCTTAACTCAGAAAAACTGTATAACACCGGAGAACACGTTTTTGAATTTCTGGACGACCCCTTTTTCAAGGCATGGAATAGTTCAAATTTCAATCACGAATATCTCCACGAATTTTACAGATAACTCCATGAAACTTTTTCCTGTGCTTTTATTATGGTATTGCGCACATTTTTCTAGCTGAACTTTTGGCCGATCTCCTTTAGTTTTCCAGTTATTTTTTTAACTTCCTTATTTCGCCGCTAGGAGCGCTGAAAGCTGTCTCAATAAATTCAGCATGGTCACTTTACTATTGGTACACGTTACTTCCTTGACTATACGAGACGCTGTTTTAAATTTAAAGGGCTTAAAGGGACTTTACAGATCACTCTGTATATACGTGCACCACAAAATTTGTTTACGTTTTTTTTCGGAAAGATTCCTAACAACGACAAATGTATTTGTGAAAAATATTCTAGGAATAAAGTTCTTTAATGTAGAGAAATAATTATCAGTAAGGAGCAGATTGCATTGGAGTGGTCAAGAGTCCCCAAGAGAAGTATCACACACAAAAGTTGAACGAGATACCTTCTTTTATGATTAAATAATGAACAATGAGAGGACGTGATCGATGTATTGAACAGTAGAGTTGTTCTATTACAGAATGGCGATAAAAGCATGCCCCCTCTTTTCAGTTGAAATGCATCTTACTGCTTCGTTATACATCGTTTATTTTATAAGGGAGCGTATATATATCAAAATAATCAACGTGTACTGTACCAAGAACCGTCTAATAAATAATCGCTTGGAGAGTGGGTGCAGAGGATGGGTGTCAGGTGTTCCCGTCATCTGACAGTGATTCAAAATGACGAGGCTTGGATCTTTCCCTTCGTGATTGATCCCGGACCGTCGCCAATAGCCCACCTTGTTTCTTCAGTGCGACGTTAATTAACTACTTACCTACCTCTAATAAATAATTATTTCCCATCGTCTAATTTTAAAAAATTATTTTCTAAGAGTTCTTTTTTTTTTGGATTACAATACAAACGTACACTTGAACTGTAATTTAAAATATTTTCAAAAGGTAATATTTTGAAGTGAGAAATGTTCTGTTTTTGTTTACAAGCAAACTTTTTTATCAAGCTATATGTTTTAAACATCGGATTTATTATTTAAACGTTATACTATATTGGAATTTCGTTTGGATTTTGGGGGTTTTATGGCGGAAGGGGAATTTCATGTAAGTTTAAATAGAACTGTAAAAGAGACAAAATTTTTAAGTAAAATCTGGTATTCCATATTTTGTCTATACTTGATTATCTCTAAAACATACACACAAGAGAAGTCTACATGCGCACGAAAACACCTTGTAATCTATAGAGATCTGTGTCAGGGTCTACGATGTCACAACATTTATTTCATTCGTGGCATTTTCTCTATATTTTTGATAGTATCCTTGCTTTGGATGTTTCGTGAAATTCCAGCAGAGCATCCAAAATCGAAGTTCTTTCAACTATCGATACTCCTCATTATCATGATTAGAGATGACGCAAACTTACACATGTGTCAAATCATCACCAAGAGCAGGATCGGTGATTGATGACGGAGTCGTTGTAACCTAATTTTCAGAGTGGAGCAAACATGATGTATGTAGATTGCCTTTTTATGCATGATTTATAGCGTTTCGCTTTTCAGTTTCACTTTCAAGTTCACTGAGATTAATTGGAGCAATTTGTAACTAGTGGCGGTACATTTGAAGTAGTTGAAGTAATTGTATGTAAAAAAGTGTTAGAAATCATTAAAATGTTTCGATCGAGTTTGCTGCAGTAATGAAAATAATTTTCTGCAAACTTAAGCAAGGGTGATTGAGAATAGTTTACCGTAATTACCTCTTCAATCATTTGTCGTGGAGATAATTTGAATCTGAAAGTGTTCAAATTATGTATAGATGTTGAATACATTGTTCATTTATAAGGAAGAATATACATAGACGTGAAATATAAGTAGTCTGATCATTGCTATTGAGAAGAGATTAAAAAAAAGCGAGAGAAACATATCGACTATTAGTCACGTGACAGCTCTATGATTGACTTGGTTGTCAGATTTGAGATTTTATCGCCTTGTGACAAGGTAGATGTGTGAATGCGCGTATCTATAGAGTGGCGACAAAAAGGGCGAAATCGCCGTAGTCTACTGCTATGTTGCACAGACCAATCAGATGATGATGGTCGTCTTCTCCCGACACGTAAACCAATCACATGTCGAATGTTAGTTTCCTCCCGGCAAACGAAAGTAATCTATTTGTATCTTGTATTTTTAATTAACGTCGCATCGTAGCAGCGCAACGGGCCATTGACTACGGTCCGGGACCAAACCCGAAGGAGAAGGTCCAAGGACAACACCTCGTAATTTTGAACCACGGTCAGCTGACGAGGTCTCACCTGAGCTGGCACCCCATTCTCCAAACTTTCACACCACGCCACCGTGAGGATATTTGAGTCCACGACAGATTTAACGTGCAGCAGCCCCCTTTGAACACGACGGTCTTTGATTGGATTCGAACTCGCAACCCTCCGGTTGCTAATCCGTTACTCTGCCAATTGGGCTACCGAGGCCCGAAAGTAGTCTAAGGGTCACGTTACTACTAGTTTTGTCACATTACCCAGGGCACATTAAAACGTTACCAATACTTATTCTACTTTTATATCTGCTCTATGAGGGTATATGCATCAAAACAATTAACTCGTATGATACCAAGGACTTTTTAAGAAATAATTATTTTCAACGTCTAATTACAAAAATTCTCTTTAAGGGGGATATCCAATGGAGTACTAGGTAAACGTTTAAAATTTTATCACCTACTCTCAATTTGGATCATACGCAATTCATTCATACGTAGTTCTTAAGAGCAGTATTATTTCGCCGAAAAAGTGCACCAACACACTTGTAAAGCGGTGTAAATCATAAAATTTAAATTTTGATACCCTCAAGTACTTTTATTTTGGACATGAACTTTTTTATTTGGCTTAATTAAGCATGGGAAAATACATTTTTATTGTAAGTTCCTCAATAAGGATCGGCAAAAAAATTTTATTTTATATTTTTGTACGTGTAAAACATCCCTAGAGAACAAGAATAGTATTGCGATGCAATCTTGTCGGGAATTCAACTCATGAAACACTCGAGAAATGTTATGTGGACAGTAGCAGTTATTACAGTTCTTATTCGATTGTTATTAAATTTGCAAAACTGTTTTCTACTAAAGAGCCTCGTATAAAATTTGGTCCGAAACTATTAAGTCCTCGGAATTTATTACATAAAACGTGCCCAAAAATTTTGAAAAATTAGCAAAAACTAGGCGTATTAGTTTACCATGTATTGTGAATATTTTAATTCATCATAATAGTTTGTAAAATAAAAAAAAATTAAATCTTATTTGGTAAAGGTATCACTCAATTGCAAAGCAAAAAATAATTTGTACTAAAACACCTAAAAATTTTCAAAAAAGCATAAATAAAGCAACAAAATTCAATCATAAATAAAGCAACATATCAAAATTTTGAAATTTGGAAGTATGATGAATTTCTCATTTGCTTTTAGGTATGTATATACAGCAGATTGCAAGGATTATCCAATGAAATTAATTAAAACCAGATGCACAGGGAACATTTCGAAATCAGAAGACTCAAAAAGTCTGAATCAAAGAAAAACGGGTTTTATAGTAGAATTACTATACTAATCTATTATATTTTTGATGCTATTGTAAAGCATGTAAGTCCAAATGATCATAATTTAAAAATTCCTTTCGCTATCCACAGAACTTGATATCAATTAATTTTCAATGCTAAAATTAGGAAATGGATTTTGGTGATTTTAAAAGTCTACTTTCCCCTGAAACCTTTATTTAGGGGTAAGAGAACCAAAGACTTACGCAATGATCTGGGTCCTCTACAATCAATCTTCGAGATCTGGGAGGTATAATTCATTGCATTGGGGTTATTATTCCCTTAGATAAGAATGTCCTGATAACATAATCTACTGACCAAACCATCCACGGTCCCATCGCCGAATTCGCCAAAACCTCATCCGACATATCCTCACTGAAAATATGCGATCCCTGTTTCTATAGTGACCGCCATTACTTAGGCCTTGCATTTGTAGTAGTTCTCGTGATAGACATACTGTAGCCTTTCCACATGAAATACCAGTATGTATCCCAAGTAATCATTCTTTATCATGCACAAATGACCACGAAAACTGCTCCCGATTCAAAGTCTGCCACTGTCTGTCGTCGTAGAAAAGACCTTATTCCATTTTCCATAGGGGGATGCTTAAAGAAATGCTTTCAAGTTAGTCTTATTGGCGTCTCGTCATCTGACGGAGGTTCAAAATGACGAGATGTCCTCGGATATTTGTCTTATGGATTAATCCTGGACCGTTGCCAATTGAATCTAGTGCGGCGTAACTTCAACAACAAACCAACCTACTAATGTACTTGATGAGGAATCGGAAATATGTTTCTTATGATTTTCACTTGTCGCCGTAAAAGTTTTAAAGTAGTAAAGTTTAGTTTTTATAACTATTTATTACCGACTAAGTGTCGAGAGCAATTATCATCGTAGAAAAAAAGTATTAAATGAAATACATGATAGTCAAGAGTTTGCAAGTGCTGTTGTCCGATTTAATCTTCTAAAATGAAAACCACATGTTGAAATGTGTTCACTTCAAAAGCCGATTGCAGGAGATTAAAATATCTGTTCTATGGGTGTGGACTCACCCCGATGACTAAATATTGCGGCAAGTCTTGGAAAACAAGAGCTATTTTGTTTATTCCATATCGGGTCGCCTAGCAACACATCTTTGTCCGTCTTTAGGAGGAGTGGTAATCACACACCCGATCTGTATTTGACAAAGATGGATGCAGCCACAAGATCCGCGGTGTTGCAATATTCTGCAGAAAAAAAGGTCTTGTTCTATCTCGATCTTTTGACTCGGGACTCGGTGTGACGCATCGCTTTCCCACTTAATGACCTTTTCTGACACCATAACAGCTGCAGAAGCAATCGGTGTTGTTTTGTTTGCCATGAGGATTAGTTGAATTTAATTACTCGGTGCAAGGAGGAAAATTCAGGTGCGGAAGGGAAATGCGGTTTTTCTTGGAAGTCTTCTCTTGATCGGGGAATTCGATTTGTTGACAACCAAAGAAATGAAATGATAATGCCAACTCAGTATTACTTAAACCAACTATGACATGTGCGAAAATTTCGCAACTGAAAATAAGAGATCCTTATGTAAAACGTCTCGATATAACTTTTGTTTTGGGAGTGTTGTTATCACAGTGAAAGGCAAGCCATCTGTACCGGTCTTTGTGCAACTTGTGGGCGGGTTTAGATCCAGAGTAAGATGCCTCGGCAAACGTTTCTAAAATGGAAAACCGTTCGATTGTGTAACTTGATTCCTTGGAACTTCGCGTCGCTCACTCTTAAGAAACTGATAGACTGAAGCGCTTGGTGACCAGTTCGAATCTCGTATGTGACGAAGTCAGGTTGTCTGCTTGAAGTTTCCTAGTTTCTTGATGACGACACGTAAATGCGGGTCAGTTTCTCCAAAGTCCTCCAGGAAGGAATGTCCTCCACCCAACAGTTCATGGAAGTGCGATATGGCAACACTCTCCATGGTGCTTCTGGATAACTCAGAGACTTCCATGTTCTCGTCAATTTGTGCTATAAAGGTCAGGATCCGTAAGTGATATTGGTAAACAATAATAAATCAGATTGGTAATAAAGTCGACAGGTTTTAGGTTGCCTACAAACAGCGAAGTCCGGCCCTGAACTTGACAAAACCGTCATGCATCTTTAATCCCACTGAGATTTAACATTTTATGAAACTAATAATAGTAAATCATTTTTTTAAAATCATATAGAACCTAGTTCTAATTATTATTTTTACCACGTTTTTTATAGTATTTATTATTTAACATTAGGGTATTTATTATTTAATATTTTATAATAATAACAATAATAAATTACTTTTTTAAAGTCATATAGAAGCTATTTCTAATTATTTTTTACCACATATTCCTGAGTGACATTGCTGGTCGTTTCATTTTTGAGTCATTTGGAAATCAGTCGCAAATATTAGGTGTACCGGAAAGTTCTGTCCGTTCTTTTTACAAGTTTCAACAAGTATGCGCATATTAATTTGACGCATATTTGGCTCTCTCTTTTTATCACTGAACGTATACATACTAACCTAGCAAATGAACTAAAACGAAGATGATTCATGTTAGTATTAAGTGAGACGCGATCGTGTACCCATTGCTACTGATAAAGTTCATTTACGCCACTGTATTTTGTACGAATTCCAACAAGGAAGAAATGCTACAGAAGGGCGTGTAGAAATTTATTGAAAGTGTTTGGTGAAGGCACAGTTTCTGATAGAACATGCAGAAAATGGTTCGAAAAATTTCAAATAGGTGATTTCGACCTTTCTGATAAGCCACGCTCTGGGCGACCATCTTTGATCGACGACGATACTGTCAAGATCATGTTAGAGCAAAATCCTTTTTTGACAACGTCGGAGGTTGCGGAAAGGCTTTATTCAGCTCAACAAACCATTTCGGACCATATTCGGAAACTAGGATTGTTGTGGAAATATTCGAGATGGGTGCCACATGAGTTAAGTGAGAAGAATTTGAATGATCGAGTCATCATTTGCACATCTCTGCTTGCACGGAACAAAATCGAACCCTTATTGGACCCGATGATAACTGGGATGAAAAGTGGATTACCTATGAAAACATCGAAAGGAAAAGGGCATATTGTGAATCCGGAAAACCTGCCCCCTCCACCTCTAAACCGAAGTTGAGTCTGAGTAAGAGAATGTTGTGTATATGGTGGGACATTCGAGGACAATACATTTTGAGCTGTTGAAACCGAACGAAAAGTTAAATTCGGAGAGGTATTGTCAGCAATTGGATAATTTTAAAACAGCACTCCAAGAAAAGAGGCCGGCGATGTTCAATAGGAAGGACATACTGCTTCATGATAATGCCAGGCCACATACTGCTTTGGGGACTCGTCAGAAATTCGCAGAGCTAGGCTGGGAAATTCTGTCGCATCCACCATACTCCCCGGACCTAGCACCTTCCAATTATCACTTGTTTCTGTATTTACAAAAATTTTTGCAGTGCAAAAAATTCAAAAACCAAGAAGATATCAGGCAAGCACTGGTTCAATTTTTCGCCTCTGTGGATAAGGCATTTTTTAAAAATGGGATATACAAATTGCCATCACGGTGGCAAGAAGTCATAAATAATGATGGAAACTATATTATTCAATAAAGTTTATTCAAGGTATGAAAAATTTATTATTTTGTTTTATTCTAAAAACGGACAGAACCTTCCGGTAGACCTAATACATAAGGGTTTTAGGTTGCCTACAAACAGCGAAGTCCGGCCCTGAACTTGACATAAACGGATGCCATGAATCCGGTTTGTCATCTTTAATCCCACTGAGATTTAACATTTTATGAAACTAGCAATAGTAAATTACTTTTTAAAGTCATATAGAACCTAGCTCTAATTATTATTTTTACCACATATTCCTGAGTGACATTGCTGGTCGTTTCATTTTTGAGTCATTTGGAAATCAGTCGCGAATAAAATTAGGCCACTTGGATAAGAGAAAATGTAGTATACGCCAGAGCGTTATTTTCAGGTATTCACCGGATGAGTCGGGAAGACCTTGTTGACGACTTTCTCTGCTGAGGATAGAATTTTTATATTCATTTCCCACAACGGCGTTTTAGCCTTGAACTGAAACTTTGTTTTCATTTCAGCTTTTTTGCATACTCTCAATGTATATTTCATCCAAGGTCCCTTTCATCTCTATGTCTACTCTACGTTAGATTCCAAATGTAATTCTCTCCATAAATCGACCAAAAAATGACCGCAGCGATGACAAAACCAAAGCAATCATTCAATCGATTCAATTGTTTTCATAAATCGAAAAAATCTACCAAAGTGATTGATTCAAAGAATCGAATACTTTGCAATAGAAATTGAGAGAATCATTAAACCCGAGCGATACATTGAATTTTAAGTTGTCATTTTTATTTCATTTGAGAATTAAAATCATTAGTATTTGATTCTTACAAATATATGGAACAAAAGAATTAAATACGAAGTGTTTCACTTCAAAAAATTCCAAATAAAAAATATTTTCTATATACAGGGTGAGTCTGAATTGCTTTTACAAAATAAGAGGGGTGATAGTACCCATCCAGACGAGCCATAATTACCCTGGAACATAGGGTCGCATTCCACTCTGAGAGGCAGAAAAGAGTAAAGTCGAAATGCGTCGAGCATGAACAAGTCATCGTCTCTGACGTCGCACACTTTTCCAGCACGGTCCGGCACTTCTTGAATGCCACATATCCCGCACGATAGATCGGGCGTGGCGGACCTGTGGCTTGGCCTCCTCGCTCACCGGACCTCAACCCACTGGACTTTTTCTTCTTGTACATGAAATCTTTAGTGTACCAGACGCCTGTGGACTCGGCTGAAGATCTCGTAGCGAGAATCGGTGTTGCCGCAGACAAAATTAACACAACACCTGGAATCTTCGAGAGCCAGTCATTCCTTCGCTGGTGTGAACTGTGAAACGCCACTTTGAGCACTTGCTGTGAGTTTTTCTCTGATCAATCAATCAGATTGTGCAACTTTTGGTATCGTTCATTCGCTTTCCCAACACTGTTGTAAGTTTATGTTGAAATTCTAATTTGACTCTTTTCTGCCTCTCAGAGTGGAATGCGACCCTATGTTCCATGGTAATTATTGCTCGTCTGGATGGCTACTATCATCCCTCTTATTTTGTAAAAACAATTTAGACTCACCCTGTATATATATTTATATACAGAAGAACATTAATATCACGTCAATCACAGCTCACTAAATAAAGTTTTAGTGTTTGAAATTATGTTTCGTTTGAAGGCACGTATTCTAAAAACAATCCTCTTTCTCCTTCCTATTCTAATATAACTTAAACCCAGTAAAGCAGTTATTTTCAAATGATCTACAATTACAAGTATACCAGTGTTAGTTACCTCGCATTTATTCAGCCATTAAAAGTTGGTTTAATTTTGATTACTCAGATATTTAGACATAATTCTTGAATTTTAAGGAATCCAAATGTCTTGGCGTTTGAATCAACAAGGTCGTGTTCACTTCTTGATGTTGCTTAAAGTATTCAGTTATTTTTACTCTGAGCGCCACGGTAGGTAGTTGAATTCGCGTCGCGCTGAAGTTACACAAGGGGCTATTGATGACGTCCGGGATCAATCCCGAAGGGAACGATCCGAAAACAACACCTCGTCATTTTTAACCACCGTCAGATGGCGACTGAGCGTCACGAGATTTCCGAGTAGTGAAGAACTATTTTTATCCTACAACACACGGATTTTGATAAAAAAAAAACTATTGGTTTAAAGAAAGGGTGATTCTATTGATCAAAACTGGTTAGAAGTCATGCAGGGAAGACTGCAGGATGTGTGAATCCCTCAGAGTTAAAGTGGTGTGGATGTTTGGAGAGTGGGGTGCCAGCTCAGGTGTGGACCTCGTTATCTGACCGTGGTTCAAAATAACGTGATATTGTCCTCGAATCTTTCCCTTGGGGACAGATCCCGGACCGTCGCCAATAGCCCGTCGTGTTGAACCAGTGCGACGTTAGTGAATTACCCCAATTACCCTCAGAGTTAAAATTTCGAAATGAAAAGCTTCCCTTAGTGTCCTATTTTAAAATTGAGTCCCTATGGGTCAAACGTTCCCAAGTAAAGAACCAGGGTTAAAGCATGTTAACTGTCTGGCGAAAATACCGTACAGAATTGTTTAATGATGAGAAGTCGATTTAAATAAATAAGTTGGTTGGTTGGATTTTATAGCGCAAGGGCCTTATTTGGTTATGCTGCGCCAGACACAAGACGGGCGACGTCATACACACAAAGTTTTACTGACACAGAAGAGAGAAATACACTCAGGGAGGAATCGAACCTACGCAGCCTACAAATCACAGGTTGCTAGCGCAGTGGGCATACCCACTGAGCCACGACGGTTGAGTCGGTAACGACTCATCTAATTTCCCGGTGCGAGCTTTCTTCGTGCATTTTTTGCATGTTGATGGTCGTGATTGGGAAAGAGGAGGGTGCTGCTCCCACTATCTCTCGGTGACTCTGTCGATGGATGTTACCGGGAATCCCGTGTCTTATCTGACCCCGTGGGAGAGGTCAGTTTCAATTTCTATAGTCTCTAGCCACACTGACAGCCTGGGATTGAGTGCCGAGTCATTCCTCGCCTTTTCCTCTGGAAAATGTCAAGTAAGTTCCTTTCTCAGTTGCTAATTATTGTGATGCAGATCTAACCGCAGTGTTGCGTTTTGCCGTGCTTGTTTTTTAATTGGTTTTGAACGAAACTCAGAGTATTTTGTCTTAATTATTTAACAGTTCTTATAGAAATGTGGTAATTAATGTTTTGTTGCCTATTTCAACTGTTATATCGTTTAAGGAGCATCTAAACGCGGCGTGTCTTTTTCCTGCATAAAGATTTATTTCTGTTCTCATACGTTTTGGGGAGCAAGCAGGCATATAAGACGCTTAAACAATTGACATTTGGGCTCCCAACTTCTAAAGAAATGGATTGAGATATCTTCTGTTTGCAAGTTTAAAATCCATCGGAGGACAACTAAACATGAGCGATATATCGTGATATAATGAAGGTTATTTATTGTATAGTGGGACCGAGTTATTTGTCGACTTTCTTGATGCTTTATCTCACTCCGTTTGACCGTTAATTGATTATTTATCTGTATCGTCTAAAACTAAATTGAACCAATAGATATACTTTAAAAAATGTGTCTGTTAAAATAACAATTTTTTTATCCAATGTGGTAGAACTTTGAAGGATTAAAAAATGGCGTTCGGAAGTCCCTCATAGAATAAAAAATGGCGAAGTTATAAGTACACAAACACGACGTGAGGATTACAAATTTTGTAAAGATAAATTTTGTGAAAACGTGTTTCATCAGTTTTGTTTCAGGATGAAAGTGGATAAAAAACACAAAGACAAAAAAATTATTAACCGAAGTATTGCAATTGAGATTTGACGCATGAAGTATATCCATGATTTAACCTTTACGACTAGCGACGTTTCCTATGCTTTTATGTTTAAAACTTCCTATGTACTAAAATATCAAGCAATCCAACGCCTTATGTGAGATCATTCCATCTGTCTTTCTAGTAGATTGGGAAACGGATTTTAAATGAACTGCAGCTTTTTAAAGAGAGCGGAGAATCCTTATACCCCCAAATGAGGTTGCCCTCTGGTAAACTCGCATCAAAATAAGGAGAGCGGAGAATCCTTATACCCCCAAATGAGGTTGCCCTCTGGTAAACTCGCATCAAAATAAGCACGGATGGATTTCGGGTGAAAGTCAACGGCGATCTCACCAGCCGTTGATCTGCGATAGTTTGGTCGGGGTCAATTGATTTCTCGGTGATGTGTTTACCCAACAATTTAGCATCGTGCCCATAAAGATTGCTTTATCGAGCTGAATGTCATCGGGCGATTAATTGGGTGTCGCAGGATTTGAAACGAGAGAAGAAACTCGGAACGAGCTATCTGATTTTGATTGCAGCAATTTGTAGTTCTTAGAAACAGCTTTACTGAGAGATAGATTTTAAGCATCGCTGGAAGATTCACATTATCTTTGACACGGAGGATTTGAATTGAATGGCAGGTTGAAGTAGCGAGTGGTGAATGTTTTTATGGCTTGAATTGGGTCTCACACACGGAGAGACAATATTAGGATAAATCGATTTATTTACAATGATGAATAATGATGTGAAGCGATAAAATTGCGTATCCTAAAACGCATCCCGCATCGTCCGGCGCATGAGCAGGGGACAAACCGCAAATACTTAGTGATGGGCTGTTATTTCGATAGCAATTAAATAACAGTGCTATTACAAAACAACAGTTAGCAACTGTTATCGAAAATATAGAAACTGAGATGACAGTGAAGCAAATTTGAATAGAATCGAATTTGAAATTTGGGAAATAAACAAAAGTAGAAGAAACTATTCTTTTACAAATTACATAATGTTTAGTTTAGATAGTTAATATCTGAAAAAATCAACCGTTGATGTCAATTTCGCTTAGCTACTAACCGTTAATGTTAACAGCCAACTGATAACAAAACTTAATTTTAGCTTCAGCTGTTAATTATAGCTGTTATTGTAAATTAGCAATAACACTTGACACTGTTGGCGTAAAATAATAGCTTTCCCAATATCTACAAGCACTCCTCTCTCCAGAGCATCCTGCACTTGTCTATTTTATTGTCCAAGGGGTCCCTTTCTGGTGACCAGGTGGGGCCCAAGGATGCAACATCTACAGAATTTCCGAGCCACTGTTTGTCTACCATGAGAACTACTGCAGGCACAAAGTCCTCCCCTGTCTGTTGTCGTAGAAACTTTTCTTTTGGGCCTGAAGAAATGTATTCTTTTGTCACATTTTGACAGTTTGGAAATACGTTTAAGATTTTTATTTGTTACAGAGAAGATCCTTTACGAAAAACAAAAAATCAGGTCATCCTCGTGAACATTCCCTTACTCAAAATGAACGATCCATGTTTCCATAACGACCACCATCACCTTGACTTGGTGTCGCTAAAAGTTCTCGTAAAGACAGGCAGTAAACTAAGAGGTCGACTAATCGATCTTGGGTCAGTCGACTTTTGAAAAGGTGTGAAACCTTGTTGACAAGGCTGCCATACGTAAGAGCATAAACGGCGATCTCGTTGATGGTTTTCCGCCCGAAAAAGGGTTATCATAGCTGTCGCTTTTGGCACCGAATGGCAACAGAGTCGAAATCATCGCTAAAGATGCCAATTATGGAAACGCTTTGTTTACGTTATCAACAATCCCCTAATTTAGCTAATAGATTCGTTCAAACCACTTGAGTGTCTACTCGTGGGAACCACACTATATATCTCAATGTAGCATAGTTCTAGTATTGCTCTTTGATAGCAATAAGTTAGGGGATAAGGAGTCAATATCGGAAGGTCTTCCACATGTCATCCTATCCTACTGGAAGATCTCCTTCCCGTCTAGATGGTTTTAAGGAGTGATCGGTGATCCTCTTTTGAATGAACTGTTTCAAGGTGACAAGGTACGATTGAGATCTCGAGCTATGGAACAGTAAGGAGGTTTTCTGCGAAGTCTTGCCGGACGTTTGAGTTGATCCCGTTTACATCTTTAATCCATTTTTCAGCACCCACATCCGAAGAATACAAGTTTGTATTCCATAGATCGTAATTTAAAATTTCATCACTTATAAAACTCAAATATACGCTATTGTTTGTGAAAATTGCAAACCATGAAGGAATCATGCAAATTAAATGAAACTTACAGGAAATGCAAAACAGGTTAGGATATGCAAATAATTAGAATTACAAAGCGATCACGCATGTGTGGGCCGAGAAACACCCTCTAAACTACCAAGTGAGCTGTGTATAAAAAGCACTGTAAAGGCGCGTTAAAATATGTGTATCTTCGTTTGACTACTGTAAATGATTGATTAGACGTCAATATGCCTCGCCAAAAACGCAGAGTGCCATATGAGCAACTAACGGAGTTCGAATGGGGCCGCATGATCGGCCTCCGTGAGGGTGGACTTTCGTATCGTGAAATCGCCACTCGCATGGGGCTAATGCCACAACAGTTATGCGTGTGTGGAAGAGATGGACCATGGAGAGCAAGACAAGTCGAAACCCCGGCAGGGGACCACGCTATATGACGTCACCACGGGACGACAGACACCTCATCCGTATGGCAGTGACGGACCGTACAACGTCCTCTCGTGCGTTGGCACAACATTGGAGCACGTCTACAGGTGCGTCATTGTCTGCCCCACGGTTTGGCGACGTCTGTTGAACCATGGGCTACGTGCAAGGATTCCACTGCACAGGATTCCCCCAACGCTGAACCACAGACGCCTCCGGCTACAATGGACCCACCAACACAGCCAATAGCGTGCCGATTGGCAAGAAATCTCCTTCTCAGATGAGTCCCGCTACAATCTGGACTATAACGATGGACGCGTACTCGTCAGACGCTACAGAGGTGAACTCCTTCTCCCGGAGTGTCTTATTCAGTGTCATACTGGACGAACGCCTGGTGATATGGTCTGGGGCACTATTGGATATCATGGGCTATCCCGCTTACTCCAAATTGTGGGGACCCTGAACAGCGGGCGCTACATCAGGGAAGTTGTGGAGTCCGAGGTCCTACCCCTCCTGCAACACATTCCCGGAGTTGTATTTCAGCAAGACAATGCCCGTCCACATGTTGCTCGGAATGTACAAGCCTTCTTCAGTGTACGACAGGTTCCGTTTCTTCCATGGCCTGCACGTTCTCCGGATATGTCGCTCATTAAGCATTTCATCGGACGGCGACTCGCTCGTACTGCTCGTCGGTCAGAGAGTACGGCTGAATTTTGGCATCAGACAGAGGCCATCTGGAATGCCATTCCTCAGCATGACATTCAGAATCTGTATGATTCGAGGCCACGACGTGTACAAGCTCTCATCGCTGCGCGTGGCGGCTGCAAAAAAATATTTATTTTCGGCATTATTTTTGTTTTATTGCTCTGTAAATTTGATCGTTTATTTAAACCACTATAAGTAATACGTGGAATAAATTTCATTTATTTCTGATGATTCTTTCATAGTGTTGCAATTTTCACAAACAGTAGTGTATAAACTAGTGTAAGATTATGTTGCTGGTTGTTTCTTATTCTTCTTGGTTTAGTCGCCTGTGCTAGACCAAGACCAACAAGTCATTAGTACTCAAAGAAATTATAATGCTCACAAAATTCTGGAATAAGTCTGAAGGGCTCATTCCATTAAGGAAAAAACGTGACCACTAGAGGCGGTTCTTCCTTGCACTTGAAAAGATTTTTGGCCATTCTTTTTATTGGAATAAATATATTCTTTTTTTTATTGAAATTTTAAGTTCTTAAGGTGACCATTTTGCAATTTATTTAAAGCCGTTCGGGTCCTTTTTCCTCCTTTGTAAAATAAGGATAGATCCGGAATTGTCCCGGGTACCAGTCATGATTGGGAGTACTTCGCTACATTCATTATTTGAAATTTTTGCTTTGGAGAAGAACTCATGCTGAAAATGTAAGAAAGCTCTATGTAGCAAAATTTCCTTAATTTTATTTTGGCTGTGTCGCTATTGACAAACCACCCAGCCGAGTTCCTTACAAAGATAAGGGGTTCTGATACTGCAAGAATTTTTTTTCCGCAATGCGCAATTTCTTTCTCAGCTCAAAATTTTCGAATATTTTACTGTGTAAAAGACGTTGAACAAGTTTATGAGGAAAGAGAAGACATTTATATTTTCGTGAAGATTAAAAATTGAGTTCTTTTGGAAAGTATTTCTCTCTCATGAGAAGCTAGGAGTGCAAGTGTAAGGCCAGGATTTTTGATTGATATTTTTAACAATGTTTTGTTTTCAACAATGTTTAAAATTCTTTTATAATAAAAACAAGCTCGAAATACTAGATAAGTAAAATATGATTTCGGGAAATGTATATGACTTATTTTCCGTCCACTGAAATGAAATATTCAAGTAGTACAACAATTTTAACCATCTGGGGTGGTTGTCTCGACGAGGTATCTCGTCATTAGCAAAATTGGTCAGATCTTGATGGACGAGATTTCTCGTCATTGGAAAAAAACTGACGAAATTTTGATCTCGTCATCATCGAAAAACAGTATCTTGATGACGAGATACCTCGTCAAAATCACTTGTAGGGTTAAGAGGAAATCACTTCTACAAAGAGATGTTCAAAGTGAAGTCAAAACCTTCGATGTGAGTGTTCCAAGGCGAAGGTCAAATACGTTTTCAAGCTAGCCAGTGGCAATAAGTTTTTTGCCCTGATTTTCGGCATTAAGCTATAAGTAAAAAAATGAAAAATTTAAAAGAACTTACGATTTTTATTATGGACATTAAAGCGTTTCTCTATAAGAAATGGCCTGTGGAGCATATTATTATTATGATGAATCTAGAGCTCTCATTCGAGAGTTGGGTGGAGGGTCGCTTACTAATCACTTAAATATTTTTATTAAAACAATTTTCATATATGATTGTTAATTATTTTTATTCAATTTCAACTCAATTACATCCAAGAATGCATTGGAACAATGGCGAATCGAGATATCTCTATTAAAAGAAATCAATTCTCTGCTTGAATATTGGGATGTAAAGATCTTTATAAGGACTGAAATTAGGATCTGTAGCACCAAAGATCGTGATAACGGCGTGGCCATTGCTTTAAAGGTCGAGAACGATTGATTGAACGCACTGCACCCATCCGATTGCGGTATGTTTCCTAGAAGTTGGATGCGTCTGATGACCTCCAAACTACCATCATCGTTCCTTAGTTTCGAAGAGGCAACTGAAAGTTTCTGAGGAGGGTGTGTGGCTTGCGGTTTGGTTGGTCCTGGCTTACATTACGTGATTTACGGCCCGCTTTGCGATACAAACAATAATTACTGGTTTTGTATGAACTTACTACCAATTAATTTCAAGATTTTAATTAAGAATGAAGATATTTTCTGAGAACTGAAGGTTATAAAATGGATGTTCTTCCTAACAGTAAAGAAAGTTGAAACGTGTTTGGTATATTATATGTATCAACAGATTCAGATATAGAGTATTGATTTGGCACGTCCTTGTCATCACAGGTTACCTAGAATACTTCAATTAGAAAATAGTCATAAATCTTCTGTTTCATTTTTAGACAACTGCTGGGTCTTTGTCACATTAGAAGATAGAGCAGAAGTTGAAATCGTAATAATCCGTATTTGAGATGATCTGCAGAGACTGAGTTTTGGAACCTCTATGATGATTCTAAATCACGTTTACTAAGCTTTATATTCTCTTTTGTGTTTCCCATTATTTTCTATTGTTATTTTACTCTTTAAAGAGAGATATATAGAAAATACAAATTCATGGAAGCATTATAACTAAGCAGGAATACTTACTGTAAAAGGAAAAGGAATATTTACTGTAAAAGGGAAAAGGAATACTTACTGTATTCCTTTGGTATTTGCAAAGACCCAAAATGTTCAAAAATTTGCTGTCAAAATGTGTGTTTTTATTAATGTTTCCATTTAATGTTGAAATAAAAGAAAAGCTGGACGGAATTATTCTTGTTGATGTATGCATAATCATCGTATTTTATATTTTGTGAAATGAAATAATCAAGAGTCAAGCAGTTCCTAAAGTACGATTTTATAAAATGCAAAGATAAATTTAACTTCAACGTAATTTTCAATTCGTCAGTGACTATGAATGTGGATTTCGATTTCAACTGCTTACTTCACTCCAAATTTAGCACTATAATTGTCCCACAAATGGTAGGTGTTTCCTTTTGTTTAAGGTAATTGCTGAGCGTTTTCATAATTGAATGGAATTGCGCAATTTTAGATTTCCAAATTTTCAAGGCTATGCGATATTAGGTATGCAATTTCATTGTTGAACATTCATATGATGAATTTTCTCTACCTTGAGCTTTAAATGTTATGGTCTTAGTTCAATTTACTACAGGGAAAAAATCACAAAATTTTATAAGAATCAGTCATTACGTATCCTCACTTAAATTCATTTTTCAAACCGGTCTAAAAGCTCAATGAAACCTGACGGAAAAATTATTTCTTTATTACTTTTATGCATCTTTAAATTGATAAAAATGTTTTAAAAACTCATCGTCGTTTTATAAAATGTACATAAAAATGTTGAACTACATATTACAAATTCATAAAAGTAAGAGCACTTAGAAAAAAACGTAGTCTGGAAGAAAGGCTTTGAGGTAAATATCAAAGTAAAACAAATTTAAAAACTTAAAACATAAAAGTAACTTAATCTCATACATTTGGAACTTCATGATTTCATAGTTATGCTATGATAGTTCATGATAGTTAAAGCTATCACAAAATCTCCTTCAAATACGAGAAAACAATTAATTGCATTGGTTACCATAGGAACAAAAAGTTTGCTGAATGCAAATAAAAAATTCTGAGGGCTCTTGTGAAGAGCGATGGCATGCTATTTTCCGAGAGAGAAAAGCGAACGTGTAATCGTCTATTTGAAAATTGGATTTGAATTAGTCGTGTCTAAATAATAAATCTAAATCGGGAATCAACCTTTTTTAACCAATGGCCGACAAATCTAACTTGTTATGTAGGCTGGTTGTAAAATTTTCATCGCACTGGAGCAACACTACGGGCTATTAATTGAACTTGGTAGAAGTATAATCATCCTACTACAAGGGCGGAACTATGACCCACTTGACCTTACTTTGGTGCACCACGGGGTGAGTGTCATTTTGCATCTCACATACATACCATACATTCATGGCACAACCCATTTATAGATTAACCACACATTCTCTCCAGACAAACAAACATTCATGCCTTACCCCCTGGATTCGAACCAGGAAGCTTTCGATCTAGATTTAAGCACCTTAACCACTAGCTAGATTGGTTGGCATCAAACTTGTAGGACATGTGCTTATACTAGTAGTGGCTGATCAGATATCAGAAAGTTTCGCGTTTATTCACTTTAGAGTCAAAGATTCTGTGGGTGTATAGCAAAAGGAAATTGTAACCAACATCTAAAATGGAATCAGTCATTTATATAGCACAAATATTAATTTATACTGTCCGTCCTCCACGAGATACCGGAACGATTCTATTATCTTTCTTTAGGCAAGTGTCAACTGAGCTTTAGACGAATAGATTCCATTATTTAATCCTTAAAGACATTTTAGAGTTTTGTTTGGTCTCGAATAAAGAATGACTGTAGGTATAAATGGAGTCTTGCACAAATGCAGGGAAAGAAAAATGAATTATCTAATTGGCAGCAATAGTAGAATCTCCACCCGAAGTGAAATGAACTCTCCCTTAGCAACTGAAACCTCTTCTTGTGGTTGGACTAAATGATGGTAAGCGCTTGGCAAAAAGCTTTCCAGAGATACACAGATGAAACTTTAAGTCAAACTGAGTCAAAGATTTTAAAAACTACGAAATATGACCAGTAAAAATTAAAACAGGTGATAAAATTATCAGTACCTTTTCCGGTGGAACAAAGTGTCCACCATCATTAGGACAAAAGGGAGTTTCGTCCTCATTATCAGGAGAGAAGTAAACAAGAGGAAAACACAAGTTTAAAATGTTATCTCTAATCGTTTAAACCTGGTTGACTCCAACAAGTGCCTCATTTTCCTTTCGAAGAGGAAGAGACTTTGGAGCATATCTTGTTCGACTGCAACGGAGAGAACATTTTTAGAATTCTCTTAAAGAAAACTTGTGATTCATCTCCCATTCTTACTGTTTTTCTAACGTTTATTTTTATGTATATTGCTTCATTGGATTATAACACACATCGCGAAGTCGGCGTTTATACAGCGGACTCGTGAATCAAGATGTAATGTAAATGTCATCCTAGAATGGTGTGGCCCCTCTCTCTCTCTTTTAACTAAGCCCTTCCACTATTCTAGGATAACATTTAAAACTCGCGTGTTCCTCTCGTTGTTTACTTCTCTCCTGATGATGACAAAAACTCCTTTCGTCCTAATGAGGGTGGACGTTTTGCTCCACCGAAGTAGTTCGAGAAGCTTATCACCTGTTTAAATCTATATAGGTCATGTGTTTAAATTTTTTACTTATCTTTCCAGTATTGGCAGAGAATATTCTCTAAGCCTGTAGTGTTTTAATATCAAAATTTATTATCATTTCTGTAGATAGAGTAACTTAAGATTAGTTGAAGAATCCCATTCAAAGAATTTACAAGCTATTATCTCACCTATTTAGTTTAGCATATGGGCACTTGAGGCAGAGGAATGCGTACGATGAGGAAAAAGTGAAGCAGAGCTCTTGTCTCCCTTTTAATCTCGAGGATCCAGTGCGCGCTATCGTGTTCGTCAATCACGAGCCTCATCTCCGTTTATCAATCGAAGTCTTTATTTTTAATTAGGTCTCTCGTCGAGCGAACGTAAACAAAAGAAGACACGTTTTTATCTCCTTCCGTTCATCCGACACTATTTGGAGGCGCCATTCATCAGGACTCGAACGTATCGACGGCCTTGTTTACGCGCCCAAGGAACGTCATAGGCGAAATTATTGGGGAAACGACCGATTTCTCAACAGGGAAAGGGCTTCATTCATAAACCCAGGTGCTGCGGATTCGCCAGTGGTAAACACGCGAGTTCTATATATATTTGAGGGAGAGGCACCTTTTCGGGTCTTTGTTGGCCCTTGGATACTTCGGTTCTGAAAACCTCTTACGCTAAACTATACGTGGATGTAGACTTCTGGGGCAAATGGGACTGATTCCGCCCTCAGTCCAAAACAGAATTTATGTTTTGAAAATGAAGATAGAATGTTTCTAAAGTGGATAAAATTAATGTGGTTCAAATGTATATTTTTTGTTTCTATATATAATTCAAACACAAGAATCTAATTAGAAGCACATTAATTTTATCCTCACAATATTAATTTTTAATTGTAATTCATTCTTGACGATGCATACCAACTAGCAAAAGAGCAGGCCTTTGTTAATCCTCCAAGTGTTTTCGACGAGATATCTCGTTCATCAAGATCTGATCAATTTTACTAATAACGAGATGTCTCGTCATCAAGATATTGCCGATTTTTCTGATGACGAGATCAAGATCTAGTCAGGTTTCTTCTAATGCCGAGCTATCTCATCCATCAAGATCTGGTCAGCTTTGCTAATGACGATACCTTGTCGAGACAATCTCCAGAAGGGCTAATAGCTCCAGTTTATCTGTTTTCGGAACGGATAACAGAAAAAGTGTCCCCTACCTGGTTCTGCGCCCTCCAGAATGTTTGTAAGAATTTCTCTCTTCTCTTTTCTGAATAGTTATACAATTACAGAGGGCATGAAAGGACAAATTGAATTTTAAGCGTTGCATTCAAATAAGTGCGTGAAAGCATTCACACTCATTGCACTGGGAAATATTTCTGTGAGAAAGTCACAATTTTGCCTGTAATTATCAAATATGTGTTTCCTAGAAAACCACTTGTTAATAAATATTTCTAAGATGCCGCCTCTTTGGACATCGGTGTTCGGGAGTCATAGCCTCTGTCGCCCCTCCCCTTAGCAATGCTACAGCGCCAAACATCGATTCTCTAAAGTATTCGATTCTGATCCTCTAGTGAATGCAAAACAGTATTTCTAATTAGGCTGAGCCTAGATCCTAAAATTGAAGGAAAGGCAAACATATTTGAAATTTCTTTGTAGATGAAAAAATATTAATATTAACCACTTAAAGCACGAGTTTTTTTCGGAAAAACTGGTAAAAAATGATCGAATTTTTTTTTGACAGAAAATGAATATATAGGTATAGTGTAAGTTATTTTTTGCAATTTCAGTTGCGGGGGGTGGGGTAAAAGTTATAAAAAAAATTTTTATACAAACAAAGTGTAAACGATTTGATTACATGTTTATTTTGAATTTCATATTAACTTCAGATTCACTTCCATCACTCAAGAGATCATCACTTTCATCGCTGAAACTTTCTGATAAATTGGCATATTCAAAATCGTAAGAGTCGCTCATTATCAGATAACGTTTTCTAAACAAGTTACAAAAACACAGTAAAAATTAATTTATAGTTAACTGTTCACTTTTATGATATTTAACGTAATAAAAATGGATATATTACCTTTTCCACACCAAACAACTGCTTTATAACAAAGAATTCCTAACAAACTTATAGCTAATCATCAAAATGCACCAAGTGGTTTACACAAAAAAAAATACTGCATAGGGTTTCTATGGTCTATAGGGCATCTATGGTCAATAAGTTTAATTATAATCTAGCCTATCCATTTTTACTAGACCGGATCTCAGACTAGCATTAGAAATAAAATAACGCGAGATACAAGAGCGCCCCGCGTGAAACACGGGCATGTGCAAATTTGCCGGTAACTTTCGCCCGTGTCAAATGCGTTAAGTGGTTAATTAAAAAAATTTCATACAATGTAATTCATTGCGATGATGAGTTTTATGCCGACCACAGTTTGGAAACGCTGCTCCGTTTCAATTAACAATTTGTAGATCCAAAAGTAAAATGTGCTCTTTTGGTTTCTTCCGTCAAGACTAGAGAAAATCCCCTCCAGCCCCCTTTTTCCGGAATAAATGATGCACCCATTAAAATTAAAAGCGTGTAAAGGATTTGTTTAAACGTTTGAGCGTAGATCAAGTATTTTTCAGCAGTAGAAGCTAACAATGCTCGGCCAATGCGTTTTGTGGTAAAAATGAAACCTTGAATGAGATGATGACTAGGGATTGTTTCAACAAAAGTTTGATCAAAACCCAGGACGGAACAAATGCTTCATGCAAAACTCGAAAAATGACCAAATTAAAATGCTATAACAACTCGAAATAAGACAAAAGAATGATCGCAAGATCTTAAAAGTGACCTACAAATCAAAAGTACCGAAAATGATCAAAACAGTGGCCTATAAACTATACTTTTAGAACGGAATTTCTATCTATTTGGGCATTGTCGATGACATTGTCTAACAAAGCGTTAATAAGTCATCGAAATCCGGCTCTGATTATAACAATACGCGAACGAGTACTCGAGCAACATCGAAGCATCGACATCATCGAGTATTGAGGTACTTGTGCCAAGATTTCCGTTGATACTTTCCTTATTCTGAGCCCCTTCTCTGCGGCAATTGAGAACTGGAACACGAGGAAGTGAGGTAGTTGAATTAACGTCACACTGGAGCAACACAACGGGCGACGGTGCGGGATCAGTCCCGAAGGGAAAGAATTCGAGAACACCTCATCATTTTGAATCACGATCAGATAACGAGGTCAACACCAGAGTCGGTACCCCACTCTCCAAATTTCCACGTCAACGTGACGACATTTGAGGTAACGATAGATTCCACGTGCACCAGCCCTTACGTACACAACTTTAATTCCATTGGGTTTCGAACTCGCAACCCTCCGGTTGTAAATTCGCTACTCTTCCAATCGGGCTTTGGCGTGGTGTGGAAGTTTGGAGAGTGGGGTGCCAGCTCAGGTGTTGCCTCGTCATCTGACCGTGGTTCAAAATTACGTGGTGTTGTCCTCGGATCTTTCCCTTTGGGATTGATCCCGGACCGTCACCAATAGCCCGTTGTGTTGCTCCAGTGTGACGTTAATTGAAATAACAACAATAACAATAACCAATCGGGCTACTTCAGCCCACTGGAACACAGACACCTGTATTGACAAAACGAAGACGTGTGTGGTGTCTGTCAGTCGCGATATAAAAAATTACTCAATGTAAAAATTTTTCACAAAGGTAGCTAACATAACCGAGGATGCACGCCTCGGGGTTGATAATCCACTGATTTCAATATCCAGATACCGATATCGATACCGATTCCATATACCAGATCACTGATCAATACCGTATACTACATATCACCGATCAATACCATATATACAGATAAGCAAAAAGATTTTGCTTATCGATATCTGGCAATGTCAGAATAAATGCTTAATTTTTAATTCCATTTAGAATTTATAACTCGGATTCATTAGTTTATGCATCTGAGTTAAAACAACTAAATACGTTCATATTTGAGCATTTCTAGGTGTGTGAATGTGTGTTCTTCTGTTTGTAAATAAATCGTTGTTTTTGCAATTACTCTACTCCTCAATAGATTCGAAGCTAAGATTACTCACATCTTTCGGTTTTCAGAATTCTGTATTTTTTGAATGACCGAAATTTCATTTCTGTTAAGCTGCTGACGCTGCATTTGTATGTTTTATTATTTTATGTCGTAAATAAAATATTTAGGGGTTAGACTTTAACCGTTTATTAATTTTGTGTCCCATATCGCATGAGTAGTTCCTTTCTTGGTGGTATGTACGTATATTTTTCGATCAACTTCCCTCAAAAATTGTTTTAGCATATATGGTTGTTAAATTTCGTCTCATAAAAAGAAATAAAGTATATAAAATAAAACCTTTTAAAATAAACTGTTAGCTAATCGTGCGGAGTAATTATTCAGTTTTTAAATTTTGACAGGTTAGGTTTCTTTTACAAGACGATTAAAGTCAGTAAAACATTTATTTTTCATGCTTAGAATTACATTATTTTTTTTTAATTGAAAGATGTACTCAACAGTCAAGTAACTACATATATAATTCTGACAGGTACGTGATTTCTATTCAGAAACCGAATTTCCGCATTGAAAAAGTGCCATAGGGATTCGATTTGAACCTGTATGTCAGGTGGACTAAAGAAAGTTTGCAATGAAACTTGGCCTTGACCGGCTTAGGAAAATTATTAGTGTTAGAAAATATCCAAACTGGGACTTTTTAAAAATTAAAACAAATTGTCTTAATGACAGAAGGTCGATGTTGAGTACTTTACGAGTTGAAGCTATTCTTATGCAATTCACCTGTAAAACGTTTGCTGAAAACGGTGAATTTTTTACAAAAACGCTGTCAAATGACGTGCGTTTTATGAAAAATTGTAATTGATTATCTTTACTTTGTCTATGGAAAGGGATTTTCAGTGCGAAGAAACGAACCTTTAGAAGAGACGAGGATTTGACTTCCGGTTATTGGATACATACAGGATACACGTTCTACTACAAAACATTTAGCTTTTTAGAAAAAGCCTCTCACGGAAGACAACATGCTCTTTGTTATTTCATATGCCAGTGAATGGAATTTTCTAGAAGTGTAAATGCTTTAAAAGAAATTAATCATGAATATCGCATCAAATTAACTTATCCATTCGTTAATGACAGTGAAATTCAAAATATTGATAGGGGGGGGGGGTATTTCAATTAACGTCACACTGGAGCAACACAATGGGCTATTGGTGACGGTCCGGGATCAATCCCAAAGGGAAAGATCCGAGGACAACACCACGTAATTTTGAACCACGGTCAGATGACGAGGCAACACCTGAGCTGGCACCCCACTCTCCAAACTTCCACACCACGCCAACGTGAGGACATTTGAGGCCACGACAGATTTAACGTGCACCAGCCCCCTTTGTACACGACGGTGTTTGGCTGGATTCGAACCCGCAACCCTTCGGTTGCTAGTCCGTTACTCTTCCAACCGGGCCACCGCAGCCCTCAATATTGATAGGAAAACTGAGTGCAAGATAAACTAAGTGCGCTGGGTGAGGTAGGTATTTTAATTAACGTCGCATTGGAACAACACAACAGGCTATTGGCGACGGTCCGGGATCAAACCCGAAGGGAAAGACAGAGGACAACACCACGCGTAATTTCTGACCACGGTCAGACGACGAGGTCACACCTGAGCTGACACCCCACTCTTCAAACTTCCACACAACGCCAACGTGAGGACATTTGAGCCCACGACGGATTTAACGTGCACCATCCCCCTTTGTACACGACGATCTTTGGTTGGATTCGAACTCGCAACCCTCCGGTTACTAATTCGTTACTCTTCCAACCGTGCTACCGTTGCCCGTGTGCTGGGTGAATGGCACTATAGGTTTGTCATTTCAACCTGAGCAACACTAGGTAATATTCTGCAATTAAAAGAATAAAGGGGGCTAGAATTAAAGACACTCGAAAACGTAATATAACTTCTGGAATTATAAACTGTTGAGAGTAAAAAGGAAGCCCTCTCAGTTCTCCCTCAATTTTATTCCCTTAGACAAAATTTTCCTCATAATTTCGGTCGAACAGGAACCTTGGTAGACTGTAAATGAACAATTGGTAAATTGAACAAGATGAGGTATAAAACACAGAATCTGACTTGTTTTTACACCCTGGAGCAAAAATTAGATTGATCAATGTTTTTGAAAAGCTTTCTCCTTGATCTTAGGAGACAAAAAATAACTCTGTCATAATAAGTTCACGGTAATGGGGTCTATAATCGGTATCTACAGGTGTTTTCGAATGCTTTGTGCGTTCATTTCCATCTTGTTTTTAAATGAAGCTGCCCAAAACTTATTATTCCCGCGAGTGATGTCAATGTGTTCATACTAACATCGCATTCCTGTTATGTATTCGACTAATTTAGCTCAGCTCTGTTTTATTTTTGTGCAGATATTTTCCCTGCGAGTAACTAAACTGCAAACGAAGTAAGGCAATGATAAAATTTTCAGTTTTTTGTTCCGATAATAACGTTCTTTGTTTTTCTTTTTCGATTAACCCTCCAAGTAGTTTCAACAAGCTATCTCGTCCATCGAGATCTGACCAATTTTGCTAATAACGAGATACCTAATCAAGATATTACCAATTTTTCGATGACGACGAGATCAAGATCTGGTCAGTTTGCTTCCAATGACGAGATATCTCGTTCACCAGATCTGGTCAATTTTGATAATGACGAGATACCTCGTCGAGACAACCACCAGGAGGATTAATTTTAAAACCTGGTTTTCAATTTTAGCCGCATCGGTAAGATTTTTAAAACTAAACCAGGACTTTGCTTGGGATAATAAATTATGAACCAGATGGAAATGCAACTAACTAATGATATTTACTGTAAGCATTCACATTCCAACTGTATTCCCATCGTATGTCTCACATAAACTCGTAGTTCCCTTCTCTTCGACTGCTTGACTCCATGCCACAAGTCAAGTATCGCCGACTAAGAGCTACAGATTATTCATTTATGACCTTGATTAAAGAGTCCATAGGTTCATAAATTATTTTTTGAACCATATTAACCTTCCTGGTGGTTGTTTCGACGAGGTATCTTGTCATTCGCAAAACTGCCAGATCTGAATGTACGAGATATCTCTTTAGAAGAAAACTGACCCTTGACCTTGTCATCATCAAAACCTCGGCAATATCTTGATAACGAAATATCTCGCCATTAGCAAAATTGGTCAGATGATGGACGAGATATCTCGTCGAAAACCCTTAACCAGATTATTACTAAGAAGTTAAAATACAAGATCTCAAAATATGAGATTAGGTATTGACTTCTAGGAGTTCAGTTAATAATATACCATTTAGTAATATATCCCAAATCGTCTATTTGAATTGCGCCACGGTTTCTTCCAACAGGATATTAAGCGGTTTTAATTCCGGCTTAAATGGAATTACAAGCACTAACGAGACAAGAAGAGAAAAATGTTTCCTTTAAATAACAAGATATTTTCAAAACAAGTGAATACGAAGTGACGAAAGCGCATACCGTGTTTACATACACTGAGTGATATTCTTTCGTCTCGTTAAAAGACCACAACTCTTGGCTGTGGACAGACACCTGTCCCACTTGTGAGCGTTACAAGTGAGCATCCAGAGAGAGAACACACGACCTTGACTTTATTTACAATTTGCGAGTGGCATCCGATTCACGACTCGGACACATGTTACATAATAATAAAAGGCTGCATCGACGACTAAAAGGAACGTTTATCTTCATCTGCTTTACGTCACTCCTTTTGACTATTTAGTGACAGCCAGAGTGGAAGAGCGAGACCTCTGTTTGTGTAAGAGTGTATCTCAAATTTAATTATTTGTAATTATCTCCTTATACACCAACTTAAGTGTTTTTTATTTAATTTCTCTTTGATTATCTTTATGTAAATAGGTCTGTAAGAGACTTCGGAATATACGAAATGTGTCATGCACTAATATCAAGCTGGATACTTCAGTTATTGATTGACAGATTGTCGTGATCAGAAACTCGGTTACGTGATTGCTTACACTTTGCAATCTAGTTAGATACCAGATTGCATTTAATCGCCAACGGCAGTGGTAGGGACGTATTCACGGGGAAGGGACACCCCCTAAATGTTCTTGATGTTACAAAATAAATACTGAAGTTAGCTTAATTGTGGTTAATCGAAGTTTTGCTAAGACCATAAGCAGAAAAATCGTGGACACAGGCTTGTAAATAGTCAAGTACTGAAGTCAAGTAAGCAAAGTGCTCGCTTTCTAATTTGGTTCCTAAAGCAAGCGAAGAAACCATCTACGTTTTAGGTGATTGTATGGATAGGGAAGATTGGGGACAAGACTCTTGTTTATTCGCCTAAACATGAGTGGTCAAGGACGTATTTAGAGAAAGGATCCATAGAATTAAGGCCCTCCCTGAAATATTTCAACTATTATAAAAATAAAATAAATATGAATTGAAGCTGTTTTTATAGGCGCCACGTAGAAATACATGCAGAAATGTGTGAAAGCGGTCGCAAAATCATTAAACGCCAAACAGACAAGGTGGATTGGATGTTGAAATTAGGACGCAATGGAGCAACACAACGGGATATTGGTGATAGTCCGGGATCAATCCCGAAGGGAAACATCCGTGGACAACACCTCGTCATTTTGAACCACGCTCAGATGACGGGGTCAACACTTGAACAGTTCGAAGTTCAACAGTACGCCAATGTATGGACATTTGAGGCCACGACATTTAACGTGCACTATCCCCACGAACATGATGGTCCTTAATTGGATCGAGTTTCGAACTCGCATCCTCCGATTACTAATCCGTTACACTTCCACCGGGATTCCGCGCCCTCCCCCTATATATATATATGAGTTGGTGCCATTGTTTCTTGATATAGCGGCCGAAATACTAATAAATGAGGTTGAGGGACCACGAATGTATGGCTAACCATTTTATCTATACAATTGTTATATATTATATTTGGGAAGCCAGTCGCAACTGTAAAAATATTAAATGGCTGGCCCCTAATATTCAAACAATGGCACACACTCGTGTTTTTTTTCTTCTCTATTTTATTACAAATCTTAAATATTCACCAGGCAAGACGGTATATAGATGCAAAAATTTTCGGTATAAGTCTTCTGGTAGTGATATTTCCTAATTTTATTGAGAAATGTGAATTAAAAAAAACCAAACGTAGGGACATTAAAAAAAATTTCGCTTTATCAAAGAATATGGCTATATTTGTTGATGGAGCGTTTGGTCTGTCGCTGTACAGTAATTTTTTGCTACACAGTATTTGATGACGGATTTCAGTTTCCAATCATCTTTCACCATCGGAACTGTCGTCAATAGCCCGTTGTGTTGCTCCAATGCAAAACTGCAAAACTAATTCACCTACCTACCGTTCACAATCGCAAACTACGGAAACTGAGAAAATGCAATTTAAATTAAAATAATGACACCTCCGGTATTGTTTGAAACTAAAACCTTTTCGATGGAAAACGTTTCATCTCAAATTCTGAAATGAAACAAAAATAAAGTTTTACTTCGTTGACAATACATAAAAGCACAAATGACATTTTCCTAGTCTAAAACAATTAGCGTTATTTAAAGTCAAGCAAGTTTACAAGCAATGGCTAAAATATTTTCCATTTTTATAACAACAGATTTCGTTAAAAATAGTTCCCAATCCTTTTATTTAATTTTTCTCACTCTCCTCCTTTAAATATTGCTGCTCTCATCAGTTCTCATACTCGCTTTCTGCTCCTTCGAATAGGGTTAACTTCATTGCTGGTCATTTTGTAAAGTCAGCGATTTGAATAAGGCCTTAATCTCATAATCCTTTCAATCCAATCAACAGTAGAACTTTAAAGAAACCAAACGTGTAAGAAGAAAAGCTTTCTCGTGGAGAACGGACGTTAGAATGACTGAATAATGGAACTGCTACAAAGCAAATCCCTCGGTCAAAACGTTTGTTTTAAAGACAGCTGTAATTTTTGCCAGATACCAGTCCTCACAGAATTTTGTCTGAGAGACCTTTCTACTCTTTCGCTTTATCCTGTGGCATCGCCAAAAACTTGAAGTATCACAATGGAGATCCAACTATCAGAATTAACCCGTGTCTAATCTGTTTCGAGTTTTTATATTATTCCATAATTTTATCCTGCAGGAAAAAGTCGGATCTTTCCCTTTGGGATTGATCCCGGACCGTCACCAATAGCCCGTTGTGTTGCTCCAGTGTGACGTTAATTGAAATACCCCCCCCCCTGCAGGAAAAGGTCAACTTGGTATCATTTTAGTCCTTGTTCCGACCGTTATTCACAGAATTGCAAGAAAGTTTAATTAGACAATCAGGATAGTCTTGGTATTTGCTGAACTAATATTTGGTTGCATCCTTCCCTTAGAGATGTTGAAATTAGGAAATATTCCACCTCTGATACAAAACTATCTATGTAATGAATATTGAAAGGAAAACTGTGTATACAATATACTACTATTGGCAGTAGATTCGTCCTTTTTAGATTTGAGTTACGGCATTTGTACCGGAAACTAGCAACCCTTCAAGTGTTTTGACGAGGTATCTCGACCTAGTCAATTTGGCTAAGGAAGAGATATCTCGTCGAGACAAAACTGCCCTATTATTCCAAGGGGGATAAAGATCCAAGTAGGAAACACAAATTGTCCCTTGCCCAAAACTGGTGACAGTTGTTTTGATTTTCCACCAGATGGCCACTACAGAGCAGTTTTCGACGAGAAGATAAATCACCTGGAGGGTTAAGAAGAGGCAATTAGAATCACCCCCAAACTCAAAATCGACTCTTGTAGTAGTCACCTCAGTATTATTTTCTGTAGTTTTGTATTGCAACGGGGGGACGATGGATGTGAAATGGATTATATGGATAAATATAACATGCATGCGATTTGCTTCAAAATTGAATTGTAGAAATTATAAAATTGTATTAGAAACGGTGTTAAACAATTACTTTTCGGACACAAATGATATTTGTGTTTCTCTGTGAAAGATAAAATGATTATTCTGGTCGTATTTTTCATTTAATCAATTCAACCCGAGTATCGCTGGTCAATTCAATTCTGCTAGCATAATAGCAAAGCTTCTCAGCAAGTACAGCCACGCATACCACACACACAGAATATTACATACGTTTATGACAGAAATAGAATACTTGGGACATATACTTGTATTTCATGAGGGGTCTTGTCATTTATGCTGGTCTAGTGTAATACTAGTACTATGACCTACAACGTAGAAGGTGTGCTGGTTAGTGTTGAATAAAGAATGATTTCCGTCGACTTCTTATGAACACGTAATAAAGGAACGCCAGGTCTTTCACTCATTTTCAAACTCACTGGAGGAAAGGAGACAATGCAACAACTGTTGTAAATTCTCGTAACACAGGAAGACAAATTCAAGGTTAATTCAATTTCCTTAGCAGAGATTTCAAGAACTCCATATACGATATCAAGGAAACGGTTCTGCTACCCACTTTGACCAATTCTCTGTGTTATTTTTTATTGCTATTTCCACCTTTCTTATCTCTATAATTTTCTGTTTCAATTCCCCTTGCGAGTGAAAGCCCTCGGGGCACATCTACCTTTAGGTGCGTACGGACTTCACCGACAAGAGGTAGTCTAGTAATCTTTTCTTTTCCCATGGGGCTTATGGTGTCTAGTAAACACGGGGGTCACACTCCCTTGGCAAACCCAAGCGATCTTCTGCTTTTGTCACACTACTCTGTTTCCCAATCCCTCTTTTCTTCCCTTTTGTGACATTTTTTGCTTGACGTTGTCTTGTGTTTGGCGCAGCTTGGCCAAAAAATGTCCCTTGAGCCATGCAACTCCAAAACAACCAACCCTAGCGAGTTATTACCTGTTCGATTCAGTAATCATGCCAGGTGCTAATAATTAACATCACCACCGATGTGGCGACATACTAAAATTTCTGATGCACATTAACATATCCGGTTTCTACTTCGTTAGAGAAGAACCCTTAGTCATATTTCATTTGACATAGGGGTGTGTTCGCTGCATATATTAAACCACTCTTCGCAGCCTAAATTACACGAATAAAGCACGATATTAATTGAAACAAGATGGCCACACAGCGACGATATTTTAAATCTCTCTCAAACTCTTATCTGATTTTTTTCCCTTTCTCTTTTTTTCTCCCATTTGGGACGGACCCTGGCATTGATGTCATCGGCAATCATCGATGTGGAAGAAGCCCAGGCCACTGTTCCAAACACAGGGATCTGTTGTCGGAGCGTGTCTTGTGTACGCGTTGCTGTTTATTTAGATTTCGCATCTCTCCCAAAGGACTCGTCCGCAAAAGGACCCGCGGTCGCTTCAAGTGCTTTCGGTCGCCCTCTTCTCGAAAAGGGTGGAAAATGTTTACTTCCGTGGTATGGGAGTTGCGCAATCTCTAGTGGAATGCATGTGAGTGTGCAGGGGATTGAAGGCATGTCCCACATTTACCCGATTTCTCTGGATATCGGGACCAGTGTTTGGTTTGGTTCGCACCCGTGTGGCGATTGAAGTTTTGTGATTTTTGTGACCGAAACCGGTTGGTTTTCTACGAGAAGGGTTTGACTGTCATGCCTGCCGAGATGCTGACACAGAACAGGAGCTCTTTTGTAGGTAGGTGACGGATTGTAAACATTTTGAGAGGAATTTGCTTGTTAAGCAGTCTTTTAGTGCATTAGGATCATTACGCAACAGTGGGAATGGTCGGTCAATGGTCGGCCTCTTTGAACCCCAGAACATTGCTTGCTATTGTAACTTTTCATATAAGAGTGATTATGTACCTAAAATTTGTAACGAATTTTAAACAAACGTAAATTTTAGTTTAAAAAGATATATAATTTAAATTAAAACAAACACAAACTTTTTCTGCATATTGTGATTATGCTAAATAAAGTTGGAAATTGTGAAAGTTCCATGCAGAGGTTTTTCAACTAAAACATTTTATACTTTTCTTTATAGAATTATATAGCATTCACAAAGAAACTTTTTTACTTCGATGTGCCAATTTAATTCGTCAAATTCAAAACTATTGTCAGATTTTATAGCAGATAATGGGATATATTTTCAAAACAGATTAAAAACGACTGGAATGCCACGATCGAACGTTCAAACGGGAAATAACTCAGGCACCTTTTCTTTTGATTGTGAAAGGTATTAACTTAATAACATACCTGAAGCGAGAGTGATATTTTCACTTAAATATCGTTTATATTAAAGCACAATTAGTTGAAATGAAGGACAGCAAATAATTTAGTACAAAATTGAAAAATGTGTATTTTTCTTGTTCTGAAACGTTTTATAAAAGTTCTTGAATTTTTTAGATTTGAAGCAAAGGGAAATAAGGGCAAAAATAACGCATTAAATAAATAACTTGTTAAAAAGTTTGTCTTGAAACTTTTGTTCTAAATATGGCTTAAGCTCTGTAGAGTTAATGTAAGTTACCACTCCCCTGATACATAATTTAGTCTATGATAGACCATTCATTGTTTAAAGTATAATTTCTGTCTTGAAACTTTTTCCAGCCTGCAATTATAAGATCGTAACCTGAGGCTAATCTATTTGGCGTTTTCAGATTATTCTTTTATTTTACTCTGCAAGAAAAGGTTAACTTGGTGTCTTCTTGTTCCGTGTTCTGATCGTCTTTTACAGGATTACAAGGAAATGTAATTAGACTCTCAGGGATATTGGTATTTACTGAACTCTGATACATTCGTCTTATGTTATCGAAAGTGTAAAGAGATAGGTTTTAATTTATGGGTATTATATAGACCAATTTACATTTGAAAAAAATTATGCTGCTCCATTAATTTGAATCATTTACTTTTGTACTCTAATAGTAATTATGCTTAATTTCGAGATATCTGGTTCAATCTGGTTAATTTCGAGATATCTGGTTCAATCTGGTTAACTTCGAGATATCTGGTTTAATCTTGTAAGACAAACTGGTTCAAATTGTCCACCAAAGAAATATTTTCCCTATAACTCAGACAACCTCACGGTCATAAGAGTGCTACTTTTGAAGAGGACGCCAATTTTGGTAATTTCTGAGGCTTTATCTGTGTAAAGCTAAATGTAGGTGGCGTGAGTGTTTGTGTGGTAAAACGTGCTTCCTATTGAGCATTCAGTATTGTATTGGGTAGGGGCTTCGGTAGCTCGGTTAGTAGAGTAGACGGGGGCAACAGGAGGGTTGCGAGTTCGTATCTCGATCCAACCAGACCTCAATGTCATGGCATCAAATGTCCTCATTTTAGTGAGGTGTGGAATTTTGGAGAGAGGGTTTATAGCTCAGGTGTTGACCTCGTCATCTGACCTTGGTTCAAAATGACGAGGTATTGTTGTATAGAATAACAGTGAAGGCTTTTAGCAACTGTTATTTAATAAAACAATACCTATTTATAAATTCTAAATTGCTGATTTGGAAAGCCCTTCTTGTCCTTTGTAGTTTTGAAATCATTTAAAATGTTTTTCTGTTTTATAGATTGAAAAATGTCACTTATGTTTCTTAGATTTCAACGGACTGTTTTTTGTTTGCCTTTTTTGAAACATCAATTTGTATATTCGTCTAAAAATATTACTCTTTCAAGGTAGTACACATTTTTATTACTAAAATTTCAGTAAAACATTACGCATCTTTGAGTTTTCATGGTCTATTTTTTATTCTAAATGATCAAATGTTTTTCAGTCTGTTCAGAGATTAGTAAAACTGTTATTTTACAATAACAGTGTTAACTTTTATTCGTAATTTGCGATAACTTATTATTAACTGTTAATATTAGAAGTTTGTTATCAGTAAATAACACTATCAGTTTGCAACTAAATATAACGGTTGATATTAATTCCTTTTTTCTTCCTTAACGGTTAATTTCAACAGTTATGTTCTCTATTAAGTGATTCAAAAGAAGCCTTCGTATTTTAACTTTTTATTTTTATAAAATATTTTCATAAATTTCAATTGTTTAATTAAAAATTTGATTTAATTTATGTTGTTTTACTGCTAACTCAATAACATTTATCGATAACAGTTGCTAACAGTTGTTTTTGTAATCTCACTGTTATTTAAACTGATATAGGAATAATGCAACACATCTCTACAGTTTGCTAGCCATTCTTTCTTTGTATACCAAAAGTGAGTACACCTAATTCTGTTTTTGCACGAACTTTTTTTTACACGAATTCGAAATAAATACTTCATTCTCTTTTTACGCGAGTCATTTTGATTTAACACGAGCGGTCCAATCCAATTTCTAACAATTTTTTTTGCCTAAATTCTAAGAAAATTTTATTTGTGGCGTAGTAGATCATTTCTATTTTCTATATGTATAACAGCTAGTGTGTGTGTTTTGAAACGCGTGCTTTCCTCTAGATACATTACATAACGTTTTTATTATTGAATTTGGTGCACATCTACCGTATTCGTGCATTGTATCTTCGGAAGACATTTAGTATGTAGCTCTATTTTAAAGTGAAAGAATCTATAGTGAAATTTGTGCACATTTAAATTTATAAATTTTGCCGAAAGTCAATAAATTGTAAGTTTACAAATTTTTCATACCTTTATTTATTAATTTTAATTTGAGATATTTTTCGGTAGCCCATATAAAATGACACATAATTCACCCATTACCAAAACGAAAAGGAAAGCGATTTCTTTGGAATTTAAAATTCAAATTTTAGATCGTCTTACAACTTGACAAGGTGCTATGTCTGTAGGAAAGCATTTTGGTGTACATGAAGCTACCATAAGAACAATTAAGAAAAATGAAGCTGCAATTAGGAAGTCGGTATGTTCTGGAACAAAAGTAAGTGTTAATTCACCATCATATACAAGAGATATTGTCAAGGAAAAGATGGAAAAGGCTCTGGTAATATGGATAGAAGATAAGTCACAAAAAAGAGCACTAGTAGATGGAAATGCCATCAAGCAAACAGCACTAATAATTTATAGACAGATTAAAGAAAAGGAGCCAATCACTTCATCTCAGTTAAACAGAAAGTATGAATTTTCTGCAAGTGCAGATTGGATTACAGGGGATGCAGAACAGATTTTTTTGTTCATGAAGAATTATTTTCATTACACATTATTACATGTGTATTTTGTTGAAATAAAATAAGCTTAAAACGAATATTTTCATATGGTTTTTTAAATTATTTTTACTGATTTTTTTAGATCCGGAACCAATCTTCTTTTCTTCCATAGATACAATGTCTTTTTTTCCACGAATTTTTTTACACGTATTATTCAGGAACGTATCTATCGTGTAAAAACAGAATTAGGTGTACATAATTTCTTAGATTTTAAGGACTAAAACCTTGGTCCTCAGAGAAAGATATCATAAGAGGAAATAACAGTTTATAAAAAGGTTTATTTATAAATATTTAATTGTAATATAGATGAAAACAGATGCATTCATTTATTATATATCTCAATTTAAACACAGTTTAAATTGCTAAGTATTTAAAAACGAAACATTCTGTCAAACAATGCATCTGCAATTGAGAAAGAATGCACGTTTTGTCATCTTATGACATATACAATGAAATCAAAATGCTTAACATGAATAGCTGTACGGAAATGTCATTGTGCAAACTAGCACACTGTCTGTAGTCTGGTGTTCATCGTCTAGTGTTTGGAAGTAAGTACAGAATATTTATTTTCATTCTGTGCTACTTTTGTATGGATTATTCGAGCTTCTTAACTTCCGAACAGTCGAAGTTTCTTTAACGGACACTCCCTTTCTAAGAGCAATTTCCGAATCTCCGGTCCTTGAAATAGGACATTTTCTCGAAAATAAGAGAGAAATGGTAGGGTTTCCTTAGCATATTTAGAACGCTTCTTAGTGCACAGAATATTCTTTATTCTTTAAACATTAATAGTAGAATTTCCTTAGATCGCTTGATTTAAAAAATAAAATTTGTTTCCTATAGTAAATTCAGAAAATTTAAAACTTTGTTTGGAAAGTTTTGTTCTTGTTCCAGAAAGAAATAATGGAATGGGAGAAGAATATGCATTAAAATTTCCACACTGAAGCACTTAGATGTTCTTGAATAATAGAATAGGAAAAATTCATGTAGAATAATGTATCAGCAAAAATCTAAACATTAACTAATTTTATACTTTATCAAACCCAATTTCTTTAAATAACATCAGTAACGGCACGTCTACCTCTACCTATTCATTTATTAATTTAAGAATGTTAGTTTTCAGTTCGTATTTGTAATTGGAAGTTTCATTTACGAATTCATAAATTCCTTTTAAATAAAATAGGTACACCATATGGTATTTCTTGGGAAACATACAAAACACACGCTATTAATATCATCAAATGCATTTGCTTTAGATTCAATGCTACATTTTATAGATTTAATAGACCAATCGAATTCAATTTTAAAATTATAAATGTTTTCATTAGCACAGATCGCTTTTTTCTAAAGAAAAGCTAAAGAGTATTATATACTTGTATATATATATATAAGTATATAATACTTGTATATATATACAAGAATTATATACTTGTATATTTATACAAGTATATAATTAATTAACTTCTATATTTATGCAGTCCAGTATTACTCTTGACTTGGAAAAGCCTCGCATTTGTAGCATTCAGTCTCTCATATAAGGCAAGATGGTTTGGGAATTCTGTAAAGAATTCGTATTATAATGTGCATTTCTGTTTTCTAAACTTAAAAGTTACGTCTCGTATTTGTAATAAGGCTGTATAACAAGTGTCCATGAAAAAGAATTACATATGTGTAAATTTAAACACTCAGTAGTTAGAATACACATTCGCATTTCTGGTGGGAACTCCTATCTAAACTCTAAAAAGGCCTAGATGCATAACCCTGTCTGAAAGAAACTTTAATTGATGTGCCTAGGCTTCGAAGATTAGCTTATATTGAATTGAAGCTACAGTTTGTTGGTACAACATATTTCATAATTTACACAAATTTCTTATTATAAAGTGCTAAATTCTCATTTATATAACAGATACCAGACTTTAAAAGGACTGATATCTTTATTTAATTTTTAATGGCCCGTAAAACACCTAATATTTGCTGAAATATTAAGGCATTAAGTTAAACCTCTAAAAACCTTAATTTTACAAGAACACAGCATTTTTATTTCACCTATATTTAACAAGATAAATTGTACTTATCCAAGGCCAAACTTTACCAAAAAGTTGAAGGCTATATTATGTTAGCTAATAATTGATGTCTTAAAAATCGGGTCTGTGAGACCCAAACCTAAACACACGTGAAAGTTCTTTCCGTGTTCACTCACGGGTTTATTTATTGCAATCTGTGTGCAATGTAGCTTACAAAATGAAAAACAGCTTCGAAAAGGACTTAATCCTTAAAACGTCACAAGATTTTCGGGAAGTGTAGTATTGCTTTTTCCCCTCGACACAGTGACTGAATAACCACATCGATTGCTTGAAATAATCATAGGATATTTTATTGGTCAAGAAGATCCAAACTGATTAAAAGTCATGAAGGGGAGACTGCAGGTTGCAGAACGGATATATATATGTATGTGTGAATTCTTCTTAGAGGGTTAACCCTCTAAGTGGTTTCGACGAGATATCTCGTCCATCAAGATCTGATCATTTTTGCTAATGACAAGATACCGCGTCATCAAGAATGCCGATTGAATTCCGAATGAAGATGTTGCTATATTTTATAATGACGCGATCAAGATAAGGACAGTTTTTTTCTAATGACGAGATATCTTATACATCAAGATCTGGTCAGTTTTGCTAATGACGAGATACCTCGGTAACCACCAGGAGGGTTGAAAAAATCCTCATTATTCTTTTGCATGTAGAGTGAAACCCCTGTAGAAATGTGTTTCGTAACTACTTATTGGGTAATTTTGATAATGACGAGACAACTAACTCATCATCAACAAAACCGATTGAATTCCGAAAGATTAAGATATCGCCGTTTTTTGATGATGAAGAGATCAATAGTAGGACAATGTTTTTCCTTCCCATCCAAACAGGTTGGATGAAAGGCGAGATTCCAACAGCTAAACGAAAATTATGGAAGCCAATGGTTGCCATATCTAAATGCCCTCAGAGCTGACTGGGGAATCATATTTAAAGGGACAGTGGGCATTTAAGTCTCCAAGTGGTTTCGAAGAATTATCTCGTCCATTTAGATCTGATCGATTTTGCTAATGACGAAAATCTCGTCTTCAAGATATTGCCGATTTTTTTATGATGACGAGATCAAGATCTGGTCACTTTTCTTCTAATGACGAGATATCTTATACATCAAAATCTGGTCAGTTTTGCTAATGACGAGATACCTCTTCGAGGTAACCACCAGGAGGGTTGAAAAGATCCTCATTATTCTTTTGCTTGTAGAGTGAAACCCCTGTAGAAATGTGTTTCGTAACTACTTATTGGGTAATTTTGCTAATGACGAGACAACTCATCATCAACAAAACCGATTGAATTTCGAAAGATTAAGATATTGCCGTTTTTTGATGATGAAGAGATCAATAGTAGGACAATGTTTTTCCTTCCCATCCAAACAGGTTGGATGAAAGGCGAGATTCCAACAGCTAAGCGAAAGTTATGGAAGCCAATGGTGGCCATATCTAAATGCCCTCAGAGCTGACTGGGGAATCATATTTAAAGGGACAGTGGGCATTTAACTCTCCAAGTGGTTTCGAATAATTATCTCGTCCATTTAGATCTGATCGATTTTGCTAATGATGAAAATCTCGTCTTCAAGATATCGCCGATTTTTTTTTATGACGACGAGATAAGATCTGGTCACTTTTCTTCTAATGACGAGATATCTCATCCATCAAGATCTGGTCAGTTTTGCTAATGACGAGATTCCTCGTCGAGGTAACCACAAGGAAGGTTAAAAGGTGTTTCTTAACTACCTATTGGGTATTCTTGTATGGTAGATTTGATGTAACGTATTCACAAGGTACTTTCACAGTGGTTTATTGTTTCCATGTATTCTTCCCTCAGGGACGATGAAGGGGGTGCCCGAAGAGGAAGAGGAGGAGGAAGAAGAGGAGGTGTGGAGCTCTCTGACCACGGCGCCCCCCAAGCTGCCCTGCACCCTGGTCCAGCTGGCCGAGGAGGAGGAAGACTACTGGTCGGGCATCCCGGAGCCCCCGGACGGCGGGTGGGGCTGGATCATCGTGGCCGCCTCTTTCCTCTGCAACGTCGTGGTGGACGGCATCGCCTACAGCTTCGGCATCTTCCTAGTCCACTTCGTCAATTATTATGGCGTCAGCAAGGGAAAGGCTGCATGGGTGGGATCCCTGCTCACGGGATGCTACCTCATCGTAGGTAATCCCCTCCCTCGCTACAATGGACTAACTCACATATGCCATGATCACTGGTGGGAGGGCAGCATAAGACCCCAAATGATTCATTTGTGTGTGTTTTCAGAGCAATTCGTTTTAATTCTATATTTCACAACCCATTTCCCATATTATTTGTATATTTATGTGGAATTCTTATTTGTTTGGTAAAGGGATGATAGCAGACGTTCTTTACTATTAAATGTTTAATTACAATGGATAGGGGGAACTATTTACAGGGAATCATCGTTACATTACATACTTGTCCTGCGTGGCCTTATGCCACCTTCTTCTTCAGTATTGGCGTGGTGTGGAAGTTTGGAGAGTGGGGTGCCAGCTCAGGTGTTGCCTCGTCATCTGACCGTGGTTCAAAATTACGTGGTGTTGTCCTCGGATCTTTCCCTCTGGGATTGATCCCGGACCGTCACCAATAGCCCGTTGTGTTGCTCCAGTGTGACGTTAATTGAAAATACCAAAAATACCAATCTTCTTCAGTGATCTCCAGAATCTCCCTCTCTGACATCTGACTCGTTCGACGATCTGTCTCGATCTCTCTCTGTCGTAATCCTGGAGCTTGATCACATCCCCTGCCACAGAAAATAGTTGGCGTTCTGATACTTCATACCCAGATACCATCATTTATAACATCTATCTTAAATGTCGAGCCCTCTGATTGTCATGAGATTTCCGTGAAGTGTACCATTGCTTTTCCCCTACAGCACACACAATGACAAAAGGGACACAGTTTTTCGTCGAAAGAAACCAAGAAAAGATTTTACTGGTCCAAAACTCTGGTAATGCAGTTAAAACTGCAGATTGCATTATGGAATATTGCATGCATGACCTTCGGAAGACTAGGAACCCCAAACCACAAATATTAGGGGAGGGAGACAAGGTGTTCTGGTCCCGAGTTGGTATCACCTGCCTAATATAGTGACCATTCGACATATTCAATCTACCAAGTTATCATGTACATTTGGCTATCATATTATCTGTATATTTTTATTAAATATCCGTCATGATTTTTGGAGGGAGTTTAGACTCAAGCCATAAGGTATTGGGCCCTAGGATTTGGCTATCCTGGCATAAATGGTTGATGCTTCCGATTATTGTATATTATCCTCTCTATGTTATACATCCCTAAGTTCCTACTGGACTGTGCTGCCATACGTTCTATTCCTAAATGCGTACGCTTCGTTCGCTACAACAGTTCATTTCCTTCATATTTTACGAAATGTGGTTATTGTAAGCCTTTCGATTTCTGCTACCACGTTGACACGAAGTAAGTATCTCGTAAGAGGAAAATAATAAAACATCGCACTTCACTCATTTATAAGGTACCCGGATCTTTTGAATGGATGATCCAACTTGCATGTAAATTGATAAAAGCAGGATGAACTAACTGGTTTTATAGCATTTTAAGGGTTTCTATTTTTCTATGATCTTTTATATTTGATACGTTCTGAGAACACAATTAATGCTAGAAGCTTTATCCATGCGAAAATAAATTTAGCATAAAATAAGTGAGTTGGAAAACTATTGAATCAACTTAAAACACAGTCGTTCTCCTACGAATATTTTTACACGCAAATTGTCTAAAAGGAGATAATTGGTAAGGTAATCAGGAGATAACTCTGATAAAAAATGTCAACAGCAATAGAAATTGAAAACTATTCCCCCAACTTAAAGCACATTCGTACCTTGTAATCATAAGAATCTTCTTGTACACTCGCTGACTAATAGGAAATAATTAGTAGGGAGTTGTGAGACTACACTCTGTTGATTCCAACAACAAATAGGACTCGGTAGTCAGAACTGAACATGTACGAGGGAGAAACTGAGGTGCTCTTGACATTTATTAATGATCAAAATCAATTGGTTGGGAATTGGAAAAAACTTTATGCTCTATCTTTTCTAGCGTCTATTTCATTTCAGGACCTATGGTGAGTGCCTTGACCAATAAGTTTGGGTGTCGTCCGGTTACGATAGCTGGCAGCATTATTTCCTGCATAGCCTTTCTGCTGAGCACTGTCGCTCCCACTATCGACATACTCATGCTGACGTACGGTATCACAGCAGGTAAGTACGAAAGGATATTTATAAAAAGTTCTGAAACTCGTTTTATAAGTTTTTCATTTTATTATTTTTCCTTTTTATTAGATTGTAATTTTGCAACGCATGTTAGTTTTAACTGCATTCACTTGTCCAATCGCGAAACGAGTTTTTAGGGGATCTAAAATAAACTTTTTGGGGTGAAGGAGGGATCTCTTTTATCCATTGGTTTTACAGCTCGTTTGCGCTTTTGAAGTCTGAAAATCGGACACCACATAAAGGGTTTTTTAATTCTTGAACGAAACGATAACCGATGGTTGCTCCTCTTCCATACCTCCTCCTCTTTAGATTATGGACGGCGATAACCCACTGTAGAGTCATGGATTAGCAAACGGAGGGTTTCGAGTTCGAAACTCGGTCCAACCAAATACGTAGTATACGTGGGAGATGTTGTACATTAAATCTGTTCTGACCTTAAATGTTCTCACGTTGGCGTGGGGTGAAGAGTGGGGTGCCAGCTTCAGGTGTTGATGTCATTTGACCGTGGTTCAAAATTAGGAGGTGTTGGCCTCGGATATTTCCCTTCGAGATTGATCTTGGACCACCACCACAGATAGCCCGTTGTGCTGCTCCAGAGAGACGTGAATTCAAGTACCTACCAATTCTCTTAACTCTCTCAAAAGAGAAAATAATGGCTCTTTGAGAATTTAGTGTTTTCCATAGATGCAAAATGAACTCTTAAGAAACACGTCTATATTCACCAACCTGCTCAATCATACAGATCGGCATTGACTAACATCGCTGGGACTACCAGGACTTGACTATTCCTTAAAGTAGTAGTCATTAGCCCTGCATTATTCAGCCGGATCACAATTTCCAGGACTTTGGAAACATTCTTGAATTAGTACTTAAGGTAGTTGAATTTATATCGCACTGGAGAAAGGTAACGGGGTATTGGCGACGGTCCGGGATCAATTCTGAAGGGAAAGATGCGAGGATAACACCTCGTCATTTTGAATCACAGTCAGATGACGAGGTCAACACCTAAGATGGTTCCCACCACAGAATTTCGCCCACCACGCCAACATGTGGACACGGCAGATTTAACGTGCACCAGCTCTCACGTATACGACGTTCTACGGTTGTATCGAGTTTCGAACTGGCAACCGTCCTGTTGCTAATCCGCAACTCTACCAATAGGGCTACCGCGGCCCCCGGAATAGTATTCAAAAACATGCGGCATTAAAACACTGCTTGACAGAACCTGTATGAAGAACAAAAAATTCTGAACCCATGCTTTTCAGGATTCAATTGACGATCTACGTCACCTTTCAATATATTTTTACTATGTTTCTCCATTTGAAGCGAGTCAATTGTGTAATGATCTTTCGTTGGGGTTATTTATGGAAGTCGATGTGAAAAAACTCATTTGTAGGCAGTTCTTGTTTCAATCCTTTCCCAAGGACGTCTTGTCAAGACTTCGAAATAACTGACACTCGATTTTTCTTATAGGGGTTCATTTGTGTATTGATTTATGATCTTCGATTGCGTGGCGCAATTGGTTGCTCTTGAAAACGTTAGAACTTCGTTTAAAAGTGAATGCATTTACGCGAATCGCTGTTTTAATTGATTAGATGCAAATTAAATGTCACAGCCCCTTATTTGTAGTTAAATCTTTGGCATTTAAAATTTCAAGACCCTTTGGATTATTCGGTGTCGCTTTCGGAAAAAACATCTGCAGTTAACTTGTAACAGAAATGTTATGTCATATTACATTATTAACTCAAATGCATTCTGATGCGTCTAATTCCTAGTTTGATTTGCTTTGGTATTGATCCCGGACCGTCGTCAATAACCGGTGTATTGTTCCAGTGCGACATTAATTCAACTACCTACCAACCTAGTTTGTTTGACAGTTAAAAACTCAGCTCATAAAAAGCATTTACTTTAATTTTTCTAAGCTGTAATACATACGTCGTTCAGTGTTAGGACATTTCCTCGCTTTGTTTATATTTATGTAAGGTTTTATAGTCAAATACTTCCGAAATTATAGTGCAATGGTTCTTTTAACCTTTTATATATCATACCCTTTTTTCATCGTATTTCAGAAATAACATACCCCTTGACACCCATTCAAAGTAATATGTGTATCTTTGAAAATCTTATTTTTTCTATATGATCGTACACTTATATTATTTTTATTTTAAAGCTTTACAATTTTTATAGCAACAAAAATACTCATTTGTTTTAAAATTTAATTAAAAAGGTTTTTTCATTTTCTTATAATTAATTATATTCATTTCATAACTAATATTAATTTTCAGTCTTCATAGAAGACGAAACAAGTATATTTCAATGAACAAAAATATCTTAAGTCCGGGAATAAGAACAATCTAACTTAAATATAATATTTTCACAAATGAATATCCTCAGTATGCGAGACTTTTTCTGTAAAACTGAATGTAGGGGGCGCAAGTGTTTTTGCGGTGAAACGTGCTTCCTGTAAATATTCCGTATAGAGTAACTGCAAATAAAATCCTCGTAGGTCGTTTGCTTGCACTAAAAATCCCTCTCACAACACCATTATATTTGAACAATAAAATTTCTTCAAAAGCTATTTAGCATAACAACATGAGCACGCAAGAAAAATGAAATGGGATGAAGGGTTACAATACCAAATTAATCAAGAATATAATATAAATCTACTTGTAAATTTAAACAGCTATTTCCGAGATAAGGTTAAACTCCGATTTTCAACTTTTTTTAAATATTTATTTTGTATCTCTGGGAATATTTTATATCCATATCTGGTATTCACGCCGGGTAAACCCATTCGGAGGGCCGTATATGATCAATGGGCCGTGGAAACCTTATCCGACAGCCACATCTGACCTGCGCGCCGGGAAAATCTGTCCAGAGGGCCGCAAACCGACTGCGGGTCGGGTAAACCTGTCCGGAGTGCCGCATCTGGAATGCGGTGTTGGTTAACCCTCCAAGCGATTTCAACGAGATACCTCGTCCATCAAGATCTGATCAATTTTGTTGATAACGAGATTCCTCGTCATCAAGACATACCCGTTTTTGATGATGAAGATAACAAGATCTAGTCAGTTTTCTTCTGAAGACGAGATATCTCGTCCATCACGATCTGGTCAGTTTTGTCAATGATGAAACACCTAGTCTAGTCAAACACCAGAAGGGTTAAACCCCGATGAGAACAACAGCTATTTTTTCAAATTGCTAACAAAAATGCTTGACTGTAAATCACATTTCAATGCGTGTCAGAAGCACCTTTGAAAATAACTTTTTTAACTTCAGGTATCGGCTTCGGTCTGATCTACCTGCCTGCCATCGTCAGCGTGGGCTACTACTTCTCCACCAAGAGGGCCTTCGCCACGGGCATCGCTGTGTGTGGGTCCGGCATGGGAGCCTTCGTGTTCGCGCCCCTCACCCAGATGCTGTTGGACGCCTACGACTGGAAGGGGGCCCTGCTCATCCTGGCCGGATTCTCCCTCAACTGTTGCGTCTTCGGGGCCCTCATGAGACCCCTGAAGCCCCCTCCTCCCACATCCAAACAGGTAGGAGGGAAGGCGAGATTCCAACAGCTAAGAGAAAGTAATGGGAGCCAAAGGTGGCCATATCTAAATGCCGTCAGATCTAGCTGAGGAATCAGGGACAGTGGGCATTAACCCTCCAAATATTTTCGACGAGATATCTCGTCCATTAAGATCTGCGAGATTTTCCAACACCTAAGAGAAAGTAATGGGAGCCAAAGGTGGCCATATCTAAATGCCGTCAGATCTAGCTGAGGAATCAGGGACAGTGGGCATTAACCCTCCAAATATTTTCGACGAGATATCTCGTCCATTAAGATCTGCGAGATTTTCCAACACCTAAGAGAAAGTAATGGGAGCCAAAGGTGGCCATATCTAAATGCCGTCAGATCTAGCTGAGGAATCAGGGACAGTGGGCATTAACCCTCCAAATATTTTCGACGAGATATCTCGTCCATTAAGATCTGCGAGATTTTCCAACACCTAAGAGAAAGTAATGGGAGCCAAAGGTGGCCATATCTAAATGCCGTCAGATCTAGCTGAGGAATCAGGGACAGTGGGCATTAACTCTCCAAGAATTTTCGACGAGATATCTCGTCCATTAAGATCTGACCAATTTTGTAATGACGAGATCTCTTGTTATTAAGATATTGCCTATTTTTTAACGATGACGAGATCAAGATCTGGTCGCTTTTCTTCTAATGATGAGATATCTCGTCCAAAGATCTGGCAGATTTTGCTAATGATGAGATACCTAGTCGAGACGGCCATCAGGAGGATTAAAAACAAACTTTTGCAGTTCTTTTCCGATTGATATAAAATTTGCTCAGCTGTTTTTAATTAACTCTATTTGGTAAAGCTATCACTCAATTATAAAGCAAATAATTTGTATTAAAACATTTAAACATTTAAAAGAAAAAAACATTGGTTAAGCAACATTTTAAACAAAAATTTCAAAATTTGGAAGCTGGATGAACTTTTCATTTGCGCATAGGCGTATACAACAGATTGCAAGGATTATTCAAAAACTTTTCATGTAAATCAATTAAACCCAGATGGCAGGAACATTTTAAAATCAAAAGAACGTCAAAAAATCTGGACGAAGAAACACTCTTTACTTTACTTATCTCTATTATATTTTTATATTGTCAAATATGTAACTCCGTCAAAAACGATTGCAATTGAAAAATTCTTTTTGCTGTCTATAGACTTTGATATCAATTAATTTTTAGCGCTAAAATTAAAAACAATTGATTTTGATGGTTTTGAAAGTCCACTCTCCCCTTAAACACCCTTGCAGCGTAGTTGGAAGCCAAATAATATACTGAAAAATCATAAAATCAACCAATAAAGATTTTTTCTAAAAATTTGAATGCCTAATACTGAAGGCAGGATCTCCTCAATTTTGTTGCCTTAGTATTACTGTTGAATATGGTAGGTCTCAAAAAACTTCTTCTGAATGAAGAGCAACACCACACCTTTTTACACTGTCAATAACGTTCATCAACTTTGAATTCTTTGAAGGCAGCGAAATACGATGAAGATCGAAAGAAATTTTTTTTTCTCGATCAAGAACCATCGGGTGGGCCACGCTGGAGGAATTAGCAATGTCACTTATCAGCATTTCATTTCAGAATTCCTACAAGTGACATCTAAGTACTAGGCTATATGCATTCATATCGTCTAATGCAGCCTTGAGAGCTGAGCTCATCATGTGACGCGAATGGGTTAATGAGTTAATTACTTAAAATCTTAATCTGCAAAGAGTTCGTCCTAAGACTTTTGGAGCCCTCTCTCTGTGGTTCATATTTTTCACAGTTCATCTTCACAGCCGACATATTTCCTTAAGTATCTCGCTAAGGATTTATAAATTAACCGAATTTTTTCTAAATAACCGTATCTGTTATTTTGAATATTAACAGTTTAGTAACCAGACGGTTCGAAACTCGGTCCAAACAAAGACTGTCGTATATGCGGAGGCTGATGAATGTTAAATCTGCCGTGGTCAAATGTCCTCACGTTGGCGTGGTGAAGTTTGGAGAGTGAGGTGCCAACTCAGGTGTAGACCTCGTCATCTGATCGTGATTCAAAATGACGAGATATCCTTGGCTCTTTCCCTTCGGGATAGATTCCGGACCGTCGCCAACAACCCGCAGTGCTGCTTCAATCCGACGTTAATTATCAACTTACCCGTTCTTTTCAATAACAGCTGTTATTCCTGTTGTATTGAATAATATTGTTTTTCAAAAGAACAGGCAAGTAGGCTAAAAGTTAACTGAGAATGGGCATAGAGAAGGTTAGTTTCTTGGATGTAAAACGAGAAGCAGCTCTGGGAATACAAAATAGACGTGTTGTTTTGCTAGAATGGATAAAAGGAGAGCTGGTAATGTTCGTATGTTGGTCGAAAAAATGGGGACAGTGAGAAGCTTGGCCTCATAACGCTGAGGATTAATTCGCTAAGAAGGATGGAGTCTTCAGAGAAAAAGTCTAAATCTAAGAAAAGCAAAAAGCCGGAACCAGAGGGAGTTGATCCGGATGAGATATAAGAACCCTAGTAAAGGACATCAGGCAAGAAATCCTATTCCAGAAAACTTATGTCACAGAAAATAGGAGCCTTTCACAAACATAACGCGAGATCTTAAGAGCCATAACGCTGGAACCACGAGGCACTCGATAGTTGTGAGCATTTCTTTGAAATAAGCTTTCAACAAGATTGTTTCACCTTTTGTTAACAGGCTCAACTTAAGTATTAAAAGTAATTATACTGTCCTTTTTGTGTTTATAGGACCTCATTTTCCTTTGAAAATTTCCTGTTATATTGTTTACCAGACATGAAAGTACAGTAATTCCTCGATATAAATCGCTCATCTAGGGGATGAAAAAAAGAAGCGATATACTGAGATCTGAGAAAAATTTACTTATCAGAGAAAAAATATTGCACAAATTATGCATTATATACGTGATTTTTATATAAGTATGTAAAATTATAATACGTAGAATGATTTTGCACAGATGGTTTATGATTTTTCTAATTTCTTTTCAATGTCTTATCAATGAAAAATCTCAAACACCCTAACTCGACAACGTATGTAAATTCCATGTACAAAACTCTTCATTAGTGGTTTAAGGGCCCACGGGATAAAGTCTAAGATAACTGGTTGAAGCAGATGACCTTTGATTCCAAGTTATAAAGGAGCAGATTGAAATTATTGAGAAACAGATTGCAAACTTAAAATTCATCGGGGGCCAAGCAAAATGTATAGCCATGAGTGATGTATCGAGGAGTTATTGTATATTAATTGTAAATCTCTCGTGTGGTATGCCTGATCTGTAAAGAAAATTGTCCTATGTTATCTACCGTATATTCCACACATCTTTCCTTTGATTGTAATGGGGCTGTGGTAGTCCAGTTGGTAGAGTTACGGATTAGTAACCGGAGAATTGTGAGTTCGAAATCCGATCCAACTAAAGATCGTCGTGTATGTCAGGACTGGTGAACGTTAAATCTATCATGACCTCAAATGTTCTCACGTTGGAGTGGTGTGATAATTTGGAAAGGGGGTGCAAGCTCAGGTGTTGACCTCGTCATCTGACAGTGGTTCAAAATGACGAGGTGTTGTCCTCGTAACTTTCCCTTCGGGATTGATTCCGGACCGCTCCAGTGTGATGTAAATTCAACTACCTACCTTTGATTCTAATAGTTGAGACATTAATATAGAACTGATGACTTATTATTTAACAAACGCATAAAAGTATTACATACGTAAAATAGACAGAATGAAATCTAAGAACTTTAGTTCCAGATAGAGTCTATGGTACAGAATTGAGACTTCAGAGACTGGCATTGAGGGGATTTTAAATCACTTTCTCAAGTGATTGACTGGCCTTTTACTGGCGCAAGTACTGTTAAATTTAAATATCATAAGTGGTGGGTATATGTATGTCATAATAACAGAGGTCAAAGTCACAGGTGTGGCAGGAGCGTTGTAAGCAGTCGCTATCCATTGTGGTGGGTATAGTGTTGAAAATTCACAAGTTGAACGCTGAGGCATGACATATCCAGGGAAAGCAAACCAATTAATTAATCCTACAGTAAATTAAACGAAGAGTATACAAGTGGAACATACTGATCAGAGTACAGGTCATTTGGTATGTTATGTGTGGGGTGTAAAACGGCTCTGGGATATTTCTAAGAAGCTCGTGGAAGAATGAGAAGTTAAAAATTAATATACCAAGGAGTTAAGGATTTAAATGAAGATTATTGGATTAGGAACCTTATTAACCCTCCAAGTGGTTTCGACAAGATATCACGTCCACCAGGATCTGACAAATGACCGCTAATCTGATCTCATCTGACCGCTAGTGACGAGATATCTCGTCATTAAGATAGTTTCGATTTTCTGATGTTAACGAGATCAAGATTTGTTCAGTTTTCTTCTAATGACGAGATATCTCGTCCATCAAGATCTGGCCAGTTATCTTTAAATGACGAGATACCTCGCCAAGACAGCCACCAGGGTGGGTTGAGAAAGTTTGTCGGCAGAAAAGGCGGAGATTCTAATAAAATCGCGATTGAATCTTATGTGTTATGGTGGGTATTTTAATTAACGTCGCACTGGCACGTAATTTTGAATCACTGTTAAATGACGAGGTCACACCTAAGCTGGCACCCCACTCCAAACTTCCACATCACGCCAATGTGAGGAGATTTGAGGCCCCGGCATATTTAACGTGCACCAGCCCCCTTTGTAATGAGTTGTGATGGAGTGCATCGAGCGATCTTATGGGAAAGAAATAAACACCTCGAGAGAGAGGGATTGTTGCTAAGTCATGGTTTGCGAGGTTGGAAAGTTCAGAAGGTTATAGTGGTGTAAACATACATTCAGGACATAAAGTTGTAAGCAGTAGTAAAGAGAAAATTTCTGGAAGGTGAAAATAGTAAGGGAAGTTTCCAGGAATGTAAAGTAACTTATCAGTGGTGAGCATCATATTTTAAGGGTTTAAATTCAGTAATGTTTAATGTATAATTGATCTTCTTACCTTTTCAGAATGGAAATGTCTCCCACCTGTCCAACGAGAACAGAGAAAAGGCAGACAGTGGTTTGGTGTTGATGGCAGAAGATGGTGCTCGCATACCGCTCATCAACACAGAGCCAGGAGTGCAATCCACGCTTCATCTGGATCAGGTACGGATTACGTTTCTTGGAGGTCTGTCTAAGCAAAGAGAAATTTTAAAACGCATGGAAAACGTAAAATCCGTGTATAGCTACAATTTTCACTATCATTCACATAATTGTAACTTCATTTGCGTACCACTCAATTTTTCAATAGCATTATGAAAACTTTACAGTCTCTTCGAGAACAAGATTGTGGTTCTTTACCCAAGTGTGGTACGGTTCTGGTAGGAAAGCAGATGACCTTGGAGAAGTCCATTCTACGAAGATGGGAAGGGTGTCGCTAGGGGAGAGGGATGTCACTCAAAACCATGCATGGCGATCGCCACAGGTGATTTTTTTATTTCGCCAACTCGTAATCACTGATACTTCTACCGCCAATAAACAAGGAAAAAAATTCATGCTGAAGACGCCACTCACGGGAACGCATTATTCAACATTTAGCCTGACCCTTAATTTAACGAATAGCGGCCACGTGACTCAAATGCTAACTCTCCATAGCCGCTCTATGCGTACTATCTTTCGTGATGTTTACGACCAACTTGTTACCAATCAATTTTTACAAATATTACACCAAAAAGAACTCTGATCAAGTTTTTCAAGTATTCTTCGATCACTTTGCTTATCTAAATAGGTGATCATTTGTATTGAAGAGTGACTTATGTGGATCTTGATCAACCAGCGGATTAAGTGCTGATATGTTAAATATCAAATTTAACGTTCAATTGATAGGTGACAATGAGGGAAAACTATACGAATCATTAAACAGACCTGATTTGGATAATAGATTAGTCTAAGATTAATTTTTGAAATAATGTTTATCGATTGCCTAATTTATGCTCCCATTCTTTGCTATTTATATGAATTTCAGATGTCCAGGCAGAACTCTCTTCTTCCCATTGCGGGGGCCGACGAGAACAACTTGCGGAACTCTATCGACACGGTCCCGGGTCTCACTGTGACCTCAGGAACCCCGGCTGTGTCCACGCATCAAATCGACGGTGCCTCCATGGGAACTCTGACTGAAGGCAAAGCTCAGCCACAGCAGCCCATCACTATCAGCCACACACACATAAACGCTAAGGTAAGTTGCTCGCAGCTCAAGTTTCCATTTCCTTTCGTGGGACTTTAATCAATGACTGACTGGCTATAGTTAGATCGGTCCGAGAAATGTAACCATGTATCGTCTGACTATTGAAGAGTAATCTCTGGAATCACTACTTTGCTCTCGAACGAGTCACCTTTGTTGAACCCATAGAGGAAGTATAAAGTAAGTGGAGTGACATTTTTATGTGCCCAGTATCATTTGACCAGAACTAGTAGTAACTTGACCCTTAGACTGCTTTCGTCTGCCGAGAGGAAACGGACATTCATCATCTGATTGGTCCACGGAACGGAGAAAACGCTCATAGATCGATTCATCATCTGATTGGTCCATTGATTGATCATCTGACGGTAGTAGACTTTGGCGATTTCGCTACTTTTGTCGCCACTCTATAGAAGATTCTAATATTAAACAAAAGAAAGCAGTATAAGTCTTAATGCTAATAATGAGAAATATTAAAAGAATTGAGTCAGCTGCAGGAATTTAATTTTCATGCATAAAAATTTGTAGAAATTTGAAATGTAAAATTTAGGTTTATGCCGTATTGAATCTATGTCAAAAATCATGAGATTTAAAAAGCCAATGGTATATAAGAGTACAAAAATATCTGTATGGATATTTGCAAAAATGAAATCTTGTAAATTTAGAATTGTACTTTTGAAAAATTTGAGACGATGATGATTGAAGCGATTAGAATGTGATGAAGAGTTAAGGGAATTGAGAGCATGATTGACATGAAGGAGGGATCTCCCCAGCACCTCCTCAGAACAACACAATCTGTAACTGAAAAACCATTCATTCTATGTTTTTCCTAGAGAAAGACTTCAAACAGGTATGAGGTAACTTCTTGAATTGAAACGAAGTAATATCAGTATGTTATCATTTCCAGGACCTGCAACGACGGTTCACTATGCCAGCCACAATGCCTGTCTCCTCCAACATCCTGTTGCCATCCAAAAACAACTACGCCGCAGCGGCGGGGGGTCGAGGCGAGTCCATGTCGGTGGCCAGGCGGCAGCAGAGGCGGATGTCCAATCGCAAGGACCTGGCCAGGCCCCTCTACAGGAAGGACATCTTCTACAGCGGCAGCATCGTCAACCTGCCGCAATACCGGCAGTCCAAGGCCGACATCAGGTGCTACATATCCAGCGTCACCACCATCCCCCAGCCGTCCGACGACGAAGAGGTGATTATGCTTTTAGAAACACAGAAGTATCTTGCAGCGTCAGTAAGGATTTTAATGAAACACACAACAGCCATTGGAACACAAAACGAGTCAATTTCTACATAACACTGGTGTGCAAAATTTAAGGAACGGTAAAGTTTTCAGTTGCAACATTACAATGAAAAATGATTGGAGAGAACGATACTAACGGTTACGTCGAGTTACCGATGAGTAAAAAAAACGAGATAACAAAAACAGGAGTGAGAGTGTATAAAATGTCACTGAACTTAAATGGTGACACTGCACTGGATGCCATGAGACAGAAAGTAACTGTTAACACTTAAATTTGAGAGGAGGCTGTCCTTTGTAGGCTGTATGACTCGAACACTGAATCATACATAGAATGAGATCTTTCGGTAGCAGAACCCATTTCTGTGTAAGAGCCCCGACATCACCATTCCAAAATTTGATTATGCACCAGCTTTTTACTGAATATCCTCGGTTATACAAATCAACACAGACTGTTTCGAATAGCCTGTTGTGTTGCTCCAGTGCGACGTTAGTTAAAATACCTACTACCAGACCGTTTCGTTTAATTTTGAGGTTGTAACTTAAAAATAATGGTATTCCTTAACTTTTGCACGTCAGTGTAATAGAACTCCCTTACATTTTCACGGGTTAAATTATACCATGAACACTGCATTTCACAATCTAACAGATTTCGTAGAATTGAATCTTCCGGCTTGCGTTTCAATCTAAAAAATTGATTCCAAACACCACCTTGATACAACTTATATCATGTACAATTTATTTTTCAAACTCTGTTAACTTGCAACTCTTGCATACTGTATAACAAATACATATATTGAAACTTTGGAAAAGAAATAAAGTACAGATTTATAGATAAGGCAGACACCTTTAGACTTATCAGAACACTTTTGACTTCAACGCCCGAAGTACTAATTGGATTCCAAAGGATGGAAAGTTTTTGTAAATCTCTTCGCCGTTTCCACCCCTGCTCTTGTAATTTGAGGTTGCCAAGTATGCTTTGACTGAAATGAAGTTTCTTTATTACAGTCTGTCCAAAATACAATAGAAAACACACTTTTTGGTGATCATGGTACAAATTTGACACTTCTTCAAAGCTACTGTCTCTTATCTTTCCTGGTTCAAAGAGGTGAGAGTATAACCATATTAATATTGATAACCACTCTATTGAACAAAAGGCAATCAAAAACAACTCGGAAACAACTAATCATATAATAATTTAAAATAAAACGAAAAGACAAGACATAATAAACTAGGAAATACGAGCACAGACGAGCGAGAGAATTTTGTCACCCACTCTAATGAGTGGTGAACTACAAGTGTGTCTCTGGGATGCAAGAATATGGTAAATATAGAAACTGTCAATGTCGGCTTCACTGCTAAACAGCAATATGATTATTATAGTGATAGTGTTGTTTACAAATGCCGTACATTGTCCCTCAAGCCATTAGTCCCCGTGGTCTTTAATATTTAGACACGACACTATCAAAACTTCTGAATACAAAGCACGCGTCAAAGTGTTCGGCTGTCTTAAGTCGACGAGTATCAGATAACATGCAGTTCAGATAACATGCAGCAACACCAATACGAAACAGGTGTGAGCGTTAGCAATGGCACTCAATTATAGTGGTAGTTAAGCTCTTCATTTCACACTTGATCAGATGAAGTGTTTTCTGTTATGTCTCCAGGAAGACAGCCCTGTCACGAGAAGGAAATCTATGCATAAGAGAAAGCGGCTGTGCCCCCAACTTCCCAAGAGCATGACGGACACCCTGAAGGAGGCTCTGGACTTCTCCCTGCTGAAGCAGCCGACGTTCCTGCTGGCATGCGTAGCCAACGTGTTCGGCATGATGGGCTTCTACGTGCCCTTCGTCTACATCACGGACAGCTCTGTGGAGAAGGGGGTGAGCCGAGACGCCGCCGCCTTCCTGCTCTCTATCATCGGCATCACCAACCTCCTGGGCCGGCTCATCTTCGGTTTCATCGTCGACAAGACGGACATCAGGGCCCTGGACATCAACAACATGTGCCTCGGAGTGAGCGGTATCTCTGTCCTGGTCATCCCTTTCTGCAACTCCTACGCGACTATCGTGGCAGCCTGCACCGTCTTCAGCACCTTTGTCTGTAAGTGGGTTTTTGAGCGTTGGGACGTAGTCAGTCGAAAACATCAATGATGTCCGAAATTTTTTTTATTTAACCCCTTGATGATTTATCTTCGTGTCGAGAACTACCCCGTAGTGGCCAGCGGAATCTGTTCCAAACTGTTACAGTTCCGGGAAAGAGACGATTTGCTTTTCCTACTGGGATCTTCATTCCCATTTGAGTAATAAGGGATTTTTGTCTCGACGAGAAATCTCGTTCTTAGTAAAATTGACTACATCTTGGACGAGATATCTGGTCTAAACACTCAAAGGGTTACCAAGGTTTTAACATTAATTTAAATCTGAAGGTTGCACATTTAAATATTTCCAGTCCGTTCTCTTCCGAACAAAAAAATAGCACACTAGCCTCCCACTTCTCAATCTCAACTCCTTTTTCGTTTCGTCCCCATCCCCTCTCACGAATCTTATCCTCTTACTTTCTGCCCAATCAAAGAAGTATTCCAAGAGATGATAATGACACGATAATTTGAAATTAGAGGTGACCTTGGTTACACTCTCGAAAGTCTCTGTAGTCAGGAGCAGTCTTAATTGGACGACCAAACGAGGGGGAGTCCGCATAGGAAAAGGGGTAGAAACGCACCCACTGCCCAGGGAAAGAAGGTGGAAGGACACACGAATAACTGGTCAAAGTCGCCGACCCAATTGTTGCATCGGATGGTGTTACAGTGCTATAACGTACTGAGACTGGGTACTTTCTACTTGGCAGACACCCTCTACTTGGCAGACACCGATTAGTATTCTTTATGAGATCAGCATAAGCACGAGTGATTTGTTTCCATAAATGCCTTCAAGAAAGAACCATTTGAGAAAGTAACTGATGTAGCATTCCTTTTTGGGCACTCTCGACAGGGCAGTACCACAGCTCATGCCCTTACGTATGACAAGGAATGGGGTCTTCTGCTCTTCAACAGTCTACGCGCTGGAAAAACACATTTAAAGATTAAGATCCTTCATCTTTTCATGCAAAATTTTTTGAAAAAGTCAACTACTTTCCCCCAAGTTGTTCCAATCAACAACCCTTACTGTTTTCTTTGACGATTTAGTAGTATTTAGTAATTTTATTACTTAAGCGTTTGAAAGCTGAGGTTTTAACTGTTTTCTCTATAGCTGTGTTTCGATCATGATTTTAATTTCCTAGTCATTTTTGTTCTACGTGATAAACTGCTTTGTGTTTATACAATGTAGTTTACTTGCTGTATAATTATACTGTTTCTTTAATTGTTTCATATTCTGTGCTTCTGATGTTTCGCTGTCATCTAATTGGATTAATCTGTTTGACTACCCATATATATAAATAAATAATCTCTGTGGTTATTCTAAAACCCCTACGTGCTGAATTAAAAATTTAAATATTTGCTGAAGAGAAACAGACGCTATTCGCTGTGTTACATGAAACTTAGGCATATCCAGGGCTGTATAAATCAGTTTCGTGATAACGGCACAGAAACACTTTTGCACCTTATTTTGCAAAAACTGAACATAATTTTTGCGCCCTTCAAAAGCTATGTACCATATTACCATTTAATTTTAGAGATTCAAAGAAAACTGATGTGTGTTACTACGAACTCTGAATCTAGTATCCAAATTAATAATGATAATTAAGATAATTGTGAATCCACTAAATTCATTAACGTTGATTTCAAAATAAACCAATTAGAGGAAGTACTTGAGTGAATGAAATACACCCATACCTCGCTTTACGGCCTAGATACGTTCCGGAAAAGTTGGCCGTAAAGCGAAAAGCCGTAAAGCGAAAAGCCGTATAACGAATAAATTATTTTGATACAAACCCATACAAATTCAATTGGATCTGTTCCAATTTTTCATAAAATAATATAGTTTTTTCTTCATAAAGCATTTTATTCTTTTTATTTCCTATAAAAATGCTTACATAAAAATAAAAGTACAAAACAATGTAATAATAAACAGAAATTCAAAAATAAACATATAAATTATAAAAAAGAAATCATATGCGCATATGTATACATATAATAAAAAACATAAAATAAAATGTTTAAAAACTGTTTTAATCTGACGCATGACAGATTTTCGGCTTCTCTTTTTATTTTTATCAGTATCAATCTCCAAATTCAATGAACGTTTCGGTGGCATTTTTTTCTTAAAAAGGGACGATTATATTTAAAAGAATTAATGAATTAATTAAATATGTAACGAAAATACAGTCTTTCTAATACATACATACCAAATATGCTTACAATTCACCAATTAATACAAACAGAAACAAAACCCAACCAGAAAACAAACAAGAATGAATACGTCTAACTACGCTAAAGTGACAACACAGTAAAATGATGACAATGTTGTGCCAAACGTTCCTCATATTTTCGTGAGGCAACAAGTAGCAGTGCCGCCTAAAGGGAGAAGATGACAGTACAGCATTTTTTTGGCCGTATAACGAAACATTGTGGGCCGTAAATCGAAAAAGTGCCATAATTAAAAAAGGCTGTTATAGCGAAATGCCGTATAAAGAGCGGCCGTATAGCGAGGTATAGGTGTACTGTATCTTCTCGTTAACTACATAGGTTTTAAAGCTGTTTCCTTTAACAAACCAGCTCATTTAACTCTATTTTTTGCAGCTGCATATATATCCTTGACGTCCATTATTCTGGTGGAGATGGTGGGACTGGATCGACTGACCAATTCGTTTGGTCTCCTCAGTCTATTCCGTGGAGCTTCCTCCATCCTCGGGCCACCACTTGCTGGTAAGAAGCGTTCCCATTCCACTCTTATTTCCTGCAACGTGTTAAGGTAACTGCCCTTCTACCAGTAGTGAGGGCAAAGAACGAGAAGTGAGTCGAAGATTTGTATTGGGTTGATTCAAAAGTTCGTCCCGTTTTCGGCGCTAGATGGCATTGCATCGCAAAACCGAAGTGTTGCCTACTTCACTCGTGTAAAGTTTCGATGTTGTTTGAAAGAAGGAATTTCACGAGTACTTGAGGAAAAATTGTGTTAAATTTTGTTAAGCATTCTAAATGGCAGAAAATAAGGAGCATTTTCGACATCTTGTGCTTTTTTTACTTCCGAAAACGCAAGAATGCTTCACAGATGCAAAAGAAGAAATGCTTTGTGTATGGTGAGGGTGCCGTTGACGATTTCACGTGCAACGTGTTAAGGTAAGTGGTTCAGAAAGTTTCTTGAAAACAATTTTAATCTGAGCGATGCACCACATTCTGGACGACCGACTGAGGCTGATGGAAGCTACCGGAGAGAGATGGAGAAATGTCATCGAACAGAACGGCACATACTCTATTGATTAAATGTAATTTTTAGTAAATAAAATTTTTCTTCAATTTTTGTCAAGAAAACGGGGCGAACTTTTGCATCAACCTATAGTATGCCCAGGGTATTAAGAATCGATAGCACACTCATCACACCACGTGATTTCTCGTCAACCAACACGAAAAAGTGTCCTTTTTTCTGTTGGATGAGGCATTCCGGAGACGCACACCTACAACTCATTCTTTAACGCACACATTCAGATTTGCATATCCATCTGGTGCTTTATTTTCGTTCTTACGTCTCTATAGACTCTGGAAAGCCCAGGGATGTCAAAAGGATAGTTTGTTTGGTGTTTTAACGCCGAAATTTCGAAGGACAGGAAAGAACGTCATAAAACTTTCGACTCGAGCATACCTTTTAAATGCATGATCCAATCGAAAACGGAGAGTTGGTTTTCAACAAGAAATCGCGTGATATTATTAGTATAAGATCGCGCAATTCTGACCACCACGTACAGAGATGATGCAATTATTTAATAACTAAATTGACTCATTCTTAAATTATTCTTACTTCAAATACTAACCCTGATTAAGATATGCAGAACACGAATTCCTCTCTAAAACCGTGTACTTTAATTTGTGTTCTTTACTCCAATTCAGCCTACCTCATCGCCATGCACATGTCTCATTTTGGACAATTCAGGTTTAGCAGCCACTAGCAACTTTGTCTTAGGCACATGTGATTGAAATACAAGTTTGTGTAATCATCTCAATATTGTAGAATGAGTTGCATTGGCAAAGACAAAGTTAACTTCTTAAAATCACTCGTAGTTCAAAAATAAGAGGCATTGTCATTGGATTGATTCCGGACCGTCGCCAATAACCCGTTGCGTTGCTCCAGTGAGAGGTAAATTCAACCCCAAAATAACTTTTTTATCATATTTTCTTAACGATCTCCATCAACAACCTCACATGTCTTTGTGCAATTAGCCTTTCAAATTGAATTAGTGCATTAATTTTTAAAGTCCCAATGTTAAGCTAGTGTTAGACTACACTTCTAGCACTTAAGAATATTTTAGTAGATTTCTCTACCAAGCTCTACCCTGAATTGCCCTGAAAAATTCATTTATGTAGCAATTAACAAAATTCTGATAAGCGTTTGAAGTTAAATTTAATTAACCTCCGGGTTAAAGTATTAAAACGACACTTCTGGGTCTGTAAACAAGCGTAAGTTAATATAAATAGTAGTTAGATAATCAACAATATCGCTCCTTATATATTGCTGATTTTGTGTTTATCATTGTCACCAAAAAAGACTGATTTAGAAATAAAGTCTTTGCTTCTACACCAGTGTCGTTAATCCTCAATATGACGAATGGTTCGCATGTGTTCGTGACTGTCTTTGTGATGATAAAACAATATATAAAACAAAATAGGTCACATTAATAGAATGATATAGTAGAGGAAATTTGTACCTTACTAAATTAACGATGTCGACACTCTCTCTATTATGCTTTGCTGCAATTATTAGACATGATCGGATATTTCTAGGCAATAAATAATGCAGCCTGCATTTTCCTTGCTGGACGTACAAAACTCTTTAACCGCCATAGAAAGGTCAGTCAATCATGTAATTCGATATAGTGATGAAATGGCTCAACAAAAATGTGTCAAATGAAGTAGTTTTCTCTTATTTCCAACATCGTTTCGAATGAAATTTTTGTACACGTTATACACATAAAAATGATGTAGCACAACATTAAAACCAATTCTTCATTAACCAGAAGTCGATGCCAAGTAGCATTAGGATCATGTAAACTTAGCTTATTCTATGTAATAGTTAAATTAGATTCCATAGAAATCGTCATGGATAATAGTTCTTTTCTATGTTATCTTAATAAAGTTTCCCAGGTGTTGAATTCGCCATCTGACCGTGGTTCAAAATTACGATAGTCGTTGTGTTTTGCTCCAGTACGACGTAAATTCAACTACACTGCTGGCCACCCAAATTGCAACACCAAGACAGACAAGAGATATCACAACAAAATTTATTTTGTAGATAACATGTTGACCAAGTATCAAATGATTAAATTTATAGACTTCTGTGAAGTGTGGTTCCTGCCAAAATCAGTAGCCAGAGTAGCCGCCATTGTTGGAGATCACCGCTGCCACACGCCTCGGCATTGATTCAAAGAGATTTTGGATGTGTTCTTGGGGTACAGCAGACCAAGCAGCTTCCACACGTTGCTAAAGTTGATCTGGTGTGGCAGCTGGGGATGTATTCTGGGTCAATCGTTGAGCAACCATGGACCACATGTTTTCTATCGGCGAAAGATCCGGAGAGCGAGCTGGCCAGGGAAGCAATTCAATCTGGCGATTGACGAAGAACCCTTGGACAATGCGTGCCACGTGTGGTCGCGCATTATCCTGTTGAAATATGGCTGTGGGCAAGCCCTGAAGGTAAGGAAGGACAACTGGCTCCAACACCTCGGAGATGTAGCGCTGGCTGTTTAAAGTACCGGCAATGCGTACTAGAGGAGTGCGAGAGTGATATCCAATACCGCCCCATACCATAATACCCGGTGCAAGACCAGTGTGGCGGTGCATAACGCAGCTGTTCAGCATCCTCTCTCCACGGTGTCTCCAGACTCGAATCCGACCATCGTGGTATTGCAGACAGAAGCGTGACTCGTCAGTAAAGACAATTTCATTCCATTCTGCCGTCCACATCCTTCTTTCATCGCACCATTGGCGGCGGAAACGTCTGTGGTTCTGCGTCAAGGGTAGACGAAGCAATGGACGTCTTGCGGACAGACCACTCTGCTGTAAACGGCGTCGAATGGTACGCGCAGACACTGGATGATGCGGTACAGACTGAATGTGCTGTGCTATGGTTCGTGATGTGGCTGAGCGATCCGTCACTGCCATACGCACAATATGCCTGTCATCACGTGAAGTAGTGCACTGAGGTGGATGCGATCGAATACGTCGGTCCGTCGTACCCTCCTGCATCCAACGATCACATATCCGCATTACAGTTGTTTGGTTTCTTCGAACACGACTACCGATTTCCCTGAAAGATAATCCACAATCTCGGTAGGCCACTATCCTTCCTCTGTCGAACTCGGATACTTGATCAAAAGATGATCGCTGTTTTCTACGAGGCATAATTGATCTTTTTTTTAAAAAAACCACAAGAAAAACACAATTGCCGTACTTGAAATCGTCGAAATCTCCAAGTCTTAAATAGCGCTTTGAAGTGGCGCCACAGGCGCGCGTGATGTGAGTCTGCGCTGAAATTCTAATCATTTGCATATCTCACCTCCGCTAATGCATGTTGTAAATTTCATATTATTTGCATGCTTCCTTCAGGGTGTTGCATTTACGGTGGCCAGCAGTGTACCTGCCTACTATCATAAAAACGATTAAGATTTGTAGTGCAGATTCGATTCCAGTAACTACCCTGGATGTATTTTACTCTATGAGTCAGTAAAAACTTTCCTTTTGTGTATATGTCCATTTACTTGTCGGAAAAACTGCTTGGAACAGCTTGGCCTGATCTGGTACTTGCACCATAAAATACAAGCAAACCAGGAATAATTATTGAGTCTGTTCCATAAAGCATTTCGAACGATTTTCCATTCCATACAAATTAATTCCAAAGAATAGTTGGGGCCGCGGTGGCCCGGTTGGAAAAGTAACGGACTTGCAACCGAAGGGTTGTGAGTTCGATTCCAGCCAAACACCGTCGTGTACAAAGGGGGCTGGTGCACGTTAAATCTGTCGTGGCCTCATGTCCTCACGTTGGCGTGGTGTGGAAGTTTGGAGAGTGGGGTGCCAGCTCAGGTGTTGCCTCGTCATCTGACCGTGGTTCAAAATTACGTGGTGTTGTCCTAGGATCTTTCCCTTTGGGATTGATCCCGGACCGTCACCAATAGCCCGTTGTGTTGCTCCAGTGTGACGTTAATTGAAATACCCCCCCCCCCAAAGAATAGTTATTGAATTATATTCCGAAAAAGAAGTCAAAGAATAGTTATTGAGTTTTGTTCGTGAAATAACCTGATAGAATAGTTCTTATTTCAACTGAAATGAGACAGAGAACGAATTAAAGTTGCAAATTTTCGAATTTTTTTATGTTAGTGTATCTTTTTTAAAAGAATATTTCAAACGTTATAAAATAATTTTGAATGGAATTAGGCTTAACATCACAATAAGTTGAAATATCAAGTACGTAATTATTTTTGTTCTCTTCCTAGTTAAAAGCCAAAAGCCTTTCTCTGATTCATACGTTGATTTCAAAGTTCTCTTGCCTAATTCGAGTAATCGTAGTCGGCGTGAATGCCAAGTGCTTCCGTTTCCTTTTGACACTGACACTGTTCACGTCGTACGGAAGGTGTGTACGTCGAAGCACGTAATTAACCCCCAGGCCGGAGGCATTCTCGATATAATTGAGACAGGTTAAGGTCGCTTTTCATTTTTTTGCGTACTGTATTTTCAATTAAGCAGCAAACGAGATTTGCTGCTCGTAGGAAGCTGATTACGCTTTGGTACAATAATTAAGCTTTTTTTTTAAACTTTGTGATGGATTATTAATGTTATTCAAGAGAGAATATAAAGCAAAATTCTTCAATCACTGATACTGCTGCTATTTAGTTGGAGTTTTATTACCTTATAATTTTTTTTAATATTGAAGTCTATCAAGAGTACATATCTACATACTTATAATCTACTATAGTACTGCGCATGTGATTACATAGGAAAAATAATTCTAAAAGCAGGAAATACGGAAATTAGAAAACCTTGTACATTACTATGCTCATTTTTTAAACAGTTGGAAGAAATTGCTATAAGAGGTTTCGTTTCTTCTCTAATTCATTAAATCAATCTCCTAAAAAAACATTTTTATTTTGAAAAACGCATTCGTCTCTTGGAACCCTCGAACTTTTCAATGAATGCCAAACCTGAGAGAAGACCATGATAACATACGAGTCGAAAAAAATTGGTTTTATTGTTTCCTTAATTGCAAGGTTGATATTTTTATGCGTTCGAAAAGTATGGTCTAAAGCTTTAATTTAAAATGCATCAGTGGAAGTAAAATGTTTCTACTGTGGAGGGTATTTTAGATCTTGAGTCTTCATTCCCATTGATTAACCATCATCTATTCAGCTTGTTTGGTTATGTCAGATATGACCAATCTGCGCCGTCAAATAAATGAACATGCACACATACAAGAAACTGGCGTAGAAGAGAAATACACCAGAAATCGAACCTACGCTGCCAACAACTTCATCTTTTCCGCATTCCGTGTCCCTTTTCCAGTTTAGGTTCGTGTTAAATTTTGGATTGGAAAAAAAATGAAATTCATCACTTACAAGTAATTTTTAATTTAACTCTCTTAATCCTCCTGTTGGTTTATCTTCGCTTCCAAAACTATCCAGCAATGACCAGCATCTGATGCAGAAACCTGTTCCAAACTATCACCACTTCTGGGCAAGGGACAATTTGTTTTTCCTACATGGATCTTTATTCACCCTTGGGGTAATAGGGCAGTTTTGCCTTGACGAGATATCTCGTCCTTAACAAAATTGACCAGATCTTGGACTAGATATCTGATCGAAACTCTTCAAAATTACTCCTCTAACTTTCCCGACGCATTTGTCGTCGCATTCTTATATTATTGTCCATTTCGAAATTTGTATATTTTTATTTACCTCTAAAAAAATGTTTTCATTCGTTTATTAAAAAGCCTTTACTCGTCAAAATTTCATTTTTGATGCGGTAGGTAGGTATTGGCGGTAGGCACTGGAGCAACACAACGGGCAATTGGCGACGGTCAGGGATCAAACCCAAGCATTTCTGATACGGAAGTAAACTGTTATACCAGAAGATACCTTATAAAAAAAACATTTTTTTTCACTTTTTCATGTAAATCAGTTTTACTGTACCATTTCTTAGTCATCCATATCTCTTCCCGGTCTGATTTCGTAAAAAGCATCATTGCTTTTTGATGAGTGACGAAAAATTCCTTTTCTTAATTGCTGTAGGGCGTGGTGGTGTTTATTTGACTAGAACTTGAATTTTTTCCTAACCTTTCATCCTCGTATCTACAACGTAAACAACCACGTTCCTGTTTATAGTAGAAAGTATCAGGTTTTATGTATCAAGTTTTATGTATTTATCAGGTTTTATGGGCGAAAGGATCATATGCGGTCAAGCTGAGCCAAACCACGTCAAGTGAATGGACACAAGGGCCGCTGTAGCCTGGTTAGAAGAGCAGTTCGGATTAGCAACCAAAGGGTTGCAAGTTCGAAACTAAGTCCAACCAAAGACCGTCGTGTTCGTGAGGGCTGGTGTACGTTAAATCTGTCGTGGCCTCAAATGTCCTCACGTTGGCGTGGTCGGAAGTTTGGAGAGTGGAGTGCCAGCCCAGGTATTGACCCCGTCATCTGACCGTGGTACAAAATTACCAGGTGTTGTCCAATGATTTTTCCCTTCGGGATTGATACAGACCATCGGCAATAGCCCTTTGTGTGGATCCAGTGCGACGTTAATTCAACTTACTTAAATGGATACTAGGAAAACTTACTGACACAGAAAAGAAAAATACGCACAAGAAAGATTCGAAATTGCGCTAACTTCTAGTCTCAAACAAGGATTAGGCGTCATTTCACGAGAAAGAGTTTAAAAGAAGCGTCACAAATAAACTAATTATTTTTGCTGGATATACTTTTACCTGTAGCATATCTAAAATACCATTTAAAAGATAATTGAATGCTGTCAGAATCGTATTTTGCAGCATAAAAAATATTGGTTAGAAAACTGTTTTTACCAACATACGAAACATTTTCTTAAATGTATTGTACCGAGACCTTGAAACGGTTCTATAGCTTCACCAAGTGTTAGACGTATTTGAACTTTGAACACATAATTTTTCTTTTTAAGTACATTTGCTTTAAAAAAGGTACAAGCAGGGAATATAAAATCATCCCAATAATGTTATAAAATGGTAATACTGTTTATTTTATAAATAAAAAAATACACGATATTTTAGAAAATAACGATATGGCACTAATTAAGAACTTTTATAAAAAATTCACTAGATTTTATGTCTATAGTATTCCAGGGTGGTTAAATATAACCGGTATTTATATAAGAGCACAATTACGGTTGTCTCGACGAGGTATCTCGTCATTATCAAAACTGACCAGATCCTGATGGACGAGATATCTCGTCACTAGAAGAAAGCTGAAGAGATCTTGTCATAAAAAAAATTGGGAATATCTTGATGACGAGATATCTCGTCATTAACAAAATTGGTCAGAATGGACGAAGTATCTTGTCGAAACCACTTGGAGGGTTAATCCAACGAAGTTTAATTTCGTTAAACAAATGTCTAAGAAAATGACGTGCTCCTTGTATTTCAGGTTCCATGTACGACTGGACAGGAAGCTACGACATTCCCTTCTTCGTGGCCGGAGCTCTGCTCATCCTGTCCGGCATCTGCACTTTCTTCATACCGTGGATGAACAAGAGGCTAGCCGACGTCGAGATCCGCGTGTCCACGGCATTGGACGACGGTGACAGCGGCAGACCCGAGAGCGAGCCCACCACTGCCCTCTGAAGGACATGTATCACGTGCAAGGCCACTGTAGTCAACGGTTGACTACACCGCAGATCGACCACACATTAGAATGGGGACTACAGCTCGGTCCGGACTCTCTATTTATTTTTCTATGTTGGTCACTTCAGATCCACTTGTGTTGCTGTTGAAAAGTTTGTTGATTTCCCCAAAACAGGTTCAATCCATTCAGACCTTGTAGTCTCTGCTATCTGGTCCTATTCAAAGGATGACTTTGTGCGAGCAACATTTTTTGAGCTTATTCAAATCTTATCGTAAGCTAAAGCAGCCTGTTTTAAGTGGAAATCGTCGTGGGGTCATACGTCACTATCGCTGAGTCTATGGGAAATAGTCTAAATTTAGAGTTTATTATTGCAAAGTTTCTGGGGTACTTTTGTAAGACATGTTTGGTGTTATTTAGATTGATCAAAAATATGCGTCAATCGATAAATGGAGTACTCTTTACAGACACCGAGATCTATATTTGGTGTTGTTGAGTGGCACTTGAAGTATTTTGAATACGTACGGCTAAAACTGTTTAAAGAGATGCCATCAAAGAATACTGTCATACGCTCTTTAATCTGGAATGAAGGATGAATGTTTCCTTTAATGGATTATTTGCAAAAGCATACTGTTCTTAAAGGGAAGTTTGTGCTTAGACTTATCGCCGAATGTCCACTCAACAAGTGTAAAACGATAACCTACTGAATGTTGCTTAGGATATGCAACAGAAATTGCACACTTTGCTGTTTCATGAAAATTCCATAGTTCTTGCTATCCTTAAATAACTAACTCCACTACAACACTTTGAAAACTAGAGTGTTTTAATAATCTGGAACCAATTGAGATTTCCTACTGGATATTTTATTCTAAAATGGAGACTAAATATTTGTAAGCAATAGGACTATTTTGAACTAATACTTCGCTTTGAGTTCAATAAGCGATCTTGTTCTATTGAATGGTGCTAAAGCTCGGAAGGGGGATATTTATATTAGAATGTAACTATGAATTGATATGTGTATGACGCTAGCTGTTTAGAACTAAATCATTACAGAAAACAACTTATAAATTTCTTGAAATGAAACCCAAATCGTTGCATACATATAACTTTTTCTCAGAAATTCTTCCTTTAATATGTAGAAGTCTAAAAATTTCTCAGAATGAGAAAAATGATACTAAATTTCATTGAGCTAAAATGCATTTAGTTAACAAAAATGAACTAATCACTTAAATATACAAGAGTTTATATGAATCTTTTTCTGCCAATGCTTAATAAGATAATGTGAAGTTTTACAAATGTATTCTTTTAACGAGGAATTGTTTTTACCACTTAATATAAAGCATACAGTAATTCGTGACCATTTTAACAGTTGAGTCTTTTGAGAGAACAATTAGAAAATGAAAATCTTGAAAATACCTTTTGGTCTAATGAGTTGAACTTTTCCATAAAATGATAATCCAAAATATCATTCAACTGGGAGAATCTCCATGGGAATTTCGTCGTCTTTTGGTTGTGAGATGAGGTCTTTTGAACACAAATCTTTCTCTTTTTGTATAATTGGAAACATCGGCATAAGGTGCACCTGAAAAAATACTGAATGATAATTCTTTCTGCAATTAACATATTCGATATTTTTGCCATTGGTTACTCCAATAAGTAAATTTAATTTTTGTTTTAAAATAAATTAATTTCGAACAACAATTACGTAAATTCATTGTCTTATAATGTAGAATATATACTATTTTAGAGAAATTACAATACAATATAAATAAAAGTAAGTCAAAATCTAAAATTATTTCGGTTAAATTACGAACACAAAACATTTTCAGATATTCATACCCATTTTGTTAATTTAATATCATTCATCAGAATGTGCCTTTAATTAACACTGTACTAAGTCTTACGTAAATTGTTTACGAGTTTTTAACGTTTACGATCAGCAAAACAAGTTCAAATTGAAAATATTTAACAATTTCTTTACAAATTCAGAATTAACACTGGTTTCTCATAAAAATGGTGGAAGACATCGCATCTAAGACATGATTACTGAATCATGATTTAAGACTTGTGGCAACATTTCATAACAAACTCAGCTAATGTATTGAGAGGAACGCATTTAATTCGACTGCATTCACACAAAACTAATTATGCAATTAAAATGCTCGGAAAGATTTATACCGTAAACACATTGATACTGAAGATTTTGAAGTAGATTTTGTTATTCGAATTCGCCATTTTTACCCATATTTGTTTTTTCGATGTATTTCATTTGTTGACGGAACTTTGCTTCTTAAGCATATTACCAAAATCAATTTTATTCTGATTATTATTTTCTGAGCATTTTTTTCTATTTTATAAGAGATTTTTATAAGATCTATCACTTGTTGTGTACATAATGTTTGTAATAAAGAATATTTTATTTAGTTATTAAAACTGCTTCATTGATGTGATAACAACATTCAGAGGTGATGAATCTGTAGTACACGTTAATTCTTCACATAATTTTGCCAATGAGTATGAAGTAGTCTTAATTAAAAATTTTAAAAACATTTAATTTGTTGCTCAATTCGTATAGGAACCATCGAAATTGTTTTTAAATAAAATAATCTTAAAGGGTTTTTTACATTATAAAAGCAAATATTTTCTGAAATATTTCGTTGCGTTGAAAAAACATGTTTTTTAATTCATCAAAACGCAAAATTTTAAATAGATCGAAACGAAAAATATGACTTAGACGACTTTCATAATCACTGACACTTAGGTGTTGACCTTGCCATCTGACCATGGTTCAAAATAACGAGGTGTTATCCTAGGATCTTTCCCTTCAGGATTAATCCCAGATTGTCGGCAATAAACCATTGTGCGAAGTGAATTAAATTACCTACCAACCAAGACTATGTCAGTCGGCCCCTACAAAATTTCACATTGTGGCAGAAGGGTCCATGATGCAGGCTACGATAACCGGTTGAAACAGGTTGTCTTTGAACTCTCAATTCCAAAGAAACAAAATGTAAATGTCCTACTCATGCAAATCACAAACTTTCACTCCATAAGTCCATTAAAAATTGTAGTTAATACATTATTTTAGAAACCAGGGTACATTAATTCTCCAGCGCGATTAATTTACATGTAGTCGATTCGTAAACGTGACTAAGTGCTCAGCTGCGCAAAACGATGAAGCGGTTCCTCATGGAAAAGTGATTCACTCTCGCTAAATGTTTTCATCTACTCGTAAATCGAAGACGACAAAACAAGTTCTGAAATCAGCATGGGCAAACAGTAGAAGACCTTGTTTTGATGGACCGACAGTCTCGTAAAAATGATTAAAATAGAACCTCTCACATGCAAATTACGCAACCAGTTATGGGTGTTTTCCACGTCTTCCACGGCCGTCTTCCTTCGTTTACATCTCAGTCGACACAATGGGTGACACCGTGCAGGATTCCGAATGTTCTCAAATATTTTTATGGTTCCGAAGTATTTTTAGCATCGGTAAGACAGTGTCGATGCAAGAGAATCTCATGCATCCATATGCATTTTACCCCTGCAGCATTGAGACTTTCGCACGTTACACACCAAGTATCTACTTTATTGTCTGATTTCACTAGTGTTTAAAGTACTGCACTACGTTTGAGTTGATTTTATATTACCACAAAATAAGCAAGATTTACGATTGTTAATGTAAATTTAAAAAACTAGAGATTAATTTAGGATCGAAAGGTATGCGAATTAATGAAAGTGTATCTCTGATAAAAAATATTTTAACCATTTCTAGTTTATACTGTAGAAGTAATAATTTATACTGTAGATAAACTGAAAATTTTATTTTCTACAATGAGTTCGAATGTTGTGATATTGTTGATAGCCATTGAAATTCGGAGATTTTAATTCAGTTAGAAAATATATAATCATTTTGAGATGAACTAGAAAATAAAATTGTAATGGGTTTTTTTTTCGAGATAATTGCCTCAATTTTTGCTTATGGTTATTCATTGGAATGTGGGAAAACAATCCAATAGATATCTTTTAAATTCATTGAGACAATTATAATTATAAAACTATAATACATATAACTATTCCTCTAGAAGTACTAGTTCAAAACCAGTAACTATGAACTAAGACTTCTAAAATCAAGATAATTTTTTCACTCTGGATTTATTTGTAGTAAAATTTAAATATTTTATGTTTAAAGTTTATGTGATATGACGCAAATATAAAATTTTAGGAATGTTTTAGGGATTTATGATTCGAAGAGAATCTTTATTACCGTCTAATTCGATCTAAAACTAATTTTATTGATCAGAAAAAAATCATGTTTGTATTATGGCTATTTTTTAATAAACCTATAACATATATGTACTGGTTAAGCGTACAGTTCCAATTTCTTTCTTAGCAGCACTCTTTCATATCAATTGCGAGTCGGAAAAAGCTTACAACCTTCGAATGAGATCCCCGTGTGTAGTTTTAACCAAATTTTAACCATTTCATGAACTAAAATAACAATCTTACGTGATTATTTCTAATGTTTTCTAACGGATGAAAGGTAATGGATATGACATATGTATAATATCCCACAACCTTGGATTTTAGGTTTTCATTTTTTATGAATGAAAAAAATTATTTCATTCCATAATTTTCAAATTTATAAATTTTAATTATATGACACATTCCTATCTCCTGTGAAATGTGTAGACGAATAATGGGCATATTTTTATCGTTATTAGAGTTCGAAAAACAATTCACTTATCAGCACGTCATTGCAAATAGTCAGTTGAATGCACAATAAAGAGTAACAAAGTAACTACCAGGAAAAATCGTAATGTCGCCTTTCAAGAGAACGTTTTCTTTTTGCGAATTAACTTGACACGATAAACCTAGCTGAATACATTCCCGTTATTCTCACCGTAATAATTCCCAGATAATGACTTCGATCATGCGCGCGCGAGAGTTGATTCACTCTCCTCTTATTTTCGGAGATCACCTGTTGCTTAAGGCAGAAACGTTTTGTTCACGTGTTTGGGAACATTGCGAGATATGAAAGATGTTACCAGGCCTGTGTGTTTGTGGTTATAAATAAAATGCCCATACCCATTAAAATCTCCTCGTCTACTCTTCGAGGTAGATGACCAAGCACATATATACAAAATAATTTCAGGGACCAATCTTCTTTCCTGGTTTTCTATTCCAATAAAAAATAAACATTACGTTCATGGCATTCTGTTTTCAAAAATATGTATGAAGATCGCTTAAAATCTGTGTCTACTTCAATAATATTAAGTGCCCGCGGTAGCCAGTTGGTACAGTCGCGGATTAGCAACTGGAGAGTTACGAGGTCGAAGCTCGATCCAACCAAGACCGTCTTGTATGTGAGATCTAGAGCAGGTAAAATATGCCGCGGCCTCAAATGTCCTCATGTTGGTGGGGTGTGGAAGTTTGGAGAGTGGTGTGCCAACTCAGGTATAGACCACGAATCTGGTTCAAAATTATGAGGTGTCCTCGGATTTTTTCCTTTAGGGTTGATCCCGTACCGTCACCAATAATTCGATGTGTTGCTCCAGTGGATTTAGGCTTTAATTCAACTAAACCTACCCCAGCTAGATGGTATATTAAACATCTTTTAATTCTTGCACCTTTCTAAATAATTCTTGCCGTAGTTGTCTTATTTATTATACAGGGTGAGTCTAAATTGTTTTTACAAAATAAGAGGGGTGATAGTACCCATCCAGACGAGCCATAATTACCATGGAACATAGGGTCGCATTCCACTCTGAGAGGCACAAAAGAGTCAAATTAGTATTTCAACATGACCTTACAACAATCACAGCAAGTGCTCAAAGTGGCGGCCACACGTGTTCACGACGGCGAAGGAATGACTGGCGCACCCTCTCAAAGATTCCTGGTGTTGTGTTAATTTTATCTGCGGCAACACCGATTCTCGCTACGAGATCTTCAGCCGAGTCCACAGGCGTCTGGTACACTAAAGACTTCATGTGCCCTCAGAAGAAAAAGTCCAGTGGGTTGAGGTCCGGTGAGCGAGGAGGCCAAGCCACAGGTCCGCCATGTCCGGGATATGGGGCATTCAAGAATGCTACGTAGGCAGGTACAAAACGACGTCAGAGGCGATGGCTTGTTCATGCTCGACACGTTTCGACTTTACTCTTTTCTGCCTCTCAGAATGGAATGCGACCCTATGTTCCATGGTAATTATTGCTTGTCTGGATGGGTACTATCACCCCTCTTATTTTGTAAAAACAATTTAGACTCACCCTGTATATGTAATCTTCCAAGTGACTTCTGTAGCTTGATTCGGTCAATTCTTGCCGTGTTGACATCCTATGTTGCAAGAAATTTTGGAGGATTCTCAAATGTTATACTGGGTTATAATCACCTATCTTCTGAGCCAGTAAAAGGAATGCTTCCCTTGAATTTTTTCGTTGACCTTAATTGTATCCATTTACAATGATGATTTCCTTTTGCTTCCCAGTGCCATCATTCAAGTCAATGTTGAATTTTTGGATAACGAATGAGCCTTCCCAAGCTCAGCTCCTACAAGTTTTCCGTACTTCAAATTATAAAAACAACAAATTTACGGCGAATGATAGTTTTGACTTATGGCACTCTTGCACCTGGAGTGCCATTTGCTGGTTCAAAATGAAGAGGTGTTGTCCTCGAACCCTTTCGGATTGATAGCGAACCTTCGCCAATAGCCGTATTCTTTGACCTAAAAATGTTTAAAAATGACCAAATGTATTCAAGTTTTGGCGTTGTTGAATATTTCAATTAACAACTTTCTATTCCAATTTCTGAACCAATAGAATTTGAAAGATTCTATTGGTTCTTTCCTTTGAAAAGATTTTATTTGTGCTTTCTTTAGAATAAAATCCTTTGAAAAGGTTATATTGGTCCTTTCCATAGAATAAAACCCATTTGGAAATATTATATTGGTGTATTTTCCTTAGAATAGGATCCTTAAGGAAAATTATAACGGTCAAAAAGTCAGAACTGATTAGAAGTCATGCAGGGAAGACTTCAGGTTGCAAAGTAGTATTATGCGTTCGAACTCTGAGAATTAAAATCTTAAAAATGATCAAATCAAAACCACCGAAGAATGACCTAAAAACAGTATATTTCTAGGATCAGATTGCGAACGTAATTTCGATCTCTACGGGCATTATGTACGAAGTATTAACAAAGGCATGGCAGGTTAACAAAATTCGAACTTTGGTTTTTATGCCCAAAGGTATTTCTAAAAATGTTTGCTGAAAATCTTAAACAAAAGACACTAATTACAAAGCAAACAATGATGTCTTATTCAAATTCTAAAATGATTTGTCGCCCAATGGTCACTTTTTACTGTACGAAAGATTTAAGACAGAACTTTCAAACTCACCGAAATCGATCAGTTTTCTAAATTTAGCGTTAAAATTAACTTATGTCTTACTATGGATAGCAAAATAAACTTTCAAATACAATAATTTTAAACAGAGTACATTATACAACGTAAAAGATGTAGATAAGTATAAGTCTACTACAAAAATGCGTTTTTCTCCGATTGAGAATTTTTGACATTCTTCTGATTTCAAAATGTTCACTGAGCATTAGGTTTCAATCGATTTCCTTGAAATATTTTTTTGGATAATTTTGTTTTGGTTTACACTGTTGCTTAATCTATGCTTCTTTTGAAAAATTTAGGTGTTTCAGTACAGGATTGTTTTTGGTTTTTACAACACTTACACATATTTATCACTTACCAAGTATATAAATTATTTTGTGAATTAAAATTATTTTGACAATCTGGTAAATTAATGCGCATGGAATCTGCCAATTGTTGTTGGCCGCGGTAGCCCGGTTGGAAGAGTAACAGATTAGCAACAGGAGGGTTGCGAATTCGAATCCAACCAAAGACCGTCGTGTATAAGGGGGAACTGGTGCACGTTAAATCTGTCGTATCTCAAATGTCCTCACATTAGCGTGGTGTGGAAGTTTTGAGAGTGAGGTGCAGTTCAAGTGTGACTTCGTCATCTGACCGTGGTTCAAAATTACATGGTGTTGTCCTCGGATCTTTCCCTTCGGGTTTGATCCCGGTCCGTCGGCAATAGCCCGTTGTGTTGCTCCAGTGTGACGTTCATTAAAATACCTTCCATCTACCTCATCATTTGATTATTAAAATCTGCAACAGTTCATTTTGAAACATTGAAACACGCTTGGCAACAAAGTGTGAAGTGTTTCGAAAACTTTCACGGAAACCTGACAACACAAATCGAGTGTTAATATGCTAGCAGACAAAATTGAACAAAAACAAGTCATTCGTAATTTGACCCCGTTGCGTTTGGTTAATTCCAGACATCTGGGTGATTTCTTCACACTCATTAAACGTTATTCACTTGTAGGAAAACTGAATGACAGAACTGATAGAATCGCTTGTCTTTCGAGATGGTGTTACAAGAAGTTTCAAATGCCGTCAAAACAAGTTTCATCTTCTCAATCGATTGGTACAGACCCACAGAGGTACTCTTCTTTGCAATGTGATTCCTAATTAGACGAATAAGAAATGAATCCGCGCAGATCAATGTCAAAACAGGCGAATCGTCACTCACCAGAATTGTGACTGGTAGTGTATGTCTCTAAACAGGAAATTTAATTTTGGTCTCTGCTTCTCTTCCATCTGATTCTTACTAGTGTACTTGAATGAACATCTGAATTCGTCAATTAACAGGGGACCTACATATACAGGCTTTCGCTGGTACTCGAGACCCGAAGGTTAGAGGTTGATTGGTTTGGGTTTAACCCTCCTGGTGGTTGTCTTCACTAGGTGTCTCGTCATTAGCAAGACTGCCCAGATGTTGATGTACGATATATCTCGTCATTAGAAAAAAATTATCTCATCATCCAAAAATCGGCAATATTCTGATGACGAGATAACTCGTCACATTTGCAAAATTGGTCAGATCTTTATTGACGAGATATCTCGTCGAGATAACTGGATGATTAATTGTGCAAGATCCAAAACTGAGCCAAACGATAGACAAAATAAAAGGAAAATAGATGCAAAAGAATATCAGAACAACCAGACCGGCATTAAAAGGATGATAAAACTTACAGGTAAACAACATGAAAATAAAATAAAAACTAATCAAAAGTATAAGAAACTAAATAGGGTGAGATGGGTCAAGTGAGTTCGCTGGGTTAATACGTTCACTGAATAGCAATTGTGTCTGATTAACCCTCCAAGTGTTTCGACGAAGTATCTCGTCCAAAACCTGGTCATTTTTACTAAGGACGAGAAATCTCGCCGAGACAAAACTGCCAATTACTCCAAGGGCAATGATGATCCTAGTAGGAACATCAAAATGTCCCTTGCTCAGAGATGGTGATTTGTTATCTGACCGTGGTTCAAAATTGCGTGGTGTTGTCCTCGGATCTTTCCCTTCGGGTTTGATCCCGGACCGTCGACAATAACCCGTCGTATTCCTCCAGTGAGACGTTAATTAAAAATACCTACCATACATACCTCAGAACTGGTGACAGTTTAGAAAAGGTTTTTGCGCCAAAGGCTGGACACAACAAGGCAGTTTTCAACGAGAAAATAAACCACCAAGATGGTTAAAGTAGAGGCTGCCACCACTGGAAATGCTTGAAAGAGTACTATAGATTAGTTTCATCGCTAGAGCGCTTCGAATTTTGGAAAGGAACTTACGCTGACGAAATGAGAGGATGAATGAAATGATAAGCATCTTACCCCACTCACAATACATCACATTGCAATCAAAGAAAACAGTCCATGGTATGCACCTCATAATAAAGTAGTGGAAAGGTTTTTGTATTTATCAATGGTAAGTTTAAACAGCGTAAACATATCAGTAAAGGGTCTCGGAGAATGTGGTAAAAATGGCATTTCTAAAAATTACTGGAACAGAGTAGTAATTGGTTCAATATGTATTTTGATGATTTGGTTTCGCTTTTGCCCCTTTTTGTACTGTGATGTGTATATATATAGTCTGCTATTTAAATCAAAAGAAAATTATAAATATTTCCATTGTATGTATTTATAAAATAATACACTGCTGGCCACCCAAATTGCAACACCAAGAAATACAAGAGATATCACAACAAAATTTATTTTGTGGATAACATGTTGACCAAGTATCAAATGATTAAATTTATAGACTTCTGTGAAGTGTGGTTCCTGCCAAAATCAGTAGCCAGAGTAGCCGCCATTGTTGGAGATCACCGCTGCCACACGCCTCGGCATTGATTCAAAGAGACTTTGGATGTGTTCTTGGGGTACAGCAGACCAAGCAGCTTCCACACGTTGCCAAAGTTGATCTGGTGTGGCAGCTGGGGATGTATTCTGGGTCAATCGTTGAGCAACCATGGACCACATGTTTTCTATCGGCGAAAAATCCGGAGAGCGAGCTGGCCAGGGAAGCAATTCAATCTGGCGACTGACGAAGAACCCTTGGACAATGCGTGGGTGCCACGTGTGGTCGCGCATTATCCTGTTGAAATATGGCTGTGGGCAAGCCCTGAAGGTAAGGAAGGACAACTGGCTCCAACACCTCGGAGATGTAGCGCTGGCTGTTTAAAGTACCGGCAATGCGTACTAGAGGAGTGCGAGAGTGATATCCAATACCGCCCCATACCATAATGCCCGGTGCAGGACCAGTGTGGCGGTGCATAACGCAGCTGTTCAGCATCCTCTCTCCACGGTGTCTCCAGACTCGAATCCGACCATCGTGGTGTTGCAGACAGAAGCGTGACTCGTCAGTAAAGACAATTTCATTCCATTCTGCCGTCCACTTCCTTCTTTCATCGCACCATTGGCGGAGGAAACGTCTGTGGTTCTGCGTCAAGGGTAGACGAAGCAATGGACGTCTTGCGGACAGATCACTCTGCTGTAAACGGCGTCGAATGGTACGCGCAGACACTGGATGATGCGGTACAGACTGAATGTGCTGTGCTATGGTTCGTGATGTGGCTGAGCGATTCGTCACTGCCATACGCACAATATGCCTGTCATCACGTGAAGTGGTGCACTGAGGTGGATGCGATCGAACACGTCGGTCCGTCGTACCCTCCTGCATCCAACGATCACATATCCGCATTACAGTTGTTTGGTTTCGTCCAACACGACTACCGATTTCCCTGAAAGATAATCCACAATCTCGGTAGGCCACTATCCTTCCTCTGTCGAACTCGGATACTTGATCAAAAGATGATCGCTGTTTTCTACGAGGCATAATTGATCGGTTTTTTGAAAAAACCACAAGAAAAACACAATTGCCGTACTTGAAATCGTCGAAATCTCCAAGCCTTAAATAGCGCTTTGAAGTGACGCCACAGGCGCGCGTGATGTGCGTCTGCGCTGAAATTCTAATCATTTGCATATCTCACCTCCGCTAATGCATGTTGTAAATTTCATATTATTTGCATGCTTCCTTCAGGGTGTTGCATTTATGGTGGCCAGCAGTGTAGATGCAAAGTGTGCAAAGGAAATCATTTGGAGATGCATTTTTGATAGCGTCTTGCAAGTAGAATGTTTGAAAGATTCCAAGCAGGAGAAGGCGCATGTAATGATTGAATGTAGGGGATTCATACGAAAAAAGGTTTATTTCCCACGAGCACCACATAAAATATTTTTGTGTAAACACAATAAAATAGAAACCTTTAATGTAACCAAGAAAACATTAAATTTCAAAGTTATAGCAAAAACATTGCCATGTAACATGAAGGCAGAGTTCTTGCCTTCAGAGGATGTTCGGACAATTGTTGAATGATTTTAATGGACTGAAGATAAATTTTTACATGAAATTATTGTGTTTTAAATGTTCCATTTGATAGCCCTTATTGTTAACTATCTTTCTACACCTTAATTTCCATGATAATGACTTTTGTAGTATCGACAGGGGTATTTTGTCCCATTCTTGTTCCACAGTTTTCCAAAGTCTTTGAATGGTTTTCAGTCGACGTTTCGATAATACTCTTTTTAAAAGTCCAAAAACACAAAAGCCCATGGGTTAGAGATCTGGAGATTTAGCCGGAATATCAGTAAAGGGATTGACTTGATACCAGTTTCTTGTTCCATTTTTCCAAGAATTTAATAGTGGATTTAGATGTGTGGTTGCTTTCTTTATCCTGATGCAATTCTACTGATTATTGGAACTGTGGGTAAAGTATGGGTATTTCTTTTTTGAATATTGGGGATTGGGGATAAAATATTGTCTTGATAGTATGTGGGAGTTGATTTTTACATTTTCTTTTCCACTCTTAAATTTTAATTTTCGATTATATGCAAAAAAAGGCAGCAATGAAATTCCTTAGAGAAGGTTTCTTTAGATTCTTTGAACCACGTTTTAAGATTTTCTCCTCTTATATGATAATAAATTGTTCTTTTTTATTGCAATCATTTAAATACACCCACGCTTCGTCTATTGTCACATTTTTCCATCTTTCTCCAGTTAAATGCTTCTCATACAGAATTCTGCAGCGAGCTCTGTGTTCTGTAATATGTCGTGGAGATATACGATGAACATTGTATTTTTTGGCCTTTTTAAGATTCAAATCACTGTTAATTATTTTATTTACTGTTGAAACTGAACACTTAATGTCTTTGCAATAGTCCTTTGACTTAGCAGATTCTCTTTTAAAATTAAAAATCTTACAATACAAATATTCTCAGAAATTCTTTTCTTTTTGGATACTTACTTGGAAGTATTTTTCCACTTTTACGTTTTTTTCCTTTCTCATTAATAATATTACTTATCGTACCTTTAAATATCGAAAAACCATGACTTTTACAGCGTTTTTGAATAATTGAATAAGTGTAATTCTCTTTGGAAAGAGCAGAAACAGCCTTCCATCCATTGCTTATTTAAAAGCGCCATTTTGAAAGTAAACAAAACTCTGAGTTAGCAGGCGATAAGTTATGCTTTATTTTTTAACTGCTGCAAAAATAAAATTCTTTCGTAGCATACAATTTTTTTACAGCTCATCAAAATCGTTCAAAAATGTCCGAACAGCCTCTGTACAAATAACAATACTCTTAAGTGATGAAAAGTTTTGTTTGGTGGTGAGCGAGTGCTGGAAGGTAAATAGATATGAACCTTCTGTGAAGTCGAAAGGAAATATCAATATCAGTGCGGCTGTATTGTTGCATATTATACAAGCTGGTGAACTGACGAGATGAAACCCATAAAAATATTAATTGATCCTTCCGTGACAAGAAATAATTTGAGTAGTTTAAAGACAATGTTGAAAACTGTTTTGGAAGCGAGTAATACGTTTGTTGTTTCATCCTTACATGTAGTTGACAAAGTTGTTAAAGAGGTTCAGGTCAAAGGGACTTCCAAACGCGGCCATAAGCGAGTCTTTGGGGAGCCCAGTAGATGGTGCAACAAGATGCGGTGGTTTATCTACCAATGTCCAACATAGATTGCAATCAACCAGAAAATATTGCTGCATCTTATTTTTAATAAAATAGTCAACATACGATTGATTTTCCACCTCTACTGTACTCGAAATCTTTTAACATGTCGCTTTATTGCGACTGATGTAACATAACGATAGCAACTGCTCTTTTAAATGCTGATCAAGAAGCATTATCTTGCAGTTGATTCTCTGGAGTGATGATGGGTTCCGCTGACGAAAACCTTGAAGCCAGCACTCAATTTGTCATCGCTGGTGGACGATAAAAAAGCGTCATTTCTCGGCAAACGAACCCAACAACCATTTTCTCAAAATAGAATGTTTGAGCTGGAGAAAAATAAACAATAACAGAACATCAAAGGAAGAGTCCAGCTGTATCAAAACCTTATTGACCTCTACTTGATTAAAATATTATTTTTTTCCGAGAATTCCGTGGAACAGATACTGTGAAAGGCAAATTGTGTTTTTATGATAACCATTTCGTGAGTTAGCACATTTTTACTCGAATAGTCATCAACATTTGGTCAAATGTCTGTGTAACGTTTTTCATGAACTTTATGCAGCTCGTCTAAATAAGAAGTCATAAGGTTTCAGGTACAGTGAAATAAAATGACGAATTACAACAAATTTCCATTAGCAAAGATTTTAGCAATGAGGAAAATAAGTGTATTAGAAACTTTAAAGCGGTTTAACTAATTTCGCTTGATCTAGCCCATTCTAGACCAAATTCAATAGGAACCACTCTTCAAAACATTTACCAAATCCCGTAAAAGACAGAGATGATCCAGATTAGTGAAAGTAGGCAAGTGGCCAAGTGAGTGGGTAAATGAGACTGAACTAATGCCACTTAGAACAGACTGGAAAGTTATTTTGCTTATTACGATATCTAAGAGTTTTAGTGTGAGTACTGTGCAGTCTTGATAAGACCGCTTGCGATTTCATCTCCCCATGAAATCGGAAAAATTTCCTGTATACAAATAGTGAACACATTGGGGCTTTCACTATATTATTATAGTAAAAAATAATGATATAATTGATTAGCAGCACTATTGGAACGAGGCTCCAGTGGCTTTTGAGTCAAAATTTTCATCCCACTTTTCAACCTCACGCAAACTACTAATAGACATCTTATCTTTTGTCATGGCTTTTCCTGCACTGTCCTTCATCGTTTTAAACTCAAAAGTACCCTATACGGTTCCTGTGGAGAGCTGGCGACGCAAATCATTACCTTTTGAGAGAGAGTGTCAATTAACTAATACCATTTAACTAAACCGTCACCAACAAACAAAATCCAATGGCACAAACGTTGGCAGAAATTCAACTTCTTTATACAATCTTAGAAACAGCAATAATATTCTTTCAGAATTAGCGGACACCATCAATTAAGTACTATCACATAATCTCTCCCTTTCGGTGTAAATGCACTCTGCATTTCAAACTTAACAGTGGTGCTAGGTGATCTTTACTTTGTTCTGAGGTGTGGGTCTTATCTGTATTTTTTCTGGCATTAATTCTTCTTTAGCTTTTCAAGCTGGTCCTGGTCCTATTAGTCCCTGTTTTTGTAATGCTCTTTCCCCGCCTCCCCTTGTGCTCCCAGCCTTTTTGACGAATCGGGTGGCATGGGTGGAATGGCCCAGAAGTCATTGCAGAAGGGAAACCACTCGCTGGCTACTCAGTGCGTGGCAGAATGAATGGGGTAAAGGAGTAACAGGCAGGACGTGTTATCAAGAGTGTCACTGAAATCAGAAAGTTGGACCAGGGAATAGACACTCTTTCTTCACATGATATGGTCCATTTCCATCTTACTTCACGAGGTTTTTAAAAAAATCAATTCGGAAGATTGCACCTATGTTGAAATCGGCACACCTCTGCACTACATCAGTCTGCTCCTTACAGCATCATGGCATTTGAGGACACCTGCCGACCACTTTAAAAACGCATGGTTCAGGAACATTGCTTGTGACAAGGGCTCAAGAGTCAAGATTATTGGTATGGTACGATTCATACTCATCAGGACTTAATTATCCCAAAAGATTAACTTTTTTTGCATGTTGTATATGTAATGTAATATATAGTATGATAGTACAAATGTAAGTACGGTATATATGTAGTATACTCTAACAATCTGGATAGACATATCACCTCGGTGTCGTGTTCTATTTAACCCAACCACACTTATTCAAACAGGTACACTGTATCACGACTCACGGGTGTTTGTGATAGAGTTAGTTAGGGTTATGTATGTATGAATAAGTCCCAGTTCTAGTAAAAAGATCCTGGGACCTTAGAATATCAGGTGACCTCGAAGTGTTCCACGAGACATCCTTGACCAATTTGCTGCCAATGCCATTCTCGCTTAAAGTTTGAGTAGTCAGTGTAATCAACTGGTTACTCAAACATTAAATAAATTAAAAATAGAGTCGAAAAGTTTACTCAAATACCTATCAAACCAACGGACGTTTTAAAGCTTCGCATCCATTCAATTCTGTTAAACCGGATGAATGGAAATGGACGCTATTTGAATTATTTTTCGAGTAAGGCGAGGAAATGATTTCCTCTGTTCCGTATTGGTAGCGAAGCAATTTCCTGAAGCAAGCGCATCAGTGTTTCCTGATGGCCGATTCATCAGTCTATCGTTTCTTTATGTTCCAGACTTTCGAGAAAGGATAAATACGTTACCTTCTATTTAATTCCTGCATTCAATGCTTTATAAAAAAAAGTAACCTTTAATACATTTTAATACAATATTTAATTTATGTACTTGCGGAATCGTATTTCAATTCGGAATTTTCTTTTAAAACTTATTTTTCAGATGTTATAGATTGCATTAGTCTTTTTATAAATTGAAATAAAACAAATCATCTTTACATAACAAATCAATTATAGAAGAAAATATATTTTGCAAATATATTTTGCATGTGTGTGCATATTTTTTATTGTTTCATTCAAAAAGAAAAATTTAATAAAACTACATAAATGGCAAAAACATTTCCGATCTGTGGTTACACCACCATAAGATTTCTAAAATTACACTCACGCATGTATGTACGTTTCAAGAATCGTGAAAGGTTCAATCGCGTTCAACTTACATCGAATATCAACAGGGACAAAACATGCGTTCTTTTTTTTGTGGCCAAAGACTTTGATTGTCAATTTTATACACAAATTAGCACAAAGTTATTCAAATCTCAAAAAAGCAACATCTCATTTTATACAATGCAAAAAATATAATTTTTCTCAAAAATGGAGTAGCGGGTAGCGAGATTTACGTGCGAAGTGAACATAAACATTCGAGCATGTTCTGGCCATCAGCCAGTTGGCGGAGGTGCGTTTACGTGAACTGCTCCGTCAGGAGAAGTGACAATATGAGAAATGTTTTGATGTGTTTTAATCCATCCGCGGCCTTGCTCTCTCTCTCATTCCCCCTAGCAACCGAGAGTTTCATCAGACGTGAGAAATATGTCAACATCTCCCTGGAAACTCCAGACTGCAAACAAGCGGTTGAAAGCAGAAAATAAAGGTCTGCTGGATAAAATAGTACGGTATTAAATCATGGCGGAAATGAAATAAAACGTAAACTTCTTACGGAAATCAACAGTGTAATTAATGAACAGCAAAGCAAGTGAACAACGGCTGGACTTGGAAAATGTAAACGATTTTGACAGGTGTCAGTTCCCGACGGCTTATTATTGTTACAACTTATATAAGTACCGGATATTGCAAAGGAGTTCACTTTCAGTTTCGTAGGAGCTGCAAGGTCAAAAATCTATCACCCCTGTTGCCGATTAAATTTCACTAAAATGAGAGATCCATGTTATGGTTTTATCAGACCCGTTTACACATGTTAAATTACTTACTACATTGGTTATTTGATTGTAGAGTGAACCAGCCAGTCCATGACCACCTACTTTAAAAATCTACAATATATTAAATTTTATTTGGACGCGTTTGGCGCAGCTTTTCCATTACTAGACCTTGCGTCATTAAACTAAAACCAACCCTGACCATCAACCAGTGGTTGACAATTTCCTTATATTTCTCAGTAAAACAAGCAAACTAGTTTATTTCACAATAAACTAAATTTATATTATTACAGACAATGGACTACTGAAATACATGCTTACCAATCTGAAGCTCGCAAAAATTTGCCTTTTTATTGGCACAAAAATAAAAAACAAGTCAGGTGTCAAATCTTTGGAATCTATGAAATTCGAGTACAGTTACTTATTCTCTCTGAGGAGTGATGTCTCAATCTTAATTCATCTTCTTTTCATTTTGGACTAAAATTTGGCATTAAGGTAAATAAATATCTCTAATTTTAATATACATAGTTATTTTTCCTATCTAAATTATGTTTCAGTCATAAACATTGTGATCAATCCACTGGTGAAACAAAACTGCATGTGTTCTACCAGTGTGCAGTTTTGGGCTACTGATTTCAAATTATAATTTGGATATTTCATGATGACTGAGTGTTTGGCAATTCTTTAAGGTAAATTAATTATAAAAAATGAACCTTTGTGTGTACATATGTATCCAGTATTTGACCAAGTGGTCAATTACTGGAAGAGGTGATCAACCACTGAGGATGAATGCAGTAACAATGAAATTTTTTGAAGACAGAATCTGAATAGTACCCCACTTTACACTAAACCTTCTTTTGTTAGTCCTGTATTCTAATTCTAGATCATAGGATCTCTAGTGAGTCCTATCTAAAAGAAAGGTTCGAAATGGAAGAGACTGTTTCATGCAATTGCATCTAAAAGGTGATTATGATGTAAAAGAAAGGATAAAAATGAGAAAAAGTTATAAAAACGGAAAAAAGAAGCAAGGCCGGTTACTTCAAACCAAAAGTGGAAATAATTTCATACTTATAATTAAATAAGAGAAAATATATATACTTCCAAATACTTAATTGATGATGATGAATTTGTGAAAAACGTTACTGTAACTGGCAAAACGAAAACAGGTATAGTATAAGAGATGTGCTGTAAATGTGAAAGTTGCTGCGAAACCTATAAAATCCATTCTAAAAAGTCGAGATAGGATGATTTTTGTCTGATGACAATGAAATTGTAATTGATATGGTTTTGAGAAACTGATAGAATTTGCAGTGGAGTACTTTAGCTTCTGTAATAAGTAATGACAAAAAATTCTCTAATTATAATATTCCAACATTTATTTACTTGTTTAATATTAGTTTGTATATTTTAACTAGTTTACTTGTGTAATATTAGTTTGTTATACATTTTAACTAGTTTACTAGTTTAATATTTGTTCGTTATGTATTTTAACTAATTTAATAATAGTACTAACCATTGTTATGTTTACTTGTTTAATATTCGATAGTTTGTTCTTTTACAAAGTTTTACAAAAAATATCATGCAACAAATGTTTAGCCTAGGTATATTTCATATAAATTTACTTCTGAGTGATAAGATAGTTGCAAAAGTGTTCTAATTTGAATTTTATTTGAAAAAATAAATAGTATTCGATTCTGTAGGGGTAGTGGTCAATTACTGATCCAATCAGTATTCTGAACTTTGAGATAAAAATTAAAAACTATCAAATAAATTGTACATTTAATCAACCATTTAGCTCATTTTAATCAACCATCTTTACAGGATACTAAGTACAAAAAATCTTGAAAGCGCAATTGCAAATTAGCTGTAGGGAAATTTTTTCATGAAAACTTAGCACTTACCGGTCAAATACTGGCTGGTTCGCCCTACGTCATCAAAATTAACTTATTTACAATTTAGAATATTTCATAAACATATTATGGCATGCCTAAAAACTTTCCCTTTTTATTCAGCTCTCAAATCCTTTAATATTATGTAATATCACCTTTCATTTCCCCTTTTTCGCACCCCTTTTGAATAATCATTTGAATATTGTTGCCTCGCCTCTAATTGTAAATACTTTCCCAAGCTCCCTTTGATTACACCCTCAGCCCCGTAGACACTAAAAAATATGTTCTTACTGACCTTGACCACCGTCATGTGCGAAGCTCAGAGATGAGCTGTCTGCTGAAACGGGAGCGGACCCACAATTCGAATTATTACTGAAAACTAATTTCTTTAAAAAATAATCTTAAAATTGAGTCGTCTTTAATCCTCCAAGTGGTTTTGACGAGATATCTCGTCCATCAAGATCTGACCGATTTTGTTAATGACGAGAAACCTCGTTATCAGGATATTGCCGATGTTTTTATGATGACGATCTGGTCAATTTTCTTCCAATGATGAGAAATCTCGTCCATCAAGATCTGGTCAATTTTGCCAATGACGAGATACCTCTTCGAGACAAATCCAGGAGGGTTAAGGGGCCATGGTACCCCAGTTATCGAGTTCGAAACTCGATCCAACGAAAGAACTTCGTGTAAGTGGGGGCTAGTGCACATTAAATCTATCGTGGTCTCAAATATCCTCGCGTTTGAGTGGTGTGGAAATTTTGAGGGTGGGGTGTAGGATCAGGTATTTACTTTGTCATCTGACCGGGGTCCAATATGTCCTCGATCTACCCCTTCGGGATTGATGCAGACCGTCAATAGTCCGCTCCTATACGACATAAATTCAACTACCTACCTACTTTGCATGATATATATGTTGAATAGCCTGCTCTGTCATATCTGAATAGCCGTTAGCCGCCTCAGACTATTTAGAAATACAGCATTGGGTGTAGTTAGCTAACAACACCCAATGCTGTAACTAGATCTTGAATAACTTAAACCACCGACAAGGTTTCATTGGTCATTTATTGATGGCTCTGTGCTAGTATTTACGTCTCTATTTGCAATATTGACGTGTTCCATTTGAGTATGCATCGTTGAATTTTTTGGAAAAACACAGAAGAAAGTGCTGCGCTGTATTTTAATGTACTACGAAAAACGCAGAAAGGGACTAGGTTTTCCTGTAGAACTTTCGGGAGACATTGGTACACATTTGAGTAACTCAAAGGGAAAAGTAGGAAACAACTGAGCTGATAATCCGGAGGGAGCAGCATGAGTAGAACACATAACTACCACTCCAGTCTTCAATGAGTGATGAGCTTAATTGGTTAGTCTTTCCATCATATAAATGTTCTAGAAAAATCTGTGTCTTGAGAAACACATGCAATACAAGTATGATGCATTACATTATTCGAATATTAGACCGCCTACGCGGGCAATTCCAACAGCAAGAAATATGGTACTAAAAGCTCGTTTTTAACTCTACTGTCACGAATAAGTTTTTCGAGGAGAATCACATCAACACAGAACTGTACCCAGGATATCAATCTTCAGGGGACTTTTCATCGTAGGTTCTTTATTTAGGAGTGATTTAAAAATTTCTTTGAAATATAGAGTAGTTTTAGAGTGCGTTAATCAGATATTAGTTTTAGAATATTTTGGAGTGTATTACATAGAGACTAGATTTGGAATTTCAAGAGATTTGGGTGTTCCAGAGATTAGTTTTAGTGACTACTCCAAGACGAATAGAAGCTGTATTGAAGGGAAAAGGTGGCAATGTTTTAATGAAAAATAAATAAGAAATCCTATAAATAAGAAATGGAGCACTTTTGTATTAACGAATAAATATTAGTTAATTGTAAGGAGAAAATATCAAAACACCTTTATGCTCGATTTTTAAAAAAGCAATCAATGAATTAAGTAATGATAATTTATTTGCTTTTTACAGTCTGGGAGGGGCTTAAGCTCCATAGTCCCTTCCGTAATTGCGCCCCTGCATCAGGATATTAAGGACAACGGGGCCATATCGAAAAAGGGAAATTTATTATTATTACCCTATCTACATATATAAAGCAGAGATGGCGTCTGTCAGTCTGTTCTCTAATCAAATCTACACAGTTTGACCAATCCACACCAAATTTGGTAAACTTATTTTTTTTTATATTAAGCTCCGTTATTCCAGGGGTTCTGAATGGAATTTTAAAGAAAAAAGTATTTGCTTCAAATAAATTAATCACGAGTACCATAAATAATTAATTTGCCATCCTCTCATAATGATGATGAAATTTTAAAATATCGCATCCCTAGTGCAAGAGTGCCACGAGTAAAAAAATATTAATAGGAAAGCAGAGTGCAAAACTGTACACCGGAAGTTCGTCATTTTTACTGAAAATGAACATACGGGGCATTCGTAATCACTCTAAAACTCCAACTCCTGTAGAAGTTCACATTTGAAAAAAACTCTTGTAGTTCGTCTTACAGTAGGAGTGCGATGAAAATTAAATGGGTTGTTTGGATGAATATATCATGCGCACATATTGCATCCGAAGTAAGTTTTAGAAGCTTTCGAAGAAATTAAAATAATTTTAAAAATTATTTTCTGTACACTTAAATGATACTTGCATTTTTCTATGAAAGAGATCATTTTTCAATCAACATTTAACCAATTCAACCCGAGCAACGCCGAGTAATTCTTCTATTTACATATATAACAGAATAGAACAAGTACATGTTGCTTCTCTCATGAGAAATAAAACAAATCAAATATCAAAACAAATCAGAATCTGCACAAACGGAAAATCAGGAATACACAGTTAACTGAGAATATTGATTCTGATTGAGCATTTTTCTAATAGTTTAGGGAGCGGAACGCTATTTGTCTCAAAAACCTTTTGGGACACTTGTTTCTTAGTTCCTAACATAACGATATTTCTCAAAACTTTTCTGAACAGAAAGAATTTTCAAATACATGAATAACATTCCATTTTAATACTAATTTGGCTATGTCAGAGGAAAATAACATTATGTATCGAATATGGAATTTTTTCAGGAAATGGAATGTACCAGGTAAGGGGAAAATAGTAGACTGAGAGGAAAAATAAACTAATTAAAATATAAATATAAGAAAATCTACCTTTCACTCTTTTTGATAAAAGAAGCTATCCATGAAAGCAATTCTTCATTTCCATTGCTCAGGAATCCATTGTTTAAAAAGTTAGATGCTTTCAGGAATTATTTGAATTTTAATGATGAATATATTCTAAAAAGGAACATTGTAATTAACGTAAATATTCTTTAATGGTAATGGAAGCTTTTTTTACGATGAAATCATAAAAATAGTGAAAACAGTAGCTTTCTTAAAGAAAGATAAATAAATTAAATATTGCACAAACCAATATTTTCCCTTGGAAACAAACATAACATTGACTGCCTTACTTTTAAAATATTGGAATAAACTTCAAAGGACTTGATTTACTAATATTTTGAAACAGTAGTATTTATAAACAGTATTAAAATTATAAAATGCTTCTTTTTTTTTAATTTGTGAGTTATTGTAAATACAATCAAACTCCTTCAGTATCCAAGACAGTTCATTAGCAAAAAGAATAATTACACCGTGTCAAAAATTATAAATGACTAGAAAAATTGTCCAACCTCACTCGGGTTGAATTGGTTAACTATATATTGAAAGTGATCAGAAAATAATCACTTTCCCCTTTCGTAGAAAAGTGCCAAATCATTTAAGTATGAGTAAAATAATTTTTTAATACCTTTTCGACATTTTTATAATTTCTACAGCCTACTTTGGACACAAATTCTGTACATGTAAATCCATCCATGTAATACGCATATATATATCGCACACCTGCTAAAGACACAAATTGGCGAAAGGTGCTCTAAGGTAACTGCTACAAAAGACGATTTTGAGGGAGGATTAGGGATTCCCTTTTTTAAGTTCTATTCCTGTAAAATTGCTCAACTCAATTCGTAAAAAATGGCAAATCTACTGCGGATACTCTTTCACATAATTTACCTGCCAATATTTTTTTTATTTGTGGCACTCTTTTCGAATTTCGCTGCCATTAAGACGACTAATTTGATAAGTATTTATCACTAAGTTTGTTTTAAAAGCGAATACATTTTCCTTGAAAATTCCGTTTCGTGGCATGTGAAATAATAGAACTTGTTTTAAAATTTATTATCTTCAGTAATGATAAAGCAAAGGTAACCTATTAACATTTTTCAAGCTAAATGGTAAATCAACTTGCCGGTTTTTTTTTAAAGAAAATCATTGTTTTAAACAAACTTTCCCTATATAAGTTGCTTAAACATAGCTTCAATTTATAAAATAAGCCACCTTGGCTACCTGTTGCTATGACAAAGAATTTGTAATATTTCAAAAGTCCTAGTTCGGATATTTTTTAACATTAAAGTTCTTTCAATAATGGAAAAATTCCACTTAAAATTTTTTTTATTTTAACTTACATGGCCGCTTTAAACAGAATACTTTGCGATGGTGTTGCGTGTGATAAAAAGGAATTACAATTTATTAAAATAATAAATATTTGAAACAGAAAACAGAATTAAAACAAAATAAAAGCTGGTGGGTAATAGTTCTAAAGATATAAATTCATGATTCTTTTTTATCTCTTGATCTCGTACAGTTACCACAACGTACAACTAAAAATTAGATAGAATTTAAAAACACGAAATTAATTCGGAGCGAAAAGATATCACTGCATCTGGCAAACGAACACGAGTTTCCGTTTCATTGCAAAATATCATCTGTCCCAAATGTTTGGAAATCGTTAGAACAACTTTTTTCCCGTCAGCTTTTATTTTGTTTCATTGCTTTTATGTTTTAAATATTTATTATTTTAATAAATTGTGATTCCTTTTCATCACTCACAACACCACCACAAAGTATTTGATTTAAAGCGGCATGTAAGTTAGATTAAAGCAAATATTAAGTGGAATTTTGTCATTATTGAAAGATCGTTAATGTTAAAAAAATCCGAACTTGGACTTTTGAAATATTACAAATTCTTTGTCATATAGCGACAGAATGTCAAGGTGCCTTATTTTACGAATTGAAGCTATACTTAAGCAACTTATATAAGGAAAGTTTTCTTAAAACAATGATGTTTTAGAAGAAACTATCAAATCGATTTACCATTTTTAAAAAAATGGTAATTGGTTACCTTCGTACAGAAGAATTCAATTTTAACACAAGTTCTTTTATTATTGCACGTGCCGCAAAACAGAATTTTCAAGAAACAATGCATATCCACTTTTCAACAAACTTAGTGATAAATATCTTATGAAATTTGTCATATTTCTAATGATGGCGAAATTGGAAAACGTCGCAAACCTGGTTCCAGGGTGTACCTTTATCAGGGATGCGATGTATGTTAAATGCATTACATGGATGGATATGCATGTATAAAGTCCAAAGTAGGTTGTAGAAATTATAAAAATGTCGAAAGGGTGTTAAAAAATTATTTTACACTTAAATGATTCGGCATTTTTCTACGAAAAAGGAAAGTGATTATTTTCTGGTCACTTTCAATATATAGTTAACCAATTCAACCCGAGTGAGGCTGGGCAATTTTGCTAGTTTATAAATATAAAGCAGAGTCGGCATCTGTCTGATCTCTATACAAATCTATACCGTTTGACCAATCTACACCAAATTTGGTTTTTCACTTTTTCCTTGGAACCATGCTGGTAACATAGGCTACATATTAACCCCGTCCTATTTGTCTTGGATGTGCAGAGGGCTGTAACTTCGATATAGTACAGGGACTAAAGACACTTCGAAATCCTCATAGGAATAACATTGCGTATTTATACGATCCATGTCAGACCCATTCACACTAAATTTGGTACATTCATCCTGTAGAAGTCTGCGGGACACATAGGTTATATATGAACCCCGTTCGATTTGTCCTGGGTCAGTAGGGGGCTAAAAACAATTCGAAATTTTCTTAGGAATAATATTGAGTAATATTACGATGAATTATAAACAATTCAACTCGAGCAACGCCGGGTAATTCAGCTAGTAGTTTATATTTTGCAAAGAATATAAAAAAGTATTTGAATTTAAATTCCGCAAAAATAGTTTTTTAAAAAATAATTGATTTTTCAGCAGTACTGGTAAAACAATTTAAGTAATTGCAATCCTCAATGTGCATTCCAGCTTCTCCAAAACTACCAAATTATGGTTGATTTAAGTAGTTACTCAGATGTTTTAACATGAAACTTGCTTAAATATGCAATCAAAGGAGTTTTAAATAATGCATTTAATAACTAAAATATAGTTTATCATTATAGTTATACATTGCATTAAAATATTTTGAATAAATCTTATATGATACTTGTACAAACACAGACACAAAATTGAACGTAGAACTGGAAGAAGGACAAACAGACTTACGTAACCAAGTTCAGTCACTAAATGAATGTAGGAACACAGTATGCAAAGATTCATGAAAATATATTCATCAACCGTTTGGGCGTAGCACGGGCACAAACATATAGACAAACAGATGGACAGACAGACACCAAACGCGCAAGAGACGGATTTTGCATCAGAAAGGTCCAAAACGGATAGAAAACTTGAAATGGGTCGAAAATATTCAATGTGCAAACACTTCATTCTTATTTATATAGACTTACTAATGGAAAAAGACGAGATATGAAATAAGTTTAATTTAGATTTTACAAGCTACTTATTTTTATTTAAACAATGCAATTATATATGTAATGAGATATTATACTGCATACTTACTATCTCGAAATGATTTGAGAATATACAACCAACACAAAACACAAATCTTAATGAAAATATTTGATGCTCGTTCTGTTTACACAAAATAATATTCCGAAAAAGCTTAAAAGAAAATACAATCATGGCAGACGATTTTTAGTTGAATTTACAGTTGAAATTAAGCTAGAAATAAAAATCAATTAATGATCAAGGATTTATTATAGTTGTTATTTTCAGAGGACATTTTCTATGATTTTTGACACGATTATACACTGCTGGCCACCCAAATCGCAACACCAAGAAAGACAAGAGATATCACAACAAAATTTATTTTGTAGATAACATGTTGACCAAGTATCAAATGATTAAATTTATAGACTTCTGTGAAGTGTGGTTCCTCCCAAAATCAGTAGTCAGAGTAGCCGCCATTGTTGGAGGTCACCGCTGCCACACGCCTCGGCATTGATTCAAAGAGACTTTGGATGTGTTCTTGGGGTACAGCAGACCAAGCAGCTTCCACACGTTGCCAAAGTTGATCTGGTGTGGCAGCTGGGGATGTATTCTGGGTCAATCGTTGAGCAACCATGGACCACATGTTTTCTATCGGCGAAAGATCCGGAGAGCGAGCTGGCCAGGGAAGCAATTCAATCTGGCGATTGACGAAGAACACTTGGACAATGCGTGCCACGTGTGGTCGTGCATTATCCTGTTGAAATATGGCTGTGGGCAAGCTCTGAAGGTAAGGAAGGACAACTGGCTCCAACACCTCGGAGATGTAGCGCTGGCTGTTTAAAGTACCGGCAATGCGTACTAGAGGAGTGCGAGAGTGATATCCAATATATAATCCATACCATAATACCCGGTGCAGGACCAGTGTGGCGGTGCATAACGCAGCTGTTCAGCGTCCTCTCTCCACGGTGTCTCCAGACTCGAATCCGACCATCGTGGTGTTGCAGACAGAAGCGTGACTCGTCAGTAAAGACAATTTCATTCCATTCTGCCGTCCACTTCCTTCTTTCATCGCACCATTGGCGGAGGAAACGTCTGTGGTTCTGCGTCAAGGGTAGACGAAGCAATGGACGTCTTGCGGACAGATCACTCTGCTGTAAACGGCGTCGAATGGTACGCGCAGACACTGGATGATGCGGTACAGACTGAATGTGCTGTGAGGGTTAACCCTCTGACATCCGTACGCATCTAAACATCATGTCCTCAGAAACCCAAAACGCCCGAGTAGCATTAGTTCAATCACCAATATTTCTTCCCCCCTCGTTTGCAACTTATTTTACACCTAATCGGGGGACTCTACACACCGAAAACCGCGCTGGTTTTAATGGGGGGTTGTATGGAAAGTGCTCTTTTCAACTTATAAGTCGATCTTAGAATTACATATATAGACATGTTGTGTATGCTGATGTTCAGCGTCCATTACATAGCATTTTTAAACTCTCAAAAAGAAAGCACGGATAGAAAATTGTCAAACTGTTAGAAAGAACAATTTTCTTTTAATGAAATATAGCGCAAAAGTAAAGCAATTGCGCTTACTTATAAAACAAGGAAAATATTTTTTAATTTTAGAACAAACACATTAGGTTACGTTTAATTTTAAGTACATATTTTTCATTAAATGTTTTAAAAAGGCAATTTAATTTCTTTATTTCCCTCTGATCTCTTTTACTTCAAATCTCTTGCAACAGGAATATACAAGGTATACTTTTTCTGTTGTGTTATCGGCAATTAATTTGTAATTTCTTATCTTATTTTTAAAACAATGTATCAAAAATTCGTGATAATTTTCAAATTAATAATATATCTTTTGCTTTGAAATTGATGTTTAAAAAAGGTTTTCGGAAATATAATACAGTGATAAAAGTGGTTATTTTTCAATAATTCTTCCTTATAAATATGATCTTAAAAGCAGCGTGATTTTTTGATAATGGTTTCTTTTAAAATTGTAGACCAAAAGCATCTTGCAATAAAATATGCAAGAATTACGTCACAGTTATGTCCCTGAAATGGACGTTTTATTCGTTTGCGGGACTTAAAAATATGCGCTTTTTCCTTAAAACAGAGATACGCAAACCTTTAAGTGTGATAACCTTTATTTATTAGAAATAAAATTCACACTTTACTACTATTACCCAACCCTCACTAATAAATCGCAAAATTAGCATTTATAGCTCGTAATTCAATTTAAAAGTCATTCTTTACACAATTTTTCTTTTCAGTTACTATTTTATATGCGTAGGTACAAAACATGTCTTGGAATTAAATTTTACATAACAATACAAGTGAACATGTACTTGAGTCAAATTCCGCGTTGAAAGCGACGGTCAAGTGAGCGTCACTCAAAATGAGAAGTGCATTATAGTTTCTTCTATTGTTATAAATTTGTGATAACTTCCATTCTAAAAAACCAAGGGGCTAAAATGGTCAGATGAGAGAAAACATAAAACTCAGCTACTAATAAAGTCATCTCATTCTTAAAGTATGCATTCTTAGAATTTTGTTCGTTTGATTATTGGGTTACGACATACCCTCAACGACCACTTCGGGACTAATGTTTAAAACATTTCTCGGATTATTTCATGTTACCGGTCGATACAAGTGGTTTTGTATACAAGAGAAACTGGCTTATCGACGCGAAGTCAATTGTTCACTCAAGAATCTCCCTCTGTCCCTCAGGCTTCGATTTCCCGTAACCTGTATACAAACAGCAACACTGGTTCTTTTATATGAAGCATAGTACTGAAAGGGACAATGGACAAAAACGATCACTTGAATCCTTCTGTCCCAACTCCGCTCTATTCTCTTCAACGCGAAAAACACCCTCAGCTACAGTCCTTTACGTTTCTCATTGCAGCAAAAACACGTGTTCATTGTAACGTCTTGATTCACGGGTAGCTAGACTAGTTACCATTGAAAATATCCGATTCTGGACTAAATTGGTTTATTTTACAATTTGTACAAAAAGTCGGAAAATGAATGTAAAGTTCATTAATATTAGTTCCTTGGAAGGTCCAAAGTTCTATCGAGGCGCTTAGGGCTGCTGGCGAGCCTCACAATTTCGCTCGGGGAAGTCTAACGCACGGCTACGGGTGAGCCTATTCTCAACACAAAATTACTCGAATGAGTACAGAGTTCCAAGGCAGGAAATCTCAGTCTTTCCGGACAGGATCACTACTAGGATGAGCAGTTACAAGGATCTCTAGGAGGGTTCTCCTTTACGGCTACGGTCGAGCCTTTCTCACTAAAATACTCCGGCGAGTATAGGATCCCAAGGTGGGATAAATGCACAACAGTGAAAGGATATTCACTTCAAGCTCCAAAAACGGTCTCTGCTGACCGCCTCTCTCCAAGCTCTCTCTCTGATCCTCTGTCTCCGTCTCTCCTCTCTCTCTCCTCTCGTGATCTCTCTCTCTCGTCCTCTCTCTCTCTCTCTCTCTCTGATGATATCTCCTAAAACTCTATCTGTTGGGTGCTTATCGACTCCTCCTTTCCGTTTCTGGTCCGCCTTTTAGTCGGTGCTGGATTGGGTGTTGAAGATTTCTCACGTTCTTGATTGGCTGTCTCACGTTGGTCTTTCCCCTCAACTTTTACGACAGACTTCGGCGGACTTGAAAGGGTCCATCAAACCCTGTCGGAAACTCATCATCATTTATATCAATCTTCTTGGTCTCGAAATGTCAAAGAGAGCGACAGAAAGGCGCCTGCCCTTTGTTTTGAGCGATTTCCGACCCCTGCTGGCTGGCTGTCGTTAAGAAATCATTAAGATGTTTTCGGGTGGTCGTTATGGAGTGTGGGCTTTTCCTCTCGACACCTGAGTCAACAAGACTTTTCATTTTCCCACGTTGTCGTGGTGATCGTTTCCCTAGCTGCCGTTACAGAATTCCTCCCCCCATAGAGAGATTTTGCGATGTGTTAGAGAGCAAAATCTAAAAGGAAGGGGTTAGACATACAGGAGGTCTTGACAATACTTCAGAGGCAGCTATAACCAATGGTTTTAACCTTCCAACATTTTACAATCTTATTCAATTATTTTATTACAAACACAAGCATCATTTGTATTTACATTTTACATAGATCACAATTTATACACTATTAAATATTTACAATCAAATTTTCATTTGAAGTGTCAGATGTTATTTATTCCACGCGACTTAAGCAATCAGCGTGCTTATTGTCTTTCCCTGCTCTGTGGACTATTGTATAGTTAAATTTCAGGCTCAAGAACAAGATTGGCTGTTCATTATTGTGTAGTCCTAATTGAGCTATGGTAATCCCGATCCCTTTATCAGATGCATCTGTTTGCAAGATAAATTCCCTGCTATAGTCTGGGGGATAAAGTACGGGTTTCTCGGTGATTTCTACTTTTAGCCTATGGAATTCGTGCTTATACTCCGGTATCAGCTCTATCGCTTCCTTTCTAAAAGTTCTGCGTACGGCATCTTTATCGTACCAGGTTTTCCCTTCGTTTCGTATGTCTGAAACTCGTTCATAGTCCAATTCAGGACAACGCTTCAAACCATTTAATTCTAACATGCACTCAGTCACGACATTTTCTTCCTTCTCCGGTTCTACCCAATGTTCGAAAAGTAAGGTTTCGGGGGTTCGAAGATTATTTCTGCGTACGAGTTTAGTCGTGATTAATTTTGTGGACTCATGAGTCACCGTTCTTAATGCTAAGGGAGCTGCAGGTAGATTTTTCTCCCAATCTAATCCCGATTTCAAACATAAAACCTTCGATAATCTTTTCACAGGACTATGCCACCTCTCTACTGGGTTACTTTGTGGGTGTCTAACAGAGCTGTGCGTAACCTTAATGCCAAATTTTCCAAAAAACGTGGTGGTCAAATTGCTCGTGAAACAAGTGCCTAAGTCACACTGTATTTCTCTGGGAAATCCCAATCTACTAAATATAATCATGAGAGACTCCACTATTGATTCTGAACTGATGTCGCGAACGGGTATCGCTTCAGGATATTTTGAGGCCATGCAGATAGCAGTTACTATATATCTATTATCCTTACTTGAATAAGGAAGGGGTCCTACGGTATCTACATTAATTTTCGAGAAGATCTCTTTAATCACCGGCACTAATTTTAATGGGGCTTTCTTCTTTTCCCTTGGTTTTCCCACTCTCTGGCACGGGTCACATGTTCTGACGTATTCTTCAGCATCCTTAATGCAGTTCGGCCAAAAATAATATCTCAATAGTTTATCTTTGGTTTTTGTCGAGCCTAAATGTGCGGCTACTTCTTCGTGGCATAACCTTAGAATTTCATCCCTCATTCTTGCGGGAATGACTAATTGTTTCCTTTCCTCACCTCGGTGATCTGCGGTTATTCTAAACAACAAATTTTTATCCACCCTATATTCCTGAGTTCGCTTTTCTTCCATTTTTTTCCACAGCGTACTCAATTCAGAGCATTCCTTTTGTGCGTTGGAAAACTCCTCGGGGGTTACTTTCAAAATCGCAATTGTATGCTTTTCAGCAGGGGGTAGATGAATGGGAAGCTCGCGCTCCTGGCTATTCGATTGAAGAGGTGGTTTTTCGCTAACGCAGTTGGGGGTTTTGAGTTTCTCCAAACTCCTTGATCTTTTGTTTCCCCTGTTTTGACTACGCGTAACGACAGCATTAACTAAATGTGGGTTTTTCTTTGCCTCCTCGAGCAATTCTTGGGTCGAGTTTCCCAGGAGATAATGGTTCAATTCTACCGTTTTATCCACTACCGCTGATTTAGTGATTATCTTGCCGAATTTTTCACTTTCTAAACTAATTGTTGCTATCGGTAAACATCGGAAATGATTTTCCAGAGCCTGTTTCAACCAAACTGTTTCTCCGGTGTAATCATCTGGTCTTACTAAGTGGTTGGGAGCTACGTCCAAACTGGTTCCACTATCTCTCAATATCACGGTATTTATCCCATTTACTTTAGCCTCACTCAGATAAGGGGCAAACGAAGGTGCGAAATTCTCCTCCATCTTTAAATGATTCACGCGTTCGTGATTCGGGTTTCTCCTTAATTCAGGGCATTGCGGTCTCAGATGATCCGTCGAATGGCATATGTAACACGCCGGCGCTGTTCACCGTTCAAATTCTCGCTTCCTCCACTTTTGCTCATTAGGATTTGGGTTCCTCCAATTCGAGCGTTCGCTCTTTTCTGGCTCAAATTTCCTCACTACTGCAGGTCTGTTGTCAGGTTTTGGCTTATCTGGGAAACGTTTTTCTGGGAACTTAGCTGTGAGAGGTCTTCTAACAGTGCGTCTAGCGGCTTCATATTGGTCTAATTTAAATACTAATTCTTCGGGGTCTACTATGGCTGCCCACTGATCTATGAAATGCTCCTTAATTTCAGGAGAAACTCTCCTTTTTATTTGATCCGTTAGCATTAGGTTTTTGAGGTCCTCAAAACTTTGCACTCCGACTCCATCTAGCCATCCCTCTAAGTAACTCCTTAATTCAAATATTAGATCTTTCCAGGGCGCTCCTGATCGTCTCTGATGCTGTGTAAATTTGGTTCGGAATGTTTCCGGATTTAATTTAAATCTATTTAGGAGGGTACTCTTAACATGATCGTAATCTTCTGATTTTTCAGGGGGCTCTCTCATGATAATTTCTGCAATATCCATCGGGAGTAGGTAAAGAAGGTGAGTCACCCAATCAACCTCATCTATTCCCATCTTTTTCGCCTGTCTTTCAAACAAGGTGAGAAATAGGGCCATGTCTCCTTTTTCTGGGTCAAATTTCTGCATTACGGATTTCAAGTTTTTCGTTGGTCTAGAATTATCCGTTTGTGACGAACCTAAGCTATTTGTTTCAGCAGCTTGCGTAATTCTGAGTTTTTCTAACTCGAACATTCGAATTCGCTCTTCTCGCTCTTCCGCCTCCCTAGCATTTCTCTCGGCTATCTCCCGTTCCTCTCTAGCCTGTCTCATCTCCCGTTCCTCTACTATAACCTGCAACTGAGCCTTCACCCATTCTTCGTCGTATTGTGGATGCTCTGATATCTTTGTGGTTATATCTAACACCCTATCATTAGGTCCTAGGTCGATACCTAACTCATAAGAGCGAGTTTCTGCAAATCTGCCTTACGTTGCCTTGCTAAAAATGCCATTTTAAAATTCTCCTGTCCCTTACACACAATTATACACACAATAATATACTAATATATGTGACCAATACTTAAAACACAATGCAACACTATAAAACAATGTACCTTAAATTTCAAAACAATCTTAACTCAAATTTCACAAAATATACTAAGCGTAACTCTACACAGAATACTTCGATAACTTTTAGATTACAACAGTACTTAATTTCAATAAATGACTTTTACTCTAATTTCAAAGGAAAGTTCTTCCTGAATTGATAACACAATAGTTTTCTAAATTTTTCAAATCAAGCACTTTGCTAAATGTTGCAACCACTCAATTACACATACAATATAATTTCATTAAGACAATTTTAAATTCCTAGCACATTAATTTACTACAATTTTTGCCTCTAAAGTAAAATCAAGCCTTACCTGCTGTCGTGCTGCACAGGATCTCGTCACTTTCATCTACTTCAGATCAGGGTTATTGGTCGGTCACTTTCCACACAAAACTTGGTCTTCTATTTTTTTTTCGGGACTCGGCGTCTTCCGTAACTGTATTTCGGACCAGGCGTCCTTTTCTCCAGGACTGGATGTCGAACGAAGTCGCTACTTCTCCGGGACTGGATGTCGGTCGGTTCGATACTCTTTCAGAACTGGATGTCGAACGAAGTCGCTACTTCTCCGGGACTGGATGTCGGTCGGTTCGATGCTCCTTCAGAACTGGATGTCGAACGAAGTCAATCGGTTCCGCTACTTCAGGACTGGGTGTCGGTCGGTTCGATACTCCTTCAGAACTGGATCTCGAACGAAGTCAATCGGTTCCGCTACTTCAGGACTGGGTGTCGATCGCTTCCGCTACTGCTTTACGACTGGGTGTCGATCGCTTCCGCTACTGCTTTACGACTGGGTGTCGATCGCTTCCGCTACTGCTTTACGACTGGGTGTCGATCTCTTCTGTTACTTCTTCACGACTGGGTGTCGATCGCTTCCGCTGCCACCAGAAAGTTAACTAGTCTGTAACGTCTTGATTCACGGGTAGCTAGACTAGTTACCATTGAAAATATCCGATTCTGGACTAAAGTGGTTTATTTTACAATTTGTACAAAAGTCGGAAAATGAATGTGAAGTTCATTAATATTAGTTCCTTGGAAGGTCCAAAGTTCTATCGAGGCGCTTAGGGCTGCTGGCGAGCCTCACAATTTCGCTCGGGGAAGTCTAACGCACGGCTACGGGTGAGCCTATTCTCAACACAAAATTACTCGAATGAGTACAGAGTTCCAAGGCAGGAAATCTCAGTCTTTCCGGACAGGATCACTACTAGGATGAGCAGTTACACGGATCTCTAGGAGGGTTCTCCTTTACGGCTACGGTCGAGCCTTTCTCACTAAAATACTCCGGCGAGTATAGGATCCCAAGGTGGGATAAATGCACAACAGTGAAAGGATATTCACTTCAAGCTCCAAAAACGGTCTCTGCTGACCGACTCTCTCCAAGCTCTCTCTCTGATCCTCTGTCTCCGTCTCTCCTCTCTCTCTCCTCTCGTGATCTCTCTCTCTCTCGTCCTCTCTCTCTCTCTCTTTGATGATATCTCCAAAAACTCTATCTGTTGGGTGCTTATCGACTCCTCCTTTCCGTTTCTGGTCCGCCTTTTAGTCGATGCTGGATTGGGTGTTGAAGATTTCTCACGTTCTTGATTGGCTGTCTCACGTTGGTCTTTCCCCTCAACTTTTACGACAGACTTCGGCGGACTTGAAAGGGTCCATCAAACCCTGTCGGAAACTCATCATCATTTATATCAATCTTCTTGGTCTCGAAATGTCAAAGAGAGCGACAGAAAGGCGCCTGCCCTTTGTTTTGAAACCACAGCGATTTCCGACCCCTGCTGGCTGGCTGTCGTTAAGAAATCATTAAGATGTTTTCGGGTGGTCGTTATGGAGTGTGGGCTTTTCCTCTCGACACCTGAGTCAACAAGACTTTTCATTTTCCCACGTTGTCGTGATGATCGTTTCCCTAGCTGCCGTTACATCATCCTCAAGCAGTGAGAGCTAAACCTAAGAGCCGCCTTGAATAGAGAGAGGCCATTTACTATTTTTCTACCTTTCTTTAGAGGTCCAGTTAACACTTGGGTGGTAAATACCCACGTGAAATTTAACATTGTGGGGATCCCATGGGTAAGGTGAAAGAAATTGTTGGAAGCTTTGAGCCCTCAGTTCTAAAGAAACAGACATATTTTCTCAACTGCCTCCAAACCAAACTTTAATCCAAGTGAAAGTAACAATGTGTAATAGATCGAGGTGCTACCGAAGAACTATCTAACTGTATTCTAAAGCACAGCTACCGAACAACGGTAACTGTATTCTAAATTATAGCAAGAATTATAGAATTCTCCATTAAATATGAGCAGTGCTTCGTCAACTGATAAGTGAGCGTACGGCTTAAAATGTTCGGAAAATTCTTTTCGCAAGTATGTTTCTAGTGGCTCTACTTTTTGGTGAAAATAAAATTTTCACTGTCCTTAAGTTCGTATTCCCTGTCGGATATATGGAAATAGTGTTTAATGCGTAAAAATCTATTTTTACTCATCATCATTTTCACTCTTGAATTTCCAAGTGTCTCATTTTTGGACCAGTAATCAGTGATTCTAGGCTTGCGTACAATACTCATTACAAGCAGAACTGTAAAAAAATTCCACAGTTCTTTGATGCTCGCAATAGGTTCCCATCTCTCGTCTGCAAATCCTCGCATTTTGGCACAAATTTCACCATACTTATTTGTATTAACCCTGATGAGTTCGCATATCTCTTCACTCATTAATAATTTTAGATAGTCCAACGCAGAAGAGCCAGGTGGTAACATATGAAGGGGACCAGAAAAATTAATGAATTGGGGGACGTTTATGCGTTCGTTCTCAACCACTTCTGAATCCCATACAACGGTACCGTCATTATTTTCAGTATGAAGAAAATCTATATTTTCTTCATCTTCGGATTCACTATTGACACTGATCGAATTGTTTCCCAATTCCTTAGTTGGCAATTCTAATTCGTCATCTTCACTCCTATCCAAATCTGATTCATCTGTATCATTAAAAAGTATTGTTTCGATCTCTTCTCGAGTCAAAATTCTTCTGTACCGAGGCATTTTAAAGGCAAAAAATCTAACAGGTGGTTATCCGATCCGCAGACAGACTGAAGAACGTAGTTAGAAATCAACCCCCTAACACCTGATGATCATTTAGCACACCTTCAGGTGACAAGGAGATGTTCGAAAATCCTTTGTAGAGTGGGGATGACCGATTACCCTCCTCACTGGTAGAGGGGCAGAAACGCTGATCACATTAAGAGCCGGACGGGCGGCGAGCGGTTGTCTGAATGAAAAGGCGTTTCGGGCGGGTCGACATTCAGAGGGTTAAAGGAGCTCTGTTGATTCTTCAGGCGACATCTCCGACCCCGCCTACCGAACGGCAGCAAGGGACTGGGGACCCCTAACGGTGATGTAAGTGAGGTTGTTGCCGCCTCCAACACCAGCTGTCCTAGTAAGTGGCATGGACCATGCTTTATGGGTTCGCCCGCCCCTCAGTGCGTGGAAGAAGTAGACGGCGCCTTCCAAACCTCGATTGGCGCGTCGGTGAGGGTTCCACCGAGAGCATACCTACTGTCCCTGCTCAGCTGACCATGGAAGAGTTTGCTGATTTCCTTCCGCGTAATGCGAATGCAGGTCGGTTTAAAAGTCCTTCCAGCAAAGGCAACGCCCCTAGGAGTCTTGGAAAATTTAACAAGCATTTTACGAGTTGAACAATCCAGCTGTCTCAATTCCAAATTATTTATAACCAGCTGCATATTTGCAAGTTAGGTTTCAGTAAAAGTTAGGCGCATATTTGCAACAGGACACCCTGTATGCCTCGGTATACCACTTGGTGTCGATCTGTTGCTTCGCGCTAGGCACCGCTTGGCATATTATAACTTTCTTGGAATCGGCATGGGGAGGTGTCCCTGCCGTTTTCCCATCACTGGATGAAGGTGTTAATATAGGCGCCAACCTGCAATGGTGCCTGTTGTCTTGGATAGACCCTGGGTCTTGGAGGTCGATACGAGTTTCTGCTCCGCTTGTCGAGACCATCATAACGCTATGATCTGGGGCCGCCTCCGCAAATCTGTAGTGGCAATTGTCGGGGTAGAGGGGGCTGCGCCCCCAACTAGTAGTAGTAGTAGAACGCATAACTCGCTGCAGAATTCTGTATGAGAAGCATTTAGTTGAAGAAAGATGGGAAAAAGTTGTGACAATAGACGAGGCGTGGGTGTATTTAAATGATTGCAATAAAAAAGAAAAATTTATTATCATATAAGAGAAGAAAAAAATCTTAAAACGTGGTTCAAAGAATCTAAAGAAACCTTCTCTAAGGGATTTGATTGTTGCCGGTTTTGTATATAATGGGAAATTAAAATTTAAGAGTGGAAAAAATGTAAAAATCAACTCCCACATACTATCAAGACCATATTTTATCCCCAATATTCAAAAAAGAAATACCATATCTTTACCCACAGTTCCAACAATCAGTAGAGCTGCATCAGGATAAAGAAAGTAGCCACACATCTAAATCCACTCTTAAATTCTTGGAAAAATGGAACAAGAAACTGGAATCAAGTCAATTCCTTTACTGATATTACGGCTAAATCTCCAGATCTCTCACTCATGGACATTTGTGCTTTTGGACTTTTAAAATGAGTATTATCGAAACGTCGATCGAAAACCATTCAAGGACTTTGGAAAACTGTGGAACAAGAATTGAACAAAATACCTCTGTTGATACTACAAGTCATTATTATCATGAAAATTAAAGTGTAGAAAGATATTAACAATAAGGGCTATCAAATAGAATATTTGAAACAGAACAATTTCATGTAAAAATTTATCTTCAGTCCATTATATAAAATCTTTCAAAAAATGTCTGAACAGCCTCTGTAATAAGTGCATGCGGAAACTTTTTATTCACTGTAAGTCTAAGTTTCTTTTATGACGCTTTTAAATTCTTAAGAAAGGAAACTGTCCCAGAAATCTTACAAAATACAGATCGTAGAGAATATTTACTAAGCTTAAGCCTAACATCAACTTAGTCAACAAGGAAGAAAGTTTGAAATTAAACTAAAGAGAGCGATTCTTTATTTTTAACAGTTTTCTTTACTAACTAGACATTAATTTAATTTATTTGTATCTTAAAGAAAAGCTAAGGGCTCTGAAAAAGTGATCAACTTAGTTATACTCTCAGAACTTGAATTCCACTGTGAAATACGACGTAGGTTCTGTCATTTGGGTTTGTGTATCATAGTCCTTAGAGTATTAACCGTTCGCAAATTACATTTTATGGAAAGAAATATGGATAGATGCGTGCATCTTTGCATTACGAAAGGATTTGTTACAGAAAGTGAAAGAAAAATCTCGGAAAATTCCTGAGAGTCTGGTACTTGTAGGTCGGTAGGGTTTTTTCATTACAAAAATAATTTGGCATTATATATACAAGGAGAGTTTATCTCATGATAATTGAAATGTTTTCCCAATTGGAAAGATTAAACTGTTGTAGATAAACAATCAAATCTATACTTTCATAATGCAGCTATAGCTTTAGTTTTCTGTTGTAATTGAAGGCAGAGCTGCTTGTATTAAATAAGGATGTATATATACAACATATTCTTTGTTAAAAGTATAAATCGTAGTTGTTTCTTAAAAATGATTTCCATTTCATAAATCTCAATTCTTAAAACTTCCCTTCGGGACTGATCCGGACCGTCGCCAATAGCCCATTCTGTTGTTCCATTGTGACGTTAATTTAACTACCTACCCATCTCAATTATTAAAATCTAACTTGGATCAATTTTTAATGCATTGAATCAATATATTTGACTTAAAAAACGAAAACCTTTTCATGATAATAATTGACAGTACAAAATGGTTTTTTCTATAAATATAGTGATAAAATCATTGCCAAGGTATCAAGTTGTTTAAAATACTATTTTATTTTTAACAATTCAGTCTTCCCCATCTGAGGCCGGTAAATTGCTGATCATCCGAACCAGTCCGTAAATGGTGTAACCATGGGTGGAGTGTAACAGTGTTATACTTAACCCGAGGTGTAGCACTGCGCCTAATGATGCTTTCATTCCAGCCTCTAATCGCAGATCAGGTATCGCGGTAACCCGGTTGGAAAAGTAGCGGATTAGATGCGTGGGGATGATGCACGTTTAATCTGTTGTGTCCTGTTGTACACTGACGTGGTGCAGAAGTTTGGAGAGTGGGATGCCAGCTCAGTTTATGACCTCGTCATAACCTGATCGTGGTTCAAAACGTCGAGGTATTGTCCTAGGATCTTTCCCTTCGAGATTGATCCCGGACCGCCACCAATCGCCCGTTGTGTTGCTCCAGTGCGACTTTAATTCAATTACCTCCTTAGGTAATTACAGATCAAACAAAAAAGATTGAAATTGTGTTCTTATTTTGGCATGAATATAGATAATATAAAAAATTTTACACTAAATTCCTGTCTCATCTGAACTATACCCCAAATTTGGAAGTAATGTAACAGATGAGTGTCCAACATATATCTATAATAATAGAAAAATATAATGCGTTGATGTAACAAAGGGAATCTCTCTGACAATTGATAAATATCATGTTTAACGCTAAATTTATCAACCTTTTGTAAATACCTATTTTTACCGAAACGGATTAAATGACCCATTTTCCATTTGGATGCAGAGAAATCAGTGCTTGAAATAATAATAAACAAATTACATTAAATAACGATTTAATAATTATAAACATAATAACAAATTTAATAATCATAAGATATTATTTTGACTTTTATTCGGAAGTTTCACTTGTTTTGAATATTCGATTAAAAATCTCGATTCATTTGTAACATCTCCTTTGTCCCCTAAGTACATTAAAAGCGTTTTTCTATACATCATTTTTTGACGAGTCATTTTTATATTCACTCTTAATTTGGTCATCATCACTTTCGAATAAGTCGTGTTCACTTTCAAAATGTTTTCCTTCAGCAATTTCAGAACATTTTTCACTTATATTATATATTTCTTCCAATAACTTCTTGTGTTTCAAAATTCTGGACATCCCTACGATTAAACCGGAGGGTTTCGAGTTCGAATCCAACCAAACACCGTCGGGTACAAAGGGGGCAGGTGCACGTTAAATCTGTCGTGGCCTTAAATGTCCTCACGTTGGCGTGGTGTGGAAGTTTGGAGAGTGGGGTGCCAGCTCAGGTGTTGCCTCTTCATCTGACCGTGGTTCAAAATTACGTGGTGGTGTCCTCGGATCTTTCCTTTGGGATTGATCCCGGACCGTTCCCAAATAACCCGTGTGACGTTAATTAAAATACCTACCTACCTTACGATTAAAAATATCGAATACGCTAAAAATAAAATGTAAGACTAACTACTAATGTTATACGTTTTTTTACCACTTCTTACTCTAAAATGGTACTTTCAACAATCAAATTTCCATAGTAATCATTATAATTGTAATTCAACTCACTGGGATGATCTACAGTAAACTGCTGCAATTACAATATGACATTCAACCAAATATCCGAATAAAAAATTACACCGAGGAATAGACAAATTATTTTTAGAATTGAGAGGTGTTGCCTTATGATGTTAACATCTATACACTGCTGGGCAAAATAATAGGCACATCTCTATGTGTGCAAAATGCTTTGAATGGAACTCATTATATGAGCGGTTATCTCGAATTGATATCGTAAATTCAGTTCAGGAGAAAAAATTCGAAGTCGAGATGTTCTGTTATCTTTAGGATGCAATGAAGCATGAAACTCTATACAATGGTGTGTGCTTATTATTTGCACAGTAGTGGATATGGAATGATTTTGAAGTCGACAATATTGTAAAAACACACATAAAATGTTAAGCCAGTCAAATTACCCGTCACGGATAAAATAGGTATACTTCATACGTATGCAGAGAAGTGAAGAGAAATGTATACTACTAAATTATTTTTATAAACATTTCAGGAACAGTCGCAAAGTTAAATGAGGAAAAGCGATAAAACCTAATGTGTAATTTCAAGTCAAAATTTTAAAACGGGTCATTTGACCCGCTTGTTAAACTTGTGTTAAAAAGAACGATTTCACTTGCTACATAAACATGGGAAATGAGCTCAAATCATAATATTTGTGAGCCCATACTCCCGTGTAAAATAAATAATACATTCCATTTCTCAAAAATTATTCGAATACTATTCAAATTGGAAGCACGTGACAACAACGGACGGTTCAAAAGGTATCCATTCGGAATTCCCCCTGACGAATTCCTAATAAATATCGCAGATGCGTTTCTGTAAAAAATTCCCAGAAATGACTGGTTATGAATTTTGAGAGTGAAAACAACATTTGGTATGGTAAACAGGCGACCGACCGGATAGTGATAGAAACCAAGTACTACGCACACACACTTAAAAGAATCAACAGTCCCATTAATGCAACTTGTTATCGTTCTCAGATGCTGATGAACGAACGAGAAAGAAAACGCTCTCCAATCCCCGACTCGTACAATCCGCTTTTCTTTTTGTAGCATTGACTCTCTCTAATGTGTTACTCAATACTTCCATTCAAGTCAATAAGGCAATATCTACAAGTTTGGTCATTTAGGTTTATGTAACTCATTGAGTATGTAAACATCATAACGAAGACCCGGATGTTTATGACATGCATTATTTTCACATTAACTTGAAAAAACATGTTTTGAAATATTCTGATTCAAATTCGGTGATTTTTATTGGTCATTTTATTGCATATTTCGCGCGTTGGTCTTTTTAGAGGTTTAGATCCTATTTCAGTATTTTTTATATAGGTCGCATCAAATTTTGTTTCTTACAAATTACATTTACTAGAAAAAGTTTCGTAGAATCTTTTTAACGCTTTATGTATGAAGATAAGGGGATGGAATTTCGTTTTGTCTTTTGTTTTATGGTCATTTTTTGATACACGAGGGTTAAGGATCTCTGGAAGTATGAAACATCTCCCTTAAGTTAGGCTTAAGGAAGGCTTAACGAAGCTAGGCTTAAGGAAGGTTAATCTCTAGTAGGGGAAGCGCGTTAACTTTTCCTTTTAAGGTCAGCAGTTCTTGGAAAAATTCTAGTGACAGAAAGTGGAGGCACAATAAAAGAGAGAATAGGGTACAATCTCTGGTAGGGGAAGCGCGTTAACTTTTCCTTTTAAGGTCAGCAGTTCGTAGAAAAATTCTAGTGACAGAAAGCGGAGGCACAATAAAAGTGGGAATAGGGTACAATAAGTTGCAGGCCTTTGAGAAAATTCCAGTTTGTTCCCGAAGGTGGTTGGGTAGAGGTGGTTCGATTTCTAGGAATCCCCCTTTTCTTGCGGTCAGGTAAGTTGTGTGGCCTTTATAATACAAAAGCTATTTTTAGCTCTCACTTCGTGCTTAGGAAGAAACTGACGTTAAGGGGTGAATTGACTGACTTCGAATCGCGAACTGAACGAATTTTTGTGTGATGTCTTTACATCATCACACGTATGCATAACATAAGGCTCATTTTCATATCAAATTGAGCACACATTTCATAATTTTCAATGGTGACACCCAGCTTGTCACCAAATTTTATATCTAGATCAAAATTTGATGCCAGTTACCAAGTTTCAAGTCAATTGGTCTAACTATTTCTGGATTATGAGTATGGAAAGTTTGGAGCTCTAAATATTAAATCCCAGACTATCCTATACTGTAATATTCCTATCTCCTATCATGCAACTATTTTACCACTAACCCTCTGAGTGTCGCGATATTTGCGAGTAGTGTAGTGATGCTTTTACCCTACTATAAATAAACATCTTTCTAAAGAATCCATGAATTCTTGATTTCCAATATTTTATAAAGATTCTACTGGTCCTTTTCTTGGAATAGAATCCTTTGGAACAATTCTATTGGCCTTTTCTTAGATTGCAATCCTTTTATAAAATATTGCTCTCTCTCCTTTCCTTATATTAGAATCCCTTGGAAAGATTTCATTTTTCATTTCTTTTGAATAGATTCTATTGGTTGAGAAGGTCAAAATTGGTTAGAAGTCATGCCGGGAAAACTGCAGGTTTCAAGCTGGAATTACGCGTGTGAACCCCTCAGAAGGTTAAAGAACGTAAACACAAAACTACAATATTATTTTTAACTAGCTGTACCGGGCCACGCGTTGCTGTGGCTCATCTGGTTAAATTGAAAAGAAAGATTACCATTGTGCATTCATCCCAAACGATAAGTTTGCATTTTTGCAATACTTTTCCCATGCTGGATGCTTTGGAAATGTTACACGTGGGGGATTCAATGAATTGCATGTCAAATGGCAATTTCAAAGTGGAATGAGCAGTTCTTCCACCTGGTATCAAAGTCGCAGCTATTCCGGACGACGCAAGTGCTAAGGCAATGTGATTTGGGGATCTGATTGCGGCCAGAATCAATTTAATTAGGAACGTTTTACCAGTTCCTCCTGGCATTACATTTTTATTTATATAGCTAAGTAGACTAAAACATGCGCGTATTCGAATGCAACGTTGTGGCAAAATTTCAAGGCAATCGGTGAAAAAGTTTGGGAGATTTTGCGTTAGGAACAAACGAACATTACATTTTTATTTATATAGATTCACCCATAGTAATTAAACTACTAGCATTCTATTAAATATGAAATTAATTTGCGGGATAATATGAAGAGCAAGCTTGGTATATTTCGTTGGAAATCGATGCAGTTTTCTTTTTAAAACTCCAAAATTTCAGCTCAGAATTTTATTTTTCAGGAGCAATGAATGAGCACAATGATGTATACTTATTGGGAAAAGTTATGAGTAGTTGAGGTAATCGTCAGAAAATATACATATTAGTCAATGAATGCTCAAATAATGAGGAAATTCACGACAGTGAAGCAAGGAAAATACTGCTCACAAGGCCATCCCAATAAAACAAACGCTCCATTCCCCAACAGAGTAAACACGTCAATTCCCATAAAATGTTTTCCATCGCTGCTTAACAAAATCCCACCATTTCAGGAAAAATGGAAGTGAAAACAAATAACATTACAGCTCATCTCTGCGTTATGCGAATGAGTTGCCGGCGGATTGTTGCGGTCGTGGCACATAGATGGCGCTGATGCGTCCCAAGCAAAGAGGGAGTTCCGGCGGGGCTATTTACATCTGGGAACCGCATCTCAGATCGAGCATTCTCTTTCGAGTCAGCCGCGCGATCTGATACAGTGTGAGAGGGATCTCGTTTTGACCAGTGTAGAGAAGTTTCAACCTGAGCTCTCTGATGACCAATCGATAAGCGTGTGATATGTGAGTGCTTGTGTGGAGTTGATTAATCGCCCACAAATTAAAAGATTGTATCTGATTTAGTGAAGAAAAAGTGACCAGCCAAGTAAGTTGTTTTCTCTTTGGGATAAACTTTTGTGCATGTTTTGATCCGTCAGTTTGGGATTTAGTGTAATACTTGTTTTCGAAAACTAGGTGAAAGTGAGAATTTCATTTGACGGATAGGTTTCGAGATCTAAACTATCTTTCTCTCCGAATCCTTACTAAAAACATTATTTCCGAGGAACATTTTCTACTTTAGCAATGTTTTAGTCAGATATAGTTTTTAAAAATTCAATTTCCGAGATATTTTCAGTAGATTCGAGGTATTTTCTTATCTGTTCGAGCCACTGTAACACAATCTTTCCTTAATAGTAGTTGAATTTACGTCGCTCTTGGGGACACAACAGGTTTTTATAAATATAGTGTGAAGATTAATGATAAAATGAAAAACGAGTTGATCAACAGGTATGGAAATTCGTGTTTTATCAAATTTTATCCCCCCCCCCCCAAAAAAAAAAAAACATTTTTATTCGTAATTTTTTTTAAATGTCCACGTTAAAATGTTTCATGTAAGTCAGAAATTTCTAAGCTCATCTCTGACAAGTGAAGAAGAAAATATTTATTAGAAATGATTCATTATTAGAAATTTCACATGGATTTGATTACCATTTCGGGGTTTCCTTTTTTTATTTCTTCCAACAAAATACTTAAAGGTGATTTTTATAAAATAGAGAAAACTCTAAATTGTGTCGTTGTGAAGAGCGTTCAATACAGTAGATAACAGTAGAAATTCAATTTGTTTCTTCTATTTGTCCTACTGAAGCCATCAGTGGCTAAATTCATTGATCATGAGACTGGTAGACTACGAGCTGCAGGTTAGGAGTTCGATACTCGGCTCTCATTTGATCGGATAAGGCAGTTTGGTTTATCTTGGTTTCCCTTAGCGACAGTTCTGGGTCAATTCCACCTGAAAGGCACGTTGTCCCTCGTCAGATTAATGCCTTTTTAACTAGAATGGACTTCCCATGATTGGTTACGAGAGCATTAATCTTTACTAGTTCTCTGATGTGGCTCACAAAAATCTAGAGGCTACGGCAGGGAAGCCTCTACCGTGAAAGCAACAGGTTGTAAGTTCGAATCCCAGTCTGGGCGAGGGATGGGCACTTTTGGTCAAAGTATCAATATTCTGGATTCATCCGTGTCGAAGCACATAGTATCGATACACTTTAAATATTGGACCAAAGGTATCGATCCGTGAAGTATCGATATTCGATTCAAACAAAAAAGCTTTTTGTTTCACTGCACAGTCCCACTTGCTTTCTTTTCGTTGACCCCCCTATATTTTCAACAGCGGTTCCCGCCGCATTGGTATCGGACCAGCATCTTTTGCGGCAAGTATCGAAGCGGTCCGGTTCGAATTGAACGGATACCGCTCTGATACCCGGATTTTTCGGAAGAGTACTTTTAGAGAATAGATCCTCGTACTGATACAAATCGCTTGGTATTGTTCCCAAAAGTCTGCTACGATATTCACCAAAATGTATCGATCTACTCTTTGAGGATAAATCCAAAATATCGGGCACCGAGAGCTGAAAGTATCGATACCTCAAACATTGATACAGTATCGCCCATCTCTAGTCTGCCCATGGATATCCGTCGAAATTCAGGATACTCTTTATATTGTAGATCTCATATATATTATTCGTCATATTCCCGGAAAAACTCACGTATTTCAAAGGAATATGACGAATGAAACGGAACTGGAAATTAGTTGCATGTATGAGCTTTTTATGAAAGAGCATTAATTCTTTCTTCTTTCGAAGTAATTTTTTTTAAATAGCCTTTCCCGAAATTCTATTTTTTTTCAGTGTAAAATTGTGTAAAATTCCTAGTTTGTAATCAGTGTAAAATTCCTAGTTTGACAAGGACATGAGAACATAATAATATGTAGAAATTTGTGTCACGGTAAGTTTTAAATATTATTATAAACGAAAAGGATGATTTAATACCAATCAAGATTTTTTTTACTTGAATTCATAGTACCTTATCAAATGCTTACGGTTTCTTGTTAAGATTTAGGGATAATACTAATGTAGGTAAATATGAGACTTTTTCTGCAAAGCTAAATGTAGATGACGCTTGTGTTTTCGTGGTAGAACTGTGGTTTCTTTGGATATTTTGCATCGTATAACCGGAAGTAAAATCTTCGTCTTCCGATGGTTTGTTTGTTTCCACTGAAAATTCCTCTTGGTCTGTACGATCATCGAAGGCCAAGAACACGCTGGTACAAAACCAAACCAGGATTGGCCAAGGTGATAGGTTGAAGCAGTGACCAGATCTGGCCAAGTAATGTTTTTCGTCAGGTTCCTGTACAAGGAGTTTCTTGAGAATTACTGAGCACAAATTCAAAAGTTTTAACCTGCAAATTATTTGCTTGAAACTTTTCTGGACCAAACCATTCACTACATTGGGCAGTTTAGTTGGTAGAAAGGTAGCGACATTTTCCTTTTCTTGAATTATCTGAAGTTAACTCAAACGGAATATCAGAGATCGACTATGAGATTTGAATGAAACTTTATTCCACGCTCATCATTTATATGTAGAGCATCACGTGGCAAGTTATGATCCTTGACTGATTAATTTATGTCGAATTGGAAATGTGTTATCAAATACAAAATAAAAAGGATTAAATAATACAATAAATTATCGAGTAAAGTTGTCAAAATATTCAGATAAAATAATGTTTTAAAAAATTCTGTTTTTAACTGTTCTGAATATACATATGCCATGTACGTGCAGGTTGCTCTTTGCCTTCCTAAGTAAACTGTTAGGGGGGTAGAAAACACGAAATTGAACAGTTATGCACGGTTCAAGCGCTACACCACCTAATGTGCTTCCTTTAGGGTAAAATAATGTAGGTAATTAAATTAACGTCGCACTGGAGCAACATAACGGGTTATTGGCGACGGTCCGGGATCAATCCTGAAGGGAGATCCGAGAATACCTCGTAATTTTGAACCAAGATGATGAGAACACACTTGTGCTGGGTAAAATAAGGTGCTGAAATAATAAACTGCGAAACACAATAGATAAAATTACTAGCACTAACTTAACAACTTTACATCAACTTCAGAGTAGGAGTTCGAAGTTGCAACCACCAATGATAATGCACGCCTTACAGCGTCGACACATAGATTGACGTGCATGTTTAAAAACTCCTGATCTTTCGCGGACTCAAGCGTCCACGATTGCGACACGTGGGTTGAGGTCAACTTCGGAGTCAACGGGTTCTCGTGCACGATACCTTTGAGATATCCCCAGAGGAAGAAATCAATGCATGATAAACTGGGTGATCATGGTGGTCAAGCGACGAGTCTACCTCGTTCAAACCATCGAATCCCAAAAATACCCTTGGAAACCTACATCCCTATGTTAATACGGTTTTATTTTATGTTTACTAACTCACTTTAAAGTTTAAAAGGAAATTTTGAAATACCCCGTATAACAATCGTATGTGTATAGTTTTACTTACACATTTAATGTTATAATTCTATACATGTGTTTAAAAGGTTTTCGACTAAAACAAAAGCCATTATTACTTTAAAATTTACGTCGAGATTCATTTTAAAGAATTCATAGAATGCTAATGATTTATTTTGTGGTGTGTTTCATAAATCCTGATATGCCTCACTTTAAATGTACATTAAATTCATGATAATTCATGAAAGTCGATAATGCCCTCCACGTCTTACTATTAATGTGCATCAATTTACTGCGCATAACGCTCTTGCTACAACTTCACGACCTTCTTATTCCCCAGATTTGAGTACAGCTCTCTGTTCATTTGTTTCGGACTGATGAAAATTTAAAAGAACATGAAGGGGAGATGGAAATTGAAAACTCGTGAGCAGTGCTCTTAATGATTTCAAAAATGTGTAGCAAATGCATTGAACGTTTGAAAGGAAAGATGCCTACCAATGCAGGAGATATTTCGAGGACGATAGCAATATGAAAGTCATATATTTTATCAAAACTAAAAATTGGGACCGCAGTAGCCCAGTTGGTAGTCTTGGTTTAGCAACCGGAGGGTTGAGAGTTCGAAACACTATCCAATCAAACACCGTCGTGTACATGGGTGCACGTTAAATCTCAAATGTCCTCACGTTGTCGTGGTGGGGAAGTTTGGAGAGTGGACCTCGTAATTAACCCGTGGTTCAAAATTAGGAGGCGTTATCCTCTGATCTTTCCCTTGATCCTGGACCGTCGCCAATAGCCCATTGTGTTGCTCCAGTGCGATGTAAATTCAACTATCTTACAAAACAAAAAAATCGGTCCTTGAAACTTTTGATCACATATTGTATAACCGATTGGGATAAAAAAGCAGTTGTTATTATTATTGTGATAGGGTCCTTCTTCAGAACTATACATACTCTGCTGTAGATCTCTGGGTCAAAAGTGAAAAATCATTAACCCTTTAGCAAAACTGACCAGATCTTGATGGATATATCATCATTAGAAGAGAATTGACCAGATCTTGATGGATATATCATCATTAGAAGAGAATTGACCAGATCTTGATGGATATATCATCATTAGAAGAGAATTGACCCGATCTTGATGGATATATCATCATTAGAAGAGAATTGACCCTATCTTGATGGATATATCATCATTAGAAGAGAATTGACCCGATCTTGATGGATATATCATCATTAGAAGAGAATTGACCAGATCTTGATGGATATATCATCATTAGAAGAGAATTGACCAGATCTTGATGGATATATCATCATTAGAAGAGAATTGACCCGATCTTGATGGATATATCATCATTAGAAGAGAATTGACCCGATCTTGATGGATATATCATCATTAGAAGAGAATTGACCCTATCTTGATGGATATATCATCATTAGAAGAGAATTGACCCTATCTTGATGGATATATCATCATTAGAAGAGAATTGACCAGATATTGATGGATATATCATCATTAGAAGAGAATTGACCATATCTTGATCTCGTCATCATAAAAAAATTGGCAATCAAAATCTTGATGACAAAATATCTCGTCATTGGCCAAATTGGTCAGATATTGACGGTCGAGATATCTCGTCGAAACCACTTGGAGGGTAAAACGTAATGTTCATTTAGCATTGGAACCAGCAGAGAAGACTGTATTCCCACGGAAAAGTTATTTACTGAACACATGCCTGAACTGGTGTCTAAATCAGCCAATTGTCCACCGTGAAAAGTGGAGCGATTTGACATCTACGTAATCGGCAGTATGATGGTACTGCGCGTTTTCCACGTACTCAATGAAGAGCGAAATGTGACTTATACAGATGTGAAAAGAAGAATAGAGCCATCGGAAGTTAATCACCTTATCCAGAATGGAAAGGAGCCAACACGACTTCGCTCACATCTATCCGATCGGCATGGGCTCAACGCGAAGCCTGTTGACACAAAAATACGGGGTTATATTGTTGACAGTTTTCTCCTCTGAACCTCTTGCATCCGCGGATGTTGCGGTCTGAATCACTTCCTGCTGCGACGTATCATTGTTGTGAACTTATTTACTCATTACGCTCCCCATTCAAACATTTTGTATTCGAAAACAAGAGGCTTCGACTCATTCCCCCTGTGGGATCTGGGTTAACCTAATTTACTTTCGTTAATACTCATTATATTGCGCCTCGATATATCACTTTAGACGGTTATATCACTCGTTTTTAGGGTAGCCCGGTTGGAAGAGTAACGGATTAGCAACCGGAGGGTTGCGAGTTCGAATCCAACCAAAGACCATCGTGTACAAAGGGGGCTGGTGTACTCAGATGTCTTCACGTTGGCTTGGTGTGGAAGTTTGGTGAGTGGGGTGCCAGCTCAGGTGTGATCTCGTCATCTGACCGTGGGTCAAAATTACGTGGTGTCCTCAATCTTTACCTTCCCGTTTTTTATATATAGATTATTTTTTATGTTATTAGTATCATTTGTATTATATTATTGCTATCAGTATTACTTTTATGTTATTATCATTTGGTTCTCTGTAAATTTAACAAACTTTGTAATCCTTTCTTACGTAATATTATTTTTCTGTGCTTGCATGTTTGACCCTTCACTTGCCTTCCTTTTTTTGTGTACTATCTTGAATGTTTTGTGTGTATAGTGGATTGCTCGGCTCTCCTAATCCACGAAACTCCTCCGTAAGTCGGACTATATAGCTGAAAGCCACACAGGTATAACAGTGTCCGCCTACGACGTCCAATCCAATCTTTACTTTCGGGTTTGATCCCGGACCGTCGCCAATCGCCCATTGTGTTCCTCCAGTGTGATGTTAACTAATTACCAACCAGCCACTCATTTTGAATCTCGCGCCCCGATGAATTATAAGTTTGCGGACAGCAGGAGAAATTCCAATGTGTTTCTTTGGTTTGGTTTCTTTTGGGTTCAAAGGTCACCTGTTTGTTTCATCCCGTTATATAACTTTTACCCGTGGGCCCTTCTATCACGATGTAGGGACCTCTACAGACATCGTCAAGTAAGGGGAGGTTCTTCGTCGGTCGAACCCCGAAAGGAAAATAGAAAAAATAATAACTGATCTACCACAACGCACACAAAAATCTTCGACCTTATTGTTTTTTCACATAAATAAAAAAAACCGAATAATATAATGTATAATTTGAGTTTTTTTCTCTTTTAACCCTCCTGGTGGTTGTCTCAATAAGGTATCTCGTTGTTGGGTTGATTTGTAAATATTAATTGTTTTGTCTGTAATTTTTTGACTGTATATATTATGTTGCCTTTGCGCCACCTTTTGGGCGCTTGGTAGTTTTTCTCACGGGTTAACCGTGAGAAGGAATGTAAGTCCCCGTTGAGGGGAAAGCGCTCATTAGTATCGGCGTATTTGGCAGTCTTTGATGTCTGACCGTTTGGCCCCTTTCGTCGGGGTGGATTGTTCACTTGGAGGAGGGGGATTTTGATGGATGACCTCTTGGGGCAGGTGGGCTTATCTTTTACGGGGTTTACCGTTGATCAGGGTTGATGGATTGGGCGGTTCTTCAGAAGTCGAAGTACGATAAATAGTCGTACACCCCTACAAGGAGGACACACTGGATTTTTGGACTCTGCGGGGAAGACGATCGGAAGAGGAGAAAGCGGCGAAGAACGGATTGCCCTGACGAGTTTACCCGGCGACCTGGCGGTCTAGCGGAGTTGAATTCATCTCGACAACCACGCTCCTCCATGGATAGAGGCCTGCTACGAGATTTGAGAGGATTCAGAAGTTCCATGTCTGACGCCCGGCGTACCGAAACCCCACACCATTTTCCTGAGATCTTTTGCCGAGGGTGAGTCCATCTGTTCCTCGGGTTGTGTCATTGGTCCCCATCTCCTCCTGAACTTTTTGTCTTTTGTATTGTGTCAAATCATTATTTGTAAAGAGTGATGTTTTCTGTGTCTTGTCGGGGGCCCCTCTCGTTCAATTGTTAATCAGCACTTTGTTTACCCTTAAATTTTAATTTAATAAATTTTCTAATGTAATTTTTAAAGAACTGTGTATAGATATTTTATTGTTCCTACGGAGGCAATTCACGGTTCAAAGTAAATTATCAACTATACGATCCAAGCTAATTTTCAACACAACAAATGGTGCCGTGACCAGTGCCTCCTGTGAGCAATGGAGTATCTGTTTAGTGCAATGTTTAACGTTTGGCAGAGTTCTTATAATTGGGAATCATCCCAATTGATAAAATTTCTGATGATACGTTTCCAGAGTAATATTTGACATTTTGAATTGTATTTGTGTTTGCTGGTTTTGAAGTGTATATGCGACATCGTTTCTACTTTGTTTATGTGTAAATCAGTGTGAGAGGGTGCAAAAATGACACAGCCTTTTGAAACCCCGACGGTATTTGTCCCATCCGCACTTAACGTTATGCATTTAAGTATTCTTCCAAAGTTTGGCGGACGACCCGAAGACATTTCTGTCGAAGAATTTCTGGTTCGAGTAAAAGAGGCCGCAGAGCAATGGATTTGGAGTGATTCAGATCGAATTTTTGCTATAAAACATAGTCTTTATGGGGAAGCTAGAGAATATGTCAGCGAGTTGGAAGGCATTCAAACTGTTGAATCCTTAACTCGGGTTCTCGAGGATGCTTTTGGGGCTAAAAGGACTCAACAGCAAATTTTATTCGAATTTATGGCTTTTCGCCAACCTTCACATGTGTCGGTTGACCGGTTTATTGCAAAGGCAACACATATGTCGCACAATTTGAATTATGGAAAGGGGTTAGACCAGGTTACTCTGCGTGATTATCAGAAGCAAATGCTCTTCAACATGTTAATGACGAATTTGAAACCCGAAATTTTACGGGGAGTTATTGTGAAAGATCCATTGAACGTCGAGGATATTAAAACCTATGCGAGAATGGAGGAGAGAGCTATAAATGCTTGTAGGTCAGTAAATACAAACCCTTTTTTAACCAAAAGTCAGGAAACAGCGCCCCAAGTTTTTGCAATGCAGCAAATAGCGGAAAGTACTCAGGAGCAAGCACTCAGCAGTGTTTTGAAAGATTTATCTGAGCAGATTGCAGGGTTTTCTGAAAGATTACAGAACCTGGAAATAAAACGAATTAAGGAAACAGAGTCGGGGAGAGAGGGGGTCGGTCAGAGAAGACGATGTTTTAAGTGTGGGCAATTCGGTCATTTTAGGAGGTCATTTTAGGAGGGATCGTGTAAATATTACAATGCAGGGTAGACTGAATAATTCATCCAGACAACCTCCCAGAAATTTTAAACTAAGAAAGAGTGTCTTGGATAACTCGGGTGATCTGAAGGTAGAAAGCCCCAGAAAACAGAATTTTTCTCTATTTTCATGTGGTGAACACAAAAGGTTACCAATCATTGAGGTAGAGATTAAACAAAGAGTTTTCACAGCTTTAATTGATTCGGGAGCGAGTATAAACCTTATGCCTAGGGAGTGTTTGGACAGTAATCAGAAAACTCGACAGTGTAGTGCATGTATTTCTACCATAGCTAACAAATCTATAAATTTAAAGCAACAACTAGATTTAAACGTTAAAATTGCTGACCAAAAAATAAGTACTTTATTTTATATCACTGAAACACCTATTTCAGAAAATTTTTAGAACAATGCGGAGGAAGTTTAGATTTCAAGAAAAAATGTTTCGCATTAGGAGAACATTCCATTCCTTGGCGTCTCTCGCAGGGAGACAGCATGGCGTTTGTGGAACAGGAAGGAACCAACAAAATTGGTAACTGTTTTGGCTACGTTAATAGATCTGTAACTTTACCCCCCTTTTCACAAACGTTAGTCAGAGTAAATTTAAAGGGTAAATTGGGATCCGATCTGTTCCTAGCAGAACCTTGCCAAGAATTCGGATCTAACGATTATTGGGTTTTCAGGATCTTCCTGGCTGTGAACCCCTATTACATAGAGTTGATTTATCGGACGATATTCCTGTCAGACGAAGACAGTACCTTATAACCTAAAAGGGGAGAACAAATAAATACATTATTACAGGCCGGAATTTTGGAACCTTCAGTTAGCGCTTTTTCAGCACCAGTTCTATTGGTAAAAAAGTCCTCAGGCGAATTTAGATTAGTCACCGATTTTAGAGAATTAAACAAAAAGGTAGTTCCTGACTCTTATCCAATCCCGAATATTAATGAGGTGGTGGACGATTTGGAGGGTAGTCGATACTTTTCCACATTGGATTTAACGAGTGGATTTTTTCAACAGATGGTTCATCCCGAAGATAAACATAAATTAGCCATAATTACTGAACAAGGTTTATTTCAGTTCACGCGCACACCTTTTGGTTTAAGTACCAGTGCGAATTCCTTTCAAAGACTCATGAAAATAGCATTATCAGGTTTGGAAGTATTGAAAATAGGATGTTATATTGACGACATTATAATAGCAAGTAAATGTATTCCTTCACATTTAGATAAATTGCAAATGGTATTTGACAGATTACAAGCTCATAACCTCAAACTTAAACCGCAAAAGTGCACTTTCTTAACGGAAGAAATTAACTATTTAGGGTTTACAATTACCAAAGGAAAGGTTTTTCCTGATCCCAAAAATGTGGAAGCTGTTCAAAACTGCAAGATTCCTTCCTCGCGTAAACAGGTGCGTAGCTTTTTGGGTTGTATTAATTACTATCGAAAGTTTATACCGGACATAAGCCAACGTTCTTTTCACTTAACAAATTTGACCAAAGAGAAGGAGAGGTTTGTTTGGAATTCGGAGGCAGAGAAGGAATTTTTGGATTTGAGGGACTGTTTGGTTAATCAACCTTGTCTAAAATTACCTGATATGAAGGAAGATTTTCATTTATTCACAGATGCTAGTAACATAGCTATTGGAGCGGTTTTGTGCCAATTAGATAACAATGATTTTCCCAAACCTGTAGCTTATGCAAGTAGGAAATTAAAAGATGCAGAGGTTCGTTATTCAGTCACGGAACGAGAAGCTTTGGCCGTAGTGCACTTCACAAACTATTTCAAGCAATATCTCTTGGGAAGAAAATTCTTTGTTTACACAGATCATGCCCCCTTAACTTCAACTTGGAAATTTAAAGACTCCTTTCACCGTGTAGCCCGTTGGTCGATGTCATTGTCCCAATTTAATTACGAGATTAAGTACATTAAAGGAAAATCGAATACTATTAGTGACTTTTTGTCCAGACCTTTGGGTAGAACGGAGCGCCCAATTAAACAAGTCATGTTTAACGAAGTTGCACAGGAATGTGAAATAATCTGTCAAGAAATTGGAATTGAACAGTTAGAGCAGGCTCAATTAAGAGATTCGAAATGCAGAAAAATAAGAGATGATCTTCAGAAACAAAAAACAACCTACCCCAAATATGTTAAATTTTTTGATCAGAATAATGTGTTGATGTGCACAGATTCCAGAAAAAAAAATGATAGCAGGAAACCGAAATTAGTTATTCCTCAAGAATTAATTCCTAAGGTATTTACGTTATGCCATGATTCACCAATGGCTTGTCATCAGGGAATTAAGAAAACCTTCAATCGAATCAGGAAACTATATTACTTCCCGGGAATGTACGCTCAAACAATGTAAAATCTTGCCATGAGTGTCTGACTAGGAGAGCTCATAAACCCAAACATCTAGCTAATTTGCAAAGAATACCGATTCCCGACGGTCCTTTTGAAAGGGTTGCTTTTGACATTGTAGGGCCTTTGCCTATAACAGAAAAGGGAAATAAGTATATAATTACGTTTACGGATTATTTTACTCGTTGGTTTGAGGCTTTTCCTGTAGTAGATACAACTAGTGATACGGTAGCTGAAATATTACTGCAATTCATAGCTCGATACGGAACACCTCAGGTGCTAGTGTCAGATAGAGGAGTTAACCTGCTAAGTACTACTATGCAAAAAATATACAAGTCGTTGGGTATTAAAAAGATTGATACCACTGCTTGGAGGCCACAATCAAACGGATGTGTGGAGAGAGCTCATGCGACTTTGGGGAACGCACTTAGTTTCCTGGTTAACTCACAGCATAATGATTGGGATACAAAGCTCCCTTTTGCATTGCTTGCCTATCGGACGGTGGAGCATCAGGCTACGAACTTTACACCTGCCTTTTTAACATTTGGAAGGGAATTCGATTTGCCTAACCAATTCTTAAAACAGGCACAGACCTTTTCTTATGCTGACCATATTGAATATGCCGACCAACTTCTACAAAGTTTCAGAGATACGTTTAAGCAAGTTAGAAATAATTTAACTAAGGCAGCTGAACAGCAGGAAACCAGTCGAGGAAAGATTGCTAATAGTAAAATCTTCAAAGTGGGTGACCTGGTTTACTGGTACAACCCAGCGGTAAAAGCAGGACTTTCCAGAAAATTTGCAAGGCCCAATGAGGGGAAATTTACTGTTTCTAGGGTTTTCTCTCCTGTATCAGTGGAGATTCAGCATCTCAAAAAATCCAATTATAAGAGGGTTGTGCATATAGAGAACTTGAGCCTGGCTGTAAATAGGAGAAACCATTTGAAAAATCAGGAATCGCAGAAATCAGGGGAAGATACGCTTATCCCACAGGAACAGTTGGATGAACAGAGGGAGGTAAATAATGGCAGTAGACATGTGTCCCTTTTTGCACCTGGTTCAGACTGCAGAAATTTCCCTGGTTTGTGGGGAAAATGGGTTGCACCAAGAATGCATAACCATGGTTACAATTTAAGGCCACGCTCAAATGGAAGAGTGGTGTTGCCTTAATGCGTTCAAATGCAGACATATTTAAATTATACAAGATTCAGAAGGGTGTAATAATGAATCCTATGATTTGGTGGAATTGTATAAGGTTTGATTTTAATAATTGTTTATTTATGTGTCGGTATAATGTACTGTATGTATACAAATTTCAGTTTCATATTCATGGCGATTGATTCTATTACATAGTATGTTTGTATCTTATTTTAACCTTGAGTATGGAAATAATTGATTACTGAATATGATTATACTTTAGGGAGGACAATTTGTCCGTTATTGTGAATAAATTTAAAGGCAGAAAATATACAGACTTATTGTGAGTTGCCAATTATAAGGATGCACATCTTGTAGAATAAGTTATAATTTGGTTTGTCATTTTGTGTAAATCTTGCTCTCCAGTTACTGGTATCACAGAATAGGGCATAAGCACATAAGGATAACGTTTGCGCAGCCCTAGCGCAGTAAGTTACTGAGATTTCTGTCTTGCAGTACTTAAAAGTATTCACACACACAAAAAAAAATTTTGTACAAAAATTTTATTTATACAGGGGGGTATTGTTGGGTTGATTTGTAAATATTAATTGTTTTGTCTGTAATTTTTTGACTGTATATATTATGTTGCCTTTGCGCCACCTTTTGGGCGCTTGGTAGTTTTTCTCACGGGTTAACCGTGAGAAGGAATGTAAGTCCCCGTTGAGGGGAAAGCGCTCATTAGTATCGGCGTATTTGGCAGTCTTTGATGTCTGACCGTTTGGCCCCTTTCGTCGGGGTGGATTGTTCACTTGGAGGAGGGGGATTTTGATGGATGACCTCTTGGGGCAGGTGGGCTTATCTTTTACGGGGTTTACCGTTGATCAGGGTTGATGGATTGGGCGGTTCTTCAGAAGTCGAAGTACGATAAATAGTCGTACACCCCTACAAGGAGGACACACTGGATTTTTGGACTCTGCGGGGAAGACGATCGGAAGAGGAGAAAGCGGCGAAGAACGGATTGCCCTGACGAGTTTACCCGGCGACCTGGCGGTCTAGCGGAGTTGAATTCATCTCGACAACCACGCTCCTCCATGGATAGAGGCCTGCTACGAGATTTGAGAGGATTCAGAAGTTCCATGTCTGACGCCCGGCGTACCGAAACCCCACACCATTTTCCTGAGATCTTTTGCCGAGGGTGAGTCCATCTGTTCCTCGGGTTGTGTCATTGGTCCCCATCTCCTCCTGAACTTTTTGTCTTTTGTATTGTGTCAAATCATTATTTGTAAAGAGTGATGTTTTCTGTGTCTTGTCGGGGGCCCCTCTCGTTCAATTGTTAATCAGCACTTTGTTTACCCTTAAATTTTAATTTAATAAATTTTCTAATTTAATTTTTAAAGAACTGTGTATAGATATTTTATTGTTCCTACGGAGGCAATTCACGGTTCAAAGTAAATTATCAACTATACGATCCAAGCTAATTTTCAACACAACATCGTGATTACCAAAACTGACCACATCTTGAGGAACGAGATATCTCGTCAAAGAAGAAAACTGACCAGTAAGATGACGAGTTAAATACCCCATCCGGCATCCCACCCTCAAAACTTCAACGTGAGGACATTTGAGGCCACGATAGATTTAATGAGCACCAGCTCCCACGTACATGACGGTCTTTAGTTGGATCGAGATTCGGACGCGCAACCCTCAGGTTGCTAATCCGTGATACTACCAACTGGGCTACCACGGCCCCTTAACCCTCCTGATGATTGTCTCTATAAGGTATCTTGTCATTGCAAAACTGACCAGATCTTGATGGACGAGATACCTCGTCATTAAAAGAAAACTGACCAGATCTTGATGGATGAGATACCTCGACATTAAAAAAAAACTGACCAGATCTTGATGGATGAGATACCTCGTCATTAAAAGAAAACTGACCAGATCTTGATCTCATCATAAAAAAATTGGCAATCAATATCTTTATGACAAGATATCTCGTCATTGGCAAAATGGGTCAGATCCCGATGGACGAGATATCTCGTCGAAATCACTGGGAGGGTTGAGTAAATGTTTCACAGCCCTCGCTATATCGCGCAATTTTCTTGTCTCCCTAGAAGCAAGATATATCGAGCCATTACGGTATTATAATTGAGGATCCACTTGTAAAAATTGTACCTATAGAAGCTGTGAACGGATGTCCCTGCTCCTATCTAATTCAAAGCACTGAATGAAACAAAAGGGATCTCATATATGGAGGGATTGCACATATTCTAAAACGAAAAATATGTAATTAAAAAATGATTTTTTAATTTAATTGAAAAATATTTTTTTTGCATTTATAATACAAATGATGGGTAATGCGAAAAATATGTAATAAAAACTGAATTTTTAAATCAATTTTTTAAAAATTCCATTCATAGTACAAATAAATTAGCTTTTGACACTTCAGGTAGGTAGGAAGTTGAATTAACGTCGCATTTTGTAACACAATGGACTATTTTTAACACTTTAGAGAAATAATTTCATTTAACTTCAAATTGAATATATACGTAAAGAAAAATAAAGAAATTTTCCCTCCAAACTGTCCCGAAATGGTTTTCACTATAAAGCTCGTGCATTTTTTAAAATTCGTATTTGGTTTTGTCTTCCATTTTGTTTATTTTCTTTTAAAACGTAATCTGGCCTTCCAGAAATTAACTCGAGTGACCAATTATAGTGTAAAATTTGCTTTTAAATTCTACAATGCCTAACATACACTATCCTTGGTAGTGTACCCAAAATATTTTCTATCGAGTTCAAGTTGGAGAATTTAGGCGGCCAATATTTAATAACATTATAATATTTCCCTAATTATCGATGGTATTTTCTCTAACTCGTATTTTACGTGATGCATCCTTTCTAACAAAGTCAGTTATGCAACTTCCTATTAACAATCTCAATTGAATTGTTCAAAAACAAAGGCATACTAAACTACTGCGGACGTCTTCTATTTGTTACATGACCATTTCACGCACTTGTCGGAACATTTGCACAATCGCAGAAATAATCGAAGTGGTCGAAGGATCCTTTTATCTATTCGATGTACACCCTCATTAGAGGTCCTAATCACAGTAATTACTGTGAAGCTGCGGACCTTCTAGCGATACTTACCATTTGGAAGGCAGCAAGTGTACTTACAAAGCAGCCCTTCTCGGGGGTATGTTATCCAGATTTATGACTCATGAGTTGAGGTCGTTTCACATGCTATTGCATACATGCATGAGGGGTGTAGTAATTCGATAGGACATTTTCTCTTCAACGTGAGCTGTACATCTGTAATTTACCAAACCAAAAGAGTTCTGGTTTGGTTTTTCAACTCTGAAGATATTAAACCCCTTGATTTCTGATAGGGTTGGTTTGGCGTTTTTTGACGCAAGAGCCATATTTAGCCAAGCTGCGCCAAACACAAGACAGTGTTAAGTAATTTTGAAAAGAAGGGATATAGAAAAGTAGAGAAAAAGATCGCTTAGACATTCTGGGTCGTGACCCCCATGTTTACCAGAAGCCCCATGGGAAAAGAATAGATCACAAGGGTTCCTCGGATTCGTGAAACCCATATACACCTAAAGATGTGCCCGAGGAGTCTGTAAGAAGGATTTGCAGTATAAGCAAACAAATCACTGAAAGACGAGGTTTTTACTTCCGGTTATCCTGTGCCCCATCTGTAGATAACATTACTTTAAAATGTAGCCAAGTGACGTCACTTCCGGAAAGACGTTCTACAGCAAAAAGACTACATTTAGCATCACAGAAAAGTCTCTCCCGTAAAGATAAAGTTCATTAAAGGTTGAACACTAAACCTGTAGCATTTGCATGTGACATAAACCACTTCGGAATATGTATCGGGCAAAGGCTGAACGTAAACTTGATGCAACGAAAAAATGAGTTTGTAGATTTTCCAACAAGGAACAACTTTTGAAGTTTACAAATTCTGAGATGAAAAATTTATTCTTTTGGCATAGTTTTTCTTGACAAGTGTTTTGGAATAGGATATGAATAGGACTTGCAAATCAAAAAGTTTCGAAAGAGTTTCTGATTAAATTATCGATATTTTGTAAAGGAATCACTTGGTCTTCATGTTCCATCTATATCAGTTTTCGATAATTTGAAAAACATCTCAAATTATTTGTCCCTGAGAATTTCCAAAGACGAGTGTAATTTGTTTTCATCACTGAAAAAACAAGCGATATCCACATCTTCTTACTTTAATCGATACAACTTATCGAAAACCTTAACATCGATAAGAATCGTCAATGGATAAACTGCTTAAAAAAAGAAGTAATGGCTTCTGTATATTAGCTATTCGGGGTACATTGTTAGTATTGGATTTAGTAAATATTTACTTATAAGACCGATAAGTATTATATACGTTCAATTAATTGGACAAGATTAAGTTTATCTAAGCCGTTGTTCAGGAAAAATGCAATTTGAATTTTAATTGTAGGAAGCTTAAACGCACTTAACGAAATTCAAATCTATCCTCTACAAATTAATAAGTGCGGAAAGTTATTTTATCTTTCAACCGTTCTTATCGCTAAAATCATTGATAAAGTATCCCTAACGTGCCAGTGGTATTATATAATATTTCCAAAGAGTAAATTAACTTAAAACGATGGTTTCTCGTCTGTCGACCAATTCAGATTGTTTATTGTGGGCATAACATCGACAATAATCAGATCCAATCGGAATTAAAGGTCAAGTGAGCCACTGACAGTCCTCCACGTCTGACGTCGTGATTGGTTGGGATATTTAATTCATTTTTTGAAGAAGGCTCTCCTAACGCAAACAAACAAGCTACCTTCTTTAGAATTTGTTTTAGAGTGAAAAGAGTGTGTCCTTGGGGTTATTAGCATAGTAATCACTCAAAACAGTGTACGGATATTCCAGCACTTATAAACAAACCAACCCTACCGACATATATATTTGTTTTCGTGCTTTTTTAACTGATTTCAGTAAGTTGTTGCGCGGTAGGATGTTGACAAGCTTGAACTTCTTGCGCGATGTTGTTGCGTTTGATTGGAGTTCAGCCAAGTAACATCATATTTCAAATTCGTTAATCGTCTTACATTTCTCTGCAACATTGCTACTATATTAAATAAGCTGTTCTTTTAATGTTAGTGCAAAAGGTCATTATCTGTGCAGAAATTTTAAATTTCGTTTACAACTAATTTGAAAGGAATATCTCTTATGTTGATTCTATTTCTATGGTATTGTCTTTCTGAAAGTAAAAGGAAAACATTGACTAATCAGAATTATAAAATAACTGCATAGAGCCTTTGTACTTTGTATTCCTATGAACTTAAATTAAAAACGGATTTTTAGATTCTATTATCTTTCGTATTACATCTGAAATTAAACAGGATTCATATCTGGAATTTTAAAAAGTTCTTCAAATTTGCTTCATACATGCTTTTTAAAAGAAGGTCGAATTATAAATAGCCGAATTTCGAAAAACAGTTTCTTTAAGGGGGCACAGTACCTTTAAGCATACAAATCAGCAGGTAAAATAGACTCATTTCGGTAAACTGTATCACCAAAAGTTTTAGGTGTATCATAATGAAATTTTTTGCAGAGTTTATTTATACTTTATACTACACAATGCAGAAAAATTGGTTTGATTTTTAAAAATTAAATAATATTTTACTGGAATTTACATAAGATCATTTTTAACATACTTTTTTACAAGCATAACTTGTGCGCAACATTCTGAGTCATCTATTCTGTGCGCATCATTCTGTGCATTTTCTATAAAACTAATGGCTGATATTAGTAACACAATGCTTTTATTTTAAATTAAAACCAAAAAATAGTAGTTAAGTAACACATAAATATAACAATCAATTAATATTTCACTTCATTAATTCTTTCCAAATTTTCGCTCATACTATATCAAAATTTTTTAATATATTTTTAGTTTTTGAGTAAAATTTTGGTTTCATTTTGAAGCCCTTTTGATAATCTATTTTCATTTAGAATTGCAGGAGTTTACGTTCATTAGTTGCAGAGTTATAGTGCGCGCAAGCTTGAAAATTACCATTCTGAGACAAATGCAATTAAAGTTGAAATAGTTATTTTTAGCATTCACATGCGTTCAAGTAAACAAATAGATTTGTGAAATGAAAGAGTTGAGTAGTACATATTCTGCTTATATTTGTTACAGTAAAAATATTATTATTAAAACTTTCGAAAAAAATAAATAGCATAATTCCAAAAATTAATAGCATAATTCCAAAAATTAATAGCATAATTCCAAAAATTAATAGCATAATTCCAAATCAAAACTAAGAAACGTAAACAAACGAACAGCTGAAAATAAAAATAGGTGTGTTCGAAAAGTCCTCATTACGAACGAACGAATGCGAATTTTTTCATGCGGTTTTTTTTACCAGAATCAGAACATTTCAAACTATCTAAATAGATCAAAATTGGAAAATCGATTTTTTTAAGGGTTTAAAGGTACTGTGCCCCCTTAATTAATTTGTTTCGCTATCAATGCAATGAAAAATGAATGACTGCTCGAGTATAATCGATAGTTATGATTGAGAAGTTTAAGTCTGTCCAGAGCAATTTATGAGTTTCCAAGTCATATTTAGTCTAACCTTCTGTGACACACCATTCAAATTATAAACACCTACCGGAGTATTTTAGCTGAAAAAACATGATATATTTTAGTAGAGGATTTTCTTTTTTTCACAACAAAAATGGGGGGTATTTTTACGTAATTCTTTTTAGGGTCTTAAGAACATGTGTTCCAAATTTCAAGTTGATATTCTCAAAACTGGCCTAGTTATAGGCCATTAACAGATGTAGAAGATGTAGAATTTGAAGTGTGCGCCACTACAAAGATGTAAATTCTATAACGCCGATTTACATATATTCTTCATCAAAAGATAAAAGATGTATGGCACTGTTATAGCAGATAAGCCGGAAAATACTATAAGTACTAAATATGTTTCCATTTACTAAAACTTTAAACTAGTTTTTCCTCTGAACGGCTTTTTCGCGAGTAGCTGGCATGAAATCTATAAAACTATTGGATTGATCGATTTCAAATTTTTACTGCTTATCGAGTAAAGATCCTTTTATCGTTTGAAGAGTCATAAAAGCGATAAGTCACATTTTTTTATTTCTATAGCAAAAATGCGGCCGGTTTTTTTAGCTAAATCGATGATTTTGGATTTAACATGTCATCATTTCCTCAAATATTTTGCTCCGGGATTACCCAAACGATCTTTTTCTGCTTTCATCCTATTATTCTATTCCCTAATCCCTCATTTTTTTCCACGACCTTCTTCATTTGAAGTTTTATATCTTGTGCTTGACCAAATATGGGCCCTTGCGCCATAAAGCCCCTAGACCACAACAACCTCAAATGTTTTAAACCTGTATGAAGTAAATTGCTGTTCAATTTTTAAAGATCACTTGGAGTTGCAAAATTATGCCAACCTGCGACCACGGAGTTTGTTGAGGTGTCATGGTTGAGAAAGGTAATTCTACATGAAATGGATGAAAAAAAATTTTGAGTACCAGGAATGATAATAAACAGAAGAACAAAGTCTGATGTTATTTGATTGCATAGTTCCGTCAGTAAAATATCCCCCACAAAATTGGTAATTTTAGCGAAAAAAAAGAAGGAACCCCCGTAAGAAAAAGAAATGAAGCTATTTTCAAATCTAAACTGCAATGACTAGTTAATTTTAAAATATTAAAATTATATTCTGTTTAAACGCATGACAAAAGAGGAAAGAAAGGCTACAATAAATCATAACAATTTAACCTTTATAACAAATGCTAGTGCCAATTAGGCGTTTTGTGATAGATATTAGTGATGCATGCAAATTACGTGCATTATCACTCCTGTTTGTTGACCATTTGTTTCCTCTTTCATCGTTCGCATTCATCTTTGACAGTGTTCGCGCGCAGCCGTTTTTAGAGCTAAAAGTAAATTTTCAACGCCATTTTTGGTTTTTCACTGCGCCGATCGCATTGCGATAAAAAGTGGGTGCAGCTATTCGAAATTTGTTAACTGTGTCCGTAATCGTGAGAGCTCGATTTTTGGTATTTACATAACTTTCAACCGCATAACTTAAAGTGTCAAGTTTCATTCAGATTCGTTGAAAATTGCGGTAGCTATGGTCTAGTCTATACGGAAAGTTACTTTACTACCCACCCGGTACTTGTCCCGTATAGGTGGAAAGCAAGTCAGTTTCTACACACTTCCACGTCGATGATAAAACAGGAAAACCAATCGTTTCCCACAAACCATGAATGAAACAGATGTTGGGAAAGCATCGCAACTGAGGTCTTAAGGATGTCACATGGAAGGCTGACGACTATCTGTTTCGTTCGCATAACCCAAATTCTTGTAGGACTTTAATCAAACTGTAAACAACCTGCTCGAGACTTCGACCGTGTGCGATCGAGGTCTCGAGCACCACTTTTAGTTTTCAAAAGAGGAAATTCTTCGAGCATTATTTTGGGATGTCAACGACACGGCCTTCGATAGTTCTCGACCTCACTATCACCAGATCCCCTCAATCTGATGAAGTTTTCATCGGCCCTCCACGACACAATCTTAACCTCCATCGAAGATTAGACCGGGAAAAATTCCCTTTTCCCAACCTGTTAGATGTTATTATTCCAATGTACTATGGACAAGTCGATCCATATAACCAGTGGGTCCCGGAATAATTAGCCCTCGCGTAGCAAAAAATGATCGTAGAGTGACAAACCAAACTCTAACCGATTCGATTGGTGTGAAGGATTTCGGCTTACAGTAAACAATTTGATGGTTCTCTTGTCAATGTACCCGAATAACCCCGATTTTAAGCCGTAGATACAGGTCTAGTTAGACCTCATGCAGCAGAGCAACAAACCAAATAATCTTGTTTGAGCGTATAGTACCGTACTAGTCAAGAAACCAGCATCGCCAAAATAGGTTAAGATTGACGATTGCGATTAACCCTCCAAGTGGTTTCGACGAGATATCTCGTCCATCCAGATCTGATTAACTTTGCTGATGACGAGATATCTCATCCATCCAGATCTGATTAACTTTGCTGATGACGAGATATCTCGTCCATCCAGATCTGATTAACTTTGCTGATGACGAGATATCTCGTCATCAGGATATTGCCGATTTTTGATAATGACGAGATCAAAATCTGGTCAGTTTTGTTTATATGACGAGATATATCATCCATCAAGGTCTGGCCAGTTTTGCTAATGACGAGATACCTAGTCGAGACATCCACCAGGAGGGTTAAAGTCTATTCTATAACAAAGCTTATTCTATCACATTTTAACTATTGTGATGAAAAAAGGCAATGATCTGCTACGGATATAACTGATACTCTACAATGCTAGGAAACCGCAAGAGCATTCAAGAGTTGATCAAACTGTTATTTCGTGTTGGCATCGCAACACCATTGGTATAAGCAAAGACCTGAAACATAGTCAACGTCAATTTATGTAAAGAGGCACCATTATCAAGATTTAGAACTGGCCACACCATAACTAAGAAATAGATTTCAGGAAATAAGATTGGCTAACTTTCACAACTGTCAAAGTAACAGTTTACTAGTCCTTTAACAAGGCATGACTAGTCCTGACCATGGTTTCGGGGTGTCATAGGACATTCGAGATGATCCGCGACTTCTTTTGAGCCTTTATCGCGAGAGGGACATCCAAGAACTGATTTGGTTTGGTTGGTTGATTTCCTTGAGCTGCAGAATCAGGCTTTTGTCTCCATTCTTCCAAATTACAATATCCAATAAACGACACAATACAATAACAAGTAATTGACACACACACACAGTGAAAGCTTTACTGACACAAAGGAGAGAAATACACCCAGGGAGGAATGCACCTGGCAGGAATCGAACCTGCGCCGCCTACAACTCGAAGGTTGCAACGGGCATACCCACTGAGCCACGACGCCCCCCCCCCCAAGAACTGATCTATTTTGATCACGAGCTGAGAAAACAAAAACATCAAGTACACCAGTAAGGAGCATGTAACAACTGTCTAGTTAAAGCGACCTATAGAGAGATACTGCTTGTTTGACTCGCCATGACAGGATAGTATAAAATTATTTTAAAGTATTCTGAAGCGGCATATTTGAACTCCTGACATGTTTCGTGGATAGCTTTAATATTCCCGAAATTCGAGAGGGTTGCGAGCTCGAATATAACCAAAGACCGTCGTGTACAAAGGGGGTTGGTGCACGTTAAATCTGGCCTCAAATGTCCTCTGGCGTGGTGTTGAAGTTTGGAGAGTGGGGTGCCAACTCAGGTGTTGCTTCGTCATCTGACCGTGGTTCAAAATTACGTGGTGTTGTCCTCGGATTTTTGCCTTTGGGATTGATCCAGGACCGTCACCAATAGCCCGTTGTGTTGTCTCAGTGTGACGTTAATCGAAATATCTACCTACCCGAAATTCGGGTCGCGTATCTGAGAATATTTGGTATTGGTATTGGTATTTTCAATTAACGCCACACTGGAGCAACACAACGGGCTATTGAGAATATTTGGAATCACTGATATATTTCTACTTCCTTTTCGGTCAGCTGAAATGATCAACGAGATGATAAAATAAATAACTTATCATCAAAAGATATGACTACTATGTTTGAATTTCTGAAACGGAACTTTTTGTGTATCCTCCAGTATGATCTAGATGCGTTAAGAAATAGATTGAAATCTAGTTGCTATCGTGAGTAGCCTTGCTATTTTCAGGGACATTAATGAGAATTCTGGTGTGATCCCAGATTTTTCTCGGTAATTGTGTCAACGAGAAAACATCCGCAAATTTCACATTGGTGCACGTTAAATTTGTCGAGGCCTCAAATGTCCTTGCGTCGGCATGGTATGGAAGTTTGGAGAGTGGGGTGCCAGCTCGTCATCTGATAGTGGTTCAAAATGACGCTGTGTTATCCTCGGATCTTTGCCTTCGGGATTGATCCCGGACCGTAGCCAATAGCCCATTGTGTTGCTCCAGTGCGACGTTAATTAAAATACCTACCTACCGCAAATTTCACTCACCTGTATACAAATAATGCACACAATATTTCCCCATTCAATGCACTAAGCATTCTACATCAGTGGTTCCCAAATTTTTCAGTCTTAGGACTCCCTTAGAAATTAAAAAATTTCGCTGCCCCCTTGAGATTATAAATTAAATGGGAACATGAAATTCATAAGATCATAGTGATCCTTATTTCATTGTAAAATAATTAGATCTATGTTAAATACGTTACAGCTTCACATTAAGGATGAGTGACAACAATTTAAAGTTCTGAAAGAAAAACTAGAGTTTTGAAATAAAATAAAAAAATAAGAATGCAAACTCTTATAAATTAAAATTAAAAGGCTGTAAAATTATAATGTAATCGTTAAATATATACTTTGATCCCAATGTGAGCAATGAACAACTAGTAGTTAGCTTATAAATATTAGGTTTGATGTTTGATTATTTCAATATTAAGTCATCAACTTCAAGTCTATTTCAAATCAATAAATACTGAAATATCCTACAGCTGTTTTAGATTCTGAAATCTAGATTTTAGAACATAAAAGAATCGAAAGTAATGAAATATTTTATTTTTTTTAGAAAGTTCTCTATTTTAGCCAGTGAAATATATTGCATGCTTTCCATACTCCCTAAAATCTTGTCTCTGATCACTGGAAATCCGCGAACTACACTTTGAGAACCACTGTTCTATATCATTAACCTTCCAAGTGGTTTGGACTAGATATCTCGTCTATAAAGATCTGATCAATTTTTCTAATGACAAAATATCTCGTAGTTACCAGGAGGGTTAAATCCATTTCGCCTTTAACCTCTCCACACTACATTACTTGATATACTAATTTGAATATTAGTAAACTATCAATCATCACTGCTCTAATAAGGTAGCATCGCTGTAAACCTACATTCCATTTCTCTTTGGTAGAGTAATCAACTCTCCAGGACCCCTTAGACTAAATTCGAACACTTGTTAAAGAACTTTCCTCCATGGAAAGAAATCCATTCTCTCCATCACTGCTATGCGCTGTGCACCTTGCACATGTATTTTATTCATGCCTCTCTGGGGGTAACGAATGACCCCGATATGAGCATTTTTTCCGATCATCTACAATTTAATATAGTCGTGGTGAGATACCTCTAGACCTAGGCATCTGAAGGTTACACGCATATATCCGTTCTGCAACCTGCAGTCTTCCCTAGCCACTTTTAACCTTCTTGACCAATAGAATCTTTCCTAGGATTCTTTCAACCAATAGGTGAGGATATTTAGTCATGTGCTTTGTGGGGGAAAAGGAATACTACGCTACTCGGAAATCTCGTGACACTAAAAGAACTAGACTGGTATGTGCACGATTTCTTGCTCTATTTACCTATGATATAACGGCCATGTGAGTATCATATTCTGCAATCCACAAGAGAATAGGATGCGCTTAACATTACACGTATTTGTTCATACTTACGTATATGTCGCACTTCTGACATTGTCATCACGCTCAGTAATCTTCTGGAGAATATAATTTTGTTCTAATCCTTGTTCGGTGAATGCTGCAAGTCAAATGGGTCAATTATTCCTCTCGTAGCAAAACTGGTTGGTTGGATTTTTACTGCGCCAGGGCCATATTTGGCCATGGAACTCCAGACACAAGACAGGCAGTATCAAGTAATAGACGTAAACTCACATGGAAAGTTTTACTGACACAGAAGAGAGAAATACACCCAGGAAGGAATCGGACCTGACAGAAATCGAACCACAAAACAGGGTGGAAGAGCGACAAACCAAACCAAAACGAGATCAAAACCTAATGACTCGTTTCAACAAACAAATGCACGATAGGGAAATGGTGTTGCATTTTCCGCGATAAGAGCAGCTTTCTTTGCTGACCAAAACTCGATAAACACCCAATTGTTTCTTTTTGGGTACAGTAAATTGGGAGAGCCACGGTACCTGATGTCGATAAAGAGACATAGCCAAACAGCATTTTTCCAATTCTTCGATAAGTCTTATCTGCACTCTAAAAGTATTCGATTACACTCGTGAGAATTTTCGGTTCGTTCTGTAGCAGACGGACAATTTAAAAACACGTGTATGTGAAAACATTTGTTGAAATGCAGCAAGACTACAAAATATCATTGTAGGTTTTTTATTTCACAAACGAAATCGATTTAGGAATCATAGGTAGAACTAGTATAATGAATTTGTACGGGAACTTCTCTAAACACCTCTACTATATTATGAAGTACTGTAAAGAAAAGTAATGGAATGCCCTGTTGTTTGAAGTTAGTTTGAAGTAGTAGATTTAAGTTAAGTTCTTTGAAATACATCCCATAGATTCAGTAAATTTCCACGAATCAAGCTTGTTTTGGACAATGGATATGTCATCACATCTCACCTTTGAAAGAATAATAAAAGGTGAATTTCCAAATTGGATGACTTCCACGAACTCAAATTCACACGTATATTACTTCGCCTTTTTTAAAAAACTAATCTGTTTAGAAGAATATCACAAATATCATAAATCCAATAATATATATCATAAATCCAAGTACAATCTAAACTATCATCCTTATCCATTTTAAAGATTTTTTAACTAACTATTAAAGTATTAAATAAATTTCCGGAACAAAGGCTTGGTCAAAGTACGATGCTGCCCCGAACATTAAGATGTTTATGATTATTTTACAAGCTTTTCTCTTGAAGAATACAGTACCCTTGCTTTTCATACTTTGTATTAATCTTATTTGCTGAGTGAACTAATAGATTTCGTATATCATTCGTTGACACATGAATACCTTGACTTTAATTGCATCAATTTTTGATAATGAAATGTTCATTTCGATTATAGAATTGTTTCAAAATAATCAAACATTAACTTGTTATTTATTGAGATGGAATAAGATCTGTTGTCAACTTTGTATTTTGCTCATTGGTGCTTCGAATTGAAATGTTAATGCTTTTATTTCATTCTCCTTTTGAAACATGCTCTATCTTTTCAGATAAACCTAGTTCCTGCCATGGATACGACTTGGTAAATGATCCAACGTTTACATAGACAGTCAATTCGTGCATCTTTTCTTCACCCAACACTAGAACTTTTTGTGATTATCCACCTATGGAGAAGGAGAAATCCTCCAAACCTGTGGACCCCGATGTGGTGGTGTCTGTACCACGGCCTCCCGATGGTGGTTGGGGGTGGATGGTGGTGCTGGGGTCCTTCATGTGCAACGTCATCGTGGACGGTATCATCTTCTCTTATGGACTCTTTCTTCCAGAGCTAGCCAAGGATCTCAACGAGTCCAAGGGACGATTGGCATGGGTTGGATCGCTACTAGCAGGATTTTACTTGATAGCAGGTAAGATGCAATCAGTGGTGGATCTGTATCAGTAGCGTTACGTAACATTAACAATTGGGGATGCCAAGAAAGGATCGCAAAAATAACATACTTAGCTTTAAGCAACTCTATAAGTCAACTCCATTCGCGGTTGTTTCTTTTCCGCAATGACATTACAATACAAAACATTTAGCCCTAAATTTCAAAACGAAGCCAAATGGCACAATTGTGCCCAATCTTCGCAACTCAGTATAGATGATCCAAACATCGTCTTTAAGCTTGAGGCTCTCTTTTACTAAGGCTGGAAAATAATTAGAAAATGATTGACCATGACCAAGCACATATTATCTTGACTGGATTCTAGCCTCAATCAAAGACCACTACCCCTTCGAATGCGTCCACACCAAAAATCATCACATCACTAAGCCAACACATGGATCCATGGCTAACTGGCTTGAAATTATTATTAAAAATAAACATTCAAGATATAAAATCGAGATGGAAACATTGTGGATTGTTCAAATGCTGCTTAAAGCTTGATGACAAAGATGAATGGCTTGATGGTAAAGGTGTCCATTGCGAATAATCATTGGTACTATGGACCCATGGCACAAACAACATTGACCAATCATAAGTAACCATTTGAAGCTAAATAATCAGTCGTACACAATCTCTGGTTTCATGCAGTGAAAATCAAGGACGTTAAAATCGAAACTGACGTCTGACTCAGATTTATGTTTAAAAAATTGTCGTTTCTGAGTCAAGTTTTATTATTTTATGTCGACGAATTTTTCCAAATTTTAATTTTTTTTCTCGGAGAAACAGGGTTTGGGGGCTTACGTGGGACTCTAACAGGTTTATATCTAGGCTAAATTATTAAGTCATTGGATTAGTAGACCACAGCCGAAAGTTTGTGTGAATTATCTAGGATAGTGTTAAAAGTAAATTCCTCTGATTAATTGATCTTGAGCTTTGATAACTAACTGGCTAATGCCCAAGTCAATGTTTAGGTGAATGCATGTAGCGTGCAATTTTGATTTCTCCAAGTGGTTCGGAAATGTCGTTGGCAAATCTACCAAGCATTGGATGAGCTTCTCGAAGACTTACTGATATCGGGCCAGGTTGTGATTATTGCTCAAGGGCCATATTTGGCCAAGCTGCATCAAGTATCGTCACATGTTTGTGTTTGATAGCTAGAAGTCACAAAATTCCCATGCAAAGATAAGTTTGTATTGTTATGAATTATTATACTGATCACACAACTATCTATTTTATAGAATCTATATCATGATTTTTATGAGAATAAAACAGTTAAATGCCACTGAAAAGCCCCATCCTCCGTAGATTGCAATATACGTAACCTTAGATATATGCAACTCATAGTATGCATACCAAGAAATACTGAAGTCGTGTCCAAACAAATTATTTACAGCATATAGTAGACATATCTGCCTCACCAGTGAAAACTTTCTATAAATACTGAAACTGTATCCCATTTTCAAACTGAACAGGACTTAGAACAATAAATATTGTGTTACTTCGTATCCCATATAATCATATTTGTTTAAGAGTATGGGCCTCCTTTCCATGGAAAAAAGTCCTGGGTTTTAGGTATTAGGAAGAACTTTGTAGTTTTTGAAAATTCTATAGCATGAACAAAAAAGGATTTGCGTAATTTTACAAAAAGAAGTTGCCTAGTATCACATAAGAAGCGAAGGACGACGTCTAAGTACCAATGACTGTTACAGTATGGTATTTCAATTCATGTATTTCCCAAACTATGGGTCTCCTAATATTTATGGACTCAGGATTTCGATGAAAAGCATGTAGACGATGTCTTAACCTCCGGATAAGGATACACCATGCATGCATCTTCTATGTTTGGTTGATGAAAATTTTTCAACCCTCCAAGTTGGACGAGATATCTCGTCCATCAAGATCTGATCAATTTTGTTGAAGACGAGATAACTCGTTAGATTGTCAAGAATGCCGATTGAATTCCGAACGATGAAGTCACTGCCGATTTTTTGACGATGACAAAATCAAGATCTGGTTAGTTTTCTTTTAATAACGAGATATCTCGTCCATCGGGATCCGACCGAGGTTTCCTCCGGGGTATCCTATCCGACCGAGGTATCCTCAACGAGGTATCCGGGGCGGGATACCTCGTTGAGGTATCCCAAACCCCCTGGAGGGTTAAATAGTCATCAGGTAGCAAACAATAACTGTTGAGTGAGAAACCAAACCTGTTGGTTTGACATTCAAACCCCAAGAAAAGTTCGGAAAGTAGAACATTTTAAATCTGAAGACGTTTTGTTTACCTCCCGTTTTGTGCTCGATTGGCATGATAGCAGTCCCATTATCAGTTGTTGAACTACATGGGAAATAAACATTTCGACTGCATAGTTTCTGTTTCGTCCATGACACGTGTGAGAGTACATTCCTTCGACTCCAATGTCTGAGGATTCGCTATTGTCTCCAACTACACGATTCGATTGCGAATATACCAGAAACACAACTTCTAATAATGGTTTAAAATGTATGCACCATATTTGGTGTTATTAAATAAAATTTCGATTAAAACACCGTAGATTTTTATGTGAGGCCACGATATTTTACTTTGAATGCACTCAAACCAGGTTATGTTTTAAAATAAATGAACTAGACTTAAAGTACTTCTGTAGAAGTAGTGTTTGAGCATTCCTTTAATTATCGCTTTATAGAGGACGCGGTAGCCCAGTTGGTAGATTCGCGGATTAACCAATCGGAGAGTTGCGAGTTCGAAACCAAAGATCGTTATATACAGGTTGACTTTTAATTAACCTACAACTTTTAACTGAAATAACTCTTGAGTCGTTGCACTACAAACATTATTTATTGAAAAGAACATGGAAAAGGAATTGAATGGATAAGGTTTTCAAAGTGACAACCTTCAGAGGTGATACAATAGCGCAAACTAGTCACAAAGTTGTCAGTTACAAATTCAAGAGTTTCTTTTTTAATGCTTGCAAATGAGTCAGTTATGGACTTTTTGAGGCTAATAAGGTCTGTCGGCTGCTTCTTGTAAACCAAATCTTTCAGATGACCCCAAAGATAGAAACCACATCATATCTGGTGAATAAGGTGGCCAATGCAATGCACCAGGATAACTTCTATGATTGCTCTTGCTGTATCAATCACTTCTGCTGTTCTAACAGTTACCTTTGCGCCAGCTTTTCCCTTCAGATCATCTTTCACCGTAACCGAACTTTTCAAATTTTCTTATCAGATCTCTTACCATTGCTCTAGAAGGCTTAGGTCGGTTTCTGACTGTTGCAGACCACTTCCGTAGCAATAGTGTTGCATTTTCACCACATAAATACCAATTTTTCACAATAAAAATACGATCTTCGAAGACACTTTGGGGGCATTTTCAAAATGGCGTGGAACTGACACGAAACAATTCCCCCCCCCTTTTATATCCTCTCTCACTGCACGCATTTGTAGCGCCATCTAGTGACACTCTGAGAAGTTATTTCAGTTAAAAGTTGTAGGTTAATTAAAAAGTCACCCTGTATATGGGGCTGGGGTGCAAGTTCTATCAGTCCTGAACTAACTGTCATGTTGGCGTGGTATGGAAGTTTGGAGAGTGGGGTGCCAATTCAGGTGTTGACCTCGTCATTCGACCGTGGTTCAAAGAGACGAGATGTTGTCCTCGGATCTTTCCGTTCGTGATGGATCCCTGACCGTCACCAATAGCCCGTTGTGTTGTTCCGGTGCGACGTTAATTCAACTACCTGCATCATCACTTGGTGCCGACTAACTTTAACCCTCTAAGCGTCAAGAGAATTCCGAGTAGTATATTATTGATTTTATTCCACTACTCTTACGAACACACTTAATGACTAAACTACCACATCTATTGTATGAAAGAATCCTAGGAATGATTTTATTCTAGGAAAGAAAGTTAAGGAGGGGTCTAAAACTGATGAGAAGCCATGCAGGAAAGACTACAGGTTGCATGATAGGAAATTGGTGCATGACCTTCAAAGAGTTAAATCTTCGTTTTTTTTTTAGTGTTCAAAGAATTGTTTGTTACGGAGGCATAAAAAATTGAAAGCAACATTATTTAGAATTATAAATTTATATCAAGTAAGAATGTTTGCTTTTGAGACAAAACTAACAGATCTTTTTTCATCAATTTCTTAGGAATAACCTCAGAAAAATTGCAAATATGCAAGCATCCAAATCACGATCATTTTAGAAATATAAAAAGAAAGGAAGCAAAACATTACCTTCTACGTTTCCTGTGTCGTTTAGAACTGCTTGTTTTCTTAAGGGGTGACGAATGCTGAAGATCTCTTAAAAAGGGGTCCTGGTGTGGTTTCTTATTCTTGATCTCCCTAAGGAATGATGAAATTAACTCATTTCTCATGGAAAAGTGGAATATAAGTTTGTTAGAAGGTAGATAAATTTTATCAGTGGCTCTGGATAATATGTTACCCCCTCAGGGGCACCTCCTTTAGATGTGTACGGGCTTCGCAGACCCGAGGTACTCTAGTGATCTTTTCTTTTCCCAAGGGGGTTGAGCTCTCAGGGTACCCAAGCGATCTCGCCCTGCTTTCATCCCAGTACTCAGTTCCTCAATCACACTTTTTCCCCTTTCACATTTTTCACTTAATGTAGTCTTGTGTTTGGTTCATCTTGGCCAACTAAGGCACTAGGGCCATAAAACCCCAAAACAACCTGGATAATATGTTAATTTGTGCCTTGATATTCGGGGATGGTATTCGGCATGTTTTTGTCCCTTATCTCAGTGTGGGATACACATAATTTTAACTGCATGCTGAACATTCCTAAAATTAGTCCTTTCACGATGTCAATTTTTAATGCTATCTCGGTTCTGTGTTTGAGTATGAAGGTACTAAATTATATCTGTGATGGCTAATTTTCATTCCTGTCTCCCTCTAGGTCCAATTGTAAGCGGACTTGCGAATACTTACGGTACGAGACCCGTAACCATCATCGGTACCATCATTTCTGCTACTAGCTTTGCTGTAGCGTCGCTGTCTTCCAATGTGCAATATCTGTGCCTGGCTTTCGGCGTTTTCGGAGGTAACATTTATTACTACTGTTGTTATACTGTGATGATATGGTTTGTACCATCATTATGGCATAATATTAAAAACATGGTTTAAGCTCATGTTATGTAAATGGGATGTTCTTTTGTGAATGCGACGATTGAAAATGACTGAAATATCTAACCTGTTCTATTTAATGATAGTGGACATCTTTTGGATCAAGAAAAAAAGAAAATTCATTTAACAAAATTAAAAATTTTATAATTCAGTTTTTAGCGTTTTTACAAGATTTAGAAAATTTTATTTTTCAAAAATATAGATGCAAAGCTTCAAATTTTCCCTCATTTAACATTCAAAAATCAAGTATTTTCTAAACTATTCTATTTGATGATAGTGGTATCTCTTATATCAAGGTACAAAAGAATTAATTTAACAAAATTTAAAATCCTTTATAATTCAGTTTTTAGCATTTTTATAAGATTTAGAAATTTTTATTTTTCAAGAGCAGCTTCGCAGCTTCAAATTTTATGTTTATTACCGTTTCACACCAAAATGGATAAACTAAGCTAGAAATTAGAAATGTTTATTTTACGTTTCAAAGATGTTAATTTGATATTGGCTCGCGATGGTATGTTTTAGTGTTCGTTTAGCATCTAAGGAAATTTTAGGAGGTATTTGGTGGAAAGATGAAAGTTCAGATAGATATAAAGATTCCGTGATCGTCTTTTCATAACGAACAGTGGGGCCGCGGTAGCCCAGTTGGAAAAGTAGCGAATTAGCAACCTGAGGGTTGCGAGTTCGAAACTCGGTCGAACCAAGGACCGTCGCGTATGCGGAGGATGGTGCACGTTTAATTTGTCGTGGCCTTAAATGACGTTGGCATGGTCTGGAAGTTTGGAGAGTGGGGTATTCACCTCGTCAGCTAATTCAAAATTACGAGGTGTTAGCCTTGAATCTTTCCCTTCGGGATTGATCCCAGACCGTCGCCAATAGCCCATTGTATTGCACCAGTGCGACGATAATTAACTGCCTACCTACCAAAACGAGCAGTGTTTCGAAGAACCATTGAAAATTAGGGTGGGTAGGTAGTTGAATTAACTTCGTACTGGAGCAACACAACAACGGGGTTTTGGTGACGGTACGGAATCAATCCCGATGGGAAATATCCGAGGACAACGCCTCTTAATTTTGAACCTCGATCATTGGAAAATTTGTGAATCGCTAGTCTAAATTCACTAGCAAAACGAATGACTGGTCAATGAATTATTCTCCTTGTTATAGGTATCGGCTTTGGATTCATCTACCTGCCCGCCGTGGTTACCGTGGGATTCTACTTCGAGCGTCGCCGTGCGTTTGCTACGGGGCTCGCCGTATGCGGTTCGGGGGTGGGAACCTTCATCATGGCCCCTCTGGTACAGTTCCTGCTGGTCCGCTTCGACTGGCGGGGCACCATGCTGATCCTGGCCGGTATCGTCCTCAACTGTGCCTTCTTCGGGGCCCTGTTCAGGCCCCTGCAAGCTCTGACGCCCCAGCCCAGCCCCAAGGAGATGCCCAAGAGCATGAAGCCACCCCTCATGCAGAGGATCAAGGAACTCCGAGAGGCGCAGAGGCAGGAACACTGGGAATCCTCGGATGCGCTGTCCTCTGTGCCGCAAGCATCTGTCAGCCTGCCAGAGGTAAGGACTCTTTCGTACATGAATGGATTGATTGGCATTTTCTCTGCAATTTTCTTATGCGTAATATTAGAATCAGATATACTGGATAGAATTCCTTTATAAATTTTAGGGACCGCGGTAGCCAGGATTGGATTTGGGGGTTTTATGGCGCTAGGTACAAGAGCGAACAAGCTGCGCCAGAGATAGTCTGGTTTGAAAAGTGGCGGATTAAAAACCGGAGGGTTGTGAGTTCGAAATTCGATCCAACCAAACACAGTAGTGTTCGTTGGGGTTTGTGCGCATTAATCCTCCTGGTGCTTGTCTCGACACGGTATCTCGTCATTAGCAAAACTGACCAGATCTTGATCTCGTCGTCATAAAAATATCGGCAATATCTTGATGACGAGATAACTTGTCATTGGCAAGATTGGCCGAGATATCTTATTGTAACCAATTGGAGGGTTAAATCTGTCTTGACCTAAAATGTCCTCACTTGCGAGCAACAAGATGCTCTTTCCGCCGATAAATGATAGCATTGGCAAGATTGGCCGAGATATCTTATCGTAACCAATTGGAGGGTTAAATCTGTCTTGACCTAAAATGTCCTCACTTGCGAGCAACAAGACGCTCTTTCCGCCGATAAATGATACCACTTTCAAAGTCGTACCGTCAACTAGAGATTTACCCATGTTTCCTCTGGCCGATTGTCTCTTAGAGAAAAAGAAAGGAAAAGTTGCTTAGCTAAATAATTGTTATCCCGGGAAGTCAAAGCTAGCATATCCGATGATCGACCTTTTCCTGTTATATAATTCAAGAATAAAAATTTACAAACACTTTTGTTACTAAATTCGCAGAGGAGTGCACAACTATTTCTTCCTTTAAAACAAAAAATACCTGCGCTGTGCATCTTTTAAAGTTCAGATAGAAATCAGTTCAAGACCAATCAAATATATAACATGAACAAAAAGCATAATAAAAAGATTATCAGTTATTTAGATCAACTAAAAGGGAATTTGGAATCTATAACTACAAGGGCATATAAATTTTTAGGACTATTTAAAATAGAGTGCGTGGTTGTCACACGATTTTTGTCTTTTTGTTTTAGAATAGATTGTAAATAATTTTTAAGTACGTAAAAAAGTCATATTTTTCATCGTCAGAGATCGCATTCTTCACGTTGAAGCAAAATCCTTTGCAGCCAGTTCTTTATGCCACAATGACCTTTTCCCACACATGTGGAGAGCAATAAAAGAGGATTCATCGTTGCAAACATTTGGTATTCATTTTTGTTGCGCAGTAGAAATAAACTGATAACGGCAATGGAATAACCGCAAAATAATGCCAATCAATCACATAGGAAATTGATCTATTAAACTCAGAATATCAAGTGATGTACTGTAAATTCGCGATAGAACTGAAATTAATTCTACAGTGAAGATGAAATGAAACAAAGGACGTATTTTTAGATACAAGGTTTCACACTTTTGTTCAACATTGTGGATGCCAAATCACAATATATAATTCTTGGAATAAAAAAAACAGGAATAGTAAATGGCTACAGCGAACGTGCGATTTCGGTACCTGGAACATTGCCAGAGACCGAGAAGTTCCTTTTCGAACAAAACACACGGTGGCCGCAACATTCAATCTGGCGTAAACACCGGCTGTTTTTCAGCGGGAAACATCTCGATCCTCTTGCAGCAAGCAAAAGGAGAAATCTTGACACTCGCGGATTCATCAAGCTTGACATGTCGGTGATAATTAGCCGGACTCATCTGGTAGTCAAGCCACGGCGACGAAGTCTTCTAGATCTCGTAAACAGGCGAAGGTTGCTGAATATTACTATGTTTTTACGTTAATAAATTCAATTTAGACGAGAGCCCGTCCTTCCCTTGCACAAACTTGTTACAGATGCATAAAAAATTATTATGAAAGGGTTGGGAGACTCTTTAAAATTCACCTTTCGACCGCTACATTTCGTAAACACAGAAAATATTTCTTGTACGTCTCCCTAAATAATCGACCTTCGGCTTGCTTTTTTTTCAATATTACATAATAAAGTCATTGTTCGATTAAGTGGAGATGTTTTTTGGACATTGCGAAGTCGGAATTATTCGTCAAGGATGTTTTGGAAGGGGATGTTGAGAAAAGGTATATTTAAATTCTTTTGCGCTTCTAGGTCAGAGAATGAAAGCAGGTATAAATGATTATTACCTTATTTAGCAGTTTCTAGGTCGCATGGAACTCTCACGTGCGAAATTCTAAGCATTAAATTCAAAGATAAATTATACAGTTCGCAAAAAATGAGAAGCTGCTTTTCAGTCTTCTCTTAGGAGTAAACATTTACCATCGTAGCTCTTTATCTATCAACTTCTGTTCGTAGAGTATACTTACATTGATACCAACTTGGAGAAGTTATTGGAGAGAAGTAGGACAGTTGCTTCATTTATGTATGAGGTCAGAGGTGAAGTTACATTTTTCGGGACTAGGGGGCAAATGAGGCTGATGACGCGCTCTCTGTCCAAGGTGGGGTTAAGTTTGTATTTAGTGACGTAAGGACAGATTTGGTACAACTGTGCCGCAGACTGTATTATTGATCTGTCTTAAACAAAATTTGCGGATTTCAAACGAAGGTAAAGAACAATTATAGAAGTAATTATGGTATTTTTCTTTTGCCCGGTCTTGAACATTACTCATTACTGCATACGGGCGGTTTTTGAACCACTTTGAGTTTGTTACCATAGTGTATCAAGTGAGTTTCACGTTTCAACACAAACCACACATTCAAATTTATAGGGCTATACGTTCACTCCAGACGGATAAACATCCATGCCTTACACCGGATTCGAATCAGAAATCTTTCGATCCAGAAGCCAGCGCCGTAATCACTAGACTGATTGTTAAATATACATTAATTTTATTGATAAATTAACATTTACAATACTGTAGCAGAACACCAGTGTTTTCTTCTCTCCTCTCCGTACAAAACTATTTATCAGCTGTTTCCAAGGACTCGTGATCGTGTGCTCTTTTCTGGGCATATGCCCGTTTGAAAGTGCTATTGTCTGTTTCTGTTAAGAAGCGAGAGGGCAATCATTCTGTTGTTCGTTTGGAGATGTGTACCGTTTGCGTTTCTTGTCTGTAAATAAATGTTGCGTCTCGTCCTGATTTTTATATAGCTGGCCTGATAAGTTGCTATAATACTAATTTTTGACTCCAATAAATTATTCACAACACATAAAAACTAGCAAAGAAACGTTCTCCTGTTAGGATCCCCAAGACGAAAGTACGAAAAGACGCCTGTCTGCCTTGTTTTGTATTTTTGGCGAGAATTTTATTGCGTCTTTTCTGAATATCATTGGAGGGGCCTACACGAAAGAAAATTGACTTTACAGTGTTGCATTCTGAAGATGGGAGAGGATGGAAACATTCATTTCACACGCATATTAACTTTTTTGGATTGGACGTGGCATTCCAGAAATGCGCCTCTACAACTGATAGTTTAACGCACACGTTCGGATTTGCATGTCCATACAGAGTTTTATTTTCATTTCGATTGACTCTGGTACGAGCGACCTAAGGAACGCCAAAAGGATAGTTTGCTGGTCGTTTTTAGGACTGATATTACTTAAAGGGACGTCATAAAACTTTTGACGTGGATACCTTTCGAATGCCATGTCCAATCGATAAACGGACACTTTCTGGGTGCTTTTCGACAAGAAATCGTTTGATATGATTAGTGTGTGGTCGATTCTGACCACTCTACGCAATTTGGTATAACGTTCTTCACTAGCCAGTAGACCGAAATATGGCCATTAAAACCCTTCACTAGCCAGTGATCCATGCAATCTGGCAATTGCCGAATTATGAGGTGTGAATAGTGGCATAACGCGTTCCCGTGATCTTCACTTTGAAAACACGATAACGGCTCTTCTGTATACCCTTAAGCTATAAATCAAAACATTTTTCTTAGCAAATCTTGATTTTTTTTTTCTCTCCCAGATATCGTGTGTACTGAAGAAGATACGTTCCAACGCTCCAACTCCAACGGACAACAGCCCACCACCCTCCTACAGTGACGTGGTCGAAGCGGACGAAGAAGAAAGGTTCTCTTTCCTCCGACCACCACAACCGGAACCACCCCTCCAGAAATCCGGACCACCCTCCACCAACGACATCTCCAGACCCAAGCGACCTCGCTACGGCTTGCGTCCAGAGTTGAACCGTCCCTTCTACCGCCAGGACATCCTGTACAGCGCCAGCCTGTTGCACCTGCCCGAGTTCAAGAAGTCTAACAACGACTTGAGCTTGTATGCCGCCAGCGTCACAAAGATCCCACCGGAGCCTGTCTCCGAAAACAGCAACAGTTGCCTGTCCCCGGCCATGAGGGACACCTTCCGGCAGATGCTGGACATGTCCCTGCTCAAGAGTCCGACCTTCCTGCTGCTCGGTGCAGCGGGATTCCTGACCTTGGCGGGGTTCTTCGTGCCCTTCATGTTCGTGGTAGACAGGGCTGTCCTGCAGGGCATCACCACGGATGAGGCGACCTACATCCTTCCCGTCATAGGGCTGACCAACACGGTGGGGCGAGTGTTCTGCGGTTGGATATCGGACAGACCCACCTTGAATGCTCTGACCATGAACAACGGTGCACTCATCATTGCGGGATTGGCCACCATCTTGAGCACGTTCCTCAATTCGCTGGAGTTGTTGCTCGCTTATGGGGCACTCTTTGGATTTTGCATTGGTAAGTGCACTCATGTGATTTCTGGTTACTACCCCTATTCGGGGCTCACAGCCAAAGCAGTTGTGAAATAGCATAATTTTTTTAAAAGAAATAGCAGGAAAAGTCTCCTCTTAAACCCTATTTTGGTTATTCAGATTGTTGAATATCTCGCCAAGATATTTGAATTTTAAAATTAAAAACTAAATATTTTCTTAATAAGTTTTCATGACAATCTAGCAACCCCAGATTCCAATGTTTATCTTTCATGGTTGCCACGTCGTGACGCCAAAACTTCAAAATTGGCGTCCCTAGGAATATTTTCCACTCAAAGAAATATCCGAAAAATATTTTTTCCATTAGCTATTATTTAAGAAAGGGATTAAATTTTCGTTGACCGTTTTGATGAATTTTCAAAATCAAATCGACAAAAATTTTGAAAAGGAGCTTTTGAGACGATTTTGTTGAAAAAAGATACCTCTAGTCAACAAGGTTGAAAAATAATAGCAAAGTCGCCTGTAGCAGCCCTGCCTATTGCACACCGTTACCATGGCACCGAAACCCAGGATATGTTGAAAGGGTTTTTTTACTGTAATGGGTTGCAATTGAGATTAAACTTTAAACTATCATTCTTTAAACTTTAATTTCCATTAATGAAAGTTAAACATATTTGAAAGATCATTTAACATAATTTGATATAACGTCATTTAAAGGATTGATTTCGGACCTTTTCCAATAACCCTTTGCGTTGCTCTACTGTGACGCATATTCAACTACCTACTTGTCATTTAAACTGGTCCCGAGTCTCGGAATGCAGATGTAGGAGGCCTGTCCTATCGAAAAATGATCAACAGCTACCAAACTACTCTTTTTAGGGTTGTCCTTAGCATTAATATTGGCTTGCAGTTTTCTCAATATTTACTAACATTTATTTGAAATATTTTAAAGAATAAATACATACACTCTGAAAGAAAAACTAATTCTTATTGAATGAATTTAAAGTGGAGAGAAAAAATATAGAAACAGTTATGATGGATAACAGTGGGGTTGCATTAGCATTCCTTCAGCAACGTTATTGTTCGATGAATTTCAGAAATCATGAAATGTATGAATCAAAGACACAATCATTAATTTAGTATCAATCATCGGCTTCCCACAATCGTTAGTGAGATGGTCTGCACTTTTATTCGGTGAATTAACAAGGAACGGGAATTTTTCCGACAATATCAAAACTGTACGCGCATTTTATTTGAAAACTGAAATGAATTGTACATTCCCGTCGTCCCATTGAAGTTTATCCATTTTTCAACAGGTTGCTTTGCTACACTCCGATCTATTGTCATTGTAGAACTGCTGGGTCTTGAGAAACTGACGAATGCATTCGGTCTTCTGCTTCTCTTTCAAGGAATAGCCTCCATCATAGGAGCACCTGTTGCAGGTTGGTACATTTCTATCCTCATTTATTAGTTGATTTGGAAGTTAAGTTTCGGGGTTAATGTTTACAGAAAATTACATAATCTTGCATTATTTCCATACTTAATATTTCAAAATTTGCAACCTCTGCCCAAATTCCAAAATGAATTATCACAGCGATTCTGAATCTTGGTAAATTTTGCTAACTCTTGCCCCCCTCTAGGAATCACTGATATTAACCTCCTAGTGGTTATCTCGAAGAGATGTCTCGACTTTAGAAAAATTGACCAGATCTTGATGGACAAGATGTCTCGTCATTAGAAAAAAAGCTAACCAGATCTTGATCTCGTCATCATAAAACAATCGACAATATCTTGAAGACGATATATATCTTTATTAGCAAAATTGGTCAGATCTTGATGGACTAGATATCTCATCGAAATCACTTGGAGAGTTAAGTTTACCTACGAAATTCGGTCATTCTTTTCCAGGTTTACACACATATTCAGATATATTTTGAGCATGAAACGGTTTGACTGAGGAAATCTCCATAAGAAACTGGAATACTTCCTAAATATAATTCACAGTTCTAGTCACGTGTCTTCTGGGCTGTGCTTCGATTTCACTACGCACTGATCCAGAAAAGGATGAGATTTCAACATTTCAAGTACTCTTCCCTTGACTAACATAAAGTTTGTGTAACAGATAGATGACCAGAGAAAGCGGCTTCTTTTATCTCCGCCGACGAGAACAAAAACATATTCGCTTCGATCGGGTATTGGCTGTCGATAATCTTGTTTTCTTTCACCAAATACGATAGGGGCCGGAAAGAAGTTCAAGATATTTTTGGATGGTAGCATCCGAACGCGAAACGGTGGCTGACGAGCAATTGTTGAGGCGACAATCTGATGATGGACAAACGGATTAGATAATCGATCATCCTCACACGACTTCGAACTTTTTGTTTACTTCCATCCTTGCTCCACCCCTTTACGGCATGAATCGTAACGCGATGTTTCCATTGATTTGCAACTGGGATTTTATCTGCAGCGTCAAACTGACGGGCTTCCAGATGGATGGTTGATTCGTCGGCCAGCAGTCTTATCGTGTTTTTCATCGCAATATTCATTCAAGACGATTTGTTGATTGAATGCAATTGTCAGTTGCAGGATCAACCTTGCGAGGAGTGTGGTACGCTGCGGATAAGGACGGAAAGTAAATGCACACTGTTGACATGCAAGCCTTGCATAGATTTGGACTTTGGTGTATGCTGACGAACATGTGTCGTGTATTGCAGATGTACATGCTAAGAGCTGTTCAAATGAAACATTGCATGTTGGTGTCCTTTCCCCTTGACGTATTTTAAAAGATTGTGGATGAATAACCCTCCTGGAGGTTTATCGTCGAAACAATTGGAGGGTTAAGTGAGAATATTAATGGATTGTTTCTTTTTTTAATTTCGTATGAAATCGGAGTTGGTGATTTGCTATTAGACTTTGTCTAGAAATTGACTGTTCAGGTGTTAACTATTCTCGAGTTTCAATCGTTAATTGTAATTTCTGTTTGTAGTGTGGATGCAAAAAAAAAATCAAAAACTGTGTGGAAACAATGAAAAGTTATTTCTACACACATACCCAGCTTATATTAGGTTAGGAAATATGCAAATTATTCAAAAATTGCACGCATCTCAGTCCCCCTGGCAATCTCAGTAAAGGGTTCAAAACATTCCACATTTCGTTTCTTTTAATACTGCTAACTAATTTCAGTGAAATCTGTTTCTTAATCTAAATACAACGCATGAGAATTGGCAGATGCAATGAAAATAGCGATGACCATCATCGATCTTTTCTTATAGCACAATTTTTGGTCCCCACAAGTTAGGCCGTTATATTCATCGTACCAATTATGCTCAGAACAAATAAAAGGAACACTGGAGCTCTCTTGGAGTAAACTTTCCAACTTAAGTGGAACTAAAACTAGAAAGATCGGTAAACCTAATTTCTACCTAGTACTTGTTCAAAATGTAAGAGAAAAGTTGGTCATGGAGCTAATGTTTCTCAGTGGTCATTTTTGACTACACAGGTGTTAATTACACTCATGTCCAAAAGCTAAGCATAATTCGTAAAATGCGAAAAAATCGATGGTAATACAATGGTTCAAATCACTTGTGGAGAATCATGGGACGAAGGTAAAACATTGTGCATCTGCAAAACAGTTCAGTCAACATGCGCAAAGCACCAGTGCACGTCGGAACGAGTATAAACCAGCCTCGAGCGGCATGGCCAGTTTAGACAGAAATTGCGCAATTGCTGTGGTATGAGCATTGCTAACAATCAATAAGGACGAAAGATGTTACAAAGATGCCAACTGGACATGCTTGTGGAGGGTCGAATTATTGGAATGCTGGAATCCGGTCGATCTCAAACCGAAGCGTCTCGAATTTTGAATGTGCCTCAGTGTGGGATCTCCAGACTGTGGCAGAGGGGCAGGCATCATGCTGGACGGTCGCACAGACCTCCGCATCTTTGACACGGGGTCTGTTACTGGTCAAGGATATAGAGACGAAGTCCTTGAGCCTACCGTTCGCCTGTTTCGAAGTGCTGTCGGTCCTGGTTTCATATTCATGGATGATACCGCGCTTCCTCACCGTGCAGCCCTGGTCGACGCCTTCCTTCAAAGTGAAGATATCTACCGCATGCAGTGTCCTTCCAACTCTCCTGATCTGAATCCTATAGAGCATGTGTGGGATTTGCTCGGGAGACACATTGCAGCCCTCCGCCACCCAAGCTCCGTTCCGGAATTGAAAACTGTCCTCCGTGAGGCTTGGACCTCTTTGAGCACACAACTCATCCATACCCTCATCGAAAGCATGGGAAATAGTTGTGCAGCATGCGTGGCTACCAGAGGTTCCCACATACCGTATTAAACTTCAGCATCACATTGTTTTAATCATTCTGTTGCACTAAAGTTGACACTCGTATTGTGAACTTTTTCTTTGGATAATAAAAGTCATTATTATCCTTGTTTTGCATTGTTTTCTTCTTCTATAACCCTATTACACCCGTATACCGCGTTTCCTTCCATTCCGATGTAGGTTTTCTGAAATATTCACATCAACAGCAATTATGCTTAACTTTTGGACATGAGTGTAAATCAGAACCAACAGTAAAGCTTAGAGTAACTTGATTAGATTGATATGGAGCATACAAATAGTTTTCTACTCTACACTTCTAAACATTAGAGTTTACCATTCAATTTGAAACGATGTGTGGAAGGTTGCGTGTCTCTCCTTTTAATGACTTTATACAATACCTTGGGCTATGATTGTTTTCTACAGCTGATGTGACTTACAGCTAAATTCATCTCTAACACTTCTGAGTCAAAAGAAAATACGCGAAAACATGTAACCTTACTAACTGTTGCCTTTCATACGTTATTCAGCAAACCGTCTTCGTGGACTACAGAATATTCAAAGGAATGATTTCATGGACTTTAAACTATCCTGACGAAACCCTGCTAGCATGCTTGCATCAGACTCCATCTTGATAGTAACTCGTGACGACAAGGCTATGCTGTACAACTTGCGATAAAGGGAAAAAGAGTTGTATCCTTAAACACAACGGCCTTCTGGAAGTGTTTTTGAATTCAGATGAAATGCATCAAAGGTCAATTCGCTGTATAAATAAATTGCTGTTCCGAGGATGGATGACCATTAAGATATTGGCAAATAAACCCCCTGTTTGATAGTTATCAGTATATTTACAGTGCATTGAAGTCACTTAAATATTTAAATAAAGGTCATATCTTTTCATTTAAGAGTGATTTAAAATTTCAAAAATGACCTGATATTCTGGATGTATGGTGGACACGGGGTGAGTCTTCACCCATAAAGTTTTTTTTATCATAAAATAATTTTTAATATAGCGTTCTCTTCAAATAGTTAATCTAAAACCCCATATCCTATGCAGTCACTCGCACGACCTATGTATCTTTTGGCACTTACCCGTTTGAATAGGCATAGCCCCAGAACCTAATTCCACCTAATCATTTGCCCCATATTATTATTCCCAATTCGATTAATGCTGCCAAGTTTGTTAGATCCGGAGAAGCTGGTTAAAAACTATAGAATTAAATCAATAACCCTTCCAATTAACCATTTTATTTCACATGCCTGGATAATTGAGTAGTTTAATGGTCCTAACATATCTAACAGGATATAAGAAATCATAAAAGGAAGAGATCAAAACGAATCAAATAAGCAAACGCGCGCATAGACGAAAAATAGACCAAACTCGAACATGGGAGATAAGGTTTATTCTCCGTTTTGGCATACTTCAATGTCACGAGTAACAAGGACAAGAAAAGGGTTCAATGCATCGTTGTTATCCGAAATTTATTACCTCCAGTGCTGTCATCGTTACCATAAATGACTTAAATTTCATGAAAGGGCCAGTTTGGAAGTATTTTGTTCTATAAATAATTCGAAAAAAAGATAACCATTTCTCAACTTAATACTGTTACATCTTTTTTAGGTATGTTCTACGACGCAACAGGAAGCTACGATGCATCCTTTTACATCTCTGGGACACTGATTTTCCTTTCCGGAGTTTTAGGGATCCCTCTGTCGTTCCTGTCCAGATGGGAGAAAAGGAAAAAAGCCGACATCATGATAACTGTCGAAAGTCCAGAAGAAGAGGAGGACACCATCATGGACTTACCCGGCCCCATTTCGCAATTGCGCCGCTTCTCGTACGACGTGATCTTGGAGCAACCTTGGTGTTCTTCGTCTGACAAGACGTGCGTCTACAAAACGCGCCTGGTGCCAAAGCTGCACAAATCCTTGGGCATTTCGCCGTTCGCCGATTTGTAACAGAAACAACGGCTCGAACAGTTTCAATCTGAGAAGACATTCCTCGGCAACGCCGTTAAAGAAATTTCAAAAATATGGTGGTGGAATGTACTGGAATATCATCGCCTTGGTCAATTCCACTATGTTGCCCGTTTTATGAGAGTAGCCTGTTAGACATAAGAGATTTGTAGGAATCAGAACAGCCGGTAACAAGCCGAGCCACCAGGCGAATTTCAGAATGTTCTGATAGTAGTTTGGAATGTATGGCTCTCCTTCAGAATAAGCTCACGGGTTAACGTCACCATATTCGAATGTGTTCAAAAACTTTCGAATCAACTGTCGTGCCTTCTAATCAAAATGAAACGTTTATATTATTTCGGAATTATTCCACATTGTTTCAGATTCCATTTCGATCATGTTGCATTATATTCATTGTTTTGTTTTGGAAGAGCTTGTAAAACACGCCTTTAGACGAGATTTTATAATAGGCGTGTTTTCAAAGTTTTTTTCCTTCTCCACATCTGTGAAAACGCATTTCAAAAGACAAATTCCCATTGTTACAATTTTATTGCGATCGTGAACGGGCTGAATACGATGTGTTGTGCATTTTACTTGGCTGGAACTATAAAAAGGAACAGGGTTTAAATTCAGAATGAATTTGGTTGATAATTATGAAGACCGCGATTCAACCGTTTACCAATTGATGGTGAACCGAAAGGAACAGCAAGTGGAAACGGTGCTATGGCATCTAAATTTAAGGCAGCTTAAATAAAAGAAAGAAGTATTTGGCGAAAGGAGAAGTGTTTGTGTAAAAGCTAAAGTTCACTTGCCGACCTCAAAATCTCGTTAAGTGTATCATTCTAAAATAATTTATGTAGACAATTGTTCGTTTCGAGAAAGACTGATTTTGAAGCATATTCAGTGCAGTTTTATGCCATATTTATGTGCCAACTTACCAAAGAAACTTTTCTATTTTGATTCCGGACATTTTTTATTAATCTATGCAGAGAAAAACCGTCAGTGTTAATCGTATTTTCAGAAAGAGTGAGAAACATGGCCTCAAGGGAAACAAAAAGTATCATTTCCACTTCTGATATCCTGGTACTGGAACATGTTCCAGTACTAGAATATTGTATTATTCCAGTATAACAATTGCTGATGCATCTGAGATTGTGTAATCTAGAATGAACTTAACGCGGATAAGACTGAACACTATTCTGTTACACGATACTCGTGTAACATAAGTAAATATACTGTATTTTAGTAACACTGAGTTGGGAATATCAACATTAAAGTAATTATGAATTCTATCGAATCTATATTCTGCCTATTTACAGATTACTTTCATTCCTAGGAAAATATTGAACTCTCGATTACCCGCGGTGTTGCACAAGTTTTGCTGGTGATAAAATTTCCAGATAATGTTGCAGCTAAAGTAAATTGGACTGAAAAATGTCGGCTAATGGTGTTACTTTGTATTCAAGCCTGCAAATTTGCATAAAGCTATAAATACATAAAGAAAATTTACTTTTTGCTCAAATGAGTTGTTTGAAAATGAGCACATTTTCACCGAGTTTGTAAGCGTACTACTGAAAGGTCGTGTATAATCGGGAGTTTGTTGTAAGGGCAATGAAAAAGAGCGTTGTTGTCATTTATTTTATTATGAAAGCTCCTCATGCAATAATTCTTGATTTCGAAATCCCCTAGTTTCGTAAATATAAACGCAATGTATTTATCGCATAACTTCAGATTTGTGTTAGTAATATTTCACATTGATCAATAATTGTTTAGGAAAGTAACGCACAAGAACCTAAAAACTGACATACACGTCAAAATCAGTTTTATGATGTGAAACATTCTCCTTTTCATGAAGTCGGGGCCATTTTACGATTCAAGTGTATTTTTGTAAATAAAATGTATATATTTCATTGCTTATGTCTCTTGAAAATTTTCTTATTTATTCTTAACTATGTTAATTAAATCCTTTAACAAGACCCTGCTTTTATGTCAGTTTATTCCTACACATATCAACTTACAAGAATTACAAACGTCTACTTAGTGATCAGAAAATAGACTACAAGCGGTTCTAGTTATGGGAAACTAAATCATCTAACACTACACAGAGGCATTTTAGAATCAATTAACGTAGGTTGAAACAGTTTAAAAACTGCAAGCAACCTGCATCAAATAAATCTTAAACGTTGATAGATAAGTAGTTGAATTATATATAACATCAAACTAGAGCAACACAACGGGCTATTGGTGACGGTTCGGGGTGAATCCTGAAGGGAAAGTTCGAGGACAACACCTTGTAATTCTGAACCATGATCAGATGACGTGAACGTTGGGAGAAATATTAAGAAAAAATTCGATATTCTGAGGGAAAAGGAACACGTGGAAGTTAACCAATCAGGGACTGCCAATTGAGATTAGGATTTTACCTCTGCACTTATTGAAATTAGTAAATTCGATTAGTTTTTTTTCTTCAAATTTAATTTTAAAACAATGTGGCATAGTATATGAAGGCTTTATTTTTCAGAGGCACTACTCCATCTAAGTCATTGAGTTTTAAAGTTAAATGAACGAAAATTTATGGTTTTGTCTCAATTCCTTGACACATTACAGCGTTTCTTATTGTAAGCACAACGAAGATCTACCTTTTAAACCCTCCTGGTGGTTGCCTCGACGAGGTATATCATTAGCAAAACTGATTAGATCGTGATGGACGAGATATCTCGTCATTAGAAGAAAACTAACCAGATTTCCGTCGTGTGATTAAAAATATATCTTCTCAGATTCTTTAAATGTTATAAAAAATATCTTGACGGCGATATCTCATCAGCAAAATTGATCAGATCTTGATGGACGAAATATCTCGGCGAAACCACTTGGAGTGTTAAACTGAGATGAACCACATAACTTCATAAAAGCCTTTCCACATTTTCTGGGCAGCAGACTGCTGACCCCGCCCCCACGGTTCTCAGTTTTGTGCCCATTCCACTGCTTTTGTGCAGCTATGGTGAGAAAACAAATGACATTGGGAGGTCAATTTGTACAAAGGTGGGAAAACTTGCCAGGGAATAGGCCTACCATTCGCAAAATCATATATGACTACTGTCACAGGTTTTTACTTGCACTCAAAGCCATAAATTTTCGCTCTAGACGCCAATTGTGGGAACACGTGATTTGAGGCAACTTGTCCTCATTTACGAATAGTTCAAAATACGTTACTCAAATGCCAACTCGCCAATCGTAAATTATTTGTCCATGAAAAGGGTTCAAATCCAACGAAAAGACCGTCGTATACAAAGGGGGCTGGTACACGTTAAATCTATCCTGGCCTTAAATGTCCTCACGTTGGCGTGGTGTGGAAGTTTGGAATGGGGTGCCACCTCAGGTGTTGCCTCGTCATCTGACCATGGTTCAAAATTACGTATTGTCCTCGATCTTTCCCTTCGGGATTGATCCCTGACCGTCGTCAATGGCCCGATGTGCTGCTCTAATGCGACGTCAATTAATTACCATTTTCCCATAAAAAATGTTTAGTGGCGCCATCTAGTCTACATATTTAAAGTTTTAAACCAATGTACCTTTTGTATTAAATGGTTTTAAATAAGATATTTAAATAAATTCAGAAACCTGAGTAAGAAATGTTGAGCGTGTTCGTAAACATCTCATTTAAAAAAGACGAACCAGAAAATAATTCGCCACTTAGCTCCGTCTCATTTACTATTTATATCCGTTTACTTTGAACTTAGTTGACATTTATTAAAATTTCATGGAATATCGCTCAGTTAAATTTTAACGAGTTAAAATTGATACGGAGAACTTGTTTTCTGATTCAACAGGGTATTTTTAAATAAGAAACTGTTTCACTAGATTTTGATTGCATAAGTTATTTTATGTGAATATTTCTTTTGATGTAGTCCCTTACGAAAAATTTCTATCGAATTCTATAAACATTTCTATAGAATTATGACCCGTTTTCTATTTATTCTGTAAAGTAAAAAAAAGGCCTGCAGAAACCTCTATAATTCATTTCTTTTGTTTGACTTTACCTTTCTATAGAATCGAAGTTCATTTCCTCTAAAAGGTTTATCGAAAGAACGAAATTTCGTTTCTCCATAGAATTCTATAAACTTTTTCGAAAGGGTAGTATGTTCTACTTGATATACACATCTTGTGACATTAAAATAAAACAAATTATTCGAATATTCGGTCATAATTACAAAATATTCGGTCCAAAATATATTATTCGAAATTAATTATGTAGAAAATTATTAAATATACAGATACATTTGAAAGAAAAATACTAATTGTAAACTAATAAAAATTCGTATTCGAAGAAAACTGGCTTTCCCGTGCTTTCGAGAACATGAATAAGGATATACTGTGGCTCCCAAAAGTGTTCGTACACTTTAAAAATTTCTAGGAAAAGCGCTGTAGCCTGGAAGTGAATTCGAATATAAAGTCCAATATTTTTTCATATCATCTCCATGTGATTCTGAATAAAACCTAACATTTTTTTTTAAATATTGACTATTTCTTTTATAAAAATGAAAATGCAAAGACGCAGAGGAAGAACACGTCACAAAAGTGATCGTACACCGAAACATTTTCGGATAAATTCATAATAAAATTATCGTTTATCGCTTTTTTTTATTTTTGCATTGTGGTGACATTTAAAAAATCGTTTGGCTTTAATCTTTGCTTGCTTACTTTAATATTCTATTATTTAAAAATGGCTCGTAGTCGTAAGGAAACAACGAATTGGATTATTTTTCATCATAATAGTTGTAAATCAGTTTGGAATATCTCTAAATTAGTAAATTTATCCCATTCTACGGTGCAGTATGTGATAAAACGCTTAAAAGAAGAAAATCGGATCGAAAACAAGGTAAGGAAAGGTCGTCCGGCAAAGTTAACTCACGAGATCAGAGATTTATAGTTAGAAAATTTGTGAAAAATCCACGTTTGAGTGCTGTAAAAATTACAGAATTTACTGAAAAATTTTCTACTTCAATTTCATCTGAAACTGTTCGACGAGTACTGATCAGCTGGATTAAATGGGCGTTCTGCCCGAAGAAAATGTTTTGCAAGTGCGAAAAACAGAAAGCTTAGGCTTTTCTTCGCAAAATCAATGATAAATAAGCCCGAAACTTATTGGAATCATATCTTATTTACAGATGAAAGCAAATTTAACATGTTTTGTTCCGATGGGCGTATAATTGTATGAAGAAGAAAAAATGAGGAATTTAATCCCAAGAACTTAGTTGGAACAGTAAAGCATGGCGGTGAAGGTGTCCTTGTGTGGGGACGCATGTCAGCATCAGGACTAGGTAATTTGGTATTTATTGATGGCATAATGAATCATGCTCTTTATTTAAATATTTTAAAAGACAATTTAAAATTATCAGCCCAAAATTTGGGTATTGGAAACAACTTCGTTTTTTTATCAAGATAAAGCACACGGCTCTCAACATTTGCTTCTGGTGTCTATAATTATCCACAAGTTCTGAAAACACCACCTCAGTCGCCGAATTTAAACCCAATTTGGTGAGAACTGGAGGTTAGAGTACGAAGACACGACATTAAAACGAACTAAAAACAGTAATGATTGAAGAATGGAGGAACATGATGCAGAAATTACAAAAAACTAGTGAACTATTCTCAGACGTTTAAAAGCTGTTGTGGATGCTATAGGATATCCTAAGTACTAATTTACCGAAATATTACAATATTTACTAATATGTAGAGATTTTTTTTAAGTGTACGAAGACTTTTGTGTGAGGTAACGTTTTTGTTACTTTTTGATTATTGATTTTCCAAATAAAGTTTTACTGTTTTAAAAACATTTTATGTAGTTTTGTTAAGAATAAGTTATAGATGTTATTAAAAAATTTCCATTCTGAAATATTAATTTTCATTTATGGATAGAGCAGTATTTCATTGAAATTCTTAAGTGTACGAACACTTTTGGGAGCCACGATATATGAAATTTTTTAGTACTTTGATCATGAATCAGAACCGATATATCGTTTCAAACAATTCCAAGTTTTTTGCCGCCAAGGAATGTGTGTCGTCCACCTTTAAGAGAGATTAAAGTTCACATAAAAATTATCCGTAAGATTCATGTTTTTCACTAAAGCTTATTACGGTAAATGTTACAGAAAAATTCACGAGAACGTCAGATTAACGCGACGTTTTTCGAACATCGGGCTAACATTTCGTATAAAAAGCTGAATTTGTTGCAAACTCTGCATTCCAGATACTGTTTTCCTTCGATTTTATTAAAAATATTTCGAAAGAAAGGATTTTCCAACAGAACAAAATTTCTGATGCAGTGCCATCTAGTGATGCTTTCAGAAAGTAGCTATGGTAATTGAAATTTCCCAGGGACAGTAAATTCCTCGCAAACAAGGAATATTTAAAATTTTCTTACATGTTTGAATCAATTCAAGTACTGGATCATCAAAATGCAGCTCTCGAATTTGGGTTTCACAATATTTTTAAGTACGTAATTGAGCTTTAACACATTTGATTGGATGCCATACATCGATCATGTCTGCATTTATAAGGAGATACAAACCAACACTACCGTTTTAATTATAGGTAAGAATAGAATTGCATAACAATGTCGCCCAGTACAGTCAAACTCCAAATAATTTTGATATTAAACGAACGCACCGCACCCATTCCCCGTGATTCGCAATTCCATCCTTATAAAGCCATTGTTCAATTGGCCAGTCATTGGAAGGTGAAAAAAGGAAATAACTCAACAGGGCCATTCAATGTGAAGAGAGCAAAAATAACACCCCCCTCGCGACCAATCATATGGCGAGGTTTTCATGAAATTTGGAACAGGGTTTAGTTTGTGCATAAATAACGATATCCAAAATAGAATATATTGGAAGATTCGGGTATTTTAGACTTGCAACTTTGAAGCAGTTATGAAATTGCTTCATGTTAGATGTTTAGTATCACATAATCTGAAAATTTTTCTTATCTCTGGGAAAACTCAGCTAAATATGTATTTAATTCGTTATGTACAAACCTTTTTGTGTGCTTAGAATATATATGAAATACTTGTTAATGATCAAGGGCATATTTGATTTAAAATTTATGCATTTTCATGGCTCATTTTTTACTGTTAGCTTACAATTTTTTTTCATCAATAAGTTATTTTTGCAAGTTAAAAATTAATAAGTAGGAATTTTTCAAGATGCAAGTTCCTTTTATTTTCTCAGATGGACAGTCGTTAACAGCCTGTTGTGTTGCTCCCAGTGCGACGTTAAACTACCTATTTTATTTTCTATTGGTAAAGTGATTTTTTTCCTCAAAAGCAGGTCTCAACCAATATCTTATCAAAATAATTGAAATAATGCAAAACATTTTGTTCATATGATAAATATAATACAAAAAATTCTGAAATTTGTATGATTGGAAAAACTCATAATTTGGTGTCGATGGGATCAGACCTTATTTATCTTGGTCCAAAAAATTCACTGGTTATGAGTTAAACTCAAAGTAATCTTAACGCTTGAGAACTACATGGAAAAACATTACTCATGTTTGGCATTGTTCTATTTACTCTATGATTTACTTTGCTAATTCCCTGTAACGTTTTAATTTTTCAAACATTTATACAACTACATTTCCTAATACATTAATGTTTTACATGAAAAATATTAATGCATGTCCAACAAATCTACTCGTAGACAAGGAATGTTAATTAAAATCATAAAATTTCAATTTAAATCAAATAAATCCAATGTTTGCTTTTTCATACCCTGCATTTTTGCTTGGAACATTTATCAGTGTAAATATTTCCTCCTGGTCCTTTTTCAGGCCTCATGAAAAACAAATGTATAAAATTATTTTAATGATAAACATTTCAGCATATTTTTGTGAGATTCCAATGCTAAAAATTATTTGTGTTGAACAAATGGAATATTTTATAGGATAGGTAAGATATCTGCAATATCTTGTTTAACATTACAATTGGTCTAGAAATGGAGTGTGTGTGTGAACACTGGAGAATCAAATACAACACCAAACGCATATTTCATTATCCAACTCAAAAACCCACAAGTTCTTTAGCATTTTCAAGTTAGAAATATAGGGTAGGGTATCAAATTCATTGCCCCTGATGTTAAAACATGTTGGATATGATACACAAATCAGTGGTTTTGAAATAGTATTGATGTTAAATATTATGCAAGAGATTATGAGACAAATTTATTAGATAAAAACAATTCTTTCATTTTAATTCTATTTCATGATATAAATCCAAATACTTAAAAATCATTTTAATACCAGGAAATAAATTTTAATTTTTGTCATTCCAGCTTTTCATTAAACTTGCTTCAAGTGTAAAAACCAAGTTAAGTTTAAACTGTTTTGTTGAAAGTATTATTTCTACAAATACAGAAGTAGCTTTGGTGGTAAGACTGCTTTATGTGAATGTATTTTTGTCTTCTACATAAACACTGAAATCTAAATAAGTTATCTCCATTCCTTGGACATGCTCAAAGGGAAAATCAAAAACTTGATTTTTCACAATTACAGGCATACTAGATTGTTTTTCAAAATATAAAGGTTCTTTCCATTTAAGCTCGGTTGATTTTCTTCGGGAGGGTTCATTAAATAAGCTAGGAAGAAGTGTTACAAATGTTAAGCAACATCAGAAACAATAAATTTCATCTCAAAAGGGGATCAGTTCCTAGTATATTAACTTTTCCATGGTAAGTATGTCAAAATTAACTGAAAATATTTCATGCTACGCATGGGCTGGTCCCATAAGTATAAAATTCAGCCTCTGCTGATCAAAGGATTTGTGAGTGGCACTTGTTTTCAGTAACATAGAACTATTTATTGGTCTGTTGTCATTCAACAAGGCCACCAACTCCTAGAGGCCCAAAACACCTGTCACCCACAACTAGAGGTAAATATTTCTAGTGAGAAACCAAATTTGTTTAACCCTCTGGATACGGAGACCGGCCCAAAGTTTTGAGTCCCCTTGTTACGAAAGGTTCGGATTCTTTCAGACCTCAAACACCTGAAGAAATGTTTAAGCCCATTACGATTTCCATCCCCTATTTTCTGTGCTACAAAGAGACCTGCATGTGAATAGCCTTATCTCCCCATTGACAAAGAAAAAATATACTTAAAAAGTAACTGCCACCCTTAATTCTGTCTCTAGGCATACACACCTGACAATAGAAACCAGCACATTAGGTGATAATAGGATGACACATATTCCCTCTTCCTGGGGGAAAGCATTGTAAAGGCAGTTCTGGCCGATTTCAGTAAGTTGCCCATAAAGCCGGCTGCCATAATCAAAGAAGGAAATGATATTCTGCCCCGACGCATGCAGAGGGTTAAAAACACCAATACCAAGCATGCCTTTCTTAAGAACCTGACCCTTCAGAATTTTTACACTAGGGTATGGGACTGCCAAACAATACGGATAAATATTACAAATACCAATACACAAATAAAAGCAGCAATTACATTTCTCCTTTTAGGTCAATTTACCATAAAGGGTGCAAAGTTCTAGGAACTCAAAACTCCTTGTGTATGTAGTTGATTAATGTCGCACTGAAGCAACACAGCGGTCTATCGGCAACAGTCCTGGATCCATCATGAAGGATAAGATCCCAGGACACCTCGTAATTTTGAACAGTAAATGACAAGAACAAACTCTTTGGGTCCTTATAAATTTTTGATTGGGATCAAGCTCTCCACCAACATATATTACAAATATACTGATTATCATTAATGATTTATATAAACAAAAACAAGTATTTTGCTTTATTTAAGCCTCCAATTAATTAATCCAAGTAGCAGCACTGCATTCCAATCAATACTAGTGTCTCATGTCCTCAAAGTAGGGAAGCCAGCTATTTTCAGTTTTAAAAAAAAAGGATCATCTTCGGGTGTCATTGAGTAGAAAATTCTTTTAAACATTTGTACAAAAAATAACATGCATCCCAACTCAAGCTATTTAATTTCAAATTATAAAACTTAAAAGTTTGATCTAAATTGGTAGTAATTGTAGGGTAACAATGGAGAAACTTAAAATGTGTTTTAGAAATGGAGCAATCTGATAAAGAAATTGATCAAATGAATGCAAACAAATAAGAAACATTTATAACTTAGTTTACAAAGTTTATTTTTTTAAAGTTTTTTCATTTTTTTTAAGCTTTTCTGATTTGACTGGCTATTCTGTCTAAATCCCTTCGGCCTTGGCTGGTCAGCTTCCTTCCTCTGAAAAAGAAAAAAAATAAAAATTTATTTTCATAGAATCAAGCACTGAAACAGCCCATTACAATTACTTAAAACTGTTATAAAAAATTATCCAAAGAAATTTTAACAATTTCATTATGGTGTAAAATTGGCAAAACATGATACAACATGAACTTTTAAATTTCCTCTAACACTGAAATAAATAGGACTAAGAAGATAGTTGAATTGTTTTGGGGAAATCATTGCTACATCTAACATAAAATATAAGTTTCAACAATGAATTCTATGTTATCCACAATTACAACAAAAAATAATAAATAAAGACCATATCAGTTAGCTGGTATGCAAAATGATGTTGTGTGCATCAGTATTTCCTGAAAATTTTCGGAATACAAAAAGCACGATAACAAGGCAATCTGGATGTAGGTAGTTAATTAACATCGCACTGGAGCAACACAACAGGCTATTAGTCATGATCTGTTCTGAATGGAAAGATCCAAGAACAAAGTCTCGCCATTTTGAGCCATGGTCAGATGAGGTCAACACCTGAGCTGGCACCTCACTCTCAAAACTTAAACACCACACCAAAAGGCCATCGAAAGAGAAGGCCTGCTTGTGATGTCATAAGGAGCTGAGTAAGATATGTATAAGTTTACTTGTTTGTTCTATTCTTACACTGCTATTGATTTGTCTAACATTTTTAAAATTTTGCTTCTTTAAAGACAAAAGTTTAAATTAACAGCAGTACCAACAGTTGTTTCTGAATACTGATGTTGGCAATTAAATATTTCTACTCACCCATTGGAATCTTGTTCTACCAGCTTGAGGTTCTCAAGAGCTTGGAGTGCTTTACGAGCAATGTTGGATGAACCCCTACGGTAGATAGATGGGCGAGTACCCCTGCGGTATGCTCCACCATAGATCTTAGTAAAGGCACCGACTCCAGCAGGTGACCTAATGTACAGATGCCTAGCAACAGAGGCTGCAAAAGAAAGAAATTGTGAATGCTTCAGACATTTCAACCTGCAAAATTTGAATCCTATGAGAATTGCAATTTCACAACTACATCGAGCAAGAATGTTTTTAAGCAATCATTTTCAAACGGTAGGCATCAAGTACTGTACAGTGATATACTACAAAAATTAACAGCATAAATGTAGTACCCTGCAATTTCCTCTGCTTAATTTTGTAAAACTTCACACCAGGGTATGTTGATTTAAATCAGTTGATTTGTTTCAAAAATAATTAATTTACTTTCCCCATTTTAGTTTAATAATGAAATAGAGTTGGAATAACTTGAAAAGATGCATTACTACATCCAAATAAGTTAAAAGGTACAACCAAAAACAATCAATCGAAAATCATCTACTTCCTTCCACTCAAAATGACTACAGAAAAGTAAGAGAGTCCATTGACAGATAACAAATTACTTATTCTCTTTGCCACTGACCACTAGTTTTAACTCTCAATCATATTCATCAACAGCCATACATGAGGGTCACGCGCTATGTGTATGGTCATTTGACATCTTTCATGTGATCAGGGTATGATAAAATCACAATTTCTTTAAAAAATTGGATTTATGATCTTGTACAAGTTTAAGCTTGGACATGAGAAGCAAAAACATGGTATAAGAATTAGCAAAGTTAATCACAAGAGTAAATAGAAAAGTGCCACAAATGCAAAGTATAAGCAATGTTTTCTTCATCCGGTTCTTATGTTGTTTAGATTACTTTGATCTTAACCTATAATAAAATGAAAGAAACTTGTATCAAGTTTCATGATAAAATTTTTATTAGTATAGTAATTATTAACATCTAGCAGCAAAAAGTATTTTTTGTGAAAAAAATGTTATTTGTAAGTAAACAAGTTGTTATAAATGAGATAAGACTTGAAAATACATATCAAAATCAGAAATGTCTATTTTTAAATTTTCTGAGGCTTTTAGTAAAAATTAATTATTGTATTGTTAATAAAATAGCTTTCCACTTAAATCCAACTCTATTTTGTCAACATACTCATTCAATTATCAGATATGTGAATTAACTTTCTTTCAAATTTATGTAAGCAATGTTAAGTCCAAGGGATCAATGATCAATGTATAAAATTTAATTAAAAACAAACCAACATATCAGACTAAACAAAATTAAAATAGCCAATTATAAAGATTAACAAGCAAATTAAAATGCTTTTGTGACACTGCAGAGAACCTTTTCATTATAGCCATGTCTTTATTTTTCATTAAGAGACAACAATACTAAATAAACTTGAACATCTTAAGGAATACACGTTGCCATAATTTTAATAACTTGAGTTAATATAAATCGAGCACCTTCACATATCAAACGAAGGAAGATTCAAAATTGGCCTCATGAGATTTCGGATCAGATTTACTGTACGGTCACCCTTGGCGCGATTTTTTCCACATTGGCGATAAATTTTTTATATGGCAACCCCCATCCGAACCGACAAGGAATTGCAGCAACCCTATTGGATCTTGGAAAAGGTTGGTTTTTCGGAAGGAAAGAGCGCTTCTTTTTTTTTTTTTAACGAACGCATTTTTTTTAAACAAAATATCGATGTTTTGTGTTCTATGATTGGTTACCGTTTTAAAATTTGAATTCTTTTTGTGTTAGTTGATGTCTTAGCTTTTTAGAAGGATTGTAATTGGTTACCGCTATTGATTTATTATTGCCCTATTCAAAAGGTTGTTCGCGTAGGAAAGTCCGCGGTTTTTTTAAGAACATCCACAGGATTAATTAGACCGTAAGTTTTTTTACTTATTTATGCATTCCTCATTTATTATTGCCCTATACAAAAGGTTGTTCGCGTACGAAAGTCCGCGTTTTTTTAAGAACATCCACAGGATTAATTAGACTGTTATTTCTATTTTTTTACTTATTATTGCTTATTTGTGCATTCCTCATTTATTATTGCCCTATACAAAAGGTTGTTCGCATAGGAAAGTCCGCGTTTTTTTAAAGAACATCCACAGGATTAGACCGTTATTTTAATTTTTTTACTTATTATTGTTTATTTGTGCATTCCTCGTTTATTATTGCCCTATACAAAAGGTTGTTCGCGTAGGAAAGTCCGCGTTTTTTTAAGAACATCTTGATGTCGACAAAAATTGTTTGGCTACAAACATGTCTCGGATTCTACATCTTTACCCATTTTTCACTACGCTGTTTTCTTTAGATCTCGCTCGTGCAAGAAGTCGCCATTTTGGCGAGATTTTGAAAAAGTCGCCAAGGGTGACCGTACAGTAAATTTTTACCGAGATTTCTAATTACAAGGAATGTTTAAAATAAAACCCCCACTTATGAACAGGTTAGAGAGTGACACCTGTTGGTCAATGGTCCAAGAGGGGAAATACATACTTGACCGGTAATTATGATCCCAATCAATGAACTGTTGTTTAGCGTTTTCAAAGGAAGTATGATTTTTGGGATGAACTAAGCAGCAAGTAAGTTCTTAACTTATCTGGATAAAATCATTTGATTTAAATCAGCATACCCCTGCATGTGATGATTCTTGTCTTGCTCATGAGAAAGAGGATTGTTTTTCCCAATAACGGAAACATGCTGATTTTTTGGATTGTTGCTACAAACAAGCAATTGCTGCCCGACTTCCTAGCTTAAACCTTAATATTTGGTGAAGCAAATCAACTGAGTTCAAAAAGAAAGCTCAAATTTTCACCTTTTAAAAATATCAATCTAATTCCTGTAATAGTAAAATTTTAAGTAAATATAGACCTTTTTAAAGAAATGTCTTATGAAAGATCTCTTGGAATGTGGAAAACTAATTTAGATTGCTGTAAGTAGACAGCAAATACAATTGTAATGTATCCAGGCAGCTTATTACTGCTACTTTGCCATTCATGGAAAAATATTTTCTATTAAAATCTTTATTGTTCACGTTCAAATTAAGTTGGGTAACAATAACAAGATAATTTGCTTTTCTGTACACAGCCCATCTAAGTTTGATTTTTGAATCCTACTTCAGCCAAATCATAATTCTTGATACTTTTTCGTTTGAAGTTTAAATGTTTTTAAAAGTCCCAGCAATCACATTTTATAACACTAAGATTGAAACTTCTTTCTCTCAAAATTAAATGTTTGGCATGAAATGTTCTGTGAAACCAGTGAGCAACTGTTCACACCACAAAAATTATCTAGTGGCGAAAGAAATCAGCCATTAAATTTTAAAACTACTCTTGACAAGATGGTTTTGGTGATGAATTTCATAAATCTAAGCATTTTAAGGCAAACAATTCTTTCAATCATTGGAATTAAATATCAAAACAAGCTGCATGGTACAAGCAGCTATAACTGCTCTAAACAGCTACTAAAAAACCCACTTTATGACATAAAAAGGCTGCATATAATAAATTTTGCTAACAGCCTGATTCTAACATTTTATACTAAAATGTAGAATTAAGTATGCATGAATACAATATACATAGTACACAGTTCACTTATATATAAAAACTTATGATTCTGATGGATTGGAGATATGCAAGATCACTGGGACATGAGTGATACTACATGAAAGTGGAAAACACCATTTTAAAGCATAAGAATTCATTCATTGCTTGAAGGGACATTGAAATTACCCAACATAAATAACAGGGTATAAATTATGCCTAAAATTTACAGCGACACCATTTCAAAAGGAATATTAAATGCATGAGTGCTAACCAACAGCTAAACACAGCTTTAAAGCATTTGAGCCAATTCATGAAAATTTCATTACAATTCTACTGATATCAAATGCTTTGTCCTAGAGTTTAAACAAGAACAATGCAGTTTTAATTCATTACACACTTTAAATAATAAGCCATAACTAGTACACATCATGGAAACTAAGATAAGAAAACAGTGGTTTAAAAATTAACCAGGAAATCAATTTTCTAAAAAATATTTCTTTGGAGCAGGCAAAAGCATATGGTGCGGAATTAACACCCTGAATACAAGTAACAAATATGTACCATCAATTGTTTTGAATTTGAACAGGAGATGGAGATGTTACAAATGAAGTAATAAGTAGTTTCAATTATTTGTGTCAGATCAAAATGAAAGAATATAGCTTTACTTTATTTAGAACCCAAAACAATCTAATTTCTGAGCAACCATATGTACTTAAAAATGCCAATGGTGTATGAAGCTTGATAAAGAAAACCTAGATACGGAAAAAGAAAGAAAACCTAGCAGTTTATCTTTCATGTTATGAAGTGCTATTTAAGTTACAAATACAAATGAATAAAACAAGTTATAATGATTAATCATTGCACTTAATCTACCATGCGACCAACATTAAAAAATATTAACATACACAATTCTAAGCCTGAAATACTTTCTCGAGAATTTTAAAATATGGAGATTGATAACTAAACAATCTTCAGGTACAACTCAAAATAGCTTTTGTTGGGATGTTCCACACAATCAATTTTTGTTAGCTTTTCAAATTGAGGGTTAAATGAAAAACATTAACAAAATTGTGTATTTTAGATCGAGTTCTAAATCATGCAGGGTACAATGTATAATTTTTTCTCTTTGTTATATCAAAGAGCCAGTAACTGATTCACTTTCAATACCAGTTGTAACTATAACTATATTTCCTGTCAATGAAGTATTCTAAACAAATTTATGAAAGTTCAATTAAACTTAACGGTACAGCTGTAGTCTCTGCCGCGCGCGGTGGCAACGCGTTTTTTTTTTGTCGCCGTGTTTGGCGCACTTTTTGTCGCCACGGAAATCTTCCAACATCGAATATATACTGCATACGTATGGATGAAATATGTAAATCTGAATGAAACAACATTTGAATAAAAAAACACTGCAAATATGGATGAAATGTATGGAATTTTGGCGTAGTTATAAGCGACTCATGCCGGTGAGGGTAACCCATTTGTTCTCGGATTTCCAACAGTGAATCGATATCATTCTCCACATATGAATGAAATGAATAAAAAAAATGTACATTAGTAGAATATAAGTTATTCTAATATTTTAACAGATTTCACACTGTAAATGAGAACTGGACGCCGGCAAGGTTGCCATAAAAATAGGTTAACCCTAACCAGGAGAAAATTCGAGAAAAAAATGGGTTACCATCAGCCTGCATGAGTCGCTTATAACTACGCCAAAAGCCGCGCCAAAACGCGTTGCCACCGCGCGCGGCAGAGACTACAGCTGTACCCAAATATTTTAAAGCACAGGAGTTTTATAAAAAATACTCACCACAACGTGTGTAGAACCAATCCTCATCATAAGGTGCCAATTCTTTGTGAACTCCAGTTTTCACTACATCAACCCATTCTGGTACTTTTAGTTTTCCAGATCTAAAATAAATACACATTTAATAAATGTTCATCTACTAAAGGGTCAGTCAAGCATTCATGAGTAATTTTCTGTGTAAAAATAAACTATTAAAGAAAAATTCCGCAGTAACTGGTTGACCTAATTTCTAAAGGAGTCCCATTTGTTGCATAAAAGGCACCCCCATAGATATTATGAAAGGTTGCATCGAATGGTTAGAAATAGGTACAAATGTGAATATTGATCACTTACTTTTTCAAGTGAGCAGAAAGGGCTTTAACAAAATCATGTTGGTTGACATCCTTCACGCTAGTAGACGGCATCTGCAAACAAATAGGTATATGAAAATGCCACCTTACTGATAAGATTTCAAACAGGAACGTTCATTTTTCCAAAAATTACTTATATGGAATACATTAAATGAAACGGAACAGTACAATTAGGTATGATATTGCTTAAAGAATCTAAAACGCACCTTTAAACAATTAATTTCAGGCCAGACCACATCAGAATACAATAAAACGAAATAAAATTTACAAAAAAAGTAGGCAATTTGAAACTGAAAAGTTATTACACATGACACGAGCGTGAATTAGTACGCTAGGCCTAACATACCGCAACACGTGAACCCTACAAATGGTTACAAGCAATTTTGGTTGTATCAGGTGGACAGAACAAAAACCAAGAAACACTAAAATTGTCAAGTAATTCATAAATATTTTTAATCAAAGAAATATATTACCTTGATTATTGTTTGCTTATCACAGCAATTGAAGTGTATCACACTTAAAAATTTCGGTAGCACGAAGACGATTTTAGAAGAAAGTTGAAGTCGAAGTAATAAAAGGTTGTATGAGCTTGTCCGTTCAGTTCACTTCTTGAGGGTATGGCATCTAGAGTTTTTAAAAATTGCTTTAAATACTCAGAACATTTTTCAGACGTGTTATAAAAATCTTAAATTGTCTGTACAATGTAAGGATGTAAGAAAAATAGAAATACTATCATAATTCATGATGGTGATATCTTAATAAACATAAATTTCATTTTCTAAAGGTCAGAAAAAATTTGCACCTTGTGCCATCTGTTGTGGTAGTTACTAAACACAACAAACATTTGAAAAATTGAACATACTGGCAGCGTGTCTGCGGAACTTACAGAAATCTGGAACTCTCAGCTGTTCGGTGTAGGAGCAATAGACTGTAAGTCCGCGCGCTGATTGGTTCTTCGTCCCTATGACTCAGCTATGTTATGTCTGATCGAGACATCACAGATGAGTCATACAAACGGACCATCTCGAATGAGAAAATTTGGCGTGAATTCTTTTGCCTAAAATTTGGCGTGAATTTCTGTGCTAGCACTGCCATTGCCATTTCGTTTCTCCAACCTCAACAGTGTAGTCGCCATATTGCTGCTTTTGCTCTCTCGGATTGCATTCCGAACGTGTCTGCTGCGAAAATCAAAATAATTTACATTATTCTTTTTCTCACTTTATTTCTTGGATTGTGTCATTTGCGTTTCCATATTCATTGTGTTTTAATAGTAATTTATTTTTTGGATATTGCTTGATTAAGTGTCATTTGTGCTTTCAAATTCATTGTATTTTAGTAGCTAGTAGTTTATTTCTTAGTAATTTCGGAACAGCTGCAGTATAGACCCCCCCCCCTCCATTTGGCGACTTTTTTTGTCGCCAACCTTGACGTTACTTGGCGACATTTTTTAACAGACGTATTACAAAAAAATGTACATAAGTTGAATATCGGTTTGAGCTTCATTTCAGAATTGCACTTGGAACAAATCATCTTATTAGCAATCAAGCGCGCCTCCATCCAAAAATCCAACACCATTTTTTTTCCTGGCACAAATGTATAAGAAAAATTCGATTAGCCAGGCCTACCAAAAGTATGTCTCATTAGTAAATTTAAAACTAAATTTACTCCCAACTAACTCTTGAAACAGTAGTTTGAACAGACATGACTAACAAATAAAAATACTAACTAAAAAATAAGATGAAATTCCAATAAGATTGAAACGGTACAACCTGTAGGGTTGCTAGAATGGAGTGGAAAAAAGTGAGGGGTTACCAAAAACATCAATTGCAATCGAGGGTTGGCGACGTATAAAGTCGCCAAATGGAGGGGGGGGTCTATACTGCAGCTGTTCCGTAATTTCGTTAGTAGTTCAGTTTATTAAGTATCATTCATGTTTTCAAAAGTTGATTAAATTCATAGTGCTTGTATTTTAATTTCTCTAGCATATTAGTTTGAATGTCAGTTAATAATGAGACTACTCATCATTGGCGATTCTATGGTCAAGTATTTGAAAGAATACTTGACTAACGAATTGTCTGATCATGAAGTTGATCTCATTTCCTTTCCAGGTGCTAAAATCGAAAGGTTATCATATAAACTTAGTGGATTAGGTCATTACGATTGGATGTTGTTTCATGTTGGAACTAATAATCTTTATGGTGATGTTTCTGAAATTCTTCAGAAATTCACCATACTTTTCCAGGAAATTTCACGCCTACATCCTGGAGTCAAGGTAGTTGTATTGGGGATCATACCTCGTGGTCCAAATTTCTTTTTGGATTATCGATCCCGTTGTCATCTCATCTGCTGTTCTTAAATGCCAAGACAGATGTTGTCAACACGGAACTGGAAAAGACTTGTCTGAGCCTAGAGGCGTTTTATTTTTGCCAGTCTCTCGGTTCATGGCAAGGCCTCTGGGGCAGAGATGGGCTACATCTGAACAGAAAAGGTAATCATTACCTGGCAAAAATGTTTGTACAAACACTAAATGGGCTAATAGCTATGGATGATGCAATCTGCAAAAACGTAAGTTCTTTGTCAGTTGTTAACTTGCCTGTTAAGTGTAACTCTTCACCTGCTCTTTCTCTTAAGTCTCCTTTGTTTTCTGCTGTTTCTAATAAAATCTCTGAAATCTGTCCTTTTCTAATACTTGCTTTTCATCCATTCTCTCTAAACCTTTGTATTCTGATGTTGTCTCTGGTAGAATCTGTAAAACCTGTTTGTTTTAACAATTCTCGTTATTCTTCTCTTTCTCTTAAACCACATTCTGCGCCTGCTGTTTCTAGTAAAACCCTTGTGAAACCTGTTCCTTCTAACAATCCTTGTAACTCTTCATCTGCTTCACTTGCTCTTCCTATTAAACCTGTTTTGCCTGCTGTGACTAATGAATCCTCCATGAAACGTATCTTTCATAACAATTCTTGTTACTCTTCACCTGCAATTTTTCTTAAACCTCTCGACTCTGATAGTACCTCTATAAAACCTGTACTTCCAAATAATTCTGTTATAGTATCCACTTGTACTAATTCTTGTGTTTTTAACCTTTTACCTTCTCAGTCTGTTTCTACTGTACACTACATTAATTTGCACGTGCCTGGACAATTTTGTTGCATATAGTTGCAC